>CM052891.1:26047677-26162548 GCA_028534135.1 Potos flavus | reverse complement strand
CCCCCCCCCCCCCCCCCCCCCCCCCCCCCCCCCCAGCCAGGTGGTGGGTATTGAGGAGGACACGTATTGCATGGAGCACTAGGTGTGGTGCATGAACAATGAATCTTGGAACACTGAAAAAATTAAATTAAATTAAAAAAAAATAGAGCCTAAAAAAATAAAAAAGAAGCATATATGTCTTCCTTTATTCAGATATTTTATGTTCTTCAGTTACACTGTCTTCTTCATGCTTCTCGCATGCTTTTTAAAAATTTATGTTCGAGTTATGATTTTAAGTTGAATAATAGTGGGGAATGTAGGAATTTCTGTGTTATTCCTGACATTAATGAGAATTCTTATAACATTAAACCATTAAATAAAAAGTTGATTTGTTTCTTACAGTGAGACATTATCCTGTATAGGAGATTTCTATTTTTATTTTACTAAAAGTTTTGACAAGAATTAATACCAAATTTTATTTTAAAAATCAGCTTCTGTAGTGAAGTATGAGAATAGATTTCCTGAAACTGAGCCAACCCTGCAACTCAGGGATAAAGTGCATGCAGTTAGTCAACTTAATCATAATGTACTGGTTTTTTTCACATTTTATTTAGGATTTTGGGAACATCATTTATATGTGATATATATGTGTTATACCCTACTCCTGAATGAGATTATCAGTTTTTGAGGGCAGGATTAATGTCTGGCAAATAAGACTCTAAACAAAAGTTTTGTTAACTATTAAAGAGTCATCCACTTCTTCTTTTAGTTCCAGACATGTATGTTTGCTAATGGACACTGGTTCCAGAAACTTTCTTTCTCACTTCTCAAAACATAATCTTCAAATTTTCCTTGATTTTCTCTTTCTGAAGAGTCAAAGTCTCTTAGCCAATGAGATAATTCTCTTACTAATGTCATATGGCCACGTGGTGTTTTGAAAATGTTTGACTTCACTGACAATATTTTAAAATAATATTTTACATATAAATGTAGATCTCTGGATTCTCTCGAAAAAGTGTAGATGTGGAATGGGAAATCACTAGCTTACCACTACTCAGAAAATCACGGTCTAACTGAAATATCTAAGCGTCATGCACAGGGACCCTTAGTGGTGTCCAGTCAATTGTAGAGGTTTTCAGAAGAGGGTGACTGGGGGTGTCTGGGTGGCTCAGTGAGTTAAGCTTCTGCCTTCAGTTCAGATCATGGTCCCAGGATCCTGGGACGGAGTACGATATCGGGCTCCCTGCTTAGTGGGGTGCCTGCTTCTCCCTCTCCCCTTGCTAGTGCGCACGCGCTCTCTCTCTCTCTCGCTCTCTCTCACCTCTCTCTCTCTCTCTCAAATAAATAAAATCTTAAAAGAAAAAAAGAGAGAGAGAGAGAGAGATTGTCCTGGATAGGAGAAGTGAAACAAGATTCCACAGAAGAGGTCAAAGTATGTAACAAAAAGTGGGCATGAATATACCCTTGTGGACAAATAACTTCTCTGTCATATGGCTGAAGAAAGTAACATATCCTAGCCATGCTACAGATAAGACATTTGATGATTTATAAAATTTGTGACAGAATAACCTTTAATGTATTGGATAATAGAATGCTAAGTTAATCCTGACTTCAGTTTTAAATATTTTTAAACCACAGGACAACCAACTGTTTGGCTCTTGTTCTTATGCTACTGTATCCATAAAAGCATAAAACTTTAAAACTGGAAAGGGTTAATCTTATTCCACTGATACCACTTCTTCCCCATTTTACAGATGAGGAAACAGAGGGTCAGACTGGTGGAGTGACTCACTTAAGTTCACCCAGTTTTTATGTGATAGAACAAGACTAGTGATTTTATTTCAACTGGTCATTATCCATTCCAATGACACCATCACTACTCTACAATGAAGGGTAGAGTAAGTAGATTTCTAAGGTCTCTTCCATTTTAATATGTGGAAGGAGAAAATTAACTAAAGCTGTTAGCTCAAGGCTTTATTAAAATTTTCAACACGAGAACAATTTAGGAAGACTGTTCTCCAGAAAACAAGGGGCTTAAGGAGGTTATAGGGAGATTAGGGAAGGTTATGAACGTTCATTTTTGTTCTAAAAATTTTTCACTGTTGAAACTGAGATTGTTTTAGTCCTGTGACAAAATGCAGGGATGGTGAGACTAGGATTGCAATTTAGCAGTCCTTGTGGGTCAGTCTGGGTTTAGCAAGGAAAGTTGCTAAAACAGGTGGAGCTAAGATCTGGCTAGGGTCAGTGGGAAATGTTCAGCCCTTCAGCACTTTTTATAATGATAAAAAGCATAGGACTGTACTATATTATATAGTCACTTACTTTATTTTATCTCTCCCCTACTAAAATGCAAGTAATATGAGGGCAGGTTGTATTAGTTTCCTAGGACTGCAGTAACAAATCACCACAAACTTGGTGGTTAAATCTGAATCTTTTCCTCTCATACGTCTGGAGACCAGAAGTCTAAAATCAAGGTGTCAGCAGGTTGCTTCTCTCTGAAGGCCCTGAGGGGAAAATCTGTTCCATAGTGGTTGCCAGCAATCTTTGGTGTTCCTTGACTTACAGACACATCAACTCAATCTCAGCCTCCACCTTCACTATGCCCTCTTTTTTCTGTGTCTTTGTGTCTCTTTCTTCTAAGGACACTCCCATTGGATTTAAGACTTACCCTTACCTTGTATGATCACATCTTAATCCTTACCTTAATTATATCTGCAAAGACCCTATATCCAAATAAGTTCACCTTCTGAGGTTTTGGGTAAACATGAATTTTTAGGGAGACTCTATTCAACCCAAGACATGGGGTATTTTTGGGGGGGGTATTTTCTTAACCATGGTGATCCCAGTATCTAGCAGATGGTGTAGCAAGTACTTGCTAAATGTTGAACAAAACTTAACTGGGGCTGAATACTGGCTGCTCCCTATACACAGCCTCCTATTTATGGACCTCCTTAAATGGCCTGCACTACTTGTTCATGTCATCTGCTAGGCTTTACAGATTTATGGGTTCAGGACTCCTGTGCATCGTGTTTAAAGTACTGCTCACTTTTTTTCCCCAATGAAATAGGGATAAAGGATGAAAAGCAGTAGAGAGAGGAAAAGTATGTTCAAGAACCCAACAGGGCCAATATAAATCACAGCCAGTCAGCCTAGATCTGGATCCTGGCTCTGCCAATAACTCACTGTGGGCCCCACCTACCTCAGTTTTTCCATCTGTAAATGAAGATAATAATAGTGCCTGGTGCTTTGTTCTGAGCTGATACTCATAAAGTGCAGTCTAAAGGTAAGAGCAAAGTGTTACAAAAATGTCAGCTATTATCCAAATATCTTGGTGCCCAAGGTCAAAGTTCTTAATACTCCCAACCTCCAGGAATACAACAGATTTTGTTTATTAGACTTTGAGATAATTTCACATGCTTCAGCCAACATTTACAGTTTAAATGAGGACCATACTAGGCTGCTTTCTTGTAATCACCTTCAAATAAAAAACAAATTTTCTTTTTAAGCTAAATATTTAACCATATTATGATCAGATTTTAATTACTCTAGGGAAAAGTCTTATTATAAAGAAACCAAAGAAAAAATTGCTTGGATAATGTATTTGTATCTCTAGTTTGAAATTTTCTCCTATTAGATATTCCAGCATCTTTTTCTTTTGCCTCTCACTCCCAATTTGCCCATTGGTAGAAGCTGAAAGTAAGGAGAAGAGAATAATAATATTTGAGTACCAGGCATTCTGTTAAACTGTTAACATTTTTCATCTGATGCTATAAAGTATGTTTTATTAATCTCATTTTACAAATGAATAAATTAGGATTTAAAGATGCTCTGAGAACTTGCCCAAAGCTGTCCAAGTATTATATGATAAAGCTGTTCTTCGATATAGTCTGCCTGACTCTAAAATCTCTTCTATTCATTATACAGTTTAATACAATGTCCAGCAGTTATGATATAGTTTATAGGTGCAATTATACAGACACACACACACACACACACGCATGCTCATGTATTTTTCCCTAGGACTTCGGTCCATTTGAATACAACTTTCATTTTGTTTTGACTTTTTTTGGGGGGAGGGAGATTTTATTTATTTATTTGAGAGAGAGAGGAAGTGTGAGCAGGGGGAGGAGCAGAGGAACACGGACAAGCAGACTCCATGCTCAGCATGGAGCCCAACATGGGGCTCAATTCCATGACCCTGAGATCATGACCTAAGTCAAAATCGAGAGTCAGACACCCAACCGACTGAGCCACCCAGGCACTCTGCAATTTGTTTTCAAGCTGATTTCAACCAGCTCCCTTATATTTAAATAAAGATAAGAAAACACAGGAAAGGTTAGAATGTTAGCTTTGACAGTATTTATTTTGCAAAGAAGATAATGCTCCTTTGGGATTAGCACTGTTTCTCAAGGCAAAATTAAGCTATGCCCCATGTTCCAAAAGCCTTATCACATAAACAGATTAATTTTAATAGGACACATGGCACATACTGTTATTACTACACAAATATGTTCTGAATCACCACTTTTAAAGGAAACAATCTAATTTTCTTCTTTCTACCTTTCTTTTTAATTTTCTCCATGCTGGAAGTAAATGAGCTAATACTGAATATATGAATGAATCAGAAAGAACTGAAAAACTAGAACCATGTCTTTTCAACCTTCCAGTTAGAAGAACCAAACTCTGGGAACAAAAATAGACAAATAATATAACCAATATAATATAGCTAAAGACTCACAAGTGTAGGGATAGCTAGCTATCTGTAAATTATGTCCTGTGTAAAAGTTGCTTATATTTATTCCTGAGGCCTGCTAAAGAGGGCAGAGTAGGGATACTAGTTGGGCTTTACTGAGATGCAGAGTCTTATTATTTATATATGCATATTTATATTTGATGAAAATGCCTCTGGAATAAAATAAGCTGACCTAGGAAGTCGCCAATGTCCTGCTAGAAAGTGTTCAAATAGTGGCTATGCCAGCTGGTTGTGAATGCCCTGGTGGGGAAGCAAACAGACTATGATGGTTATCCAAGACTGAAAAGGTCTCTGAGATTTCTTCTAAAAGATTCTATAATTCACACATCGTTGGGCAAACAGCTATCTATGCCAGTTTTATTGTCACTTCATTTTCAACATAAGCCAACTGACCCCAGTGATTTGATCTCCTTTACCACTAAACCTCTAGATCAGGGACCTACAAACTACAGCCCACGTGCCAAATCTGGCCAGCCACCCGTTTTGGTACAATCTACTGCTAAGAATAGTTTTTACATTTTCAAATAGTCAGAAAGAAATCAAAACAAAAGGACTATTTTTTAATATGTAAAAACTATATGACATTCAGCATTCAGTGTTGATAAATAAAGTTGCACTGGAATACAGGCACACTCATTTGCCTATGTACTAGACTGTCAATGGCTGCTTTCATGCTGTAACGGAACTGAGTAATTGTAACAGATACCATACAGCCTGCAAAGTTGAAAATATTTATTATCTGGCCCTTTACTAAAACATGTTTGCTGAGCCTGGCTTTAGAAAGTAAAATTCTGAGAGCAGGGGCTATGGTTTTTGTTGTTTATTGCTGTAGCCCCAATATTTGGCACAGAGTAGTTTCAGTGTTATGGCTACTGAGTGAATAAATGAATGTAGGATGGCCATGTTTAGAATTGATGAAAAGTCGTTAAATTTGCCTATACTTAATTTCTTTTTCTACAGTCCAAAAGAGATTTCTATTCCTCCTCCCAGATAAGCAGAAGTACATCATATACGAACAAGAAACTCAACCAAGTCTAATATTGAGACATCATGTACTGGAATGGCATAATGCCTACCTTCTATTCTGATTAGTCTGGGCCATACCTTACCAGTCATTAACAGTTTTGGAAATCACCCCTGGACACATTGTTGGTTATTGACCTTAAAAACTTATGACTTATTCAGACTTTGCTAAATTCCCAAAATACCTGTCTTTTCTTGTCTTAATCATTTGGCAAATTTAATGCTCTCTGGAGGAATAATTGTGGGGAATCATTCTCTCCTTTCAACACAGAGAGAAAGCCAGCTCAGCAGTTCAATGATGTTTACTGTAGGTTAGATGAATGTCATCACCTTGCTCCTCCCTCCACACAAAGAGAACATTAATACACTAAGTCACTTTTTTTTTTAATCTCCCAAACATTTAATCAAGCAACAGTTTTGGAAACCCGGCTGAGAAGGCTGAAGTTTGTTAAAGATACTTACACTGGTTCTCACCCCCTCCCACATTAAAAAAAAACAAAAAAAACAAAACTATTAGCCACAGAGTACTAATTATCCAGCTGGCACTTCTTGCAGCAGAGGGTTTCCAAGTTGCCTCCCCAATTTGAAGGTTTCAGGAGAAAGCCTGAAGACTTGCATTTCCTCCTACAGCTTCGTGCTCTAATTAAAGCAATAAATACGGTTCCCTCCAAGGGAGAAGGAGGCAGGAAGGAAAGATCTCGTCCGATCCATTAGTCCCACAATGTAGTTGTGGGATTTAAATTCCAATTCACATAGGACAGTGGAAGAACACACAGAAGGAAGAAAAAGAGGCAGCTGGTGGGGAGAGAAGAGGAGGAGAACAGCCTCAGTCACAGGGACAGAGTAGAAAGTAAATGGAATGCCCCCTGAGGGACAGGGACAGATGTCTCCTCTGTTTCCTCATTTCCCAATAGTTGGAACCATCCTGATAGGTTTTAGAATTACAGAAATCTCAGAAATTATTTGGGTCACAGTTGGGGCATCAGCCACACAATTTTATTTATGCATTTGTTTCAGAACTGGTTTATTTTAGTTTTAAAGAAGAAGGAAAATGGTTTAATTTCTTGGAAAGTTATCATATGATCACTATAAATCACTTTCCCATGGAGAACAGTACAAAGAAGAAGGTTCCTATGTCACTTTAAATATTCCACAAAAAAATAGCCATCATTATTAGGGGAACACCATTTCAGATTTTTTTTTTTTTTTAGATATTTTATTTATTTATTTGAGAGAGAGAGAATGAGAGAGAGAGAACGTGAGAGGGGAGAGGTCAGAGGGACCCGGCTCGGGTCATAATCCCAGGGTCCTGGGATTGAGCCCCCCCATCAGGCTCCCTGCTCAGTGGAGAGCCGGCTTCTCCCTCAGTCTGCTGCTCTGCCTACTTGTGCTCTCTGTCAAATAAATAAAAATCTTTTAAAAACTTTTAAAAAATAAAGTAATCATATTATCTCTCTCATTATTTTTATTATATTGTTTTGTAAGCAATTCATAAATATAATTTACATAATTGCTCACATTAGTCTTAGATTGAAAAAGACTCAGTATATACCACTAATATTTTTATTGTGACTTCTTCATTTCAGATTTAATTTTTTTGCTTCATGTTTTTTATTAGCTGAATTTGTCTTCAAGGGTATGTGTGTGTTTGTGATAAGAAGGGCTGTTGGGTGCTAAAACGCTTCACATTTAAGTATATCTAACGGTCTTTATATGTGAAATACACCCCAGCTTGATTCGTTATTCTTGGTCACGCCATCAGAACTCTGAGGAAGGCTTTTACGAGTGAATGCTTCCATAAAAAAGAATGTCAATCTTATTTCCCCTTCTTAGCTTCTTAGCCTACAGGCATTTGAGTTTATGACAGCTGATTTAAGTCCAGCTCCTTCCTTACACAAAAAATTATTGAAGTCAAATAATTTTTGATAGATTTCCATCAGCAGTATATAAAAATACTTAGCTTTGCCATTCTGATAAAGTCAGTCATATAACACTATTGGTTTAACTTGCTTGTCTTTGATTCCTAGGATGCACTGAACATCTTTTATTAGATTAATTGATAATTGACTGTATTGGCTTTTACAAAATCTGGCCATTCACACATAGATCATATATGTAAATTAACATAATAATAATGAACTGGATTGATTTAATGAAGCCACTGCATGAAGATTAGGGTGCTGTGTTAACATAAGATCATTCCGACCCTTGCAGGGAGATTTTGGGTTTTGCTAATAACAAAATACAGAGAATAATGGTATTTCAAAGTTGGTAGGATGGCAGAATATTCTAATTCAATAGTTTTAAAGTAGCAAAATTCTTTTATAACCGAAATGTTTTTATATTAAAACCTAATAAATAAAACAGGGGCGACTAGGTGGCTCAGTCGTTAAGCATCTGCCTTCAACTCAGGTCATGATCCCAAGGTCCTGGGATGGAGCCCCACATCGGGCTCCCTGCGCAGTGGGAAGCCTGCTTCTCCTTCTCCCACTTTCCCTGCTTCTGTTCCCTCTCTCGCTCGCGGTCTCTCTTTCTCTGTCAAATAAACAAATAAAATCTAAAAAGAAAAAAAAAAAAACCCTAATAAATAATACAGACAAAATGGGTCTGCTCTAGGAGGCAATGGGAAGGTAGAATTCAGCTCTTTTTTTTTCTCCTTCTGACTCCCAGGTGACTCAGAAAACCACAAGACCCTATAGTTCACGATTTGAAAACCAACAAAGATGGCATGATAGTTTTCTATTCTGAACTGGTCCTCTGCTTTCTTGGAACACAGACAAGGATAGATAAATCATTCAGAACATGTTTGCTGACCACAGTGGAATGAAGCAAAAAATTAAAAACAAACAGATCACTAGAAAATTCTCCCTCTTTGTAAAACAAGCAATACACGTCTAAATAAACTGAATGTCAAAGAAGAAACAACAAAGAATATCAGAAAGCATTTTGAACTGAATAATGATGAAAGTGTAGCTATCAAACTGTGCGAAATGCAGCTAAAACCAAAGGCAGAAATATACTGCCTGAAAGTGCATATATTAGAAAATATAATAGACTGAAAATCAGTTACCTAAGTATCCAAACCCCAGAAACTAAAGGAAAAGAATGAACCCCAAGAAAATGAAGGAAAAGAAAATATAAAAACACAATGTGAAGAAATTAATGGAAAATAAATTTATTAATTAAAAAAATAGAAAACCAAGAAGCAGTTCTTAGAGAAGGAGATCAAATTAATAGACTTGTAGGAAAAGTGACCCAAAAAAAGAAGAGACAAGAAAAACCTCCAATATCAGACATTAAAAATGAAGATATCACTAGAGATGTTGCAGATATTAATAGATAATAAAAGGAGACTTCATGTGACTAAAGTTTAGAATTTCAGTCAAATTGACACATTTCTAGAAATCCTCTATCAAAACTGAAACAAGAAGAAGTAAAAGATTATTTATAAATAATCCCACATATATTAAATAAATTGAATCTAAAATTTAAATCCATTCCTCTGTATGATCTCAAGACCTAGGAATCTTTACCAGTGAATTCTTCCTAACTTTTAAGGAAAAAGTAACATCAGTTTCTCACACTCTTTTCCAGAGATTAAGGGGGAAATGTCTGGGAGTGGGAGTGGGTGGGAATATTTTCACCTCAATTTAGGAGGCCAGTCTAACTTGACAAAGTTATTACAAAAAAGAGACTTTAAAGGCCAACATTTCTAATGAACATAGGTGCAAAAATCTTTACCTAATATTAGCAATTTGAATTCAGTGATACACCAAAGGATAATATATTATAACCAACTGGATGTTTACTCCAAGAATGCAAGCATACCAGTTAATATTTTGCAATGATAATGTTGTTTGACAAAACACCCTAAAACTCAATGGCTCAAACAATAACCATTTGTTTAACTTACAAGTTGGCAAGTGGGTCTGTATAGTCCTCGTCATGGCTGGCTTCCTCAAATGTCTCTAAAAACCGCTGGTGCAAATGCAGATTGGTAAGAACACTCACAAAACTCTCTGGGATTTTCTACTAATGCTGAACACATGCATAGTCTATGAAATAACAATTCCACACTTAAGTATATACCGGAAGGAAATGCATATATATGTTCTCAAAAAAATGTACAAGATTGCCATACTATCTGTAATAGCAACAAAGTGGAAATTATCAAAATACCCATCAAAAGTAGAATGAATACATAAATTATGGCATATTCATACAAGAGAATTCTATTTACTAATAAAATAATCTCTGTAAGCAACTATACCTATGGTTGAACAAAGGGAGCTAGACTTCCTTCCTCCACCCACAAAAAAGAAAAGAAAAAAGTATCATTTCATTTATAGTAAGTCCAAAAACATGAAAAATTACTCCCTGGATTTAGAAGTGAAGTTAGTGGTTACCCTTTAGAATGCTGTGACTGGAAGGAGGATTGTGACTTACTCAAAATATTCTGTTTCTTCATCTGGGGACTTATTACATGGATGTGTTCAGTATGTGCAATTTGAGTTGTATACTTACATGTGATTTTCTGCATATGTGTTATGCTTAATTTTTAAAAGGTAATTTTTCATAGCTCAAAATACACAAAAAAAGTAGAATATAGAAATATATTATGCAGAAAATATAGAAAAGTCATATAGAGAAAAAAAGATGCCATTACAGATTAAGATGGCAAAGCACCAAATGAGGGAAGACATTTTATACATTTCAGATATACACTGCTGTTAAAGGACTTGTGTCTAAAATACTTTCCACAAATCAAAAGGAAAATATAGACAAGTCCTTTCTCCAATGTGCAAGGACTTGAACTGGCCCTATACAAATAAGGAAACTCAAATTCCAATGAACACAAAAAAGATGTTCGACTTTATTAGTCATCAGGAAAATACGTATTAAAACCACCATAAGAGTCTACCCCCCCCACATACACACACCAGAATGGCTAAGATGAAAACAACTGTCAATACCAAATGGCAGCAAAGTGGTGGAGCAATAGGAACTTTTATGTGTTGCTGGTGGAAGTGTAAACTGGCACAAAAAATCTGAAATACTCTGCAGCACTACCCAGTAAAGTATGATATATATGATCTATACATTTGCTATGACTGGTAATTCTACTTGTAGACATATGTTAAACAGAAATATTCTGTTTTCAAATGTTTTCCAAAAGCATGCACCAGAATGTTCATAGGGAACATTTTTTGGATTAACCAAAAACTTTTTAAAAAGTGTTCATTAATAATAGTAAGGATAAATAAACTATGGAATATTCAAATAATAAAACAGTACATGGCTATGAGAAGGAACTAACTATTGCATCAAGCAAAATCACAGCTACATTTTGCTGGCTAGCATGATATTGAGCAAAAGAAGTTAAAGAAAAAAACATATTCTGCATTATTCCATTTATATGAATTCATATGAATTTCAGAAAATAGAAACAATTCATTAACAGTGTTAGAAGTATGAATAGTAGTTACCTTTCGGGGAAGGTCATGACTGAGAGAGAGCAGGATGAGGCCATCATCCTGTGCACAATTTCCACACAGACTGTGTTTCAACAAGTTTTTTTTGAAAAGTAAATACTTGCATAGGGGGGAAAAAAACCCAAACCAACCCATAAACAAAGTTAAAAGACAAGCCCTGAACTGAGAGATAACATTAATACATATAATTGACCACACCTTAATATTCACAACACATGAAGAATTCTTACAAACCAAAAAGAAAAAGACAACTACTCCTCTAAAAACATGCCAAATATGTAAACAGCAAATTCACAGCAGGTAACAGAAGGGGCCAAAAACATATAAAAAATATTCAATCTCCTGGTTATCAGAGAAATATAAATTAATACAATATTAGATATCTTTTTATATTCATCAGATTGGCAACAATCTGATAAAGCCAAGTGAATGCTGAATGAAGACATGGGGCAATGAGGAGTTTCATCAACTGCCATAAATGTTCAGCCCACAATAGCTGGTTGAAGAATAAATTGATAGAACTATTTAGAAGAGCAATTTAGCAATATCTAGCAAATCTGAAGATGTACAGGCTTGTTTATTCATCCAGCAATTCTATTCTTCGATGACTACTCTAGAGAAATACTCACACACGGGTAAAAGAAAACATAAAAAGATGTTAAATACACCAGAAATGAGTAATTGGAAACAACCAAAATGTTCATTAGTATGAGAACAGATAAGTTAACTGTGGTATAGTAAAATCCCTCCATAACACAATAAATGGGGTCCAAACACATACCTGAGTAAAATGAGGAGCTAAGCTATGAGGTCTTACAGTTCCTAAGATCCACTATCTAGTTTGGCAATGCATACTGGAGTTGTCTAATCCAATTCAAATATCAAAGAGAGTGATTCCAGGTCCTACGTTTGGAGAGGAATTACAGGAGAGTGTTCAGAATACTGAAATTTTCCCAGTGAGTTGTCACCCTTTATAAGGGCCATATTCAAGGAAATATGGCTGGAAGGGTACTGGGGACAAGAAGACACAGTCTGGTCTTATTCTCCAAAGATAAATCCCATTACATCTAAATTTCACACTCCAAGGTTTCAGTGTATATTAATTCAACAGCATTCTACACAACAATTAAAATGTTCAAACTGGAGCTATAAAAGTCAACACTGAAATATCACAAAAACATGAAGTTGAGTGAAAATATAAATTGCAAAATAATATGTAGAGTTTTATACAGTCCAACTCAAATTCCCAAATGGATAGAAAATGTATTTTGTTCACTGATACGTAAGTAACAAACCATAAAACAATAATGGAAAGACAGACACCAGCTTCTGATTGTGGTTACTTTTCAAAAGGAGGGAAATGAGATCAGGGTAGTATCTAAAGGAATTTTGAATTGCAGTTTATTACATGTTACTTCTTTTAAAAAATCAGGAGCTGATATGACAAAATGTTGAAGTTTGTTGATGCAGGGGTGCCTGGTGGCTCAGTCAGTTGGACGTCTGCCTTCGGCTCAGGTTATGATCCCGGGGTCCTGGGATCGAGCCCTGCATCAGGCTCCCTGCTCTATGGGGAGCCTGCTTCTCCCTCTCCCTCTGCCTGCTGCTCCCCCTGCTTGTGCGCTCGCTCTCTCTCTCTCTCTCTCTGTGAAATAAATAAAATATTTAAAAAAAAATAAAGTCTGTTGATGCAGATGGCAAATATATGTGGGTTCATTATACCATTTTGTGTGCTTAAGATATTTTGTAATTAAAAACATAAGTAGAAAAGAAATCCTTTTCTTTGATCCAACACTCCCCTTTGTTTCATTCTGAAGGAAACTGAGAACCAAGGAAGTATGGAGTTTTCCATAACTTGTACTTTATCTTTTGTCATTTTTTGAGGAGGGAGGTATCCAATATCATTTGCAAGCTAAGTAACTGAAATTTGGACATATATGTTATGTCCTCATGTTAAAAAAAAAAAGGGGGGCAGAAGAATGCAGTGGAATAAACATTGCAGTTTGAATGAACTTCCAATATCAAGATCCAAGGTAACCAGCTCAGAAGAGCTTGAGTGGGTCATCTGATAGATGACCTCTATGATCCATTTAAGCTAATGTGAAAGCTGTTTTAGAAAAATTCTAAGAGATCCTTATTTAACTTTGAAGTCATATGTGAAATGTTCTGAATATCCTGGAGAAAGGGTTCATCTATAGCACTGATAAGATTCTCAAAGATGTCTACAGCTCAGTAAAAATTAAGATCCTATGCCAAAAATTTATCACTCCATACATAACCAGATTTTTAAGAAAAAAGAAAAAAAAATGGTGTCAAAGCTCATTTAGCACAGGATGTTTGGAGCTCCTTCCCCAAGCCCTAGGCCATTTTCATAAAATAGCAAAGCTTTTTCACATCAACAGTGGTTTGGATAATTGAGAAGACACTGGTTTCCAAATCTGGTCAATCACTGGAATCACCTGGAGAGCTTTTAAAAATAACTTCTCTATGTAATTCTAAATCAGCAGGGTCAGAGACCCTGCATTAAAAGAGCATGTATTAAAAAGCAACAACCCTTTACTTTTCTAACTAGGTTTTAGAATGAATAATTAGAATATGATGCTAATCAGGCCAGCTTATGTTTTTGATCCACTATAGTCAATGAATTTCATACAAAGAAAAACCTCTGATCAATGGTAACAAATTGTATCCTTAAAAGCTTTTCTGCCAATAAATGCTTTTTATATGCAGGAGAAAAATAGAGGACTATGTATGAAGTGAAAGCATGTGAGTACAACTCATTACTCCCATTGGAAAAGCACCTTAGACCTACATCCCACAAATGATATATGACAGGATCACCATCCATAAGAAGCCCATAGAACTTACATCTCTGCATACATGCTAGAATGGGAATGAGCATGCAAAATATAAGTGCAATTTCTAAATCTTTATTTCAAGGGTTCTCATGGAAACTTTGTGAAATTGGTAAAGAATCTTCAAAGATACACAATGTCTTAGAATATAAAGATCCCTAACCAATTTAACTCATTTTTTTTTTTAAATTTATTTGTCAGAGAGAGAGCACAAGCAGGCAGAGAGGCAGGCAGAGGGAGAAGCAGGCTCCCTGCCGAGCAAGGAGCCCAATGTGGGACTCGATCCCAGAGTCCTGGGATCATGACCTGAGCCGAAGGCAGCCGCTTAACCAACTGAGCCACCCAGGCGTCCCACCAATTTAACTCATAAATAAAAAACACAGAACGGAGTATTTAAGTATATAGCATGTTAAATATATGTATTTAAAATCAGCTACCATTTATTGAGTGTTCACTGTACAATAGGCAGTTTGATAAACACTGATATTCATTATTTTCATCTTCCAAAAAGTCACACTCTATGAGACAAATACTATTTCTATCTCCTATTTTATAGACGAGAAAGCGGACTGAAATATTAAAGTGATGTAATTTGACCAAGATTACCAACTAATTATGATCTATATCACAGAGCAGGGTTGCAGTATGACTAAGCCCTGGGTACTTTTGCCTTTGTGGGCCCTTTCCTCAACAAAACCTTAAAGGTTATGTTTTATGACTGCATTATTATAAAGATGAATATAAGCTAAGCTAGATAATATTTATTTTTTTCCTTGTGATATATCTCTAGCCAAACTGACTAAATAAAAATAGAGAATATATAAATTACAAATACTAGGAAGAAAAGAGGGATATTACTACAGAACTTACAGAAATTAAAAAAAAAAATAATTAAGGAATACAACACATAAGCCTATGCTCATAAATTCAACAATATGCATTATTAAGTGGACCAATTCCACGAAATACCCAAACTACTGAAAATCACTCAAGAATAAAGAGATAACTTGTACAGCCCTCTGTCAAGAAATCTTAATTAATAGTTAAAAACCCTCCAATGAAGAAAGCTCTAACCCCATGAGATTTTAAAGGCTCATTCTATCAAACATTTAAGGAAAAAAATCATACAACTTCTATAAAATCTCTTCCAGAAAATAGAAGAGAAGACTCTAAACTCATTTAATGAGGCCAGAATTACCAATACCCTGAGACACAAGAGGAACTACAGATCATTATTCCTCATGAACATGGACATGATTCTCAGCAAAACAGTAGTAAAGAACATCAAATCAAAATATTAGCCTTCTATGGTATAAGCCTCATATAGTTATTTTTTTAAAAAAAGATTTAATTATTTCAGAGGAGGGGAGAGGATAAGAGCAAGCAGGGGGAGGACCAAAGGGAGTGAGAAAATCCTCAAGCAGACTCCTCACTGACCATGGAGCCCAATACCGAGATCAGTCCCAGGACCCTGAGATCATGACCTGAGCTGAAATCAAGAGCCAGCTGCTTAACGCAGTAGCTCATGAGCCCCCCAGACTCATATAGTTATTGTTTTAGACAGTCAAATCTATTTTAAAGAAACAACAAAAATAATTAAATAGTTTTCTATACTTATTCATTTATTTACCATTTTTAGTACTTTCTAATCCCTCCTTTAGATCCAGGTTTCCAACTTGTTTCTTTTTACCTCTACCTCAAAAACTTTCTTTGGCATGTCTGATAGTACATATCTGCTGATACTAAATTCTCTCAGCTTTTATCGTGAGAAAATGTTTTTACTTTCATTTTTTGAAATATACTCCATTGAATATTGAATTCTAAATTGACAGTTTTTTTTCTTGAAGCAATTTGAAGATGTCATTCCATTATATTTTGGCCTGTATGGTTTCTGAGAAGAACTGGCTATTAATCTTATGTTCACTCATATGTAATAATTCTCCAGCACCCCCCACCTTCCCACCCCCAAATCATTTATAATTTTCTCTTTATTTTTCTTTTTGGGTTTTCCTGTGTGTTTTTCAGCAGTTTAAATATTTGTGCATAAGTGTGGTTTTCAATATATTTATTCTGCTTAGAATTTTCTAGCTTTTAATATTTATGGTTTGCTATTCTTCATTATCATTTTGCTATGGTTAGGAAATGTTATTCTATAATAAATTTCATACACTATATTTTCAGATTTTATTCTGCCTCACTCTTTTTCTGGGACTATGATTACATGTATATTACAGTCTGATATCTTCTCACAGAGCAAAAATGTCTTGTTCTACGTGAAGTAGTTCCCTCTGTATTCTATTTTGGATGTCTTTTTTTAACTGAGTTGTCATCAAGTTCACTGATCCTTTCTTCTGTAGCATTTACTTTGATGGTTAGCTCATCCAATATATTTTATAGTTTAACATTTTGTTTTAATTTATGACTTTTTTGAGTTAATTTTTGTATAGGATGGAAGTCACTGTCAAGGTTCTTGTTTCTTATCTATGTACAATTGTTTCAACACAACTATTTCCCCCTCTGAATTACTTCTGCAACTTTATAAAAGAATAAGCTGGCCATATTTGTGCGAGTCTATTTCTGGATTCTATTCTGTTCTATTGATCTATGTGTCTCTCTCACCAACAAAACTATACTGTCTTGAGTACTATATATAGTAAGTCTTAAAATCAAAGTGATTTCTCCAACTTTACTCTTCTTTGTGAAAATTGTTTTAGCTATTCTAATTCCTTTGGTATACCATATACATTTTAAGGATTTATTTATTTGAGACACAGAGAGAGTGTGCAAATAGGAGGAGGGACAGAGGGAGAGAATCCTCCAGCAGACCCCCTACTGAGTGCAGAATCCAATGGAGGGGAGAGGGGGGCTCAATTTCATGACCCATGAGATCTTGACCTGAGCTGAAACCAAGAGATACTTAACTGGCTGGGCCATCCAGGTGCCCCATACACCATACACATTTTAGAAGCAATTTGTCTAAATTTCCAAACATCTTGCTGGAATTTTTACAAGAACTGAATATACACTTACAGAGACTAATATCTGTACTATGCTTTTTTGATCCATAAACACAATTATGTTTCTCCATTTATTTAGGTTTTCTTTTAGTCCATCATTTAGTATTTTGTAGTTTTTTAGCATAACATGTAAGAATTCTATTTGTTCATGGCTATTGTAAATGCTATTGTGTTCTAAACTTTTGTTTTATATTGTTAGTGCTAGTATATAGAAATTTGTTCATTCTATACACTAACAACAAACTATCTGGAAAAAATTCAGAAAACAGTCCCATTTATAATAGCACCAAAAAGAGGGACGCCTGGGTAGCTCAGTTGGTTGGGCAGCTGCCTTCGGCTCAGGTCATGATCCCAGGGTCCTGGGATCGAGTCCCACATCAGGCTCCTTGCTCGGCAGGGAGCCTGCTTCTCCCTCTGCCTCTGCCTGCCACTCTGCCTGCTTGTGCTCTCTCTCTCTCTCTGACGAATAAATAAATAAAAAATCTTAAAAAAAAAAATAGCACCAAAAAGAATAAAATACTTAAGAATAAACTTAACTAAAAAGGTGAAAGATTTGAATATTAAATAATACAAAATATTTTGATAAAAATAAATTAAAAAATGCACAAACGATCCCATGTTCATGGACTAGAAAACCTAATATTGTTAAAATGTCCATACTACCCAAAGTGATCTACAGGTTCAATACAATTCCTATCAAAATCCCAATGGCATTTTTACAGAAATTGTAGCATATTCACAATAGCCAAGATACAGAAACAATCTTAATGTCCATCAAAAGATAAATGGATGAAGAACATGTGGTGTATACATATAATGGAATACTATTCAGCTTTAAAAAAAGGAGGAAATTCTTCAATATACAGCAACACACTTGAACCTTAAGGACATTATACTGAAATGAGATGGTTATAGAAAGGCAAATATTACATGAGTCCACCTATGAAATCTAAAACAGTCAAACTCATAGAATCAAAGAGTGGAATGGTGGTTGCCAGGGAATGAGCGCGGGGGCAATGGGTGGTTAATAATCAGTGGGCATGAAGTTTCAGCTAAGCAAGATGAACAAGTTCTAGAGATTTGTTGTAAAACATTTTATCATCAATACAACATTATATCATACACTTAAAAATTGTTGAGATGGTAGATCTCAGATTAAGTGTTCTTACCTAATTTTTAAAAAGCTAAGTTGAGGGGCATCTGAGTGGCTCAGATGGTTAAGCATCTGTTGAGCTCGGGACATGATCTCAGGATCCTGGGATAAAGATAAAGCCCCACAACAGGCTCACTGCTTGGTAGAGCATCTGCTTCTCCCTCTCCCTCTGCCCCTCCCCCAACTTGTGCACTCGTGTGCTTTCTCTCTCTCTCTCTCTCAAATAAATAAAATCTTTAAAACAAACAAAAGCTAAATTGAGAAAAAATTATCTATGTACTGTCATTGTAGAGTGGAATTCTATGATAATTTTATTGAAGCGTAAGTTGAAATAAGAAAAAAAAAAAAAAGAAACACATTTGATATTTGTGTTGATGTTGTGTCCTGTGACCTCGTTAAACTTATTAGTTCTGTGACTAGACTTTTTGTAGATTCCTTGGGATTTTTTACATAGACAATCATGTCACCTTTAAATAGGGACAATTTTCTTTTTTCTTTTCCAATTGGCTTGCCTTTTATTTCCTTTCCTTGCCATACTATACTAGCTAAGACTTCCAGTACCATGTTGAATAGAAGTGGGGAGTACAGCCATCCTTTCCTTTGCCCCAATTTTGTGGGTAATTATTTTTAGTCTTCTATCACTAAAGATGACATTAACTATAGCTTTTTTGTAGATGTCCTTTAACAGTTTGAGGAAGTCCCCTTTTGCTCCTAGCTTGCTGAGAGTTCTTAATCATGAATGGGTGTTAAAATTTTGTTGAAAGGTTGTTTTGGCAGGAAGGGGGGGGGGGGGTTTGCATCAACTGATCTAATCATGTGGTCACTCTTAAACTTATAAACTAAACTTATAAACTTATAAACTAATAAACTAATAAACTGAAACTAATAAACTGAACTATAAATAAACTGAATTTACTATAAACTAAAATCTAACTATAATGTGTTATATATAGATTTTTTTAAATTTCTGATAGAGTTTTTTAAAAATTCTGAACCAGCCTTGCATTACTGGAATAAACTCTTCCTGGTTATGGTGTATTTTTTTTTTTTTTCAACTGATGGATTTAACTTATTTTTTTTTTTTAATAATTTTGTATTGAGCATAATGAGGAATATTGGTCTGTGTCTTATTTTTGTTTTTTGTTTTGGTACTGTCTATGTTTGGTGTTAGTGTTAGGTTAATGCTGACCTCATAAAGTTAGTTGGGTTTTCCCTCTTATTGTCTGGAGGAGATTATGTAGAAATAATGTTATTTCATCTTTAAACGTTTGGTAGAATCTGTCAGTAAAATCATCTAGACTTCCTTTTTAGCCAGCTATCTAACACGTATTTTCTAATTTGCTAGCTACTATAATTTCCGGCTCTAGAGTTTCTATTTTGGCTCCTTTTTATAGTTCCCAAATCTCTCCTAAGACTCTTTGCTTATTCATTTTCTTTCTTCATCGTTTCCTATACATTCTCAAATATGATTCTAATAATGCATAAAATTTTTGTCTGCTTGTTGCAACATCCGATTCATCTGTACCTCAGTTTCCTTTGAATTTTTTGATGATGGATGTTGTTACACGTCTCATACTATTTTACTGTATAAAATTTCATAGCACATAGAATTAAGTGGAGATTAAACAATAGTCCTATTTTGTTTGGTTTATTCTGGAGAATGTGAACTCTTTCCTATGTGTGACAGTTAAAGTTGATAAAGTGACTGTTTACCTTTTACCATATGATAAGTTGATCTGGGCTTGATCCCCAGCAGTTAGAAACTGAACACATTTCTTGTTAGCTCAATTCCCAACTTCTAGGTCTGCTGCTGTAGGCACTGCTGATTAAGGGTTAGTCTCTTATCAATGTTTGATCCTAAAGCCAAGGAGGGGGGTTGGGCTGCAGTATCACCTTTGGATTGAATTGTTTCAGGCTGACTTCAAAGTTCAGAAGAATGCTTGAGAGTATACAAGTTCTTTCTAGTTTTTGACCTTGCCTCACCTTCACTGACACTTCTGCAGCAAAACTGGGGAGTGATTATCGGAGAGAATCATTTCAAGCAAATTATTAGTGCATGAAAGATAAAGGGTTAAAGGAAGAAACACACATAGTTAAAAACATAGAAAAATGATAGGCAGATGTCAAGAGAAGAAAGTAGATTCATTTTTGGTCTAATTACCATGCCCAGTTGGATCCTAATTAGTGATCAAAACTGACAGCTTCAAAGCCACATCTACGAGGATGTTTAACAGAGAGAATTAGAGAATGAGAGCTATTTTCAAACGATTATAAGATTGTCCTTATATGAGATACTAGATTTGTTCTTTGTTGTTCTGGAGAACAGAACTTGGGCCACTAAGCAAAAATTTAGGGAGGACTATTTTAACCTCAATTAATTCATTCAACAAATTTACTTAGAGAAGCTACTATATGGCAGGCACTGTTCTCAACACTTAAGATCTATCAGTGAACAAAGACGACAAAATTTCTGCTCTCCCAGAATGTACAGTCTAGCAAGAGAAATCTAAGTAAAGAGAAATCAAAGAAATCAATGAAAGGAGAGAGTTGATCTGTCAAAAGTGGGAAAAGTAACTGAACTAAGTGACTGAATCCCCTGGCTGAATCTTGGTAATTGTTTAGCGTATTTCTGAGGCAATTCCTAAATAAGAAGAGAGCTGAATCAGATGACCTCTGAAGTTTCTTCTCACTATAGGATGTTATGAATTTTTAACAATTTAAATTATATCCAATCAATATCATGGAATTTGCTACTAGCATTCACTGAGAATTAGAATGGGTTAATTTCTTCCTTGGATGTCAAAAGATAAGATCATAGTTCCCATTTATGACCAGCCATTCTACATCAATAATTTGGTTTGAATTTGATTTGAACCTCAAGTTCACATAGTTACACATAGTGTGCAACTTCTACATCTCCCCTATGTCTCAACTAAAAAAATCACCTCCTCATTTCCTGGGCCCTAAATCTAAATTAGTACAAATTCTAAATATATACTTTATCTTCCTTACCCTTGTTTTTCCTGCATGGTAGTCATCTCAATTTGTAATTACTCCCTCTCTCTATGTGATTATTTGTTTAGTGCCCATATCTCCACTAATCTGCAAGCTTCATGAGAGTAGGGACCGTGTCCGTTTTCTTCACCATTTTATACAAAGGACCTAACTCAGTCCCTGATGCATGATAAGGTGCAATAAAAGTTTACTTGGGGATGAACATGAGTTAACAGAATAGGATACCTGGAGAACAGCAGTTGTTCACCTTCAAGTTATCAGGTGTGCTGACTGACTGGTTCACTTGGGAGAAGCCACAAAGAAAGGAGGAATGTCCCAAGAGTTGGATCTTTTCATAGATTTCTCTATATTTTTGAATACCTAGAACTCTGGAATGCCAGAGCAGGGAACTTATCTAATGCCTCATTTGACAGAGAAAAAAACTTGAACCAAACCTAGAGGAACAGGCTATGAATATGCATGAATCTATAGATACACAGGAGCATTTTTAAGAGCTACTTTAAGAAATAGGTTAGAAAACACACACACAAACAAATAAAAATAACCCTCTCAAACTATCCAACTCAAGTTTGAAATTCATGCTCAGCTGTTAATCCAAAAGTGCTGAAGATGGGAGAAGGTATGTGTGGGGAGGGGAGTGTGGAGCCAGTAATGTGGGGGGCCAGCCCCCCACATGCAGAGGATCCACCTGCCCTGGGCACAGGGCACCCCAACACGTGCATCGGGCCCCTGGGGGCCAGGGTGCTGAAGGAGCCTGCCGGGCCAGCCTGCACAGAGCTGAAATGCTGACAGCCCTCTGATTGCACTGGTCACCACAGTAACTTTCCGAAACCTCCCACAGTGGGGGTGGGGGAGGGGAAACCAAAAATCCCAAATATAATTTAATTTCCAGAGTAAACACTTTCATGTAAAAAATGGCCAAGGCTTTCCTCGAGGCAAGGCTGCTTTCTTCAGCATTACCACACTGCCCCCTTGAGCATTCTGCAGAAACCCTCCACAGAGTTGGCTCCAACTACAGCAAATGTCAGAAGAAAACTGTCTGCAGAGCAGGGATACAGATGGAGGGAGTGATGATCTACAAGCACAAATGAGAGGGAAGAGGCTAAGGGGCTCCTCTCTCACAAGTGCGCAGAATGCAAATAACCAAAACGTTGTTAGGAATGTTCAATTAATCTCGAAAGACCTACGAGCAAAGTGCACTGTAAGTGGTCAAAATCAGGGATACCCACTGGCAGAGCTAAGAAAAGGGTACCCTGCTCCAAACATCTGCCCTAGGATCCTTCCCTGAGGTCCCAGCCTGGCATTGTGGTGGTAAAATTGTCCAGCATTTGTTAAGTGTTCACTACATGTCAGGGGCTGTGCTCAGTTCATTATGTATATTTTCTTATTTAGTACTCATAACAGCATTGTCAGGTGGAAGCTACCATTTTCTGGATTTTACAGAGAACAAGATGGAGTAACTTTTCCATAACTATGTGATCAGTAAATGGCTCAGCAGGGATCTGAGGCGAGGTCTGAGGAACTATGCCATCATGTCAGGTAGAATCCAGATGGTATTTCTGCCTCAGTCAGCTCTACAGTTTAGGGATGGTTACCTCCTATCTCTATGCTTTCAATTTCTCCTCTGCACAATGAAGGGACTGTGTTAGATCACTTCCTAAGGGTTAAAACTCTAAGCTTCTATGAAGCTATGGCATTGATGGCTTAACAAGAATTAGTTCACTAAAGATTAGCAAGCCAGTTAAAAACACTGAAAGGAGACACAAGGCAGGAAGGTTCTGATCAATAGTGGTGTAGAGACAGAGATCAGCTTTGCCCAGGGCATAGTAAGGGGGAATCCCAGAGCCTGGGAAAATCAGCTGTGGAATGGAAGGCTAGAGAGAAGTTGTGTGTCCTATAATTACAGATTCCATTTGCTTCCTAATTTAGATACAAAGTGGCCTTGCACAGCGTCGTTAGCTGGTCCATCTTAGATCAAGGGTAAAATATTCTACCATGCTCCAATGTGATCAATTCCATTTATGGAACAACATCCTGGTTAGAATTCATTTGAAGACAGTAGGGATGGAGTGTTTAAAAACTATGCAAGTAAATGAAACTGCAAAGCCATTTATCCCTCCCCACTCAAATTTAACTGTTCCCTGCAGGGTTGTGGGTAAATCAGTAGTACCCATTTACTTTTCATAGCAAACTGCTGAACTTGGAAATGTCTAATAATAGTAATAATAATAACAGTAACAACAACAACAACTTATTGAGCCCCTCCTTTGTCACTAACATTAGTTTAATGATTGCCAGGAAACTGCCAGGTTTTCATTTCTTGCCTTATGGATATTACAATATTTGAGACCTTCAACACTTCAATTTCACACACATACACACATACATTGACCCACTATGTATGCTGGGCACTACAGTCCTATTCTAGAAGCTGAGGTAAGAATTCATCTCAATGTACCCTCCAATTCTTAGTCTGTGGTATAAGAAAACAAAACGAGCAACTATTACATTCTAAGCTCATAAGGGCCATGAAAGAGGTAAGCCTGGGGTGCTAGGAGTCTCACAACCCAACTCAGCCTGAAGGAAAAAGAAAGGCTGGGGAAACTATGAAGGTGAAGCGACAAATCAAGCCAAATTCATGAAAGTGAGAAGGAGGTTCTAGGCAGAGAAAACTGTAGTGAGCCACGATACTGCTACATGGAATGGTGAGATTTATTCAGGAAATTGCATGAAGTTGTTCTGACAGCTGGCCAGGAAGATGTCTGTGGGAGAGCAACAGAAGATAAGTTGGAGAGGTAGGCAGGGGACGGATTAAAAGGACTTCATTGAATCTTATATGTCATTTATTTAAAATTTGATCCTAAAGGAATTTGGATGACTTTGAAGGATTTCATACAATGCAAACATCCTGAAATAAAATCAGAGAACATTTAAAAGGCCTCAGTGACCAAGACCTGAAACAAACATGACTGAGACTAAAATAATAATGATAATGATAAGAGGAAGAAGGAGAAGGAGGAGAGGGAAGAGGAGCAGGAGAAGGTAGGGGAGTTACCAGAATTTTTTTAGGCTGTTGACAACTCTAGGTTTTTATCACTGAAGGATGCTATATGTAATAGAATCTGTACTTGATTTTTATTTTTTTTAAAAGATTTTATTTATTTATTTGACAGAGAGAGAGAAAGCAAGAGAGGGAACACAAGCCAGGGGAGCTTGAGAGGGAGAAGCAGGCCTCCCGCCGAGCAGGGAGCCTGATGTGGGGCTCAATCCCAGGAGCCTGGGATCATGACCTGAGCCGAAGGCAGATGCTTAATGACTGAGCCACCCAGGCGCCCCTGTACTTGATTTTTAATGTGTTTAAAGGGTGATGATACTAGTATCTATGAATCAGCTTGTTGGGTTTACAACAGTCTTACAAAGAGTAAATAATTTCACCTCCTTTCTATCTCCCCCACTCTGGCAGGATATGGTGACCCCATATGTGTTTTCCAGGGCCCCTCTTATTTATGTTGTTTTTCCTCTTTGCAGTGAGCTGGTCTATAATTGGAATAATTCTTCCCAGAATTGTAGACCAGGTGAGCCCTTCTTTCACCCACCCTTTCTACTATCCCCTGGATTTTGTTTGGAAAGAAAAACCACTAAAAAGTATCTTTGAAGAGTTTGAAATTCATAAAAAGGAGAGCAACAAAAACTGAAAATAGAACCGGAAAACTTATTTGTTCTTTCCCTGCAGCTCTTGTGTAGACCAAGAATTGTGATGCAACCTCACTGGCTGACCATAAATAGTCCAGTTTCTTCATGCCTCCAAGCTGATGCCAACCTGCCATCAGGACCCGGGCTTGATCTTTCTAGCCTGGTTCTTTGCAGTCTCTTTCTGATTATCTTCAGACCTGCTTCCTCAGTCAAACTTCTGCCCATTCAAGAACTGACCTAACAATGCAGGGGTTCCTTGGATTTCCAACATCTCAATGAAAATCAGGCAATGGAAAAAACATGTAACTTAAGCCAGACAATTCCCATTTGCTCAGAGATTTAGGAACCACTCCTGGATAATATACACTTATACTTATTCAAGTGTCACTTCATTGAGGATTTTCCTGATCATCTTATTTAAAATTACAACCTGTCCCATCTCCTCATTCCACTTGTCCCACCCTAATTCTTAGGTACCTTTTTACTGTAACTGATCTACTTTAGTTATTGCTTATTGTCTGTACTCCCCATATACAGTTATGTGTGTATAAAAGGATATGATTAAAAGATGTATAAATTGGGACACCTGGGTGGCTCAGTAGGTTAAGCATCTGCCTTTGGCTCAAGTCATGATCCCAGAGTCTTGGGATTGAGTCCCGCATTGGGGGTCCTTGCTCAGTGGGGAGCCTGCTTCTCTCTCTGCCTGCCACTCTCCCTGCTTGTGCTCTTTCTCTCTCTCTGCCCCCCCAACAAATATTAAAAAAAAAAAAGATGTATAAATGTACACTCACATCTATATTTCAACAGAGAGAACTAGCTAGATGGATAAATAGAAATGAATACGCAGGTAGATAGGTGGGTGGGCAGGTGGTAGGTAGAGACACATTTGTGTTTATATGGTTGTATAGGAAGAGATATACTGAGGAATAGGAAACATTACAACAGTCAGCCAGAGTGAGAATTACCACATGTATGCTTCTAGACACAATGATTTCTATACAAATAATAAGCATATCCAATCTAACAATTACTTTTTTTTTTTTTTAAGATTTTATTTATTTATTTGACAGAGAGAGAGATCACAAGTAGGCAGAGAGGCAGGCATAGAGAGAGAGGGAAGCAGGCTCCCTGCTGAACAGAGAGCCCGAGCGAGGCTGAGCAGGGCTCGATCCCAGGACCCTGAGATCATGACCTGAGCCAAAGGCAGAGGCTTTAACCCAATGAGCCACCCAGGCGCCCCTAAGAATTACTTTTGGAATCACAGAAGAGTTTCGAAGTAGGACTCTTCGAAGAAATCCAGGTTGGTCTCTTGTGCTCATTATTTAGATTTCATTCAAATTATGGTGTCCCCTCCTCATGAGATATCAGGCTGACTTTGCAAACCATCTCTCCTTAGAGCAGCATCCAAAACCACAGTCCTCATCATCAGTGTTACTTGGAAATGTAAAATAGAAAAGTGGAGGCCCGTCTCAGTGGCAGTACAAAGGGGTGTTTAAAGGGAGTTTTAAGACACCCCCGTCTCTAAGACTAATCCAGTAGAAATATAATCTAAGTGAAACCCACAATGAGACTTCAAATATTCTGGGATGTCTCCATGGTTACTCAGCCCCATCCCAAACTTCTTACCAGATGGCTAACCTAAGCCTCTCCTCTATGAAAATTCTAGAACCATAATGTTCTTCATTCCCTGAGTAATAATCCACAATATCCAATATAGTGCTTTAATAATCAGGGTACTTTGGAAGCTTTAATACTGAAAGAAGCCCACTATTTAAGTGGATTTCTCTCTAGAAATCTCCATATACTATGACTTCTCTCTTACTCTATCTTACACACACACACCATTTATTGGTTATCTTTTTATGGTGCCTCAGTGAGCACATAATTCACTTCTGGTGGTTATGGATTCATTTGGAGTAATTATCTACATGGATGCAGAGCCCTGCTTATGCAACTGTGGGCTGGAGTTACACTAGCATTTTTTTCTTTTTCAAGTAAAGGTACACAAAGGTGCAGTTTATTCTATTTTCCCCCTAGGGAATCTACATATTCATGTTGTGTGCAATGAGTATGTTGCTATGGTAATGATTATGGCATTACATTAGGTGGCAAGAAAATCAGCTCAAGAAAACTGGTTTTATTTACCATTCAGTCATGCCCCTTCCCTCCCTCTGCAGTCCCTATACACAGAAGTTTGACAGAATTCCTTGTTACAAGTATTATTTAGGTATGACCCTGATCTGGATAGCCACATTTGGCAACTGCTGGCTGTGCAAAATAAAATGTCTGTTAAATCACTGCTCCCACTCTTTATTCAAAGGGTTAAAATGACATATGATGACAGAACAAACACAATCAAGAGAGGTTTAGTTTCTATCTGTGCTCTGCTGTAGATGCTATATGTGAATTTGCATGTTTTTATTTTTCTTAACCTTGAGCCTTAGCTTCCTTTCCAGCAGGATAGACAAAATGTTTTCCAGATTCCCTCCATCCTTAACATTCTGTATCCTATAGTTGAAACAGCACAACCTGCACAAACATACAGACCTGGATCTTAATCCTGGATACATACCATTTATAAGCTTTGTCATCTCTAGTAAATTTACTTCTCTGGGCTGATTTTCCCTACCTTTAAAATAAAAGAAAAATTACTAGTTGTTTTCCAGGTTGTGATAAGCTCTAGAATAATGCGTGTAAAGTGCCCAGTCCACATTTAGATACTCTACAAAAACAACTCATTTGATATGTGTTTAGTTAGTCACTTTTCATTCAACAAAATACCACTGAGGGTCTGTGAGGCTCTGGGCTACAATGGTGAGCAAAACACCAGTGCTAAGCCTCTCTTCATAGAGCTTGCAATCTAGTGAGATAAAGAGAAAATAATGAACTGAGACAAATGCAAAATTGCAACTGTGACAAACACTAATAAGGAGCTATGAGATGTGACAGGATGATTGACATGACCAGAGAAGTCAGAAGAGGCTCCCTGAGGAAGTGACCCTTGAAGAGGGAGATAAAGTAGGAATATAAATTAACTAAGTCAGGGGAATAGGGCAGAGTATTCTAAGCAGAGAAGACAACAGGGACAAATCCTTATGGCAGGAGGGAATTTGATGCAGTCAGATAATGCCCTATGACTGGAGTGGAGAGGAATGAGGCTGAGGAATGGTTAAAGGTCAGACACTGAAAGGGATGGAGATTATGGGAACAAATACTGCCTGGATCTTTAAAGCAAAGAAAGCTGTTACTAGATGTTCGGCAGGAAGGTGATCTGACCAAATCTGCATTTTGAAAAGATCACTCTAGTGTGAAGATGGGGGTGGGGGTGGGGGGGGAGGATGGATGGACAGAGTAAGGGCAAATAGATGAGTGGAGAGGCAGTAGTACTCCTGGAAAAAGGTGATGGTGGCTTGGGCAGATGGTGGTGACAGAGATGGAGAGACATGATGGATTAGAGGGATAGTTCAGGGGTAAAATAGGCATCTTTGGTGAAGAATTTGGAATGGGAGGTGAGGGGAAAAAGAGAGGAAGAAATCCATACAATCTGGTTGCGAAATCAAATGGATTTTGGTGCTATTTGCCAAGACATGCAACTCAGGTTTGCAGTTGTGTTGGGGGGGAGGGGGCAGTAGCATTGAAGAGCATCGTGAGACAGTTTTTAGACATATGAGTTTTAAGCCTCTAAGACAACCAAGGAGCACATTTTACCAAAGACAAATACCATTACAGAGACCCAACAAGGGTAGGTGCCCTCTGATGAGACAGTGCCACATGAATACACTCTGAGTCTTCTGCACCATTCTTGCCTCTCCATAATCCATTATGCACACTGAAGCCAGAATAGACTTTACTAATAAAAATCTATTTGGCTTGTTATTTGTTTAAAATCTTGCTATTACCACCCACTACTTGTAGTATCATGTCTAAAGTCATAAAAGGTTAGTTTTTAGTGGCATCTGGAGCATGGGGCAGGTGGCAGTTCAATAAGCATGAAAGGGCTACAGAATACCATGTTAATTTCTTAGGGCTGCCATCACAAAGTACTGCACACTTGGTGGCTTAAAACAATAGAAATATAATGTCTCAGATTTCTGGAGGCTAGAAGTCTGAGATCAAGGTGTCAGCAGGGCCATGATTCCTCTGAAGTTTCTAGGGAAAAATCCTTCCTTATCTCTTCCAGCTTCTGGTAGCTCCCAACATTCCTTAGCTTGTGGCAGCATAACTAGAATCTCTGCCTCCAACTTCAAGTGGTTGTTTTCCCTCGGTGTCTGTGTCTATGTCCAAATTTCCCTCTTATAAGGACACCAGTCATATTGGCTTAAGGACTGACCCTACCCCCGTATGATCTCATCTTAACTTATGACATCTGAAATTATCTCATTCCCAAATAAGGAGTCCCAGAAATTGAAATTTCCACATATCTTTTGGGAGGGACATAATTCAACCCATAGCAATTACTGACCCTTAGAATTATTATTTGGGAAACTGACATTTTGCATCCTCCTGTCCCCTTTCTCTTTTCCATGACCCCTCTACCCTTTAAAAGAACTCCTTCTGATTTCCTTCCAATCCAAGGTCCTCAAACTCTATCAGGTTAACTTCCTAGACCTCCCCTCTACTCAGAAAACTCTCCATCCACAGCATGACAGGGGCTTCCAGATGCTATGTTCCTACACCCCTAATACATAGGTGGACTGACTTCAGGTCAAGAGCTAATCCTACCTGGGCTGAAATCCCCATTACGAAACTTGGAATTGAGACTAGGAGAGATATTGAGACTATGCTCTTTCCTGGCAGCTGGACCCATTCCATTTGAGAGCTGTAGTAACTGTTTTCTCCCATTCAGACTGAGAAGTGAAGAAAGCCAGCATTCAGCAAGAAGAGAGAATAAAACAGGCTCCTAGAACAGAGCAGAGACAAGGGGCAAGCAGGCTGCTGTGGACATTCCAGTGCCTGCTTTAAGTTAGCTCCTGAGACCTACTGCCTGTGTTTGTGTTCCACGAGACACCCCTTTTCCATTATACTGGATTCTCCTCCTTTTTTTAACCACTAACTTCAATAAGTTTCCATCATAAATAAGCTATAAGTACATTGTAGATATACTCCATCAAAATCTAATCTTAAACAACTTTTTGATAAGGTTGTTCATACTGATACATGAAGGATATGAAGGTTCAAAAATGTTTTCTACCCCAGTATAACCTATATCTAGAAGTCTTAATCCAATGATATAAATCTAAAGAGTGGAAGTTCCAGGCAACAGCAGGCAAGAGACAAGGTCTTTTGAAGGATGGAGAATATTCTCATTGCTTCTAAAATCACACTTCATAAGGAGAGTCCAAAATTGTTCAGTGGTTCTCAAACTTGAGTACATTAGAGTCACCTGGAAAGTTTATAAAAATACAGAGAGCTGGAACCACCTCTAAGTTTATGATTTGGTAGGTTGGGGGTAGGGTGCAAGAGTTTGCTTTTCTAATACTATCCCAGGTGATGTTGATGTTGTTGGTCAAGGAACCAGACTTTGAGAACTACTAATTTTGAAGTCTGGCATTACTTAAGGCAATAGCGCCAGGTGGTGTACCAGAGTAGGGGGTCCTCAGGCAACCCAAAGCGTTTTTCTCAGTACAGAAGGATACTTCCCCTACATGGATCAGCACTGGAGATCAACTGTTTCTTTTTTAAGAGCATTTGGAAAAGTTTAGAGGAAGTATGTAGAAGGCACAATTCAAGGTCCTTCTCTTATTGTTTCTATAGAAAGAAAAATGCCAGGGGCTCCTTGTGGTATTTAAAACAACATACTAGTTTCCAAGTTTAAATGTATATCTTTGGGTCTCAAGTTTCTTATCTATCAAATAAAGATGTTGAATTATTTTATCTCCTAGGTCTCTCTTAGCTCTAACATCCTCAGACCCATGATTTTGCTTAGTTTTTGCTCCTGAAACTCTCATGGGTGATTTTTCCTAAGAGAACATATTCAAAACTATCTCTAACTGCCTCAGCTCCCACCCTGCTGAGGGGCAGAATGGCAATCAGCATAAAGCATGCAGTACTGTGTGGTGGTTCCTGGGGAGCACATGACAGAAAAGTAGAACAAGAGGAAATATTCCCAGAGGGAACAACTGGTCTCTTCCAACTCCTAAACCACTTATACTACACTGTGATGAAGCTGTTACAGCCATTCAAAGCCCCTAGAGTGCTCAACTTAGCAGTTGGTCCTGGTCAAAACATGTGGGCTATTATAAATCATACTCCAAGGTCCCAGGCTGAGCAGAACACAGGAATAATTGATATCTAGTAAAACTCTGTTAGCCCACCAAACATATCAATCAATGGAATATTCCCCTGTGCCCAGACGGCTCAGACAAGACACAATTTGATAAAAGCATGCATAAGCCATAGTCTCAGCAATTATACACAGCAGTCCTGAAAGGCCTAGGAGCATAATGCATTTATAAATTTAGAAATACACTCAAGGCAGTCTTGCCTTTGGAAGAACTGCAGGCAAAGAGACAAATCATATGTACTTGCAGGCAAGAGACTTAAGAACTGGGTTTGGGGCTGAGAGAACAACTTGCTATTTGTGTTCTTTTTTCCAAGTCTTCTTGGATTAGACATTTCTGTTCCTCTTTCCCTCTTTAAATGTCCTGAGGCAGTAACTATTTTAGAATAGGAATGGATGTTAAAAAAAAAAATTTTTTTAATGAATAGTAATAGTGTGCTTGTGTTAGGCAGTATCCTAAACACTAGGGAATCAGAGATGATTAAGACACAATCCTTGCCCTCAAGGATCTCATATTGTCATTTGAGAGAGACATTTAAAACTATAACTAAAACAATATAAGGACAGAACTATCGCAGGGTCTGAGAGAGGAAAGAGCAACCCAACTCCACTGGGGTGTTATTGATTCGATAGCAAAATGTCTGATTAAAAAGGGTTAAAATATTCCTTTTGTAACCATGAGCATCCTGCTGGCTGCTGGAGACAGAGAGACTGCTGAGGTACTGGTCTCAAGGTGAAGTTTCATGTCCTTGGGGGAGGGTTTCTAGGAAGACTGCCTTGTGCATGAACTGGATGTTTCACTCCAAAGCCGTGTAGTCACTCTGAGAGATGTCCATGGATCAGCTGCACCAGAATCGCCAGGGGTATCTGCCAATAACTTAGAATCTTGGACCTCTCCTTCCATCTAAAGAATCAAAATGCCTAGGAGAATCAGTTCTTACAAAGATGTGAAAGGTGGAAGGGGGAGCAGAAGGATCATGAACCATCAACCCCTTAACTTATCTCCATCAACCCCTTAACTGCACAATCTATATCAAGAAGGCTGGATGCAAAGTCGGGTCCAAATTTGTAATTTTTTTAAAGACAAAAATTTTCCTCTTCTTTACCTTCTCAAAGATAATAAAGAAAAAATACATACTGCTAGACTACAAAGAAAAATATACTGCTTCCCATTCTGAATTTTAATAGCATGAGTGTCTAAAGTATGAACTGTAGAGAAATAGCCAACATAAGATATAAACCCCAATATGCATTAAAGTCATTAAATTTGAAGCATGCTAGGTAAAATAAGTTTTTCTATTGCCAGAAATCTTAGAACATTTAACAGGTTTATGTGTGTTGTGAATACCCAAGAGGCTGTGTATCAAATTCGGCTGCAAGTAACAAAATCACTCTTGTCATTTTAATTAGCAAGGGATTTGAAACAAGTAGTTGGGAGCTTACAGAACTGCTGGAAGGCTAGCAAAGCAAGCTCCATGCTGGGCTTGCAGGAATAACTTTCAGAACCACAGCAGAGAATTGGCTTGGTAAGGGAGCCTGGCCACAAAGAGGAAGCCAGGCATTCAGGAAGTTGTCATAGGAACCATACCATGCCAGTTAAATGGATGCTTCCCTCGGTCCCAGATTCACATCTTGCAAAAGGCATCTTACTTGGAGCCTAAGCCACATCTGGAACTCCAGTGCACAGGAGTTTGGAAAATACAGTGTTTGGGTAGTAAACCAGATTCTGTGGGAACAGGTGCTGAGTGAGTCAGGCCTGGTACACAGTATCTCCTGAAGTTACTTGAGGCCACGGAGCCATTTTCTTAAGAAGCATCTTGAGAGACAGTGTTCCAGGAAACATGCTTTTGGAAATGCTGACCCAGTTCTGCCTTCTCATTGATGAGGAAGGAAACCGATGCCCAGAGAAGCTGGCTGCTTGGCTGACATCACTAATGAATTAGCAGTAGATCAGGGATGGGGCCAGGTCTCCCCGTGCCCAGCTGCTAGCTTTGCTGCTTGCACCACTCCCTGCAGCCCTTCTCACCATCCCAAAAGTTCCTGCCAAAATGGACCTTTTGGAAAATGGTCCCATGGGATGAAAAGCAAAGAAAGGGCTCTTAAGGAAGCTTGAAGTGAATGCCTGAATTATGCCACAATAGAGCAAACTAATAAGCTCTCCTGAACCTCCAATTAAATAGAAGGATAATTACACCCTGGAGTTAGGAGAGCATCTAAGATGAGAATATTCTAGGAACTGTCAGTAACTGAGTTGTTTTTCAAATCTGGTGTTTCATCCTGGCTTCTTCTGGGGAGAAGGCAGAGGAGAAGAAAGACATTTGGTCTTAGCTCTCTTTGGACAGCCTTTAGTAGATTAAATGCACTCCTCTTCTGTTTTGGCTGAAGGGCAGAAGACTGCTGCCCCTGGCTACAAACTGGACTGGAAGAGAAGGTGCTCACAGACCATAAGAAGGTTTTCCGTTAAGAACACATCTGCCTTTGTACCTTCAGTTTTGACCCCAAGCTTTTAGCCCCTCCTTCCCAAAGTCTGACTTTTCTCCTACAGGATATTTCCAAGGCTGCCTCACAGCCACCAGCCCTGAGCAGGCTCATCCATTCCTAAGCATGTTTAAAGCCTCTCCCAGAAACCTTTCGTCACTGGCAACATGCATCTACCCGCTACATTCCCCCACCTCGAATTATTGATGTTCCTGGCCTTTCTCTGCTCAGCACTTACAAATGTTTTACAAGGCTTCATTTATTCTGATTTAATAATATCATGTGTTATCTTACAGTGCAATTGTGGCCTTCCTGAGATACCTCAGATTATTAAAAAAATAAAAGCAATTGTTTCACTGGAAGAGGGGAAACCCTTATTCAGATTCACAATCATGATGTTATTTTTTTCCAAGAGAGTTCGGAGTCTCATCAACCAAGTTTCATTTTTTAAAGATGACTGGTGCAATTTCAGGTGGAAGCTGAAAATGATAAATTAGTTGATCAAAACTGACAAAAAGAAAACTAAAAAAATCACTAGCCAGAAAATCAAACCCTAATCAACATGTTTCTAGTCCACCAACAAAAACCTGCTCTGCAGGTAACAACTGTCAGAGGCAAACAAAAAAGGAAAGAGGTAACAGGGAGGCAGTCAACGATTCAGGCTCCGCAGTTGGGCTTTCCACCCTACTGCTCTCAACCCAATACCCACTGCACCAACAAACCCCTGGGAGCTTTGAAAAATCCTGATGCCCGGGCTGAAGCCCACATCAATTAAATCAGGACGTCTGGGGGTAGGACCTAGACATCAGTATTTTTAAAGTTTTCCAGAAGTATCCCATGTCCAGGGTGGGTTGTTGACCATAATTTTTTATCAGTAACAGTTCAAGTGATGTCAATTCTTACACTTAATCCAACACATTACCTCTATTTGGTATTATAAAAACACAGACAGTAGGAGACATGTCTGAAATACTTTACAAGTATAAAACACTTTACAAAATAAAAAGCAATTTCACATCTCATTTCACCTGCTCATTAGCCCCATGACTCATGGCCCTGTTTTGTACAGAAAGCCGAAGCTCAGAGAAGCCGAGTGCCTTGTGTGATATAATACAAGCAAGATGTGGAAAACAGGATGCCAGATGTGGATTCTGGCCTCTGTATCAACAGTACCCCAAAACATAGAAAGTTCTTTTGCAGTCTTGCAGAAGGTGTGTGTGTGTTAAATTATTAGCTAAACTGTATAGATGGGGCAACTGAAACTCCAAGGTGGTGTAAGATTTGCCCAAGGTCACACAGTTTAGACTTGAACTCTTACAACTACTATAGTGAACTGACCTACTAAGTAAAATATATTTTCCCCCGCTCACTGTCCCTTAAAGCCCCTTTCCCTACCCCTTGATCATACCTTAGGCAAATCTCAGACCCATATATCCACTCAGGTTTCACCAAGTCTGGTTCAGTCTGATCCAGTCAATCTTTTAATAAATTAGGCCCTGCCTTTCTCCTCCCTTCCCTCTTGTGCAGCTTTTCCCTGTGGCTCTTAAGTTTCTTAATGGGGAGTTGGGCTGTGGTCTGCTTCTTCATTCCTGGGATATACATCCTCCTCTTCCTGTGTCTCTTCTATCTCTAATATACAGGGACTGGGAAGAAAGATTGGGGGAAGGTAGCAGGAAGTCCCTTTAGTTGACCAGGGCCATGAGTTCCCACTGTTGGGACTTATACCCATTGTGAAGCAAGAGTCCATATGCTGGTTTCCTTAGGGTGCCATTTGTGCATACTTCAAGAAGCTATGACCTGCAGCGGGGGACCTCTTCCCACTGCCCACTTCAGCTCCTACACTTGTCATAAATCTCCACCCATCTTACCACTGGGTTCCCTTCCTCAGCTGCTGACCCACTTAAACACTATTTTGGGTTGAACTGTGTGCCCCCAACCCCAAAATCCTAAACCCCCTACTCAGGAATGTAACCTTATTTAGAAATAAGGTCATTCACAAATGTAATCAGGTTACAATGAAGTCATTAGGGTGGGTCCTAATCCTATGACTGGTGTCCTTAGAAGGGGAATTTGGAAACAGACACACAGAGAGAACACCATATGAAGACACAGAAGGAAGATGGCCATGTGAAGATGAGAGTCAGAGCTGGGAGACATGCTGCCACAAGCCAAAGAACATCTGGGGCTACTAGAAGCTGGGATAAGCTAGGAAGGATCCTTCCCTAGAAGCTTTTTTTTTTTCTATGGAAAGCTAGCATAGCTTTTCTAACCTCTTGATTTTGGATGGCTAGTCTCCAGAAGTATGAGACAATAAATGTCTATTGTTTTAGGCCATCTAGTTTGGGGTAAGTTGTTACAGAAGCTCTAGGAAACTAGAAACTAATAGACAGTGTACTGGCAAAATGGTTCAAGTCCAGCTACCAATTCCTTTCTCCATAGGAAATTCATACCTCTTTGCCTCCCTAATTAGATGTGTAAAAAACTAATATACTAAGTTTCTGCAACTGCCTACTATCACAGGCCACAGACAATCTTCTGCCTTCAGAATTTTCCAAGCGAGAAATAAACACAAAGATGCATATTCACTTCCATCCTCAAATTCCTTGGCATAAAAATCAGCCTGTATCAAGAACGACCCCATAGTGCTTAGCTCTCTTGGTAGCAAGGAAGTGGTCCTATAAGATTTGCAGTTAACAAATACCTAGCCAGAGAGTGGGATCCTAAGCCTCACTTTCTACGTCCTATCCTATATCCTGCCCACCAAATTCAGTGTTCTTCCACTATACACCCAAGGGACGGCTAATGCTGTGCTTAGATCATCTTTTTTTTCTTGCCACTTTAATTTTTTGCAGATGGTTCATCTTCATGAGACGTTCAATTTCTTTAGATGTGGGGCGGGGGTGGAAGGAAATGAAATAAGTTACCCAGAGTCACTGTTTCTGGAAGATCTGCTCTAGCTGTGGGCTTGTTTGTGCATCTACAACTGCCAGCCCTTTACGCTGGCGTACATCTGTGCCCTCCTGGCATCTGTCCAAATGCCAGAGGAAGTCCTGTGAAGCTACACTTGGACTCATGCCCTTCTTGAGCAGAGAGAGCATCTTCCACCTACTCCGCACCCAGTGATCACTCCCGACACTGTTGACACTGTTATCTCCGTGCTTACCAAGCCACAAAAAAGCTCCTCAGACAATGAGACCAGATACACTGGGTTCAAACTCCTCCTCTGCTGTGTCCAGCCAACTGTGTGACCTCTGGCCAGTTGCCTAACCTTTCTGAAGCTCAATTTCCTCCTCACTGGCATGATCCGACCGTACGGGGTTGTAGTGAGGGCTATCATGACTGTAAAGCACCTGGTACGAGGTAGAGAATCAGTTATGGTATTTCTCTTCTTCCTTCCTCACCTCCATCCTGGTACCCCGTGAATGCGGAAGAGGGAGGAGGACCACGCCTGGAATTAGACAGAGCTTCATTAAGTGATGCTCTGTGAAGAGACAAGGCGTGAGGACAGACACAGGGAGAGGAGCTGTAATACATGGTCTCTGAGAATGTGTGAATGAACATGTGTTACGGAAGGTGGTGTTATAATTTTTTAAAAGCCCATTTTCATTGTTCCAATGAAGTTTTATACACAAAAGCAGAAATATTATAGACAGGCTTAGAATCTAATATGAGGAGATGCACTGTTTTCACAGTTTTAAAGAGTAAATTTTTTTTTTTTTTAAACCACAATATCTTCCTCTGGTAATTCAGAAGCTTGCCTTGTTACCTCCATTCCAGAGATTGCCAGGTTATGTTGTAGCACAGTCTTCCACCTTCCCCTGGCAGCCAGGTGTTAAGTCATCACTAGATGGCAGTAACATCTAACACTTAATTCGCTATGACCTCATCAAACCATTTCACTTTTGCTTTTTCCTCCTGCTTCTCTATATCAAGCACGCATTTCCTCAGCACAAAAAAGCAGCAGCCTTAAGTGTGTCTCATCCTTATTTTGCACTGACTTGGAGAATTACAGAATTTGTAAAAGAAAGGAATGGCCATTCCTCAAGCTACAAGCAACAGGCTTCTCACTGGGCTCTGAGACCTCAAGTTCAAACCTGCCCTGGGCAAGGATGAAAAGATAAGCATCTAATACCCTTTGTACTTGACTAAAAGAGCCATGTACTTGGACCAATTTATCTTTTTCTTAAACAAGGGGGAAAAAAGTACATTAAAAAAAATGTATGCATTTATGAGGATGTAGCCCACTTTCCTGAGGTAAGCACTACCTAGTTCTCTAAACAAGCTTCTTCATTCTGCTTTCACTTTCTCTCCCCGATGCCTCCCTCCCAACCCCATATTCAATTGTATACCCAATACAGGATTTTTTTTCAAGGAACCATTAGAGAAGGAATGAAAGAAAGATGTAGGGGCGCCTGGGTGGCTCAGTGGGTTAAGCCTCTGCCTTCGGGTCACGTCATGATCTCAGGGTCCTGGGATCGAGCCCCACATCAGGCTCTCTGCTCAGCAGGAAGCCTGCTTTCCCCTCTCCCTCTGCCTGCCTCTCTGCCTACTTGTGATCTTTTTCTCTCTGTCAAATAAATAAATAAAATTTAAAAAAAGAAAGAAAGAAAGAAAGAGAAAAGAAAAAGAAAGAAAGAAAAGAAAAGAAATGAAAAGAAGTGAAAAGAAAAGAAAAGAAAAGAAAAGAAAAGAAAAGAAAAGAAAAAGAAAAAGAAAAAGAAAGATGTAGATATACTGAAAGAGGCCGGCAATAATAGGAAATCTATGTCATGCTCTGGGTACAACAAGGAATCTATCGCTGTGGATCTCACGATGTTCCCAGAGGAAATTTAATGGAGCCTTGAGTTAGTCCCAGAGAACTTCCAGGCCATTCCTGGCTCCAAAGCTTTGACTATCCTCAGGGAACTGAGATAACTATGAAACCAAGACCTGCCTATCTCTATAATAAGGGACCAAGTGACATTAAGAATGTCTAACAACTAAAGAATGTTGACACCAAAAGCTTCCCTCTCTACCATGAAGTAACTCCAATTACAGATTATTGCTGCTTGAGACTTGGACCTTAGAAACTTTGTACTGATGCCATATAGTACTGTCAGGTGAGCTGGGAATGGAGCAGGAATTAGCTTGAGACACACACACTGAGATGAAACAAGGAATAGTTCCAGAGTTGCTGTAGGTCCCATCATGCCCAGTGTCCATGGGGCTATACTTGTCTCCATCTTCATTTTGGAAATGGCTGTACCAGCAAGTTGCATCCAATCAGTGCAGGCCAGAAGTAGCCTGGTTGATACCGACCAGTCTAACAGCTCAGGTGCGCACACTCTCTAGGGTCTTATTCAAAGCAAGAAAACCAGGTCAATAACTGAGTCACTAGAGCTAGGATCTCCGGAATCCGGACTAGTGAACTGGACAAGTAAACTGGCTGGACTAAGGAAAGGGCATCAAAGCTGTAGTTCTAGTCTGTGGCCTGAGTGAATACAGGGAAAGAGGTTAGTAAAGGGGGCTATGCGCCAAACTTATCCGATCCCTACTGACAGTACCTCTCAGATATAATTAGTAGCAAGCAGTGTGGGAGCCCCTCAGTCACCTGGAGTCACTGAATCTTGGATCTGAGCATAATACAATACCAGCCTGGGATGGAAGTCATGCTGCATTATCCATTTCCATCAGGAATAGCTCAGAGAGCTGAGCCTGCAGCTGGGGAGCATAAGCAGAACCAGCTGTGACCAGCTGGGGACCCAGAAGCAGTGAAAGCAAGTCTAGGGCTAACGCAGCACTGAAAAAGCCGTATCTTTTCTCATGTCCACCACAGTTACCATATAGGAGCTCCCTTGTTAACTGCCAGAATTGGAATCCACTAAAAATAATAGTTCCAACCACAACAAATTAACATATGACACTGATGTGCAGAAATAGAAGGAAAGGGAGACTGGAAACCATCCTTTTGCCTTGAAGCAAAAATCCAAGGTTGCTGGTTACTTCTTTCATAAGCTTCTAATTTATATCTTTACTTTCAAATGTTGCTTCCTCAGTGAATAAAAAATACCTGATGATAAGATAGCAAGGAGAAAAAAGGAGGTATTTATGGAGAAAGCTTTAGCTCCATATTGTTGTAAATATTTCCCAATCTCAAAGTTTTAGTTACTGGGGATGGGAAGGGGATTTAAAGGATGGGTTTTGTTGCTTCTCCTTCTTAGAAAATTTAACTTTGGACATAATTATCATATTAATGGTAAAGACAACATATTCTATCTGCATAAGAGTGAAAGTCAATGTTAAAATTTATCAGGAAAACAGAATAAATATTTGTAGTACTAGGGTAAAAATTCCAACAGGGTATTGTAGCTACTTGTAGGAAGGAAAATTAAATTCTATCCCTCTTTGACCAACTCTGCAATTGACTTTTATGAACTTTAGTAATTTAATATTATATTTCCCAAATACAACAGTATTTTATCCATTAGAATGTAAAATCCAGGAAGGCAGGGAATTTGGTCTGTTTTATTTACTGTTGTCTTTCTTGTGCATAGAGCATACATAGTAAGTACTCAGTAACTACGGTAAATCAATGAATTAATTTGGGGAGTATGAGAGAAACTAATACCCATTTAGGTATTTCAACAAGGGCTCAGCTGTTCCCAGGACTTCATCATCACCTTCTTCTTCCTTCCACTCAATCTATCATGGAAGGTTCGGGTTTACTGAAAACCAGAGAAGTGCTCTCTGATTGTGCACATTCCATATGGTTCTCCTCTGACTCAAGTCAAAAGATGAGAGTGAGGCCACAGTATTCCTGGGAATACTTTAGAATGCACAGAATCAGGGGCTGTGGACAGTCACAGGACACAATTCCCCTTCCAGCTTCTGCCCTTGATCACAAACAGCAGAATGAAAGGATATGCTGCTTCCCTTTAGGACCTGAGTTCTTACTTCAATTGACTTTTACCCTCTTTCTAAAAATCCTGTTATCATAACCATGCTCATGGTTAATACCCTCATTGAACTATTTCCATTGACAAAGGGCACCATTGTGCTACTTCCCATACAAGAATAATCATGCCCGTGGCTTCTTTTGGACTTGGATTCTTGCAGGTTTTTCAGTCACCTTTGTCCAAGAAGAAAGGGCACAGTCAAGGTGCTGATTCTGCCAAATTCAGTCAAACATCCTGAAATGTTTTCCAACATTTGGAATTTGACAAGATTCCCAAGGACATTTGGCTTTGGTCCCCCTTTTCCCCTTAATTGCTGAGCCCAAACAGAAAATGTAATCCATCTACTTCAGTCATTTTCCCAAAACTCATCCAAATTTTCCCTAGTAAGCCTATTAGATGTCTTTGTCTTCGTGGACCGAACACCTTCCCCCTCATGTTTTATTTCTTGGAACTAGGAAGCACACAGAGCCAAGAGTAACAGGACTCCGTTTCAAACACAAAACGCATCTGTAAAATCAGGTGCTGGAGGTGGAGGGTCAAGAGTCTCACTCCCAGAATTACAGCTGTGACACATGTGAGGGGGAATTAAGGGAGTCTCTAGAACAAATGTACCCTTGGAAGGCCAGAGAACACAACTAAGGACAGATCCTCTCCAACTCATATCCAGCAGCAACTGGGGGCCAACACCTTACCACAGTTCATAGTGAGAAAGTTGGAAGCAGAGATTCCACTAACCCCTGCTGTTTGATGGTGGTCATATTGTGAATACTGGACCTGGAACACAAGAAGGCCTAGAAGATACACCTAAGACCTTTTAATATGGTCCTGAATCTCCAAGTAAGATAAAAATGGGTCAAAGACCTAACTCCTAACTAATACAGCACTTACTAATTTTGTGACCTTGGGCAAGTCCCCTAGTATGTCTGAACTTATGTTTTTCTGTTGTAAATAAAGATAGTAAAACCGTCCTGGCATATTTATTTTAACACTTCAGTAAGATTATAAAGCTTAGCACAGTGCCTGGCATTTGGAAAGTACTCAATGACAGCTATTTGTTTTATTAATGTTGATTTTTATAATAGCTTTATGGAGATATAATTCATATACAACTTATGCATTTTTTTCAACGTATGCATTAAAGTGTACACTTCAATGGCTCTTAATATATTCACAGAGTTAACCAACCATCACCATAATCAATTTTAGAACATTTTATCACCACAAAAACAAACCCCATACCCATTAGAAGTCATTCCCCATTTCCCCCCAATCATAAGCAACCACGAATCTCCTCTTTTTCTCTACGGATTTTCCTATTCTAGGCATTTCATACACATGGAAGGATGCAGTACATGATTCTTTGTGACTGACTTCTGTCACTTAACATAATGTTTTCAAGGTTCATCAGTGTTGTAGCAAGTATCAGTTCATTTCTTTTTATTGGTGAATATTTTTCCATTGTGTGGGTATACCACATTTTATTTATTCATGCATCAGTGATCAAAAATTTGAATTGTTTCCATTATTTGGCTATTATGAATAATGCTGCAATCAACATTCATGTACAAGTTTAAGTGTGGAACTGGTTTCATATCTTTCCAGTAGATCTTATGGTGATGTTAACGCAAAAAAAAAAAGATTTTATTTATTTATTTGAGAGCGAGAGAATGAGCACTAGCAGGGTGGAGAGGCAGAGGGAGAGAGAGACAGGCAATGTGGGGCTCCGTGCCAGGACCCTGAGATCATGACCTGAGCCAAAGGCAGATGCTTAACCAACTAAGCCACTCAAGGTGCCCTATGTTTATCTTTTTGAGGAGCTGCAGATGTTTTCCAAAGCGGCTGCGCCATTTTAAACTCCCTTTGGCAGTATATGAAAACTCCAACTTCTCTCCATCTTGCCAACACTTGTGTTGTCTTTTTCATTACAGCCATTCTAGTGGGCATGAGGTCGTACTTCACTGTGGTTTCAATTTGCATTTCCCTGATGGCTAAAGATATTGAGCTTCTTTTATATGCTTATTGGCCATTTGTAGATGCCTATTCAGATCCTTTTCTATTTTTTAATTGGTTTTTTGTCTCTTTATTATTGAGTTGTAGATGTTCTTTACATATTTTAGATATAAGCCCCTTACCAGATATATGATTTACCAACACTTTCTCCCATCCTGTGGGCTGTCTTTTCTCTTTCATGATGATATCCTTTGAAGCAGAAAGTTTATCATTTTGATGAAGTCCAATTTATCTATTTTTCCTTTTACTGCTTATGTTTTCAGTGTCAAACCCAATGTCATGAAGATTTTCCCCTATGTTTTCTTTTAAGCATTTTATAGCTTTATAGCTGTTACATTTAAGTCTTGGATCCATTTTGAGATAATTTTTATATATGGTGTGAGGTTTGAGTTCAACTTCATTCTTCTGCACATGGATAGCCAGTTGTCCCAGCACCATTCATTGAAAAGATTATACTTCCCCCACTGAATTTTTTGCTACCCCCTGTGGTACATTAGTTGATCACAAATGAGAAGTTTTATTTCTAACTCTTAATTCTAATCCATTGATCTACATGTTTTTCCTTACGCCAGTACCACACTGTCTCGATTAATGCCGATTTGTAGTAAGTTCTGAAATCAGAAACTATGAACCGTCCAAATTTTTTTCTTCAAGATTGTTTTTCTATAAATAAGATCATATCACCTGCAAAAAAAAAGACAGTTTTACATCTTCCCTTCCAATCTAGATGCCCTTTGTTTCTTTTACTTACCTAACTGCCCTGGCCAGAACCTTCAGTATAATTTCCGAACAGAAGTGGCAAGAGCAGACAACCTTGTCTTTCTCTTAATCTTAGAGGAAAAGTTTTTAGCCTTTCGTCATTAAGAATGATGTTCGCTGTGGGTTGTTCCTGGATGCTCTCTATCAGGTTGAGGAAATCTCCTTCTATTCCGTTTGTTGAGTGTTTTTATCATGAAAGGGTGTTACTGTTACTACACAAAAATGCAGCTGTTCTCTTTTTTCCTTTCTTATTTCCCTTTTTTTATTTCTTTCCAGAGCCTGGTAGGACACCAGGATGACATCAGGAAAGAGGAAACCGTGGGCTGCTCTGTGTCCATTCCCTGAAGTGCTCTATGAGCAAGCATCTGCCACCTCCTCCCTCCTGTCCGCACTCCTGACCTAGTGGTGCCCTTGTTGTTCTGGCACAAGTTGCATCCCTTCCACTTCGATCTGCTTTGCTGGCCTACTGTCTACTGGTTCTGGGTCCCTGGCTTCCTGTCACTCTTCTTCAGGGCTCAAATCCCTTTTCTACCTCTTTCCAGGTGTCCTGGACTACTCTGGCAGCCACTGGTGTTTGGAAAGCTAAAGGCTGTTTTCCAGGCAATAGAATTTCCTTTTTATTCCTGTACCAGTTTGATTCCACAAATATTTCATGAGAACTTTTTAATGCCAAGCATTGTGCTTGTTTGATCCTGATAATATTCACAATAACCCCATCGTGTTGTTCTTAATTTGGTCCCATTTTACATAACAGAAAACAGAGGCTCCATGTGGCCAATTTGTCTGAGGTTACATAAGTAGTAAGTGGCAGAGCCAGAATCTGATTATAGTTCTGTCTGTTTGAAGCAAAAGAGAGGAACATACATATAGCTGTAATTACTAAGACTGAACTCAGGGCATTAGTTGCCATACTGGAATAGCTAGGAAGAACTAGGAAAGTGGTACGTCTCATTCCAAACACAAGGCTTCTGTTGCTCTGGCTTTTGCCAACTTGTCCAGACCTATCTTGTAAAAACACAAGCCCACCCATTCAAGACATGCTGAACCACATCATGCTATCTCTACTGCCATACATTTGGATATGCTCTTATCTCTGCCTCAAAAACACTCTCTTCTACTCAACTGCCAAGTTCTAGATGCCTGACCAATTCCTATTCCTACTTTCATACCCAATACAAGAATCACTTTTCCTGGGAAGTCCTTCTGATCCATGCCAGGCTGTGCCCTGTTATATCTCAAATGTACCTAGCCATAGCACTCACCACATTTCTGTTCTCCTCCCTCTCCCCTAAGACCGATAAATCATGAGCGCCTTCAAGGTGGGCCATGGTTAGTCTCCCTGTCTCCCAGGATAGTTCCTGGCCCTTTATCTTCAAGATGAGCTCCTACAAACAGATGCCATCTCTGGTAGCAGATTTAAACCACCTCTCTACTGAAATAAATTAACAGTTGGGGGTTTTGTTCCCTTACATTCTGGAGAATGTGAATTTGAAATCAAGGGTTTCAGGCCTATGAAATTTGAACTCAAAACAGTAAAACCACCTTTCCACTCTGCAAAACACAACTCACAGTCACCAGGTCACCATGAGGCAGACCTCAGGAAAGAGGATAATTCAAAGGAGGAAATAAACGGTCTCACTTTAAATAAAGAGCAAGAGCATCCTCAGGTTCTTAGGCACTTCTGAACACCTAGGAATCCACTGTCAGTGCCAGAGACCACTTTTAGATTAAACCACTTTTAGATTAAACAGTACAGGCCATCCATTTCTTCAGCTACTAAACAAAATTATAATTTTACTTCTGACTCAAAGCCAACTCAATGAAAAGATGCCAGCTACAAGGTGTTTTGGGGGGCTCTTTGTGGCAATTCTGAGAGCAAAGCTTCAATGCAGTCACCTTTTGCTTTCTCCTCTAAGAGAAAGCTGTGAGGTCAGGCCTAGGATGACAATGCCTAACAGCTCCCAAAAGGCTCTTGGTCTTAATCCTTGCCAATTTCCCTCTAAGTCCTGGCACATCTTGGGCTGAAGGCACACATGTTATTTTCATTTAGGCATGAATGCTGAACCACTGGGTATTTTTTTTTTTCTGGGCTTTCTGTTAACTGTCTACAAAATGTGGTTTTAAGATATATTACCCCTGGTCATTTATCTAACAGACCATACTGCGATCTGTAAGCTCCATCCTTCTTGCAGCTTTCACATTCTATTAAAACGGGATCTCTTACCAGGAAATTTACTCAGACAGGAGAGTTCATTTGAGGTTGAAACTGTAAAGTGGCCAATTATCTCTCAGCCATTGGGTGCATTCGATCTGTACCCCAAGCCTTGGAAATAAAGACAACATTTAGCAAACGTTCTGCTCCAAAACAAATGTTTTGGAAAGAATAACAGCATGTTGGGAATAAATTACATGGTCTTTAGTGCATTTTAGTGTTATTGCCTGTTAACACGCAGTGTGGTGTGCCAACTCATGAGAGAATTCCAGTCTTCTAAGGAATCGATTTCTGAATTGTTGAGTTTATGGCGTCCGTATTGTATCGTTGAACGGACTAGGAGTACAGGAGATTGTGTCTGCGGAATCTGACCTAGGGGAAGTTACGAATCATAAGTTGTCCTTCCATTCTGATAATATCCAGACCATTAGCACACTCTGGGTAATGACATTTGAGGCTTTTCATCTACGACTTATTTAGTTTCCTACTTCATAGGTTATACTGATCCTAAGACCAGGTAATCTAATATACCTAATACAAGTAACAATTTAACCTTACTCAAAGTCCTATTAGGTACAAGGTCTTTTGCCAGGCTCTGTGGAAGAATAGTAGGATGCTTAAATAGATCTTTGATTCCATTTCTATGAAACGTCCTGAATAGGCAAACCCAGAGAGGCAAAAAGTACATTCCTGGTTTCCTAGCACTGGGAGGATGGGGCATTGGGGAATGCTGGCTTAAAGAATGTGGGATGTCTTTTTGAGAGTATTAAAATGTTCTAAAATTGATTGTGGTAAGGGTTGCTCAAATCTGTGAATATACTAAAAACCCCTGAACTGTTACTTTAAATGGGCAAATGGTATGGTATGTGAATGATTTCTCAATAAAGCTGTTAAAAAAAAAAAAAAAAAAAAAAACTTTCCCTCACAAAAAAAGGAAAGATGTTAATAATTCAGATGGAAAACACAGAAAACTAAAGACAAGTGCCACACAATGTTAAGGAAGATCCAAAACTGCTTAACTTTCTTCCAGCTTTGGATGATTTTCTTTTTCCAGGGACCATCACAATCTCTCTTGGTGTATGTTTAGGTTCAGGGGTTAGGAGAGAAGGCCTTACAAGAGAAGAGAGCTTCTGATAACTGAACAGAAATGAAACCCATGGGAACACAGCAAAAGATGTCCTGGCACCAGAAATACCAGACTGGGGCCCCTCAGTGAAGTCCCTATGTAAGTCGGTACGTCCCTTACAGCTGATCATAAGCAAGGTATTTTATTTAAAGGGGAAAGAGAGAAGGGTGATTTTGTTAGGCTGAGAGATAGCTCCTGTTACTGAGGCCTCTCCATTCTAAAGACAACTTTACTAGGAGAGCACTATACCCAAACCCGTTCAGCCTCCCATGTTCCTGGGGCAAAGGACTCTGGCATCAGAGGTGTGCACAAAGTAGATCAACCAGAACCAGCCCTGTAGCAACCTGTAAGCTAAAATACTACTCCACGAACAGATGACACAAACCTATTTTTCAGGCCACGTAAGCTGTCATAGAAATTCTTCAGATAGAAGAAGAAATTATATTTCATGAATCCATGGTTTATCTTTTATTGAAGTAAGCTTATTTTATTTAAAAAGGTCCATCACCACCTTCACCTTCACTGAAGTGGCAGGCCCCTCTCTGCCACCATTTTTTGTCTGTTTATTCCCCTGACTTCCAATATTTACTAAGAAGCAAATATTTAATATACCTAATTCCAAGTATTTTTAAATGTTATACTTTTTAAACTTTTAAACTAACTCAAATTTTTTTTTAAAGATTTTATTTATTTATTTGTCAGAGAGAAAGAGCACAAGCAGAAGGAACAGCAGGCAGAGGGAGAGGCAGGCTCCCTACTGAGCAAGGAGCCCGATGTGCGACTCGATCCCAGGACCCCGGGATCACGACCTGAGCCAAAGGCAGATGCTCAACCGACTGAGCCACCCAGGCATCCCTAACTCAAATATTTCAAATGACAAATTGCTTTCATAGGTCACAAACTGCCAAGCAACATTGCACGTGAGTATCTTAAAGAAAAGTTCATCAAGAGATTTTTCTACAAGACTGTGCTGGATGTGCATTCCAGGTTTGGTGTCCTCACTAACTAGGGACCACTGCTTCCTCACTCTGACAATCAAGACTTGTCACCATTTTTTGCTGTTCTTGGTCTCTACATTTCTAATAGCTGGAACAAATATTGAACTGAGGGTTTAGTTAAAGAGATGGTACAGCTTGGGGACAGAGCTCAATCTTTCCTCTCCTGGAAGGGGCCTGCAACTGGGTGATAGCTCTACCAGTTCCATACAGGAGTTCTTCGAAGCTTTTGGGTCAAACTCAGCTAAGTGATGTGTTGCCACCCTCATTCCTCTGATCTCCATTTCCCTGGAAGAACCAAGGAGAAAGAGCTCTCTTGTCCAGTGCTTGCCACCATCCACCTTCCATGACAATGCAGGCATTGGCTTTGGGAAGCTGCCAAGTTTCTGGTGTGGGACTTGAACCCTTGGCCTCCCATGCAAAAGTAATGATGCTACCAGTTGAGTGACACAGGCCTATTTCCTGAGTCAATGACTGAACAGATCCAAAGGTATGCAAGGCATTTCTCTCCCACCGCCAGCCTCACCCAGCCTTGGCATGGCTGCTGGCATCGCCAGAGCTGTCCTCCCTTGGGAGCAATTACTGGGCCACCGCCAAGTTTCCACAGTGCAGAGCTGTTTGTCAGCTCGTTAGTGCATTTCTTCACCTTCAGTTTTCCTAACCTGAAAAGAACTAGAATAAAAATTCACTTTAATGAACAGTTTTGACCCTTTTTTTTCCTTTCCGCCCTCTTTTCCTATATAGTAGCTGTTTCATTTTTAATGAGAGCCATTACTACACGGCAGAGTAAACAAATTTACATTTCCCTTGATTTTTCAGGCCTCCACCCTCTAGAATAGTTATGCATAAGCTCACATTCTAGAATGGAGATAAAAATATTCAGGATATCAACGAGGCAAAGACAGGAAAAATAGGTTTGTGTTCTCCACACATTGAGTTAGCTTCTGATAAGAAATGTTTTTAAGAAATACGGGCCAACATGGAGAAACACTCTCTTCTACAATTATAGTCACATAAAAATTGATGATATATCATCTTAGAATGATATATCATAGAAGATATATCATAGAAGAATAGCAAGGATTATAAAACCTAAAGTAGAATGTCAATATTTTTTTGTTGTTGTTATAATAGGGTTTAAATAATGTTTGTTTGTTTGTTTTATTTTATTTTATTTTTAAGTAGGCACCATGCCCAGCATGGAGCCCAAAGCAGGGCTTGAACTCATGACCCTGAGATCAAGACCTGAGCTGAGATCAAGAGTTAGATACTTAATCAGCTGTGCCACCCAGGTGCCCCATGTCTTTTATTTTTAATGAGGAGGAAAGGAAAATAGTGTAACAAGTAATACACACACACACACACACACACACACACACAAAGTAATCCTGCTCCTTTAGTTTGGTGTGTTAATAACCGGATATAAAACTAATCCTCAATCTGCCATTCCTCTTCTTTTCCCTTTTTCCCTTGCCAGGCATAACTCTGTTCTCAGTCACTCTGGGAGTAGCTGCCACTCCCAGATTCCCTGCGGCTGCCTATTCCCCTCATGCAAAGAGTAATAACCCCCATGGCTACAGAGGACACATGACTGACTGTCTTCCAAAAGAGGTATCTGAGAACTCTAACGAAAGGTCCTTCTCACATCTCAATGACAGAGGTGTGGATTCCCAAAGGCTTGGCAAGGCACCCACATCTCGTCCCCAGTTTACTCCTAATAAGATGAAGTGGGAAGAACTTACTGACACAGTTAACTGGCTTGGGCATCTGAAACTCCAGGCCAAGTAAGGTTGCATCCCAATAATTCCCATCATTTGCCTCACAGTCTGTCTGCAATTTTCCTAAGTCACCCCTAAAACATGGAGGTAAGAGTTGAGAATTGTAACTTTGGTTGAATGGATTCCATTGGCAATGCTGTCAGTCTGACCTAATTTTTTTAAATGCTCATCTCATACTTTCTCATGAAAATCCAGAGCAGGGGAAGAATCCAACCCACAATTCCTATGTTGTATGTTTATGTGTAGCTGTTATAACAAGCGATAATGACAAATGCCTAGGCTCAAATCTTACTGGTATAATTTTTTAGTCTGGACTAATGATTTAACATCTTTGAGCATCATCTTCCTTCTTTGTAACATGGGGGAAATACTGGTGTCTACTTCATATGGTTGTCGTGAGGATGAAATAAAATGGTGCTTATAAAGTGCTTTCATGGTCCCTACCCTACAGTGAGGAATTCAATAAGTGTTAGTAGTGATGCTTATTACTATCATCATCTTTATTATACTGCCCTTCCACTCTTCACTTTATCCCCTCAAAGTGAGCTAGAAATACCTTGATGTAGCAGCAAGCACACAGAAACTGGAGATCCACAGAAAATGGATCTCTTCCATTCTACTAGCTGACTAATGACCTTTGACAAGTTACTTTGTACATATGAATCTGCTGCCACATCTATAAAATTCAGATAGTGACACTCACCCCCACAGGGCTACTGGGAAGACCCAATGCAATACGATACAGGAAAATGCCCAATGCATACTAACTGCCCAGTAAATAAGGGTTGAATCAGGACCTGGGTTTAGGTCACTCACCCCGGTTATCCCTTTTTAGCTTAGATTTGCAACTAAAGAAGGCATCCCACTCTCCTCGATGCTGCTTCCAGCAAAGAGCAGGACAGGGAGCCAAAGCATTAGCGAACTTTTGGCAGGCACTGGACAAGGAGTGTGATCACAAGACCACCGTGCAGAACTTTGACAACTGAATGTGCAAATTATGCTATTCAAGCTGGAATATCACCCAAGTGTGTTTTGGAACCACAGTGACCACATCCCAGCTGGACTGGGGAAGTAAGCTGTCCAGCCAAGGGTTTTATTATTTTTATTTAAAAGTGTGAATCATCAGAAAATCAACCCTCTCCAGCCAGGTGCTGTATTCAGATTCCACATAACATCTACTTCTTTTGCAGCTGAGCAAGGCAAAAATGCCTATGAGAACTGTTCTGGGAAGATTTCAGAGGTCAACATCTTAGTGGTTCAACCAAGGTAACTTTGGAAATATCTCTTAAACTCTCTAAAACTCAGTTTCCTCATGTGTAAAATAAGATAACAATAGGAAATACTGTGTAGGTTGTTGTCAGGTCTAAATAAGATGTGTGAAAAATGCTTAAAAGAGAGTATCATACACAGTTTTAGTGCCAGAAGTGTATTTGCTATAATGATTATTGTATGAAGGCATTTGGGACTTTCCAAAGGCATCAAATTCTCACTTTTGCTGTCATAAACTTATATTCTTTTTGGAGAAAAAACTTTGTATATGACAAATAAAATGATAAAACAGAGCTGTCTGAATACATGACAAACTGAACAAGATCCCTATTGTCTGGGTGGCTGAGAATAATTCTATGTTGGAGAATATCTTAGAGCTGAGCCTTGCAGGAAATTTAGGAATCAAAGTCATGGACAGGAGTGAAAGACCAGCATATGAAGGGTAAATAGCTTCATAAAAACTGTCCAACCTTCCCTGATGTCTTCAAAGAACTCTGGTAGCTTGGTTTTAATTCCATCCACAAAAAAGAAAGATCCAGTTTTCAGAATTTGCTAAAACTTCTTGATTTCACTGCTTCATGCATCAACCCTTGCTTTCACTCTCCTGACCTCTTTGCCACTAACTGTCATAGATGGCCTAGCTACTGTTTTAACCTGGTGTTGACCGTTAGGGCAAAACATGGTTTGGTCATTAAGTTTTTGACTCTGATTTCCCTCCTGACTATGATTTCCTCTAGGAGACTCATGGGAATCATTCCTGCAGGGAAATCCATGTCTCTGGAATCCTGTTTCCAAATACTGTATCCACAGGGAGCCCTCTAATTAGCAAATTGTGGGTAAGCTGTCATAGGCCCTGTCATGTTTTAAGGACAATGAATAAGTAGATCAAACTCACTCTGGCAATCAAGGCAGCAGAAGGTAATAAAAGCTTGTTAAAGTCATACTCAATGAAGGAACTTCCATTGAAGTTCTATGGTCTTCCATGAAACATAGACCATTCAGCACAGACCTCCACCCCTCCCTACCCTCTACAACCACCCCCCATCCCCAGTTCTGACAGTGGATGTGAAACCAGGGCTCTGGATTTCACAGGTGGATAGATTCTCACATATTCCCCCCAGAGATCTTCCCTAATGACTCTCATGTAAGTTCTACCATTGGTTTGTACAGTTGTTCCAACACTCAATTACAATGACTTTGCTTTCTGCTTTGGGTAGTGTCATCTATTTGCCAGCTGGAGGGTAAATTTCTACATAGTAACGGCTTCATTATTTTTTGTTTTTATGTCACTAGAAAGCTAAATTCTGCACATGTTATATATATAGAGAAAACATACACACATACATATACACACTCTATAAGAACAACGATAAAAGCAAAACCAAAACTACTCTGAGGTTCTCTGATTTTGAAAAACATGAAGTCAGAAGTTTTAGGTTCTAGGTCTGGCTCCACAGCCTGTTAGCTACGACATGGATGTATTATACAATTTTCTAAACTTCCTTCCACATCTACAAAATAGAAATTATAAGGCTAGTCTTGTTTACCCTAAGGAGAATAACAGTGCCAAGAGATAACAAATATAAAATCATACCTAGAGAACCTTTACAAATGAAGGAAAAATAAGACTGAACTCAATTTATAAAAAGTTTTGTTTTGTTTGTTTAAAGTAAAAGAAAAAAGACTTTTATTGGAGGAGGAGGAAAACATGAAAAAGACAGCCACTGTTTTGAGGACTAAAAGAGAAGAATTCTAATGTTATGTTTTTTGTGTCAGAAATCTCTTTTCTTATTTAGAGACAGAGAAGGAAAAAAGGTACAATATTATTTTGCCATTTTTTTAACCCAAGGTTAGAGGAGACTAGTGATACACCATTAAGGGTTGGCTGGGTTTCTGCTCATTTTGTATTGCCTAGATGTTTCTTAGACACTGCCACTCATCAGGTACTGAAGGGAAATATGTTGGAGCAGTTGCCAGATACTGGATTGGCTGAACTCCATTATTTTTAGCTGACCTCTTAGAAACTATACATTAAATGTGCCAAGGGAAAATGTACACTCCTTTGTTCTCTCTGACGAAGCGTAAGCTTTGGCTCTTTCTAAGACTGACCTACCAGGGTTCTTTATGTTTCCCTCCTCTTCAGACATCTTCCTTTAGGACATTTTATTTCCCATTAGTGGTAGCAGGATTAAGGTCCAGTGCAATGCTGACGAAAGCTTTGAACAGAGAAAAGATTTCAATTTGCTGGCTAACATCAGTGATTTGGAATAATGTGATGATATCCAGTCTGTGAGCTTTGGGTTAACATGACTCTCTAACTGTCCCTTGTACTCCTCATAATTAGGATAGGGCATAAGGAGTCTAGTGGCCAGTGCAGAAAAATGAACCACAATCTAGTGAGTGCCTGTTTCCACCAGACTTTTCTAGGCCTCTAGGTTAAGCCACTTGATTTTTGCAACAATGTCTGAGCCACATATTGTTACCTCCTTTTTTAGGATGAGTAAATTCACATTAAATAATTTACTTAAAACCACATGGCTGATAAGTGGCAGGGAATGCTTCTCAGAGAATGTGAGGTTAATTCAAGTTTTGGTAGAGGTGAGATGCATCACCTAAGGAGTAGGAAGGGCATTTTACATATGAGATTTGGCAGTACATGGGTAAAAGAGCTTGGAACAGAAAACAAAAGACTTAAACTCCAAAATATGTTCTAATACTTTCTGTGTAACCCTGGACAAATCACTTCGCAATCTAGATTTTTAGTTCCCTACCTCATACTAAAACATAGGAAATTCTAACAAATTGTAGCTCCAATCATCATCATCATCAAAACCATTGCTCTTACCAATACTAGAATTATCATTATCACTAATTCCTTATTTACTCTTAGCATTTTAGGAGGATATAAGTTAATGGCTATAAAAATGCTTTGTACCCAAAAGAAACTAGAAGCAATTTAAAAGTGTTGGAATTTATTTTAAATCTGAGGGAACTGAAAAATATAATTTTCAAATATAATAAATTAAGTGCCAGGTAATTGCTATGTACTTCACGACTGTCTTGATGCTAGTCTTAGCGAGAGTTTAAACTCTTGACAATACTGAAAGATTTAATTGAACATAATAATTAAAAAAAAGAAAGAAAGAAAAAGCAAACACATTTCACTGATCTCTCCAGGCTATGATATTTGCATGTATAAAGGTCAGCTATATATTTATTGCTCAGTTAATTGTTGGCTTCTTGTGGGAGCTTTAACAAGTTCAGTCAAATTTCCTATAGGGAATTCCATCAAAAGAGAGGGGGTATTAGTCAGAGATTTACTGTCTTATAAAAACAGTATTTCCTTAAATGTATGATTAGGGAGAAAAACAATAAGGATCCAAGGATTCTTCTATGGCCAGAGGAGAAGAAAGGGGAAGAAGACAATCCATCCCCCACCAAAACTGTACATATGGCTCTGATACATCTGTCTTGCCAAGCCCCATGTAAGAAAGGAATAGAAGCTAAGACACCCAGAATGTTGATGACTAGTTCCTGCCAGTGGAAATCTGTGAGTTGTATTAGTTCTACAAACATGTCTGAGAGTTCGAGCATTAATGAACAATTAACAGCTACTGTTCAACTTGGTGGTTTCTAAGTTGCAGTCATGGTGGTGACGCTACTAAAAAAAAAAAAAAAAAATCACTGTAACCCATCAGCATGTATTTTATCACTTTAGGATTACACTATTGTTCAGACCTCATTTTTGTAGACTCCAATATGGCCTAACTCCTGCATCAAAGGAAAATTCTGGAAATCAAGAAGAGACTGCTACCATCAAAATCACTGTCCCCCTCACAGCTATTTTTCACATTGTTCTGATATATTTTGTTTTCCTATAGATGTATATAAATTTCATAGAGTTGACAAGCAAATTGAAACCCATTTGTCATCTCCTCTCTATCCTTCTCTACCAGAGGGTATACAGATAGTATAAATTGTGCCACCAGAGATATACTGATAAGGGAAATCTGATTATGTCACGTCTATATTTAAAAATCTATGGAAGTCTCCCCTTGCTTACAAAATAAAGTAATAGCTCACCGGTTGAGTGTATAAGGCCTTTTACAATCCAATTCTAATGGAAAATTTCATACTTATTTCCCATTATTGACATGAGTACTCTAATCTTACACGCCAACACGTCTACCCCATTCCTGCATTCTGAAGGTCTCTCCTGTTTTCTTTGTTCGTAACATTACTTCTTCCTAAAATTCCCTCCCCCATATACTATCTGCTTGTTTAACTCCTACTTACTCTTATCCTTTCCTAAACTTCTCTGGGCAGAATTAGTTGCTCCTTCCTCTGGATCTCCAAAACACTTTTTTAAAACCTTTAATAGAGCAAATAGCACTTTTCATTAATATGCTTTTAATTGTTTACACATATATCTGAGAGATCATTCCAGGCAATAACTGTGTCCTCTCTCAATGCATAAGGCTTAGCAGGTGCTTAATTAATATATGTTAAAAGAATACACACAGTGAGCAACCTTCCTTTCTTTTTGGAATATTTGCCTATTTCCCTTTAGTCATTAATTCAACAAATATAAACTATAAAACATCTATGTGTTAGTCATTGAGCAACATCCAACTGAAATCTGCAATTTCTGTCAAAGCATCACAGTGTATCTAAAGCAACAGCAACCAAGTGAGAACCACTTTAAGTAGCTTTTATGTAAACATTTTAATCTGTCATGCTCCCTTCCATGGGTGAAGGAATTGTAAACGAAGTATTTGGCTCTCAGAGAGTTATGGCACAATTTTTGGCTCACTTTGATAAATATTGATCTTGTATAAATTACTCAGGAGAGGCAGTCGATGGTTCTCTGAGCAACACACACAACCCCCACTCCCCTTTATGCAAAGACATAAATCATTTATGAATAGAGCCCCACATGCTCTATGAATAAGTCCCTTGGATTCCAAGATGACTGATACTCAAGTATTTTTCTCATTTGAGTGTAGACCTAAATTTAAGCAAGCAGTCAGACTACATGAAGTTACAATGCCCTTTTGTTCAGTGTAAGGTGAGAGATGCATAATAGGTTTTCAAGGGTAAACATCATATGTTTTAAAATAAACACCATTAAATGCGATTGCACATTCGTGCCTTTAATAAAGCTGATTGTGAGGGGATAGGTCTTTAGAAAAAACCTCATGTCATGTTCATTCAATTTTAAGTTTTAGTCGCTGGTGGAAAGAGGAGCGTTAGTGCACATATGTGTGTGGAATTGTGGAGAATTCGTTTTCTTTGACTACAGTTGAATCAAGCCCTTGGTTTCATCTGGAAAGTTGTGAATAGCACAATAAGGGGTCTGTGTGTGGTGAGGAGTCATTAAAGAACCAAAGGGCAGCAAACATTGGTTTTCAGGGATTCTTGTGGTAAGATTAATAACGAGAGTGTTTAACCTCTAGGAACTTCATCACTGAAGGGGCAGGAGGGAGGATAAAGAGACAGTAAACTGACAAATAGCTTCTGGTCTCTTGGCAGGAGATGGAATTTGTCATCAGAGCTCACACAAAGGGTAAAAATGCTGAAACATCTCAGGAACAATAAAGGAATGTGACTTATGTTTTTTTGGTACCTTTATTTATGTGACTTTCCCCACCTTAATGTTTTTTGCCCTCCAATTCTAGCTTTTGCACATTCTATGCATTGTTGTCAGCTTCATTCACAATGTAAATTGCATATAACCCATGACACAAGAGATCCTATTTTAAGCAATTGATGGCCAAAAAATCTTTAAGGAGGACTCAGAGACATACATTCAGGGAAGATTATTGCAGAATTATTTACAAAGGAGAATATGGAAAACGATCTAAGTAAATGCCCACAGTAGGAGATTGGTTAAACAAACTATGAAACAGTCCTACAAAAGAATGAAATGCAGCAGGTGAATATAAATGTACCAAATACCAGGTTGTCCAAGTCGTACTGAAGTTAAAAAAAAGTTAAAAAAAAAAACAAAAAGGACGCATGATAGTATTTTCAGTGTGATTTCTTTTAAGTAAATAAAACCACCATAGTGTATATATACGCAGATAGGGTTTATGTTGGTTATATCTTGGGAATGTAATTAGAATAAGAAAGGAAGAATTTTCACTTCTTACGTTAAATACATCTGTATTAGCTGAATTCATTAATTGTTGCGTGGTTTGGTTTTATTAACTGAACATAATTTAAAAAAAATCTTATTTGTCTTTCAAATCCAAACTCAAATAACATCTTATCTAGGAGTGAATTCTCCCATTTCTGCAATGCAGAATTTTGTACCAGTTTTGTAACACTTGCTGCACACTGTTGCAGCATTATGGAGAGAGTACTTAATTTGACACCAGAAGTTTAAATCCAATTGTGCTACTTTCTAGTGGTAGTGTAACTTCTAAGCATAAATATTTCTTTCTGTAAAATGAGAAAAACAGTATTATGTCCACAGGACCCTTAGAAGTTGCAAAATAAGAGGCATTAAATACTATGCACTGTATATTTTATTAATATACAATGATAGACATTGTGTGCTTATTTTGTGCATCTTATGTCAATTCCCATAAGAACAGGGACCGCTATATTCATTAATTCACTAAACGCATAAAGAATGAGAAACTATTGTGTGTCAAGCACTATGCTAAGCTCTAGGGATACAACAGTGAACAAGAAAGACAGTATCTACTCCCTCGTTAAATTTAGTTAAGTAAAGAAATCACAAAAATAATCAGACAATCACCAACAGTGCAGTAAGTGTTATAATAGGCGATTCAAGAAACTCTGTAGGAAGTAGTATCTTCAACTGAGATCTGGAGGATGAATAAGCTTTAGCAGTCAGAGAGGGTGGAGAGGATTTAAAGAGTGTGTAAGGTAGAGAGGGTAGACAAGTGAGAACATGAAATATGTCCAGCATGCTGGCACTTAAACGGTGAGGAGAGAGGACACATAGGAGATGTGATCTGGCAATTCCCTGACATGCCTCCTTTGTCTTCCCTGCGTGCTGCTCACTCTCCAGAATAATTAGTTAGGGCTCACAATATCTTAGAATTCAGAATTTAAACATCTTCCAAGCAACTAACTCCACAGCTGCTGGAGGATAAAGACTCAAAAGAACCAGCATCATCTGAGTACTTACCAGAAACCCAGCAGGCTCCTCCAGGAGACATGAATCCACTCAACCTTCTTCAGAGTTAGGTCACAGGACCAAGGAATATTCTAAACTGGGTAATCTGGGAGATGGAGGGGATGGAAGGGTGAAGGAGATGGGGAGATCCGTGTTTGTTTATTTGGAGTGGGAGATATGTCAGGGACTGGTTAGATACATCAACTCAGTATACCCTCGGTGTAATTAAGGGTAAAGAGTCAGAGAGAGGGGATCTATAAACCTCCAAATCCCAGGTGCTTACAACTCAAGAAGTTTCTGACTATATAGAAAGCTCTGGCATTAATACAAATACTTGAAATAAAAAAAGGTATGCTGTATGTGAATAACATAATACCAAAACAAGGAATCAAAACATGTCAGGGCTCAAATAGGCTTCTGAAGTCACTTGGCTATCTCTCTTGGTTTTTTGGAAATAAACTGAAACCCAGGGATAATGAGTTCTAGTCACCCATGCAAGCACCCATGAATCATCTCTAACAAATGCCTACCGAGTGTTCCCAGTCATATATGAAGGGAACTCAAAGATGGAAGAGTTACTTTTCTCTGGCTACATGATGGCTAGTAGTAAGCTCTTTAAGATATCTTGAGATATGACATGATACAGTGAAAACGTAAAGAGTTAAAGACACAGTACTAAAATTATTCTCAAAGGAAGTATGGGGCTTTCTCAGGCTCAAAGAGGGAAGATACTGCAGAGAGAGCAATCAGGACACACAGGCAGTAGCATAAACAGACTAAATCAAGACAAGAATTGACAACAAAGCATTTATAACACAGCAGCAATTTCAGAGCACCTGGTCAGGATATGAATGGCACTTCCTTAACATCAATCCCATAGCTGAACAAAAAGGAAACTTGAAGGTGATGGATAAATTCATATCTTCTGATTCCATATTTGCTAACCCAAAGCATCCAGTAATATATTACGGATTTGAGTTTCTAGGAATTTTATTTTCCAAAGGGTAAAGAAGAAAAAATCATGAATGTGTATTACCCACTTAATTCAGATTTGTAAGGAAGGAAACAATGGCATCTGCAAGGTAGATAAGTGGAAGGAGTGGCAGAAGTGAGGCAGGATGCATTTTAAATATGCCTGATTATGTACATAATTTTATGTAGTTTTCACAACTTGGGGTATGAATATGATTACCCCCATTTCAGGGATGAGAAAAATTGAGGCTCAGAGACATTTAGTGACTTGCCAGGGCACAAAGCCAGCAGATGACGGAGTCAGTTTGAGTCCTACCTAGTTCATCGCCAATGCAAGTGTTCTTTCTGTTACATGATAATTTCTCCCAAGAACCCAGGGGAAAGAGGCTGCAGTAACCTGAATTACATAAAAAGCAAAGCAATATGAACAATTTTAAAAAGGGATATGTATAATTCCATGGCTGAAGACTATAAAAGAGGGGCGCCTGGGTGGCTCAGTGGGTTAAAGCCTCTGCCTTTGGCTCAGGTCATGATCTCAGGGTCCTGGGATCGAGCCCGGCATCGGGCTCTCTGCTCAGCTGGGAGCCTGCTTTCCCCTCTCCCTCTGCCTGCCTCTCTGCCTACTTATGATCTCTTCCTCTCTGTCAAATAAATTAAAATCTTAAAAAAAAAAAAAAAATAGACTGTAAAAGAAATTTAGCTTGTAAAGGATAGACAAGTTTCCTCTCAACATTTTATTATGAAGATTTTCAAACATACAGAAAAGTTAAAGAATTGTATAGTGAACACCCACCAACCCACCACCTAGATTGTACAATTAACAAACATTGTGCCATTTTTGCTTCATCAGGATTGTTCTTTTTTTAAAAAAGTAAAATTCTGACTATGTAATCACTAGCAATTATAAGTATAATAATAAATCTACAAATCTATGAATGATTATAAAAATGTAAATACTATATCATAAGCTCCATGAGGTCAAGAACTATTTTTGTTCATTTACCTCTGTATAACCAATGCTCAGCTTGGCTCTTGGCACAGAGTTGGCCCTTGACAAACCTTTATGAATGAATGGATAACATAATCCCAGTGAGTAAATATGGGTTTCAGCTGAAGAAGCTCCTAGAGTATGTTCTCTGATAAATGAATAATAGAGGAGAAAATGTTCTATAGCTGGAAGGAGCCACAATTCACTGGGAATCAATATATCAGAGGAGTATCAGTCTGGTAAAGGCAGAAACAAACAGAGGCTAGTCTTTCTGCATCTCCCAACACACACTGCACCAGGATGTGGAGGTTAAAACTAACATGGTAAAATGCGTGAGAGGTTAGTGTGAAGTCTTTCATTTCAGTGAAGGATCATCACACAAGCAGAGGATGGGGCAACTGTTGCTTGACAGAATTTATATATTAAAATTTGGAAGGAGGGTGGAAAGGGAATTGATTATTATGAGGTAGTAGTATAAATATGTGGCGAAAAAAAAAACCTGCCACACTTGGACAGTATGAGTGAGCATAGATTATAAGAACTAATAGTCCCACTGTACTCTGGGTATTCCTCTCAACACGGGGAGCCATAATAGTGCTATTCAATAAACTAACGTGTCTACAGGAAGAGAGGAGGTGGTTTTGGTGAGAGGGGGGTCAGAAAATTATTGTAGTTAGAATCATTAAAGGAACTGGGGATATAAGGTACAGCACAGTATCCACAGTTAACACTGCTGTGTGTTACATAGTGGGTTGTTGAAGGAGTGGATTCTAGGGGTTCTCAATCCAAGGAGAAATGGTTTTTTCTCTTCTTTTTATTGTGTCAATGTAGGATGATGGTTATTGGCTGAGCCTGTTGTGGTAGTCATTTTGCAATCTATGAAAACCAAGCCATGATGCTATACACTTAAATGTGTATGCCGATGTATAGCCATTGTTTCCCCAAAAAGCTGGTGGGGGGGAGGAACTTGGGATGTTCAGACTGAGGAGGAGAGAACTAGGGAGAATATGATAATGATCTTCAAGTTATCTGAGGGCCAATAAAAAAGGCAGTAGAGATAATGGTCTCAGATGGCACATAAGCTGACTACATATACTCACACATTTATGGATATAAAATATACACATAGTCACATTTTATATTTTTTAAATATGTAAAATATACACGCATACATACATCAGGATTCAAACATAAGGGTTGAAACATAAGGACTATTACACTTCATGGTCCAGAAACAAAGAGAAAATAGATGAGATAAAATTGCAGAGAATGCTGGAGGTCAGGACTCATGGGAAGAAGCACTTGTCAAGGATGGGTACACAACAAGATAACCCGAGTTCAGAGGTAGGCTACCTCGGGTATTTCCCACAAGAGGAGGAGAGCAGCCAGGCAGGTTAACCACCATCTACCCCCCACCCTCTACACTCGCACACCCCAGAAACGGAAGATTCCAATGATGAATGTGGGAGCTTGACAGACAGATATGGTAGCTCCTAGGTGCTGCTGCTGCAAGATGCATGTGATGGCACCAGAGGTCCTGCCACGCCCACTCGAAACTGGGTGGGAAAAGGGCTACAGCTACAGCTCACACACTGCCTTTCCAGCAAGCAGAAAGATGAACTTGCAATCTCGACTACAAAGATGAGCACAAAATGAAGAAACACCAAATAGCCAAGAAAAGTTCTGAGCATGAAAGGAGACAATTCAACAAACAAAACTTAAACCTGAAGAAGCAGAATTAATAGGGCAATTAGAACAGCACTTGTGGAAAAAGATTAGATATGTTCTTTATTATTTCTGGGAGTAAAGCTAAGTAAGGCCAGTAGATGAAAGCAGCAGGAAGTTAGACTCCAGCACAATGTGAAATAAGAACTTCTCAAAAAAGATGTTCTTTCAACAATGAACTTCAATAAAGCACATACAGCTCTAGCCTTGATTCCATCCTATATGGCATTTTTATCAAATGCTTAATTAAAGGCACAAAAAGAGAAGTTATCAAAACAGAGCAACTTAGCTTTAAAAAAAAAAATGGTTAGCCAACAGACTAAAATTAACTGGCCCAGATCCCAAGGAACAGGAATAAATAACCTATAATCACTGGGTCTGGCATACATGTCCCTCTTCCTCAAACATGAATAAGTGTTCAATATTCAGACATGGTGGGTATTGACTGAGTTTTGCTCTAATAAAAAAGCCAGTTAATAAGTAAATATGTAATATAAGTGGTCATAACTTTCATAAATAAAAATACAGATGGGTAAGGCTATAGGGAATAATGTATGATTAGTTTTGTGTCGTTCGTTTTGTTTTGCAGCTGAGAGACTACTTTAGAGAAAGAGACAACTGAGCAAAGACATAGATAAAATGAGGCAGTGTATTAGTTATCTGTTGCGTGTAATAAATTACCCCAGAACTTACTGGTTTAAAACAAAACCTTTACTATCTCAGTATTTCAGAGTGTCTGCACCAGGGCATGGGTTAGCTGGTTCATGTCCCTGGTTCAGCAGCTCCTGCTAGGCTGCCATCAAGATGTCCTCTTGGACTGCAGTCATTGCAAAGCCCGACAGGGAAGGATCAGCTTCCAATCTCACTCAGAAGGTTGTTGGCAGGATTCAGTTCCTCCCAGGATGTTGGAATGAGTGTCTCAGTTCTGACTGGCTGTTGTCCAAGAGCCCGCCTTCAATTCTTTGTCATACCAGCCTCTCCATAGGGCAGCTCACAAATGGCAACTAGTTTCACTGGAACAAGTACCAAGAAGAGCCGGAGAGCATAAACAAGAATGAAGTCACAGTCTTTGATAACCTGAGGCCTATATGACATCCCATCGCTGTTGCTCCTCTTCGGACAAAGCCTATTCTATTCCATTCCATTCTTCAGAAGCAAGTCATTAAGTCCAGCTCACATATGGGGGGGGAGGGGGAGGATTACACAAAGATATAACTACCAGGAGGTAGGGATCACTGGAAGCCATGTCAGAAAGCTACCTTCCACAGGCAGAGCACTGTATACAGATCTGGGACTTCCAGATGTTGGGAACAGCAATGCAAAGAACAAGGCAAATTTGAGGTACAGAGAGAAGGCTGGAGAGAAATAAGAAAAGGAAATAGAGCTTGAAAGGTAGGCAGGGGCCAGATCCAAGGTCACATGGAACTGCTGAGGTCTTGGGAGTTTGGATTCGATTATGAGTGGTGAAGAAAATTCCTTGGACAGATTTGAGCAGAAGAGGTTAAACTAACCTTTCTTTTATGAAATTGTGATGATAGTAAATGGCACATGCTATTCATTGATTTGTTTGGTTTCATTTACTTTTAATGATCTTTCTGAGAGGAAGCTGGCAATTCCATGTCAGTTGGTCTCTTTATTAAAAAATTATTTTATTACTTCCTACCATCCTGAATCTGACGAACTGGTGATCTATAAAGAGATGATTCAAAACCATGGATTTTCTGTCATGTGAGCTCCCCTTTGCTGCATTTGGGGAATAAGGACTCATTAATTTATTATTATCATCATTATTTATTATTATTTCGTGATTATTCACTGCAATCAACTGAGCCTATCCCACTGCAACCTCAAGCAAAAGTCAGAACACAAGGAGTTGGATGAGGAGTGATCACACAGTGAAGGTGATCCTGACTGTGTATGTGGAGCCACTGGGTAAATCCACCCATAGCCCATGAATGTTCAGGGAATGGAGGGTCTACTTCCTCCCAGAGAACAAACACACTTAAATTGCTGATGCCTTCTCCCTAGTCATCTGGGTCAATTAATCCCAGCATAGAGCTGCCAGCTGAGCTCTTCCCTGGCCAAGCTGCTCTGCTTTGAAATTCTCCCCCAGGCTACCTCGCACGATGATGTCAGCCAGGGTGAGCACCCTGCCAGCCCTCCTCCATCACAAGATGATGTGCAAGGGAAATGCACACTGTCTGTGGTCAGGAAACATCTGGTTGATCCGCTAGTCCTCAAGCGGGTCTCTGGCTGTTTTATAAGTTAGGGGAACAGAATAGGATGGGAAGACATGGAGCTTCAGTGATTACCCAACCTCAACAGCGAGATACAAGCTGAAAGGAGATGTGAGGAAATGGCCTCCCTGGCAGGCCCTCTCCAGGGACCCGGCACCACTGCCGCACAGTCACATTTCCTAGCTTGTAATGGAAAACAAATGCTGTTTACAAGAGCTCAAAGTAGCTGAAACGGGAACGTGAGCCAAGCGGTATAGTAGAGGGTGAACTTCTACTTGGAAGCTTTCAGCAGGCCAGTAATTATTCAGTACCAGGCCTGAAATACAGGCTCCTGATGAGGACTATTATTCACTTTCCCTCGGAAAATGAAACACCACATTCATTGGTAAGCAGAATCCATGACCACTTAAAAACAGATCCAGCCCCTCGTAAGCTGTCTGACAGAAAACAAAAGTTGCTGTATGTCCTTCACTGAGCTCTAAGTACCGTTTTTGTCCTGCTTGATATCCACGGGTTTTTTCTCAGTTTATGAACCACTAGAGAAATCAGGTAAAATAGATAGGAGAAAATGGACTTGTGTGCTGCCCCCTCCCCCACCAACCGCCATACTTGTCCCTGGGGGAATACAGGTTTTCTGAACATTCAGGATTCTGGCCTGCAAATGAAGAGTTCTTCTCTTCTCCTGCTTTGCCTCCTGCCTCTCCCCTTCCCCCAGTTCAATCAATAGGAGCTTTCCAGTGTGGGGACTTTTAGATAGTAGAAGTCCTTCAAGGGTGTTGAATCCAAATGGGTAGCAAAAAGGAATTTTTTAAAAAATTTTAAGTAATAAAGCAAAAAACAAAAACAAAAAAAATCCCTGAAAGACACAACGACTCTAGCTTTAAAAAATTTCTAAAAATTCATTTTTTCTCAAAGGCCCACTTTTGGTGAGAATTAGATGGAACACAGGATTAAGTGTAAATTTTTTGGGGTGCCCTTCTTTCTGGCACCGTGGTCAAACTGAGATCGTGGGGCTTTAGGGTTGTTGCTCTACTATGAATTCATTCCTTCCTTCAGCAGACAGTCTGAGGATTTTTTGTGTTCTCTATATTGAGAATATAGTTGGGAACAAGACAAGGTTCCATGCTCTCTCAGAGTCTTTATACACAAACAAAGGTGAAATGATCTAATGTATGCAAAGTGCTAAGCCTGTGCCTGACATTTCATAAGTGGTCAATAAATGTTAGCCATTATTAGCTATTATCCCCATTGCCCATATCTATCTGTTTCTCATTTTCCAGCTTCTGCTTTTGTCTGTGAAGAAAATCCTAAGTTTTGTCAAATTTCTGTCCAAATGCAAGATTTAGCATAAGAAATTGGCTCACACGATTACGTAGGCTGAGCTGTCCCAAGAAAATTCTGGAAACTAATTTTAAGTAGACCTATCATAAAATATGGTTATTGTAGAAAAGATCATTTATAAACTTTTGGCTTACTCAAATCTACTTAATTTACTTGTTCAAAACAATTATGTTTAGATTACTCACGAAAATTTCAGGAGACATGAAACAGCTAACCACCTAAAGTTACCTTTCTTGCTAACAAATTCTGTGACAGAATTTGATGTGAATTTAACATGAGCGTATTTGACTCTTAGTAAGCTGAAATAGAATAAAAGAACTGTATTTAATACTGACAAATCTAAAGATATTCCTGTTTTAATTAAACCAATTAACTTAAACTAGCTCTTATTTCCTGAGGACTGTCATAGATCATGTGAACTTGCAAAATATTTGGGTTAGTTTCTATATCTCTGAGAGTATATTTATGTAATGTTATCTGTCTTTAAGCCAATTAAGTAGAACTCTTTACAAATTAATTTTGGCAGGTTAAAAATAGAACTACTCCACAATCCAGCAATTACACTACTAGGTATTTACCCAAAGGGATACATGCACCCGGGGTTTATAGCAGCATTATCTACAATAGCCAAATTATGGAAATAGCCCAAGTGTCCACTGACTGATGAATGCATAAAGAAGATGTGGTATATATATACATAATGGACTATTACTTGGCCATAAAAAAGAATGAAATTTTCCCATTTGCAATGACATCCACAGGGCTACAGAGTATCATGCTATGCAAAGTCAGTCAGTCAGAGAAAGACAAATACCATATGACTTCACTCACATGCAGAACTTAAGAAACAAAACAAATGAGCAAAGGGGGGAAAAAAAGAGAGAGAGGCAAACCAAAAAACAGACTCAACTATGGAGAACACACTGATGCTTACCAGAGGGGAGGGAGGTGGGGAGAAGGGGAAGATAGGAGATGGGGATTAAGGAGTGTACTTGTTGTGATGAGCACAGGGTGATGTGTGCAAGTGCTGAATCACTATAACGTACACGTGAAACTAATATTACACTGTATGTTACCTGGAATTTAAATAAAAACTTTAAAAAAAACTAATTTTGATGATACCAGAGATACAAAAAAACAAAACAAAACAAAACTCAATGTATCTGTAGCATACGTATATAATTATACCTAAATATACAAAGAGCTTGAACAGATCTTACAGCTTTCATTTTAAAATTTTAGCCATGAGACAGGTATGAAACGCAAAAGTTTATGAAAGGACAGGAGCTTGTAATAGGACAGTTGGATCCAAACTGTGTTTCTGGCAGATGGAATAAGCGTACCTGCTCAGATAGCTTTTTATTAATGTTTGTGAAAGAGACTTAAGATTTTTCATATATCTAGTTTTCAAAATAGCCTTTTCTTTTTTTTCCTCTTCTGATAAAAATTGTCTTGGTTCCTGGAAAAAACTACCTAAAATACTTATATCACAATAGGCACAAAGAAAAATGCAAGTTCTATCCAGAAGAATTCTTGTTCCTTAAGTCCAGATCTTTTACAGTATTTGCAAGCCTTTTGAGATGCATACAGGAGGTTTAGGGACTGCTGAAAAAGACAAGTGGACTTTGAATTCGTTTTCAAAAGCACATTTCTGTTCTTATAAAGACTTGATTTGTAAGATAAGTACAATTGCTTTCAATTCCTCAAAGAACCGAGTTGCAACCTGAATGATATGGAGACTGCTCCACCCATCCAATATACTATCCTCAATCTGCATCTTTGTTTCAGGGAGAAAACCTTCAACTAAGGTGAAGACCGAAAGATTCCTATGTTCTAGATTCAGAGCTGAGTGTCTTTGGAATGTTCTAGTAAATCCTTACACAAAGGCTCCAGAATGTTCTTTCTTTCTGGGTCCATAGTTTCATTTACCTTTTAGGGAGAAGGCCTAAAACACATTTCCAGTCAGGCTCTGAATACCAGCTTCCAGTTTGGCCAATGTTTGACCACAGAACTACTTAAAAAGGAAGAAAAGTAAAAAAGGAATCCTTCTGAAGATCTTGTCAAGTTTCAGTCTTGGACAGGCAGTAAATATTCCCAGCAGTAACATACAACCCCATAGGGACAAGAGGCAAAGATACTACCCTCCAAGATCCACAGCCACTCCCAAAAGAAAGACAATTGCCCTGCGAGTTGGAAACAGTAGGATCCCAGCCACAAATGGAAAACAACCCACCTTTCTGTACAACCATATTATCCGGGTCCCCAACGTAACTATTGCCAAGCCAAGATCTCAGGACATAAAATGTGACCAACAAGAAGGCAAGAGCTGTCCCTGGGAAGGAAGAGATTGACCACCAATGAGCACCCTAGGTACACGTTCACCAGTCGCAATGCAAAGACCTTACTCTTACAAACGCTTTTTTGCCTCCAGTCTGAACTTGGAAAGGAAGAGACCATGTGAAATGTCTTTTTCTCTCAACCAGGCTCCACAGAAAGACGGAAATGGGCGAGCTAACTTTGGTCAGAATTCTTACCTTGCATGGGCTTCTGCCAGTTTCCTCCGGATCCCATCTGCAGGCTCTGGAGCGAGTGGGGTGTCTCAGTGGGTCTCATCCTGGCCACCAGAAACGTTAGCAGGGGGAAAAAGAGTTTTCCCTCCGCCCTTTCACGGTGAGTGCTTGGCTCTACGGCACCTCCTAAGTGGAGAAGCTTGTGTAGGTTAAAAATTCTCCACTGTGGCCACGGGAACTCAAAATTACCTTTGGTAAGGCTAGCCTGCTTATTCAGCCTTAAAACATTTTATTCACCTGGGGCCTCACACGCGTCCCCGTCCTGCCCTCATCGGTCTGGTTTCTAGGCTGGACCCAGTCCGCCCCCATCCGGTCCGGCGTCTAAAGGGCACCTGGTCCGCCACCATCCGGTCCGGCTTCTCAGCCGACCCCCGTCCGCCCCGGCCCGGTCAGGTTTCTAAGTGGGCCTTCCCAGTGTCTAGGACGCACCTAGGCCACCTCAGGCCTGCTCCATTTTCTAAGTCCGGCCCAGTCTTCTCAGACTGACGCAAAGTTTTAATCTGGAACCAATCTACTCCCACCCGGTCCGGTTTCTAAGACGGACCCAGTGCGTCCTCGCTGGGTTTGGTTTCTAAACGGAACCGGTCCGCCCCCATGGGGTCCGGCTTCTAAGCGGGACGCAGTCCACCCCAGCCCGGTCTGGTTTCTGAGTGGGACCCAGTGCCTTTCCGGTTTCTAGGACAGACACGAGCCGGCGCCGAGCTGCTCGGTGTTCTAAGTCGGGCCCGGGCTTCTCAGACCCACTCAAGGGTCTGAGCTGGACCCGGCCTGACCCTGGTCTAGTTTCTAAGTCAAACCCGGGCTGACCCAGGACCTGGTCCAGTTTCTAAATCAGAGCCAGTCCGATTCCAGCCAGTGTCTGGGCTCAGTCCGCAGAAAGAAGTCTGAAAGCAAAGCTGCAGAGCCAGGATCCAAGAGGGCCTTATTAACTCCATAGGGAGCGGGAAAGCCGCAAGCTCAGAGGCCGCAACAGGTAGACGCGCCCAGTTGCTCCTTGTCCCTCGGGGCTGTGGAGGATCTCCTCTTGTTTCCCCTTCTGACCAGGATCTCCTTTTGTTTCCCCTTCTGAGGCATATTAAAACGTTTAAGAGTTTGCTTCAACAAAAATCGACTCAAATTGGGCAGCATCCAATCCAACAGAGAAAGGAGCTCTGAGGAGCTGCACAAAATAAAAGACAAAGGCAGAAGGGAGGGAGAACAAGGAAGTTATGCTAGACAACAAAGCAAGTTGGTTATTGCAAGGTCACTTTCCTTTAGGGGATGGCAGGGTTTTATCAGGCAGATTACCTAAGTAGTGCTGATCAGGTGATTCCTGGCTGGACAGGTTTAAGAATTCATTGCTGGGTGAGCCATAACTGTAGTCAAGTTAAATCTTCGTTTGGTGAGTGGGGCTTAGCATAAGCGATTCCATTTTGGACCTGTTGTCTTCTTTTAACAGCAGTTTGCCACAAAGCCCTAAAATACTATGTTTTCCTTTCATATGCTGGTGATCACATTCATTATCTTGAACTGTGCATGTATGTCACATGCTCTCTAGACTGCTAATTCCCTTGTAGAAGAATCTGTTCTACTTTTATGAACTCCACTGCCTAACATTGAACCTGGCTTAAGTTAGTGCCACGTAGTTGTGCCATTATTACATCTTATGAAATGGAGTACATACAACGTGTACCCATGCAGATACATACAAAAATACACATAGATTAGCAATATAAATGATTTGTCTGAAGCCCTCCCCTTTTTGTTCTAAACTCTGAGAACCTAAACAATATTAGTCTTCTCAAGAAAAAAAAAAGAAAAAAGAAAAGAAAAAGCTCTTCTTTTGTAGTTGGGCAGGAGCATAGAAAAAGAAACTTTGGAGAAAGCAGACATGCTTATGTTTTTTATGCCTTTCCTTTTTCTCTCCCTCTTCTGGATCTTGAAATGGCTCTGCTCATGTGAGCTGCATGATGCAGCCAATTGGAGAGTATGTCATATACTCCAACATGGGCCAGGAGAGACAGAGGGGATGTGCATGGATGTTCCCTGCCTCTCTTTTTTTCTGGTTAGACTTCAGAGGCTGATGCTCCACTTTGGAATCTAGATTTCAGTGTGGGCTACTCTGCCTGCTGCCTGGTGAAGAGGATTCCAAGTGACAAGGCTTAAATAGAGCCCCGAATTGGGCTCCCTGCTCAGCGGGGAGCCTTCTTCTCCCTCTCCCATTCACCCTGCTTGTGTTCCCTCTCTCGCTGTGTCTCTCCCTGTCAAATAAATAAATAAAATCTTTAAACAAAACAAAACAAAAAAATAATGAATAAACTCATCAGGTCAATGCTGATGTTAGGTCAGCCTAAAATTCTTCAAAGCTTATCGGTGTTCTGGGTATAAAGTCCAAAATCATGGCTCTCACAATCACCCATGGCCTGTCTACTTCAGTCATGGGCGAGATGCCTCTCCTTCATACCCATTGCTTCAGCCATACTGGTTTTGGTAGTTCCTCACATGTGACTGGCTCTCCTGCTGGAGGAGCTTTATGCCAATAGTTCCTTCCATGCAGAACAGTTTTCTTCTCCAACCTTCATGCAGCCAAGTACAACATGTTCTTTCCGGACCCCTCAAACTCAGTGCCCCAAGTTTTACAACATCTGGCACCCTTTATTTGCCCCTTATCAAAGCTCACCAGTCTTTCAACAACTTGCCCAGTTTCTTAAGCTTCTTGAAGATAGACACCAAGTCTGCCTCGTTCATCACAGGAACTTCCATGTCTGTCCCCTTGCCAGGAGGACACCAGACTCAAGACAACTCTGTTAGGTGAATGCATGTCTCAACACTTTTAAGTATAATTCTCTGAGTTGACTGGGTGGTATTACCAGAAACATGAGAACTGAATGAGTTCTTTCTGCTTTGTCTCTCCCAAATCCAGCTGGGAAGCAGGTTTGAAGGACAGCATTGTAGATGGGGACTCTGGGTGAGGACTCTCACTGTGAAATAGGGACATTTTCAAGGGAAGTGACTCTTTGCTGTAGCCCCTTAATTCCAGTGTGGTCAGTAACTTTTAATTGTTATGCAGTGTGACTAATTCACCTGTGGAAAAAATTAGGTCCAACAGTAGTGCTACATTTTCATTAAAATCCTGAAATCCTGGGGCGCCTAAGTGGCTTAGTTGGTTAAGTGTCTGACTGTTGATTTCAGCTCAGGTCACAATCTCAGGGTCAAAAGATGGAGCCCCGCATCAGGCTCCACAATGGACATGGAGCCTGCTTAAGATTCTCTCTCTCCTTCTTCCTCTGCCCCTCTCCCTGCTTATGTGCCCGCTTTCTCTCTCAAAATAATAGGAATAATAATAATAATAATAATAATAATAGTGACCTGACTAATCTCAACTGGACTCAGTCCAGACTGTGCCTGTTCTATAATATTAAAAAATAACCCATAACTACACCAGCAAAGCCACCCTTTCACAAATAAAGGACCAGTGAGAACCTGAGGAATCTAGAATCCCCTCCCCCAAAAAATGATGACTTGGGGAAATAATTGGGCCTGAATTAAATTATTAAATAATAGTAATTGTTGTTTAAGGTAATCAAATTAAACCTCCATATCTGGATGGATTTGGCCTTCTGGGTGTGTGTCATTTGGTTCATCTTCTCTAAATTATTTAGTCACTCATTTGAGTGCAGTCCCCTAGGGGGCAGTAATCAAAGTGAAATAACTCTTTCTACCCACAGACATCTTATTATCTATTTGGAGAGACAGACATGGAAAAAATAAGTGTACAACATTTACAACTTTCAAATTCCAAATGATACACCCAGCCCTTGTGGAGAGGCATACCCTGAGAAATCAGGTACAACCTCTAAAGCACCAGTCTACATTTTCTGCACCTCTGGCGTTATTGGCTCACAGGTTTTCAGTTTCCCACATAACCTCATATTTCAATGCTGTGTAGACTGTGTTCTTCAAATTAGCACACAGAAATGCCAAAAGGTCAAAACTCTACTAATTATTGCAAACTCTCTGCCTTTTTTTGTAAATACTTTACTTAGACACTCCATATTTATAGCATTTTTGGAGTTCTTAGCAAATTCTCAAACACTGTTTAAAGATAAGGGTTGCATGACACCAATTCATGTTGATTCTCTGCTCAAAAACTATAATTGTAGTGCGTGTGTTTCAGTGACTCTATACTTAAAATTTCAACCTGACCCTCTATTACAAGAGACATTTAGATTTCATTTATCTAAAATTAAATGCCAGATACATTACTGATAATATTACTGATATTTTTTTAAATGGTAAATGTATGAGGTAGTCAGTTATTTGCATAAATCTATCCATGTGACCACAATGACTGGGGAAGGGACAGGCACATGGCTGAGAGGAAGTCATAGGATGGTGTGGGATTTACTAGAAAGAAATGCTATCTTTTTTGCTCAGCATGAGCCTGGGAAGATATAGGCCTACCTTTTGCTGGCAGCAGCAGTCCTGCCACTAGACACAGCCCAACATCAAAGATAACTTGCAGACGAAGGTAGCCAGATTCTAATGTCAATTTGAGCACCTGTATCAACCCGAACATGAGGCCACTCTACACCTGGCCTTGCATGCAATTGCACCTAAAATTCTTTTTTATGTTCAAGTTCATTAGTTAGGTTGGATGTGCCTTGCAAACAAATGAGACCTTACTGATTCCGTCTCACAAAAGGAACAAGGTAGGAAGAAAGCTGCAAGGAGGATAATTTTAAGTCATTCCGTATTTATTGGTATTCAATTTATTTTTCCCAGAGAGAAGACATACAGTCTGATGTATCCCATTTTAATAAATCCTCTGCTTCTGGATTTATGTCCTGAATTTCTATGACCTCTAATTAAGGTTCAGTACCATCACACACAGTAGTTAAAATTTTTTCCTGAGACCATGAAGGCTGTGCTTTTAGCCACAGAATATTTTGCTGTACCAAAATTCAGGAGAAAACAGAAAACTGGAAGTCTTTTGGTAGTAGACGACACAGGCAACTTAGGCAGAATTCCTGAGAAAAAGTGTAGAGTCAATTAATCTACTAATTAATATCTCCCTGACTGTGAACTATTATCCGTTCAGTATTGCTAAACATTCTAGAAGGGAAATTCATTTTATTGCCTAGAAAGACACCTTAAAACAGTGCTGTGTGCAGAGCATCTTGACTTTTGCTAACTGCCAGAGCCATCATGATGCCTCAGTTTTCAATAAAATGCAGAGTTAATAGCAGTGGATGTGGGAAAAAGAAATCCAGATATGAATGATGAGAAAAAATGGTTATCACATTAAGTGCTTAGTCAGGCCTGCAATGTTTTTCATTGGTTTAAAATCATGGTTTAAAATCAAACAGCTCATGATCTTCCACAAGTAAGAAAGGCAGAGAGACTTCCTGGATTATCACCTCAAACCCCAGCCAAATCAGTACACCAAAGCATAAGGCAAATAGACATCAGCCAATGTCTTCCAGTGTTGGCGCGTGGACAATCCACTCTGAAGGGGATGGGGCTCCCAGCAGCCCTTCTGGGTTTCGAGAAGCCACATCCTGGGAAGGAGCCAGCTCTCTGGGATTGGCTGCTCTTGCATTGTTGTGGTTCCTCCACCCGCCCAGCCCCCTAAAATGGCACAATGGAATGACTGTGTTCTCTATTGAGGACTTCCCTTTTTAAAAATAAACAAGCAAAAGTTTCCCTAATCTGACCTATATTCAATAGTGGAAGAAGGCAGCTAGTACCCGGGTGGGGAGTGGGAAAGGAAGCCAGGCATCAGGCAAATACACTCAGGGACGATGTGCGGCACAGTGTGCAGGCCTCTGAAGACAGAAAAGTGAAAGGAAAGCTGAGCATCGGTGGGCTGTGGCACTTCCAGATCATCATTCCACGGGCACACGATTTCCTTTCTTAGGTTTTCTTGAGGTATTTCTGACAGGCTTTTGCCATGTCCTTCAAGAAGTTAGGAACGCCATTCTACAAAACAAAGGAGACTGTCAACTTCTATATCCTCATGGTCGTTATTTCTGATTCTTTAGGCAAAAGTAAACAAAGATGACTCTGAGAATGATAAATATGACAATAGGGCCCCTGTCTGATTTCTATAGAACATGACCACAGATCATGACAGAAGACCCAAGGCACAGGTGAGACTAGATAGCAGGGGACACTGTTATGTATCTTGTTTTTTGCTAGTAAAAAGATAAGATGATTTTGAGGGACTATTTTTCGAAAAAGAAAAAACACAGGAAATGGGTTTGGGTTGGGCTATGGGATTCTAACCCAGGAATCATAGAAAGGACTTCTTTTACAGAATTAGGAAACGGTGAGCGTGTGGGGAAAAGGGTAGACTATGTTATTTCTTAGTTAGTGCTGAGCATTGTGCAAGACATTCCCCAGATACTTCCTTACTTGCCACTACTCTACAGGGTGGTAACACTTGTCCCCATTTTCAAAAGGGAAGAAATCAATGGCTTCCCTAAATTATATAGACAGAAGCAGGACAAGGACTCAAAATCACATGCGTTTGACTCAAAGCCTGTGCACTTCGCACTCTCCCAGGGAATGTGCTGAGCCCTCCCAACAGTAAGTAGGACTCCTACAAAGCGCTGAATGGTTCCCATAACCATTGGTTATGGTTAATTAACCATTGGTTAATGGTTCCCATAACCACTCCGGCAGTCTCCAGTGATCTGGCCACCACTACAGTCCCTTCTCCTTACAGAGAAACAAAACAACAATAACAAATCTGGAGTCTTCCAGGCTTGGACCCGTCTGGTTGTCTCTCGAGCTAGGTTGGCCTGTCAGATTCCTCCCTCCATAAGCAGACACAGGGTCAAAAGGCACGATTTTTCATTTTCCTACAAGGAAAAGGCTATTATCTGGAGGATGCAGAGAGTAATCCTGGAAGGGTCTTGCTAGCAGGGAGGGTCTAACATTCCAGCTAAGGATTCTTCTCTTTTGTCCCAGCCTCCACATCCTGGGTGTTGGCAATCTTAGTCCTAACGGTAGTCACTCAACCAAGCTGGTTCATAAAAGAGCCTCATTAGGCCTGAGACACAGTGTCTCTTCAGTCTGACAGCCCTGTGGGCTAAGTCAACATTTGTCAAACACGCTTCCCCCCTCCTGCCTCCTGGGATCTCACCTTGGCGACCCAATTAATGAGCCAGGAAGGAATTTGGCCACCCGGGTTATCGAAGTAATACATGAAAACTAGAAAGGAAAATCAGGAGCAGGAAAAATGTTAGAAAGACAACAACAAACCCTGCAAAGCTTCCCCCTCTATGTTCAGGTCCAAAAAGTAAGGAGGGAGGGAACATGGGATTCAGGAGGACTTCTCTCCTCTGCCTTGCCTCCCAGAATATGTATATATGTATGTATGTATGTATGCGTATGTGTGTGTATATACACACACACACACATATATACACACACATTTTTGAAAACATAGCCACATGCACATTTTGCTGCTACTTATTAAACGCCTGTCAAGTGCTAGACATTTGGATATAGTCTCTCATTTAATTATTTCTCTCATTAATTATCTTAATAGTCCAAAGGAATCGGTAAAATTAAACCCCCACTTATAAAGGACAACATGGAGACTCAGCCGTTGGGTGGGATGTCCAAGGTGACAGCTCTGAACAGCTTCAGAATTATGGTTCAGACTCTGCCCCGCACACAAGGCCACACTGATTCCCGTATGGCAAGTGGCCGGCTGCCCCTTCTCTGCTCACAGCTTTTCTCCGTGCAGGCTGGAACTCGAGGCAGGCAGGTCCTGAGTCTGCTGAGCAGGAGCTCTGTCCTCAGGACATTCATGCCAGCCCTCTTGCCACCGCCCCCCCAGGCCCGAGGTACGTATCCCCAGGACTAGCCTGAAGTGAATTTCTACACCTTGTGGTTTGATTTCCTCTGGGCAATGCAGGAGTCAATAAAGAATGGGTTGAGTCAGATTTAAACATCCACCATGCACTCAAGCTAGGTTTCTGGGGGTGAACTGAGTCTCTCCCCAGGTTTTGATTCGTTTGTTTTTACACCCGTGCCCATTCTCTGACCTCAGGGAATAAGCATCATGCATTTTACATGCCTAACAATCAGTATGGCCTATGTATGATGGCCCCAGCTGCTTTGCCAACATGTTCCCCAGCTTTACCTTTGCTCCCTTTCTTGCCATCACTCTCGATCACCAGGCTCTGCTTATACTGATTCACCCGGACCACACCAGACCTCTCAGGAATCTGTGGCACGGAGGCGCTCTGGGCCAGGACTACGTGGATCTTCCTCCCGTCCATGTCCAGGTCTCGCCGCTGCCGGATGTAGATGTACTATACTGTCAGTCAAGGCATGATATCAATGCCAGCATTTCGGATGGACGAAAGGAAACCCTACAAGCCAGAAGCAAAGTGAGATGATTCTATTCCTCCCAACTGGCACTTGCTCCCTTTAATGTTCCTTTGTTTCTCAGCCTTGTCTCCCTACCTGCGCTGAAAGACTGTGCCCCATACAACTTGATATTCTCATTTGACAGCATGCATTACCTACTTGTGAATGATTCCTTGATGCTTTCAATTATACGGGGAAACTACTCCTCCTTTCTCTAAGAAGGCACTATGAGATACGAGAGACTGATCACTCACCAGCGGTGAGATTCTGCATTAGTTACTCAACCTTTCTGAAGCTAAGTTTCCCTCTGTAGGAAAAGGGGGTTATATTCCCCAGCAGGCAAGCTTGGTGGAGCATTGGAGAAAGACTGGGCAGAATAAGTACTCCATAAATACTGGGATCATTCCACTTTGTCCTGCCCTCCCCCAAAGCTCTAGTTAGTGACCTCTATGTACAGAGGATGGTCAAGCAACGTTATTACACCTAGTGGTCAGAAGAAGAAGCACAAGTACCTGAATATTTAGTAGGCAGATGTCCTCTCTGGGTTAACACTGGTTAACCACCAAGAATAACAAAGCCATTTCATCTCTATAAACACTCACAGAGCACTCACTATGTCTATGGTACTACAGTAGGGAAGATAATCGACTCCTAAGAAACAGTGAGAATTACCATCTATTAAGCCCTTACCATAAGCCTTACATATAGCATCAGTTATGATTCTGAAAAGGTCCCTCTGAGTTTGGTGTAAGTATCCTCATCCTACAGATAACAATATTGAGGCTCAGAGAAGTAAAGAAATTTGCCAAAGATCCCATAGCTTAACTGGAACCTGAGTACAAACCCAGATCTGGCTCCAAAACCTAGCTAGACTTTCATAGCTGGACAGACCTCAACAGAATTTTAGGTTTCACGCTAGAAGGAATTCAAAGCCTAAACAATAATAAAAAAAGTCCTTCTAAATATAACATAATACACTCACTAACAGCAACAACCATAGCCCCATGCCACCGCAGAATCTCTGCAGCACCCACAGGGGTCCCAGCCCTCACTCAGGCACCCTGCAGGATGTGCTACTGCCCCCAACTCTGGGGACATACAAATAAAGTTCTTAAATGTTTTGGGGGAGAAATTATGTTGCTTTGGCTCTGGATTTCTGACATCAAGACTTTTTACTTTTTCCTCACAGCAAAATTGTCCCACTCTCTCCCAAAACTTGCTCATCTCATGTGACAGATATCACCTGACACTTCATTGAGGAAAAATCAACCTGATATATTGATTAAAACTTGGCAGAGGTCTTCAAAAGGTTGGATGGTCCAGCCTACCAGAGGGCTTATGGCCAGAGAACCACCAGTTCACTGAGGCCCAGAGAAGTGAAGGGACTTCCAAAGTCACACAACAAATCAGAGAATGAGCTCACATTCAATCTGGGATCTTTGGCTCCAAATGAATGTTCTTTTCCTCTGCACTATTCTCTGTTCTCAAAAATTTAACCACTAGTGGAGAGACACGCATATAGAAAGATTAAAAAACTCATTTTTGGATTGTGTGATATTGGCAAACCAATTATATAGAACTTGAAGTAGTCCCAAGTGTCTAGCCCTAAGACCTAACCAGCAGTGTCACAGTGAGGTCAGAGAGATGGGATCGTGCCCTGATCAAGGTCACCATCTCTGGAAATAGCTGGACATGCTTCCGAACCTGCCTCTGCCACCCACTAGTTGTTGTTAACCAGAGCAAAGTTCTGGACTTCTCTTTGCCTCAGTTTCCTTGACTGTGAAATGAGGATGATGGTACTTACTTTGCATGGATATTGGCAGAATCAGGGAAAACCACATAAAATCTAAGGGATTACTTAATCCACAGTTTGCTGAAATACATATTTGCTGAAATACATATCCTATGTTGTACAAACTACCTAGCAGTATGTGAACAAGAAATAAGCCTTTATGGAGTTTATAATCTAGTTGGGACCAAGGAAAACACATAGACTTCGACACAAAAACACATACAAACAATATACATAAAACACAGCCACATGTTCCTTCTCTTTCTAGAGAATAATTATGTAGGAAATAAAGACTTATACAAAGCTCAAGCTAGAAAAGATCCCAATGATCACCCAATTGGGTAGTTTCCAAACTTTTTTTTGAATTTACGAGACCCTTTGTTGACAGGATCTTCTATGGAAATTCAGTGTATAACATACTCAGCCGCTGTGATTGAAGAGGATAGTGAAGGAGTGGAAATCTCACCTATCAGTCATCCTTCCCCTGCCCTGTCTGTCCTTCACATTTGCATCCCCCTTCCTAGGCTAGTCCTGAGAGGGCTTCTTAAAACCTTGGAGTGTCAGCTAAAATTTCCCACATTCCATTCAACTGTTTTAGTGGTAAATGAGGGGAAGAAACATACACCCAATATCCAGAGCCAACAGTCAAGTAGGGATCACTGTGGGATCAATAAAACAGGAAGGAAGAAGGGAAGAGCTGGAAAGTGGGGGGCCTGAATTCTAGTCCCCACTTGGCCAATAATCATCTACACTTATGCCTCCATCACTTTACCTCTCTGGGTGCCCACTTCCACCTCTAGATTGAGGGACTGTATTAAACACTCTTTATAAGAAGTTCTTTCTAGGTCCCCAATTCGGTGGCCCCAAAATTTCAAGCCTTAGAAGACCTCTCAGGAAAGTCTGAGCTGCCCTCCAGGACCACAATCACAGAGGCTCCACATGGTCAGGCTCAGACATCACACACTGAGGTCTCCAAATGTCACAGAGGAAGCAACAGTTTTAGCATATGCTTCTACAAGAATCAAGGACAATGCTGTCCACACCTGCTGGGCATGCTACCATTGGGCTATGGCCAAGGGGCACAAGGAACACTTAGAAAGCCAAGCAGGAAGGATACATCTCTGTTGGACATGGGAAAAGGGTACTTCACTTGCCAGTAGACCACGGTTTCTCCATTGCATTCGTTTTCATAGAGTTCTAAGGAGAACAAAAGAAGTTAATGTATCTGGAGCTTCTGGGCTCCAAGTAACAAGAAGCTTAGCTCTGAGGGTATGATAAACCACTAACTCATAAGGCACAGAATTCTAGAAAAAATCAGACAGATTCATTAATGCTGAAAGCTTGTTGCCCAACAGCAGAGTCTAGTAGACATAAAAACACAATAAAAAAATAACTCAGCAAAACATGTCCATTGTATAGAACAAGCAAAATTCTCAAATAGAATGCAATAAAACAAAATCAGGCATCCAAAAATAAATGTTCAGGTTTTAAAATCAGGGCAACCACCAGATGTCACTAGAATCCCAATAGTTTTGCTTTTGAGACCGTCTCTCTTTAGATTTCTTGACCTTTTACAACTAGCCTGGGACTGAGTCACCCAGTCTAGTGTGTCCAGCTGGAAAAGAAGGTTCCAGGGATGGCAGTGTCCTTCCTAAACAGCTAGTAAGTGGCATAACTGTACCAACCCTGAGTGTCTTCCTTCTTTCCTGTTTCTTTACATTTTACCACAGCTACAAGGACCAGAATTCCTTAATATTCCATCATTATATTGGTGCAAATAGCAGCTGACTCTTGGAGAAAGCAAAGGAGCTCAATGACACGCACACCCTCTGACCCCGAGCTGTGCAGTAAGCTTCAAACTAACCATTTAGAGGAGGAGCCAAGCCAAGGCTGCTGAAATAACCACAAGAACCCTTTGAGGAGCTCCTGGTGGGGAAATGCATTATTTAATTCAGCTTTGGAAAGAAAATCTATTAGAAGCAAGTCATGGATTAAAGACCTTGCCAGGGCATTGGTGCCACGAGAGGCTAAAGATACCCCTTGAGAGGAAGGGGAGAAGTAGACATGTTACCTTTGCATGCTCGGCATCACCTCTCCCTTCCTGGACCAGCAATCTCAATTCTCCTCCAGGGTATCATCCTTCCCCTCCTCCTTACTATGTGGTTTAAGCAGGACTGACTCAGCATTAATTTCAGGGCTGGGAAAATGAGTAAGACATGGCCCAGTGATTTGTTCAGGGATGGTGCATCTGGCCAGGGTCTTACCTTGTCACTCTAACAACTTTGGGCCAAAAAGTGGTTCAGTAAAGGCTCTCAGGTAACTCAGAAATATCTAGAAGGACCAGAGTTAGGCTTGGAACCTCAGGATTGTACCAAAGAAGCCAAGCTACTGTTGTGACTAGACTACACACCCTAGCATGAATGGCTGATGCCATGTACCAAACATCAGCGGCTCTGTGGTGTCTCTCCCAACGTCAGATACCTTAGCCCTACCATCACCAGAAAGCTGACTGTGGTGCTGCCTGCTTGCTCATGTTGTTCTCTCTCAAATTGAAGCTGCATGTTGTCTTATTGGCAACATCTGTATTACATCACCGAACCATGGCTGCCAAGGAGACCGGGACAGAGAACATCCCGCTTCTCCCTTGAATAGAGAAGCACCACAATTCACCCTAGATAGGAAGGTAATTTGAAATGAAAAGAATGAAAAGAAAATTTGAAAATTACATTTTTTTTTTGAAAATTAAATTAAGAAAAATTAAAATGAAAAGAAAATTTCATTTTCAAATGAAAACACTAAGAGACCAAAACCACGACAAACATCCACAGGATGCCATGACAGCAAATTGTGGGACTCTGGCTGCCACGAGTAGGAAAGTGGAATGCTCATTTCTGTTCCTGTGGGGTTATTTATATGGTGAGACTATAAGCCTGGATCGTCTGGGGGCCATCTTTGCCATGATATAAGAATCTGCCTGAGAATTGGGTCAACTCAGAAGAAAACTGAGTCCAGATGAAGACAACATGTAAACATTGGATGCAATGTCCTGGAGGTCAGAAACCCCTGGACTTTTCAATGCCATGAACCAATAAACTCTTTTTCCTTTTCTCACACTGTTAACTTCTTGTTGCTTGCAACCAAGTGTCCTGACTCTAGCAAGAGTCTTTCAGCACCCCACACTAGCTCTGCAGTTCTAGTCCTCCGTGACTGAATGGCAGAGGCCACTTCCAACTCTAAGTGACAGGAGGATCACCTATTTCATGCCTTTCATAGCTGTCCATCGCTTTCAGGGTCAAATCTAAGCACTGTAGCCTCGTGGCCAAGCTGGGTCCCTGGGGATCTGGACCTTCCTCCCACCCTAGCTCTAGATTCTGCTACCCCGACAACCCAATAAAACCAAATTGCTAGTTTTTGAACATGCTGTGCTGTTTCATGCCTTCCTTGCTTTACTCATGCTGTTCCCTGGCCCTCAAATGGCCTCAAACCACTCACCCCCTCACCCTCTCAGCTTCTCACTTTCTCTCTTATATACATTCTTGTTTTGTGTTTGTTGTTGTTGTTGCTTGCATTTCCTGTTGTTTATAAAACTTTGATTCAACTTCCAAAACAAAGCTTGGACACCTCCTCCTCCTAGAAGCCTTCTGTGACTACCTGGATATATGGGATGATGACAAACTTACAGTAAGAACAAAGTAGGCCTCAGAGCAAACTGGAGAATGGCATCTGAGAGTATGCAAGGAATCACAAAGGCATGTTTCAGCCTACCATTCAAGACTTTCATGCCAAAATTAAAAATAAAACAGTAGAAATTAAACCTGTTGCCTTCTACTGGCTAGAATAACAATAGATTCTACTTTCTAGATGATTTTAAAAAACAGTAAGTGTTACTCACCTTTAACATATTGGTCCCACTGTTTTCTGTAGTCTAAGTCCATATAGATATCTGCAAGCATAGCCGGTGCGCAATCGTCCAGAACACCAAAGACTTTATACTCATAAAGTCCAGTCTGCTATAGAAACAGAACAGGCAGAAATAACCTATTGATTCCCAAATGGAGAGACAGCTGGGTTACACAACATATGAAAAACAGCTGTACATGCAATACCATATTGACTATATCCTCTGTGGTCTTCGTGACACAATGATGAAAAAGCAGATGAGGCTCCTGCTCTCATGAGTCTTACATTTGCTTGTAGACATTGGTGGTGGTAGTGGCTATAAATGCTATCTAGGAAATTTGAATAGGATATAAGGAAAGTTCTATATTTAGTGGTGCCTGGACTGGTGGGGAGGGGAGGATTTTGTTCTAACTACTAAAGAAAATCAATGAGTGACTTTAAATGGGGGGAATAATAAATAAAGAGATGATTCTTGCTGCTTGGTAGAAAGTAGATCATAAGGGAGCAAGGAGATGGATTTGAAGACCAGTGTAATGGTCCAGTTAAGAGATGATGGGGATCTGAACAAGGAGGTGACAACAGTGATGGAGAGAAGTCCAGTGATTTAGGAATATATTTAGAAGTAATGTCAGCAGGAAGTGCTGGCAGATTGCCTGTGGGTAAAAAGAAAAAGAAGAATTACGTCTTAGAACCTCTGCTTGAACAACCAGATAAACGGGGGCTCCACACTCTAAGACAGAGAAAAGTTGGAAAGAGGTGATTTGTGGGCTGTGGGGAAATCAAGAATTCTACTTTTGAGTATGAGATGCTTATTAAACATCCCAGTGAATGTCATATAGGCAGCTAGCATTCAGGGGACAGGTTACTATTTTAGACATCCGCAGGTCATAATGAAACCCAACACATTGTTTTTTATCAATTCCAAGACAAAATTTTTTGACAATTTTTTTATTTATGGAATTTGTGTATAAAGGAAGAAACAGCAGTGTCAGATCACATTATCCCCTTTATTCAGGAAAAAAAAAATTTCTGGATTTGAAAGTACAAGAGAGTTCCCTTTTTTTTCCCCAGGTGAGGCCATATCCTCCTTTGTTAGGGTTCTGGGCTGGAGTAGGCCATGCTACACATTTCACTATCTGTCCAACGGCAGCTAACAATTCCTGACCCTCCCCTTGCCTAAAGGCTCTATCCTTAAGATTAAACCAAAGGCTTTTAGATTAATTTCCATGCAAAAGCAAATAAAACCGATGCTTTTAGAATGACACATTATTCCACGGCTAAAGAAATGTTATTGGCTAACGGAACATGAATAAAACTATCCTCTTAAACCCAATGCCAAGGAGTTACATGAAGTTAAGAGGTAAACACAGTGAAGCTTTCTAGAGATCTTGAGGCTGCAAGTGCTTCCTGGCTCAGGGAGTATAACCCAGGGAAAAACACATCCTCATTTAGGAATCTCATAGATATACTACAATACCCAGTAAGAAATGGAAGATGTCATTGGAACTGAATTTATAAAATTCTTCTAGGTCTAAAAGTATATGACTTTATACCAAGGGTTTCCAACCAGCAAATGACAAATTAGTACATCTGAACCCCTCACGGGCTGTGCCATCGATACCCCAAAGGAAGGGCAGACATCAGGAGAAACATCTTCTTTCTCCTGTCCCTTCCTCTCACACATACTGGAAGATAGTGAGAGTTTATACATACCCACTCGTTTATAAATCAGCTTTGGAAGAGAGACCATTAGTTCCCTGTTCAAACATATTGGGGCCCCATTTTCTGTACACACTGAGCAAAGGGATAATTACATGTTGAGATGATCATCTCCGCTTACATGAGTTAACTTTGGTTATCTGGATAAATTAAGACAAACTGTTTCCTTATAGGGTTCCCTTCCCCTTCTGAATTTAGTCACTGCCCTAAAGTGACCTAAGTGATCTAAGTGACCTCAGTCCTATACATATTACAGAAAAGAAAAACAAAAAGCCCTCTTAGGAAGAAAAAAATAGAATGATATGATTTACGTGAATACAGAAGAATGAACTATTGTTACAATTTCCTTTAAACACTCCCTTCGTGGCAGAACTGAGAAATGCCAGGACTCCAGAGGAACAAAATACTTGGTACCACTTCCCTCGTCTATCAATAAAATGTTCTTTTCAAGTAATGTACAGCCCGCCCAAATTCTTGGATCAAGGCACTTTTTCACCCATTATTTCTTTCTAAAAAGGATCTTCGCAAATATACATTTTTATTTTGTCTTTAAAAAGTGAATTTTTTATAATTGTAGAAATAACATTCATTATAGGAGAAGCAGAAAATGCCAAAAAAAAAAAAAAAAGAGTAAGGAAAATAAAAATGGCATGTAACTCCATAATCCACAAAGACCTAGTTTAATATTTGACATATTTAAGCACATAAATACTTCTGTATGTTACAAAATGGGAATGATATGGTTTAAACAACTTGTATTCTTATTTTTAACAAGCTATGGAGACATCACACCTAATTTAATTCTTCTCGTGAGTCAACATTTCCAATATTTTTAAAATATAAATACTCCTAGAATAATCTATCATTTCATATGGGCCAAGTTTGTCCATAATTCTAATTTTTTCATTACGAAAGCATCCTTAGAGAGAAGTATGGGGGTAGAAGGTATTACCATTTTAAGGTTCTTTATGTTTTTTAAAAGCCTTTAAGAAGTTTGTACCAATTTATACTCTTGCCAGTAGCACAGGAGCATCTCAAAAGGATTGGGTACCATTGTTTATACAAACAATTTGATAGGGAAAAGCATGAAACTTAGCTTGATTTGGGCAAAATTTTTATTACTGATGTGTAAGATCTCCTTAAAATTAGAAATATAAACTTCCTGCATATATGTCTCTAAAATTACTAGTACTTCAATAAATGATTCCAAATAAGTTTAGTCAAGAGGTTACTGGCTTTCCTGAAGCTCCTCCAGAAACCATTTCTAAGAATGTCTCCATTTCTTTATCATGTTGTAAAACACAGTGTATACTTTAGTAATGCTCCATTTATAAATAAAGTAAAAATTATTCAGTGGTAGAGAATCAGTAAATATCTTGTGTAGAATACAATGACCAGAAGAAACAGAAGTTTTGGCATAGCATACAGTACCTTCTTTCTTAAGAGAACCTCTATGGCAGTGTACATAGCTTACTTTGCTGGTGTCCTACGCAGGTTTGAATATGGATGTTTGGAGCTGCAGCAGCTGTTTTGTAATGAAGAGGTAACCAACATGAGGAGGAAAAGTAAAAAGATGCAAGCGTTTTACTGGCATCACTGATCAGCTACACCAGTGCCAGCAACTACTGACCTCTGCCCTACTTTTTTTTTTTTTATTACTAACATATAATGTATTATTTGTTTCAGGGCTACAGGTCTGTGATTGATCAGTCTTACAAAATTCCCAGCACTCATCATAGCACATACCCAAGGACCATCACCCAGCCACCCTGTCCCTCCCACCCCACTCCCAGCAACCCTGAGATTAAGAGTCTCTTATGGTTTGTTTCCGTCTCTGGTTTCGTCTTGCTTCATTTTTCCCTCCCTTCCCCTATGATCCTCTGTCTTGTTTCTCAAATTCCTCGTATCAGTGAGATCCTATGATAACTGTCTTTCTCTTATTGACTTATTTTGCTTTGCATAATACCCTCTAGTTGCTACATGTCGTTGCAAATGGCAAGATTTCATTTTTTGATGGCTGCATAATATTCTATTGTATATATATATACACCACATCTTTATCCATTCATCTGTTGATGGACATCTAGGCTCTTTCCATAGTTTGGCTATTGTGAATATTGCTGCTATAAACAGATGCACGTGCCCCTTTGGATCACTACATTTGTACTTCTGGGGTAAATACCCAGTAGTGCAATTGCTGGGTTGTAGGGTAGCTCTATTTTCAACTTTTTTGAGGAAATCCTATATTGTTTTCCAGAGTTCCGCCCTACTTGTTAAGTGAGAAAAATAAACCCCCTTGAGTCACTGTTTGAGTTTCCTGTGGTACTGCAAGGATACATATGAGAGAGGAAGATTTGTGTCATAAGATTCATATTTATATTGTGAGTCACACGGGTGTTTACCATGTAGACTCAGACCACCCTTCAAAGTAAATCTGCCAATAGAGTGCACCATACCAGATAAATACCAAAAAGTCTTAAGTATATCCTATTCAAACTCAAAAAAGAAAAAGAGAAAACTGATCTATAGAGGAACATACATGTGGATTACACCAGGCATCTCGTCAGAAACCATCCATGTAAAAACAGAGTGGAATAAAATATATAGTATACTGAAAGAAAAAAGCCATCAAAATGAATTCTGTATCCAATGAAACTGTCCTTCAAAAGTGAAGGAGAAATAAAAGTTTTTCAGACTAACAAAAGCTGAGGGAATTCATCAGCAGAGACCTACTCTGGAAGAAATGTTAAAAGATGTTCAAAGAGAGGAAAAAATGATATAGGTCAGGAACTGAGATCTACATAACATAAAAAGTGCCTGTTTTATTGTCTTCAAGCTTCTTGAAGGTATGAACTTTGTCTTACTCATCAGGTATCACCAGGGCTTAGCATAATGGCAGGCACACAACAGGTCCTAAAGACCACTTGAATGAGTACATGAACAAATAATTTGGAGTTTTCTTTTCATTAACCCAAAGGTAGCTACAGAAACATGTCTATTCTAAACTAAATGGCAACATAAGGTTGTTAGGTCTATCTCTAAGCTTTTCTGGATCTTAAAAACACATTAAAAGTCCCAGGCTAAAATTCAAAGATTTGTATTTGCACAGATGCTCCCTTTCTTACAAGAATATATTCATTTGCAGGGCACTTGGGTGGCTCAGTCGTTAGGCGTCTGCCTTCAGCTCAGGTCATGATCCCAGCGTCCTGGGATCGAGCCCCACATTGGGCTCCTTGTCCAGCAGGAAGCCTGCTTCTCCCTCTCCCACTCCCCCTGCTTGTGTTCCCTCTCTTGCTGTCTCTCTCTCTCTGTCAAAATAAAAAAATTAAATTAAATTAAATTTAAAAGGAATATATTCATTTGCATAATTTGCCTGAAGGATAAACTAGCCTCACAAAATAATGTCAGGGGATGGTGAGCTTGTGAAAAAACAAACTATTCCCACTGGAGGTCCACTAGAATTCTCCTTCCACCCATACATGGTGACTCTGATGTCAATAGCAGGTTGGAAGACCAAGCGAGAACCTTATTCCACTCCGCATTGCTCCAGTTCAGCCCCTTGGTTCACCCTGACATTGGTATGGTATCATGACCAAGGATCCAGAATGTCCAAGTCCTTATTGACAAGTCATTTCTCCTCTCAAAGGGTCCCCAAGGCCCAATGACAATCAGAGTTTTATTAATAGTCACCTCCTGTGAACCCCATGTAGGAATTTGATGAAAGACAGGGTGAGGGCATGAAGCTTATATCTAGAGACAGAAGTGGGGGGGGTCCTACTCACCCCTCTCCCATCACCCCCCCCCCCATTTAAATCTCAGGACTAACATTCTCACACGGCCTCACACCACATGCTCATCCTGAGAAAAGTGAGGAGGGGAAGACCTGAGTCTCTGACATATCCATCCAGTTGTGTGCTCAGGAAAACGGAAAAGGAATGGGAGAGAGAGTATGAGCAAGAGAGCATAAGAGCTGGCCTCCATCTCTAGCAGGTAGAAGAGTGCCGCACACGGGTGCTCCGCACTCAGACATGGCCCTCTTAGTAAAATATGGCTCGAAAAGTGCCTCCGGTTCAGTAACTGTCCTATCACTCATGCTGGTAACTGCTGTTCCCTTAGCAGAGAGGCAGAACGGTGAGAGAAGGGCCAGAACCGTCCTATCATCTGGAAGACACTCATGACACAAATCGGATGATGATATCTCCTGTGGGGGTGGTACTGGAAACTTTTCATCTACTGAGATAAATCTGTTCTCGTGGGAGTTAAATCTGTGTTTCCCTCCGAAAGGCCAAACTTTCTCTTACACAGCCTGGCTAAACACAATTTTCCTAAGAGTGCCGGGGTTTTGTATTTCAGTAGGTGCACAGCACTGAAAAGCACAGTTCCTGGAAAAGAACTGTCTGCTCCTCAGCATACTCTTTGATTAGAAGACCCGATTAAAGGAGAGAGGCACAATGCAGACAGTCCCTTCTCACAGTGCCAGACATTCAGACTTAGAAATGTTAAGAAGTCAAGCCCTTAACCAGATCAGCTCAGACCACTATTTACTTGGTCTAAATTGAGGATGTGAACCTCTGCAGACTGGTTTCAGATGGTCTGTTGGCATGTTCGCAGGGTCTACTGGGATGGTAACACAGCCCAAAGCTCCAACAAGACCTGACTGGAGATCACTGGGAATGCTTTTGTAAGTGACCTGTGGCCCTTCTCTACCAGGGGGACTGACTGCTCAGCACAGCTCAGAGGTCAACATTCACTCCCAAGTGGCCACTAACCTAAAAATCAAGAAGAGTGAGCCTTCAAACGGACATTGCTTTTGTCTTACAATATTCCTTTTTTCCACTCTCACCTTTCCATTTCTACAGCTTCTGTAGGGTACTCTCCTTCTCTCGATGGCAGGACCCCCACTTTCCGTCCCCCCAACACCGTGCTGGATGCTTCCCATACATCAGTGACACTCAAAGTATAGTCCCTGGACTGGTAGCTTCAGCATCACTTGGTAACTGGTTAGAAATAAAACACCAACAAAAGAAGAAAAAAGAAATATAATGCAAACTTTCATGCCCCATACTAATCCACTGAACCAGAAACTGGGAGTGGCGTGTTGATTCTGAATTTTAATGGACCCTGTGGGTGATTCTGCTGCACGCTGAAGTCTGAGTCCCACACTGCCGTATATCACTTCGTTTCATGACTGTTGAGAGGTCAGTATCATCCTGAAAAGTAAATACTGTCCTTGTTTTGTAAATGAGGAAGCTGAGATTTCCTCAAGAAAAAGGAACTTTATCATCCTGCTAATAAGTGGGGCCTGGCTCCTGGCTAGTCTCCAACCCTAGCTTTACCCGTCTGTATCCTTCTGGCTCTTCCAGGAAAACAAGGCAAGCTCAGCCTGGCTCAGAGACTCACATTCAGCGTTCCCTCCACCACAGTGATTTAAAACCCAGCATGTCCATTTGAATCTCATGGGAAGCTTTAACATTAAAAACAACAATAAATCATTTTATTATGAAGCATTTCAAACACACACAAAAGTGGGGAGGGAGTAGATGAACCCCAATAATGAAAGGGGAATTTTTTCAAAGGACTACCCAAGCCCCAACCCAGATCAATTAAACCCGGGATTCCAGGATAGGGGTGGTCATGTCCCTAGGTGATTCTAATGTGCATGAGCTTTGACAAACACTGTCCGGTACATTTCTGCTCCAGAAAGTTGCATGATGCCATCTCCCACTTCATTTCTATCTCCACTCAAATGTTACCTCTGCAGAGAGGATCTCCAGATTCCCTTATCTTAAACACACCACATCACCTATGGCTACCACTGCCATACCATCTCTCTATCCTTTCATCCCACTTTACTTTATTCACAGCATTTTCCCCCCAACATTTAATTATGTACTATGCGTTTATTCTCATCAGTGAATGTCATTCATTGAAACAGTAGATGCATCTTCCTGTTCACTGCTTATCCCCAGTGCCTATAAGAGATGGGAGGCATTTGATGAATATTCTCTGAATGAAAAAAATGAATGATAGTGGACATAATGGGGATTTTAACCCAGGACAATCTGCTTCCAAAACCCATGTTGTTTCCATAATACCACGTGGCAGCTCTGGGCTAGTTTTCCTTAGTCTCTGGAAAGTAGTTCTTGCCTTGAACCAAGCTGTAAATTTGGTGCTGAGCTTACCAAAGCAGGCTGGTTCATGTCTAGTTACCAGTTATGAAGTCTTGTGTTGCTCACTTCACAACTCTGGGTCTTATTTCCAGCTATAAAATAGGCAAATAAGCCTGTCCCTACCTACCTTCCAGATTGGTTTACAGAGATAAAGGAACTTACACGTGACATCATTAAATTAAATCACCATGTAAAGGTAAGTTACTGATATTACCACCTGGGGAGGAAAAAAGAGAAGTGAAAATGGAAACAGAGCAGGCAAAGGGAGTACAGAAAAGAAGTGAATGGAAGAGATGATGGTGCTGGACAGAATGGTTTCAAAGAAACTTTCAAAGTCCAAAAATGCTGTGATTTAATAGGAAAGGAGAAAATTCAAAAGTATCAAAATACTGTATATCAAAAGTAGCCAACTGTCCAAGAACATGATTCAGAATTATTTGTCTACTTAAAAAAAAGCTATAATCTTTTTAAATTTTAAAATATAATTTATTTGTTACAGTGGAAAACTCAAATGCCTCTTATACTTACTTCAATCTTCAAAACATGTAATAATAGATGATCATCAGAGCTCATAGCAGACCAACATAAATGGCTAAACATGATCCAGATGTAGCCTGGCTTTATTATGATGGGGATATTCATCTACAGAATATGGTCCTCGGGGTGCCTGCGTGGCTCAGTCTGTTAAGGGTCTGCCTTCGGCTCAGGTCACGATCCCAGGGTTCTGGGATCGAGCCCCGCATCTGACTCCCTGCTCAGTGGGGAGCCTGCTTCTCCCTCTCCCTCTGCTGCTCCCCCTGCTTGTGCTCTCTCTCTGTCAAAAAAATATATAAAAATCTTAAAAAAAAAAAAAAAAGAATATGCTCCTTACCCAAGTCATGGTAAATACTTTGGTAAAGAGGGTCCCTTTTGCATGGGCACTACCTGTAAACTTACTGCTGCAAAACTCGAGCAATCCAAGAAGATTTACCAGATTACCTGTCTCGGTTTCCCTCTATGGGTCTTATAGATGCCAAGAAAAATTAGAGTAATTAGCAAGAAAATGGGGAAAGACAGAGGGGGGAATCAAGGTGCTCATCTCAATAGAGTTGAAATCCTAAGATGGCTCTTAAGAAATAGGATGAATGAAGCAAATATTGATGGGGTTGAGGCAAGAGCCTTAATACAGCACCTTCGAATGTTAGGGACCCCTGGTGGTCCTTCAACATTAAAGGGTCCCAGATAAGTCCACTCTGTTTATCCCAGTTGTTGGAATTTAAAAAGCCAGGAAGCGAAGACTACAGTCAAAAACCTTACCTGGACTCACTTGCACAAATGGTCGGGTAGATTAATCAAGATGAAGACTGACAGAAGGGCCCCAGTCTTCTGGTCTGACCTCCAGCTGGGGACCTGAGGACCCAGGCCATATGTACTTATGTGGGTAAAATGGCTTGGGTGGATGGAAGAAAAGACACATAACAGTAACATGCAGGGTGAATTAAACACCACTGACCCATAAGACAGATAAAGGGCTTTGGGGCAGACAGGTACCAGTCTATGCAGAGTGTGAGACAAGGTGATTTCACTTTTGATAAGGTGTGGTATTCAGATGAAAAGATTTCCTAACTAGAAATTAGAGAGAATTCCCTTCTGGGAGGAAGGTAAAACATGGGAGTCAACCTGGAAAGAAAATGAGGCTTTAGCAAAGTGGGCCAGGCACCAAATAATGCTGGAAAAAGCTAGAACCCAGTAAGGATTCTAGGAAAGGGTTCATACCCTGACTCGACAGGGCCTCTTGACATTTTAATACAGATGGAAATCAAAGTGGCCATGGATGGTCCTTCATCCTAGCTGCTGAGGTTCAAGGTCATACCTACTGGAATCCATGGCCCTTTAAACTTTAGAGCGGTTACCTGGGAGCACCTGCGATTTACATCGGTGTACCATGACTGCCTTCCTCGTAGAGTAGGTTAAAATAAGACATATAGTATGTTTAGTAGGGGTGGGAGCTATTCTAAAGACCACTGATACTCTCCCCACCAGAGGGCCCTGCAACAGAACAATACACAATGGAAACAATACACAGTACTGTCTCAGCTCACAGGCACAAAAGCAAAAGAGCACTGGTCCATTGGAGGGGTAAAGAGTAGCGTGGTCTGGGCTGGCTAGAGGACAGGGGGTGTGCAGATGAGTCAGGGACATAAAGCTGGAAATGGAAGTTGGAACCAAACTAGTTCAGTGCAGTCAACAATTTCTGACAGTGCAGCTTACCATTTTTCCACTTTACAAAAGCACAAAAGCAATATGCATTCAGGAGAAACTGTACTTTGAGTTTGGAATTTTGATCTTTCCCAGGGCTAGTGATATGTGGTACAGTACCTATTCCTGTTGCTGGGCAGGGGCCGTAAGCCACAGGGTCAACAACTGACACAACTGTTCTGCACCCATACGATCATTCTGTTTCTCAGTTTCAGTGCACTATTCAATAAATTACATGTTAGTCAACACTTCAGTATAAAACAGGCCTTGTGTTAGATGTTTTAGCCCAACTGTAGGCTAATGAAAGCATTCTGAGCACAGTGAGGATCGGCTAGGCTAAGCTATGATGTTCAGTAGGTGAGGTGTATTAAATGAATTTTTGACTTAAGATATTTTCAACTTATGATGAGTTTATCAGGGTGTAAACCCATCATAAGGTGAGAAAGATCTGTATAGCCTACCTGGCAGCATTTGCCTTCTTTCAGAGAGGGAAACTGGGAAGGAGTCTATTTACAGCACAGGTCTGGAAGTGGACAGCTGAGCTCTGATCCCAATTCAAACCCTCAGAAATCAACCTCTCCACATACTCATTTTCATATAGGTAAAAAGGTGATAATTACAGTATCTTCCAGTATCTTACATTAAGGCTGACATGACGCTACTAGGTATCTATTCACAGGACACAAAGTGCTGACTGGAAGGGGCACGTGCACCCCAATGTTTACGGTAGCATTATCCACATAGCCAAAATATGGAAAGAGCCCTAATGTCCATGGACTGATGAATGGATAAAGAAGATGTGGTAAATATACACAAAGAGCTATTACTCAGCCATCAAAAAGAATGAAATCTTGGAGAGCTGTTATTTCTGTTCGGGCCCCATTTACCCTGGCCACGGCATGATGTTTGTTCGCAACGACTGCTAGCTATTCAGATTCTGTAAATCCAAGTGTCATAAAAACTTTAAAAAGAAGAGGAATCCTCACAAGGTCAGGTGGACTAAAGCATTCTGTAAAGCAGCTGGTAAAGAGCTTACAGCGGATAATTCGTTCGAATTTGAAAAACGTAGAAATGAACCTGTCAAATACCAGCAAGAGTTATGAAATAAAACTACTGATGCAATGAAGAGAGTTGAAGAAATCAAAGAGAGGTGCCAAGCTAAATTTATAATGAACAGATTAAAGAAAAAAAAAAGAATTACAGAAAGTTCAGGACATCGAAGAAGTCAAGCAAAACATTCATCTTATCCAGGCCCCTCCTGCAGGCAAAGGAAAGCAGCTGGAAGAAAAAATGGTACAGAAATTACAACAGGATGCGGACATGGAAGATGTTTCTTAAAAACCTCACTAACTCCTTCTATAAGCACTTTTGAAAATCTCCTTAGGAGACTAAGAACTTCTAAATTATCAATTTATATTTTAAGGAAAGTCACTCAAATGAAAGGTAATTAAAAATACATCTCTGTCATTATGGATGCTAGATTGCATCTCCATTGTTATACCCACTCAGAGTTACATTTATGTAAGGCTTGAAAATTCTCTTTGTAAATGCAAGTGCAGACATAAAATGGTCCTACCATTTGGATAGTGACACTAGGCAGATTTATGTGAACTAACGACAAAAATTCACGGCTAGTAATATGTAAAATACATTTTCTTTGCAGTAAAAAAAAAAAAAAGAATCAAATCTTGCCATTTGCAACAACGTGGTTGGAACTAGAGTGTATTATGCTAAGCGAAATAAGTTCGAGAAAGACAAATATCATGATTTCATTCATGTAGAATTTAAGAAACAAAACAGATGAACAAAGGGAAAGGCACGGAAAAATAAAAACAGAGAGGGTGGCAAATCATAAGAGAGTCTGTAGTTAAGAGAACAAACTGAGGGTTGCTAGAGGGGAGGTGGGTAGGGGGATAGGCTACATGGGTGATGGTATTAAGGATGGCACTTATTGGGATGAGCACTGGGTGTTGAATGTGAGTAATAAATTACTAAATTCTACTCCTGAAACCAATACTACACTATATGTTAACTAACTTGAATTTAAATAAAATAAAAATTAAAAAAAAAAAAGACTGACGTGGAGAGTAAGTCAATACCTCTAAAGCATTTAAGCACTGCCTGCCTGAAACATTAGAAAGTATGCAATGTGTGAGCTATTACACTAGATGTTCTTAGCATTAATTCTGCAACCAAAAGGGCCACTGAAAGCAGAGTGGTAACACCAGAGGTTCTCCTTCCAGTGCTTGAGCAGACTGTTAACATGTAGGAGGGAAGGGATCAGAGAGGTGGAAGGCCAGGAAACTAGTTAAAGAGGTCACTGCAATTCTAGGTGAGAGGTACCATCCAAAGTGGCAGCCACAAAGGAAAGAAGAGGGAAGGGAAGGGGGCCAGATATCAGAATGTCTGAGCAGTCACAGTGACAAAACCTGGCAAATGCCTGGATGTGGCTGGTAAGGAAAATGAAATAGAAGAATAAAGGATATCGTCTGATACCCATTTTTGCACCAAGGCAACAACTGAAATTACAGTCAGAAATTAATTCTGCCTGCTCTGGGCTGTGAGCTTGTTCATCTTGTCACACCCAGTGGCTCTGCTACACACAAGCTCAGAATATCTCCCTACTCCTCTGCCAGGAAGCCTTGATTTCACTTACCCTGCCTAAAGGTGACTTTTTAACCCGTGCGCCATGCAGCTGCTCTCACAGTGTAACTGATAACAGATCTCAGGTGCATTGCAATCTTTCCACCTGGATAGCTAGCTATCTGGTTTCAAAGGCCTCTGGGGACACCTGGCGACTTGCTTAATAACCAACTCCATTCCTCCTACCCTTTAAGTTAATCTTTCTCCCTAAAGCTTCAGACAAAATTATTAAGTGCACCTTGCGTAGAAGGGGCAGCCGCGAAAAGAAGCCACTAAAATGGGAGATGATAGTAGCTTCCTTCTCAGGCACGCTGCTCCGCACTCACACTATCACCCTGTACACCCACCCAGTCTCCGAGAAGTCCAATCTCCTTTTCACCTGTATGCAAACCCTAAGATTCTCACCACCCACCACCAGCACTAGCACCAGCACCAGCCCAGTGGCCCCCACCCGGGAGCGGGATCTACGCCCCTTGCAGGCAAGCGCATAGGGCCAAGACTCAGCCAACCCACGTTTTAACTCCATGTCTAACTTCCAACGCACCACTCCCCCCTTGGCCCTCAGACCTGAGGTTGAATTGGATGCCCTCCCAGCGGCAGGGGGCACTCAGCTGCAGGGGGCACTCAGCTGCAGGCACTGCCCCTGTGTTCGCTCCTCCCAGCGCCGCGTGACCAACTCAGGTCACGACTTCCGCGGCCGGAGCCCCACACTCCCCCAGGAAGCTTGGCCCTGGCGAGCGACAGCCCAGGCTCCTCCAGCGGGCTAGATGCTACCTCGTCCAGCCGCCTGTAGATTTTGAAACCTTCGTGCTCCATCAGCAGCTCCCAGTCATTCCCGACCTGCCCGAACTGCTGGAGCTCCTCACAGGCCTTCTGGAACTGTTCGTCGGAGAAGCCTCCAGACGCATGCTCCATCTTTGCAAGGCCCGGCTCCTCCGCGGGCGGGCGAGGCCGCTGACCTCCGGGGTGTGCGTTCGGGGGCGGGCCGGGAGGGTGTCCAGCGTGATTGGCAGGGAACAGAGGCAGGACGGGGAGCTAGCAGGACTAACGGGGAAGGAGGAGCCTAGAGGGAGGCGTGCTCAGAGGGGCGGGCTCAGAGAGGTGGGCGGGGCTGAGCAAGAGATGGCAGGGATGGAAGAAAAGTAAAATCAGAAAAACATTGGACTCGATCGTGAGGGGAGATGGAGGGGCTGGGGAAGTGAAGAGGCTTCTCGACGGAAGGGAAATGTTAGAAACTAATGTCACCTCAGAAACCTCTCCGTAGCCCATCTCATACTCCTCCCCACCCCCATACCCTCCAAACCTGCTTGGGTGTCCCTCCTTTACCTTCTCTGAAGAAGGTAGGGAAAGTCTCTGAGGCGATGGGTACACTCGGGAGGGGAGATGGACAGAACAGATATGCTTGAAAATCTCAAGCATGCTAGATGCTACCATGAATGCTATTCAAGGATCAGATACTAAAACTGAATGCTCAAAGATCTTTTTGTTCCCTCAGACTCTTGGGTATTACTATATGTCCTACCAGCACACTGTATTTGGCTTTGGATAAAGTAGTTTAAACAATACGACACCACATGGGTGCCAATAAATTCTGAAAACTCATGTTTCCTAATCTGTAAAATGGGGTAAGAACTGTGCAACCAGTCAGAATTGAGGAGGTGACACTATAACATAAACACAGAACACGTTTGCCCATGTTTGGGCAGTGCCTATCAAAGTAAATAAATGTTCGATAAAAAATTGCACTTATTTTACATTACTGTATTGAATGGTTCTCCTTCTAAACGTAAAGACTTGAAATTGAGGACAAACTATGTTCATGCCAATTTCCAAGAAGAGAAATAAGATCAGATGTGCAGTACAGATAAGTTACTCTTTTATTTAATTCATTGCTGGTTCTGTTTTGTTTTATGAGGTTGGGAGGAGGGATGTGGTATTTTCCTAGACTGCATGCACAAGAGATTAGAGACATACTTTCCTAGTATTTTTATAATGCCTTTTATACAAACTGTATAAAACTAAAATGCAATTGATTGAATAGAGCAATTTCATCAAAACCCATTGGCTATGAACTATTTTCAAATATCTTCAAGGAATCCCACTATTAAGATGTACTTTGATGAAGCTGCACCTTTATCATGTATAACAATAGATTAATGAAAACAACATGAGTGTAAATGACACTGCAAGATATGAGATATAAGGCAAGAAATTCAAATTGCATGCAGCATACATGTTGAGAAGTGTGTTTACCTACTAGACACAGCAAGTCAATACACATATATTTGGATATGTTGAGATCTATACCCATGTTTACTTCATTATAGTTAATAAAAGAAAGAACCACATTAGCAAATAGCTTTTATTTGGTGCAACCTCCAAAGTCTAGAAAAGACGTGCAGAGAGGTCTAAATCAGCCTGTTCTCCTTTAGCACTTGCCTATTTTAATAGGCCATCCTGTTTCCTTTGTGAAAACATTCTCTAGAGGAACTTCCAACAACATGACAGCTGAAGCTCCTAGCCTCGAACATGGAAATTCTGGGCAAAATATACCAAAAATAATCTTAAATATACAGTTTAGCTGAAAATAGAGAGTATACACCAGATTTCAGAAAGGAAAGACACAATGAAAGCCAGAGACACAAGCACATGGGGTATCTTTAGAAGGGATTGACTGTCTCCCACTCCTTGTTTCTCAGTGGAGGAACTTCCTTTAGAGTAATACTCTTGGACTCACTCATTGGCTCCCTCCTTCTTATGAGAAGAGGGGTGATTTATGAGTTTGAAAAAAGGAACTGCTAGGCATGTCTGGATCAAGCCCTCCTGGCTGCTCCTTTCTGGTACCTCTCCACCTGTAGAAAATGTGCATTCTCATCTGCCCTAGGTTATACAGTAAACTCAAGAGTGCAGGTGTGCTACTAGAACTGAGACTTTCCCATGCTGTCTGTGCCTGGAGGGCAAGTCTGGTTCTAGGCAGTGTTCTAATTCTTTTGTTGCCTCTGTTCTATAAACTGCTTCATTGTAGTGAAGGTGAAATGCTCATTTCCATTGTCAGACTTCCCCATCTATCTCAGTGGATTCAGAACACAGGTGGGGAAGAAAGGAATAATGTATTTGGAGCTTCTTAAGTTCCAAAAAGACAGAGGCTCTGGGGGCTGGGGCTGGGGTTCTAATACTCACACAAGGACTTAAGACTGAAGACATGGCACTGGGCCATAAGTGGTGGGAGGCTGGACGGGGGACTCCTTCAAAAAGCCTGGATTCCTTGGGGCGCCTGGGTGGTTCAGTAGGTTAAGCATCCAACTCTTGGTTTCTGCTTGGGTCATGATCTCAGGATCTGAGATCGAACCCCAAGTTGGGCTCTGCAGGCTCAGGGTGTGGAGTCCGCTTGAGATTCTCTCTCTCCCTCTCCCTCTGCCCCTCCTCTCCTCCCTCGCTCTCTCAAAAGAAAATAAAAAATAAAGCCAGGATCCTTCAAGATCTGCCCCTTCCACTCCCAGGAAACCAGAAAGTCCCCAGCCTGTACACCATGGAGCCCTCAAGGAAGCGCATCTTTTCCTGAAGCCTTAAGCAGAAAGAAAAAGACAAGTGGGAGACACTGAATCCCAAGTGTATGCCAGACATGGAACCTAAATTCATGTTACCTGTACTGTGTGGGAATGACAAAGAGATAAAGTAACATAAATCTGATTCAGGACCATTGCAACTCCAGGGATCCTGTGGGAATCAGAGCCAGGGACACTTTCACAACTAGGACACATGGAATTACCTGGGAGAAAACAACACCCACAGAAGATGCATATACAATAAGTGAGTTATGAAGATATGAGGAAACAACTCTCCACATGAGAGAGTTAGCAGATGTGCAGACAGGACTATCAGAACCAAAGAACTACAGATAACAACAGGCCAATATGAGTAACTTTCAATATACATTTCTGACAATTAACTAAAGCAAAGAAGGCCTAGAAAAGGAACACTAAGAAAAAGATAAATGAGTTTAAAAAGAAACTTTTGCAAATGAAAACTACAACAGTCGGTAAAATTAGAACTTTAAAAGAGTGGTTGTTCAAGAGAAATAAAGGGATAAGAAGGTGGCTATGAGGCAATTCTCCAGAAAGCAACAGGGAGATAGAAAGACATGGAAAATATGGGGGACCTGGCTGGCTTAGTCCGTGGGGCATCCGACTCTTGATCTCCAGCTTGTGAGTTCAATCCCCACACTGAGTATAGAGATTACTTAAATAAAAACTTTAATAAAATAAAAATCACAATGAGATACGATATGCATCTATCGGAATGGCTAAAACTAACAAAATTGATCAAAGCATGTATTGGCAAGAATGTGGAAGAAACAGAACTCTCATACACTGCTGGCAGAATGGAAATGATAAAAGTGCTTTGGTAAACTGACAGTTTCTTTAAAAGTTACAGGGTGCCTGTGTGGCTCAGTCAGTTAAGCATCTGACTCTTGATTTCAGCTCAGGTTGTGATTTCAGGGTGGTGAGATCGAGCCCTGCATCAAGCCCCACATCAAGACTCCACACTCAGCAGAGAGCCTGCTTGAAATTCTCTCTCTCCCTCTCCCTCCACCCTCTTTCTCTCTCTCCAAAATAAATAAATAAATATTTTAATAAATAAATAAAAGTTAAACATACACCTACCATACAATCTAGCCATTCCATTCCTAGGTAGATACCCAAGAGGAAAAAAAAATAACATTGTCCAAAAAAGACTAGTACACAAATGTTGAGAGAGTTTAATTTGTAATAGTCAAAAACTGGGGGAAAAAAAGCCAGATGTCCTTCAGTGAGTGAACTGATAAAACACATTGTGAAATATCCATCAATGAATTACCAAGAAATAAAATGTTAAATGATTCAAATGTGTGTATATTATTGTGTGTGCGTATGAGCATGTAATATTTTATATATAATTTATATATATTATATATAAATTATAAAGAAATTCACAATCACAGTGGAACATTTTAAGGCTCTTTTGTAGGAAATCAATTGATTAAGCAGGCAAAAAATTGGCAAAGATATGTAAGACTAGCATATAATTCATATGCTTGATCTAAAGGACATTTGTAGAACCCCATATCCAATAAACAGAAAACATTATTTGCAAACGTTCACTAAAATTCATGATCCTATAAGCCACAGAGGATATTTTCAACAAACACTAAAGAATACTTATCATTCTCTGATGACAATGCAAAAACAAAAGAAAGAAAAAAGAAAAAAATAGCTAATCCCTGCCCCCATATATCTGATAACTCAACAAACAAAACAAATACATACTTATTCTAGGAACCTAGCTAGCAATTAAGCCCCTGCATCAAATTCCTTTCTTTGGAAAGGAATAAAAGTTAAGGAATAAAAGTTTTTTTCCTTAAAAAAGTTTCTTTCCTTAAAAAAGTTTTTTTCCTTTTTATTCCTTAAAAAACCTAAGGAAGGATTCTTGTTTTCAGTTCTTACTCCTGTGTGATATCTTGTCCATAGATTAGGATATTTAGTATTTTTAAAAAGGCCATTTCTATCAATTTAAACCATAAATCCAATGAAATTTAAACAAAAATCCATTAAGAATGTTCAAGGAACTTAACACACCAATTCAAAACTTCACAGTAAAGGTATAGGAATCAAGCAATTTGAAAAAGTAGGAAAGCAACTTTTTAAGGTGTGGGGGGGGACGGGGCGGGAGAAAACTCTCCTATCAGATATAAGGATATATAAAGAAAATACGGTAATACTGACTAGGAAAAATAAATAAATAATAAAACAGCTTTTCATCTAGGAAAAAATCCATATGCATACTGAAACTTAGCATGTGAGAGAGAATGGACAATTTAAAAAATAGTATTGCAGGCAATCTGTATGGTAATAAGTGGTAGCTACACTTGTGATGGGCAGAGCATAAGGCAGAGAGTTGTCAAATCACTACGTTGTACCCTTGAAACTTATGTTAGTTAACATTGTGTGTCAACTATACTTCAATCACAAAAAATGGTAAAGAAAAAATGATATTGGAACAATGGACTATCCTTATACAAAAATGAAATTCCATTATCATATCATATACAAATGCGGATTACAGATGTATAAAGAACTAATTGCATAAGGCAAAATGTTGAAATTTTCAGAAGACAATATAAAAGTAAATCTTTATGACTTAAGAGTTAAGAAAGATTTCTTGGGGCTCCTGGGTGGCTCAGTCAGTTAAGTGTCTGACGCTTGATTTTGGCTCAGGTCATGATCTCAGGGTCTAAGATCGAGCCCCACTTTGGGCTCCACACTGGGCATGGAGCATAATTAAGATTCTCTCTCTCTCTCTCCCCCTTCCCCTCACCCTCTCTCTTAAAAAAAAAAAAAAGATTTCTTAAAAATATAAAATAGCACAAACCATGAAAGAAAACATTAACTGATCTACATTAGAAAGCAAATACTCCTATTCAACTATACACTATAAATAAATCAAAACCCAACACACAGATTGGTAGAAGACATTTGTTACATAGACAACAAAAGATCAGTATTGATTATACAAATGGAATTCCTATAAATCAATAAGTAAAACCCAAATAATGCAATTGAAAATATGAACAGGGAAAAAATCCAAACAGCATATAAACACATGGAAAATTGTTTAACTTCCACAGTAACTGGGAGATGCAAAACAAATCACACCATTTCGTTTCTATTAAATTGTCAAAAACTTAAATAGTAGAAGTTGGTAAATATATAAGGAAATGAAAGCTCTGACATAAAATGTTCTAGTTAAAATATAAATGGGGGGGAGGCGCCTGGGTGGCTCAGTTGGTGAAGCATCTGCCTTTGGCTCAGATCATGATCAGGACCCTCAGATCTGAGGATCGAGCCCCAAATGTAGGGCTCCCTGCTCAGTGGGGAGTCTGTTTCTCCCTCTCACTCTCCCTCCATTCTCTTTCTCTCTCTAAAATAAATGAAATTTTTAAAAAAATAATAAAATGTGAATGGTAGTTTGAAAAACAACTTGGGAAGACCTATTAAAACTGAGTATCCACATAGTACCCAGCCCAGCAGCTCTGCTTCAGTAAGTGTACGTGAGAGAACCACTAATATTGTGTAAAGACACACACTGTTCTAGTGGCAAAAAAATTGGAAACAATATAAAATATTCACCAAACAAGAATAACTTGTGGTATATTCATTTTATAACTTTTGAAATAAAAAAAGAATCTATTTGTATATCATGGATAAATCTTGAAAACACATTTGACTGAAGAAAGCAAGTTGCAGGGGCGCCTGGGTGGATCAGTGGGTTAAAGCCTCTGCCTTCGGCTCAGGTCAAGATCTCGAGGTCCTGGGATTGAGCCCCGCATCGGGCTCTCTGCTCAGCAGGGAGCCTGCTTCCCCCTCTCTCTCTGCCTGCCTCTCTGCCTACTTGTGATCTCTCTCTCTCTGTCATATAAATAAATAAAATATTAAAAAAAAAAAAAAAAAAGAAAGAAAGTTGCAGAAGGATGTACAGACAGAGTAAGATACTTTATAGTGTTTGGTCTGAAAACTTCACAAGTGAGTGGGAAGGATTCATGTTAACTTCCTAAGTAGCTGTACCATTTTATTTCTTTAAAAAATTATGATGTAAATAAGGCACGATATTAATGTATGTGCTGGGTAGTCGGTTCATGAATGTTATATTATTCTCTGCACTTTTTTTATATTTGAGATTCGTGTAATGTAAACAAATTAAAGAAATAATTCTAATAAAGATATGATACTATCATTCTCATTAAAAATAGCAGAAGAAAAAGAAAAACATGGCTCTGGAATACCATGTAAAATGAATGAGTGAGTAATGAAGGTTCACAAATGCCTAACTTTGCACAGAGAACAAATATAGATTATCTGTTGTGATTGATCAGTGTTGTTGTTGTTGTTGTGTGTGTGTGTGTGTGTGTGTTTTTAATTGGGGGACTAAAAGTATTTCTGTCCTTATTTACTAGTAAAAGCTGCTAGGCGCCAAGCAACTGAGAAGAGAATGAACTATAGGGTCTCATGGATAAAACAAATGGGTAAAGATCAGAACTTCTCACTTTTGGTAGGAATATTTTTCACAGTATAGAACGAATTTCGTTTGTGGATTCCCAAGTCAGAGTCATGATCATAAAAGCTAGCTTTGCAATCAAAAGATCGGGGTTCCAGTCACTTTGAGAACCAGTCAGATCAGGGTGCCTGGGTGGCTCAGCGGGTTAAAGCCTCTGCCTTCAGCTCAGGTCAGGATCTCAGGGTCCTGGGACTGAGCCCCACATCAGGCTCTCTGCTCAGCAGGGAGCCTGCTTCCTCTCTCTCTGCCTGCCTCTCTGCCTCCTTGTGATCTCTCTCTCTGTCAAATAAATAAATAAAATCTAAAAAAAAAAAAAGAACCAGGCAGATCATTTTAATTTTTTAAACCTATTTTCTCAACAGTGATATAAAAATAATACCTGTCCCAGGGATTTGCTGAGAGGATTACAAAAATAATACAAATGAAAGCACTATGTAACCTGAAAGCGGACCCTTATGGATTGTATTCTCTCAACAGTTATTGCTACATTCTATAGCTGAGTTGAATTTAATCTGTCTCGATGGTGGTCCAAATGAGGTTACTTCTTTTCTATGTGACTTGTACTGTTGAATGTCTGCTCCTACTAAAATGCTCAAGAGTTTTGCCTTGCTAGGGCAGTGCGAAGCAGAAGAGGATGATGAGGCTGTTCTGGGCTCCAAAGCTTATAAAATAACATGCTGTAAGTCACGTAATAATAGCTTAAGCCTGCGGAGTACTCATTATGAGCCAGAAACTATGCTAAGCGTTTTCATTTAATCCTTGCAATATCCCCTCTGAAATCAGTTCCATTATGATCTCCAGGTTTTACATGAAGAAACTAAAATTTAGAGAAATGAAGTAACTTGTCCAAGGTCACATGGGTAGGTCAGGTCAAAGGCAGAGTTTAGGCGGGGAGCTGGTTCTACTGGGTTTGAGAGCCTACTTTCTCATACCTACATCACCTACTACCAACATAGGATCTATAGACATGAAACAGTGAAAGTAGCTGCTAACTCAATTATATCTGTAAGGGTTTCCACTCTTAAAAGACTTTTTATGAACCATTCTAACCATAAAACTGTAACATTTAATACCAGAAAAGGATTTAGATATTGCCTTTAATTTGTTCTCATTTATGTATTCATATACTCACTTCTTTGATAAATACTGATCATTAGTAAATATCAAATAAGCGAGTACATTAGTAGATAAAAGAATAAATTAAAGGCAATATCTGAATCCTCCTTAAGGATGAGCTTTTTTTTTTTTTTTTAAGATTTTATTATTTATTTATCAGAGAGAGAGCACAAGCAGGGAGAAGGGCAGGCAGAGGGAGAAGTGGGCTCCCTGCTGAGCAAAAAGCCCAATGCAGGACTCAATAGATTCCAGGACCCTGGGACCACGACCTGAGCCGAAGGCAGACGCTTAACTGACCGAGCCACCCAGGTGTCCCTAAGCTTTTATGCTTTTATGCTTTTATGGCTGTAACCGCAATTGTAGGGTACAAAGAAGTAAGATGCAAATTCTCATCCTTAGCTTGCCATCCTCACGAACACATGAACAATTAATTTGAGAAATCATTTTATGTATATGTTATATATTATCTAGTCCATCACTTTTACTTTTTGGAACCAGTACCATACTGTCTTGGTGACTAGAGCTTTGCAATATAATTTTAAGTCTGGAACTGTGATGCCTCCAGCTTTGTTTTCTTTTTCAAGATTGCTTTGGCTATTCTGGGGTCTTCTGTGGCACCCCTTTTATTTTATAAGAAAGAATTAGAATAAGAGAATGAAGGCATAAAGAGATAATACCTTGGATAACCACCTGGTTATTTGGTTCGTCAAACCAAGTTGTCACAGACCCATACAGACTGAAGGTTCCTGGTCAATTTAGCCTGCTAATATAAGGAAAATAAGACATACAAATCAGGTGTTAAGAAAGGTGAGTTTATAGTTTTGTCTTTTGGGACAGACACTGTATGTGAGCTTTATTAAAACTGACAGTTCAGAAAACCAGGTGTTTGAATTCTGCAAGGGATCAGAGAATAAAGTCATCAACCACCTTCCTTCCAGTAAAGGGATTCCAGAGATGAGCTGGAAGTATTGTATTTCTCAATCCCTTCCGCTGCCCTGACTGCCACTGCAGGGGATCCGAGTTCAGCACTAGGGCATTTCAGATAAAAGGTCAGGGTTTCACTTGGGCTCTGGTCCCCGGACTGCACTCTGATACTCATCAGCATGAACACCACTGCCCTTCGTTTTCTGCACACCTGGAGTCCTCTCTCAGGGGGCAGGTCTCAAGGCTGGGTCAGAAGCCTCTCTGTCTTCTCTGGGAATATAGACTAAGTCCTTCGTGAAGTCGGACAACGTAGCTGAGGCCAGTTGCACCCGGCAAAGGACTCATTCGGGTCGCCTCTCCTCGCCTCCATCTCCCTATGGTGGCGTGCCCATCAGATCTATTTGGAAGTTTGGAAACCTCACAATGATACTGCTTTCTTTTCTTCAAACTCCGTGTACAATTAGTCAACAGTTTTTCCTATTTATACTTTCCACATAGTTTAGGTTTGTTCACTTCTTTCTATCGGCACTGCCCACTCTCGCCAAAGCCACCATCGCTGTTCCCCTGACTGCCCAGTGCTCCTTCCAGCCAGTTGGTAAGAAGTTCCCCCCACCACCACCACCAACAGAGAGACAGAGAGCACTGTGATACAATTCTGAGTCCACTGCTCCCGTCACTCCTCTCCTGACAACCATCCATGGGCTTCACATTGTGTAAAACAACAGAGTTCTCACCCTAGCTTACAGTGTTCTGTGCCATCTGACTAGTCCTTCCTGGGCGCCCCGTCCCCACCTTCCCCATTCTCCCCTCACTGCCCTCCAGCCCTCCAGTTCCCTGGTGTCTGGGGTCAGGCCACATACTCCCTCAGCTTCTCTCGGTGTCAGCCGCCCTCCCCGTACTCCTCACTCATTCCCATCTTTCAGGTGTCAGCCCTAATCTTTTTTCCATTGAATCTTCTTCCCCAGCCTCTTTTATGTGCTATCTCAGCCTCTGGCTTTTTTTTTCCTGTACAAAATTGATTTCCAGGGGCACCTGGGTGGCTCAGTCAGTTAAGTGTCTAACTCTGGATTTAGGCTCCGGACATGATCTCAGAGTCCTGAGATTGAGCCCTGTGTTGGGCTCCCTGCTAGGCATGAAACCTGCTTAAGATTTTTTCTCTTCCTCTCACTCTGCCCCTCCCTCTCTTTCTAAAAAAAAATTGATTTCCACTTGTGATTGGACCTGCATCCCAGTGGGGGCAAGAGGAAAACAATAAAAGGTAAACAAATAAATGCTAGTTTATTTCTAGCACTGATCTTGATCTGTAATTAGCTGAGCAACCTTCTCCCCCACCAGAGCATAAGCTCCATATCTAGACCTGTCCATCCCTCTCATCACTGTGTCCCCAGTTATTAGCACACATCTGTTGAGTGAATTAATAGAATTCTGTTGCTCTGCATTCTGATATTCATTATTATATGATAATCATATATTCAGTATCAGAATATATACACACACACATGTATGAATTGTATGTGCATATATTCTGTTGATCTTCATATATATGCATGTGTGTATATATATATATATGTATAGATATATGTGATTACATATGTATAAACTGACCACCATATTAATTCTTTTGTTAGTTCCATCCGTTTTTAAGTTGTTCTCAGTTTTCTATATAGACAATCATATTGCCAAGGAGGAAAAAAGGATAAATTCGCCATAGCTTTTCCAATAACTATACCAATTATTTTCCTATTTCATGTTATTATGTGGACTGGAACAGTGGTTTTCAAAATACCTGAGGAGATACGTCTGGCTCCATCATGGGAGGGAGGGCAAACTAGCAGGTCAAGTTCCAGTCCTCCATCCCTGCTTTACAAGTAAGAGCAAAGCTTTTGTTGGTTTTCCTTATTCAAGTTCTGCAAAAAAGTTTACGAGGGGAAATTTTAAAGTACGCCTTCACTATTCTTGAGTTCTTAATTTTGATTAATCCTTAAAGTCCTATAAATATTGAAGATTGGCATTTACTATTAGGGAGACTCGCCTGGCTTGTATTTCTCTCTAAAATACATATTTTAGACTCTTGTAAGAGTCTCTGTTCTTATGGAAAGCTTGGTCTGTCTTTTATGTTCAAGAGTTTTGCCTGTTTATACATAGGCATGTGTTCCATTTACTTTCAGCGAACCATTTTTAAACTTCAAACTCAAATATTTATTTAGCTCAAAAATTGCTTCTTCTGTTGCTTTTATTTTTGCTTATGTTCTTGTGGTTCCAGTTCCTGCTATGGAATTCCTACTTTGCACAAACTACATCTTTCGACTCCTTATTCCCTATCTTTTCCTCTCATTATTTTCTTTTTTTTTTTTTAAGATTTTATTTATTTATTTGACAGAGAGAGAGATCACAAGTACGCAGAGAGGCAGGCAAAGAGAGAGAGGGAAGCAGGCTCCCTGCTGAGCAGAGAGCCCGGTGAGGGGCTCGATCCCAGGACACTGAGATCATGACCTGAGCCGAAGGCAGAGGCTTAACCCACTGAGCCACCCAGGCGCCCCTTCTCTCATTATTTCCAATTATTTATTATTTCCTGAAATAAATAATAATAATAATAAATAATAATTAGTCTTCGCTAATTGGACTTTTCTCAGTATGTCAGAGGACATTCATTCCTTCATTGGGAGTGAACATGGCAAATATATTTCTAATTTTCACTCGGTCTTTTCAGACCTCTGATTTTTTCTTGTTCATGCTGTCAACTCTCATTTTGGAGATGAAATATCTTCTTGAGTCTTATTGGGAAAAAGACTAAACCCTTCTAAAATGTTCACCCTTTGCTTATGATAAATATATTTTAATATAATTTAGTAGAAAAGCACAAGCAGTAAGTGCAGGAAATGGAAACAGGCAGTAGAAATATTTGACAATACAGCATATTGAGATCTTGGGTACTGGTGTATCATTTTTTACCCCTAATATTAATTATAAAGTATTATCAATTTTTGCTTTAGCTTCTGACCTATCTTCATGGACAATATGGGACATAAGAATAAAATTTTAGGGGCACCTGGGTGGCTCAGTGGGTTAAGCCTCTGCCTTCGGCTCAGGTCATGATCTCAGGGTCCTGGGATCGAGCCCCACGTCGGGCTCTCTGCTCAGCAGGGAGCCTGCTTCCCTCTCTCTTTGCCTGCCTCTCTGCCTACTTGTGATCTCTGTCTGTCAAATAAATAAGTAAAATCTTTAAAAAAAAAAAAAGTAAAATTTTAAAAAAGCCCAGCAATCAGAAAAACAGAAATCAGACTGAATGTGTACTTTATAAATATATAAAAGTATTATGGGACATCCTTGCAATAGAACACTAGGTAGCCACTTCAGGGTCCATTTTATTGACATGACAAACATAAGATGTTTACCATAAATAGTGCTAAAAGCAAGTCTGTAAAAATTATATACAGCATAATCCTATCTTTGTAAGAAAAACAGCATCCATCTTATGTAGAGAAAATAGAACAAAGATACAGCAAAATGTTGACAGTACTATTGAAGGTAGAGTTTAACATTTGATTTTTTATTTTCAATTTATATTTATCCCTATTTAGTTTTTACATTATGACTAAGTTTTCCTGGCATTATTAAAAAGGAAAAAAGAAGACATCATGATTCTTTGAAGTGGTAATTTGTGCGTTAGGACTTTCAGTCCTGGGACGGGGAAAATTGTGATCCCTTTGTTCAAAACAGTTAAATATGCTAATGCAATACAGGCTTCAGTCGGCAGAGGGCGCAGATGAGTAAGAGAAGGAAGAAAGGTGAAAGCTGGTGTGTAGCTGGTTTTATGGTTCCATAACCTAAAGGTTATTTCGATATCCTTTTCACTCATGCATCCAAAAAATTTTCAGAAGGATCATAGACACATAATTGCAGGTTGGCGATCACTTACATTGCGAAAGGTTTGGCATTTATGTTATCTGGAGAGTCAAACATGTACTCCGAGTGGGTAAGGGGAATAAAAATAATTGTCTATTTTATGCCAGGCACTGACACATATTTTATATACTGTTGTCTCCTATGAAAAGTGTATGTTGATAAATTTCATCCAACATTGTAGACAGATCAACACAACCCTGATAAGGTTTTAATTACAAAAAAAAAAAAAATTCCACAAAGTTTAGAGATACAAAATCTCACAGCTGCAGACCACTTCATAGTTTATTAAGTGCTTGCAGATTTATAATTTCATTTTATGGGGGCGCCTGGGTGGCTCAGTGGGTTAAAGCCTTTGCCTTCAGCTCAGGTCATGATCTCAGGGTCCTGGGATCGAGCGCCGCATCGGGCTCTCTGCTCAGCGGTGAGCCTGCTTCCTCCCCTCTCTCTGCCTGCCTCTCTGCCTACTTGTGATCTCTCTCTGTCAAATAAATAAATAAAATCTTTAAAAAAAAATTTCAGTTTATGAAACATCCTGTGAAATAGGTCATGTTTTTAAAGAGGAAGAAACAAACAGATTAAGTGGTTTATGGAATGTGGTGGCAAAGTTAGCAGTCCTCCCCACCGGGTCTGTGAGCCTGGGCATACGGATTCACTGTGCTGTTTCCCTAGTAATCTCGAAATCTTCGGACATAATTAACACCTTGGCCTCACCGAAGAAACAAATGATATGAGCAATAGTTAATGCCAATACAAATCAAAGAATTTTAGTCTTCTTCTTTTTTTAATAGGATTTGACATTATAATTCCCATCTCTGGTTCTTGGATTAATAAATCTAGGTTTGGTAGTTTCAACATGCTCATCTGGAGGCATGCATTCAAAATGCGAAAAAGTGGGGCGCCTGGGTGGCTCAGTGGGTTAAAGCCTCTGCCTTCGGCTCGGGTCATGATCTCAGGGTCCTGGGATCGAGCCCCGCATCCGGCTCTCTGCTCAGCGGGGAGCCTGCTTACCCCTCTCTCTCTCTCTGCCTGCCTCTCTGCCTACTTGTGATCTCTCCCTGTCAAATAAATAAATAAAATCTTTAAAAAAAAAAAAAACCAAAATGCGAAAAAGTAAAATCAATGTGGTGAGATTATATCCTGTTTTTGTTTTGTTTTGTTTTTTGTTTTTGAGCAACAGTACTCTTTCTTTTAAAAAAACAATCATGGCTATGGATGATGGTGATCTTCTTTTTTTTTCCCCTGTACTTGTTTGGCAAAACCAAAGTTTGAAATCCTATGTCAGTCTCTCCCCACCCACTGTACTTGTTTACTTATCTGAGTCCCCAAGGAAGCACCACTGTTGATCAGCAATGAGCAATCCTAGACTTCAGGCTACAAGAGGCTGCCAAGTTTCTTAATAAAGACATCCATGAGCTCTTCAGGTAAACTAACAGACAGGTGCATTCATATTGCAAGTTTTCCAAAATCCTCAAATAGAAAACATTTTAGTGGCTAATAAGCACTGCACATTTTCTCAACAGCTGTCTTCTTACAAACAAATCCTGGTAATCTGCCTAAGAAGTTTTTAAAAGAAAGTTGTAAGAAAAAAAAAATTGAGGAAAAGAATAGAGCTATTTTCAATTTGCATGAAAAGAATTGTCCCTTGGGGGTGGAAAAAAAAAATCAAAACCTTGTTCATCCCTCTAAGCCATGTGCTACTGCAGACCTAGATACACAGAGCTCACTATTTTAAAAACATCTGTCACCTCTTTCAGATGAGACATCCCCAAACCCTGTATTGAAAGGAAATTCTTATTTTAAGCTTAAAGAGGGGATCATGGCGGGGGGGAGATGGAAAATAAAGATTAGCTGTGATGCATTAAGACAGCAACAGAATGACTGAGATTGACTTTTTGAAATCATAAGAAACTGCAAAGAAAATAGTAACAAGTGAGTCCCCTGATCTGTTCTGGCTTCACTGTTCCCAAGTTGAAGATAAAAGAGCTAGACTAGATGATTTTCAAGCGCCCCTTGCAGCCTAAAGGATATGTGTCTGGCACTTTCTGATTCATTTGCATAGAATTTTATAATTTGTCAGTGCTTTCCGTAGCCTCCATGTTCGGGGCATGAAATGGTTAACGGAAAGCCCTAGCCAGAGACTGCTGGAGGGGAGCTGGTAGTGGCAGAGTCCACGTTTCCCTGCAACAGGGGTCCTTCTCAGCTGAACTTAATCTGAAAACTAATTCCTTCTGCTCAAAGGAGGGAGCAAGATATATAAACCAGCCCACCACAGTGCTGGGAGAACATAGAAGCCACACTGATGGAATGCCCAGAATGTAAAAGAAGTCATAAAGTAGGTAAACAGAGAAAGAGAAAGAGAGAGAGAGAGAGAGAGGAGTCCTTCTTGAAGATAATGAAATAACCAGAGAGGCATTTCATAGGGTGAATTAGAGGGGAAAAAAAATCATCCTTCAGAGTGGATGAGTCTCCCTAATACTGTGAATCCTGAGCAGTTGCAGATGCAAAACCTGTTTAATTTCCTACCACTGATATTAAAGGTCAGCATACCAGGAAGCAGCCATCCCAGCACAAAGCAGAAAAAGAACCAGAATCAAATGAGGGAAACCAGAGCACAGAGATGCTACTTGATTTGTCCACAGTCACCACATTTTTTTTAAAGATTTTATTTATTTGACAGAGAGAGATCACAAGTAGGCAGAGGCAGGCAGAGAGAGAGGGGGAAGCAGCCTCCCCGCTGAGCAGACAGCCCGATGCGGGGCTCGATCCCAGGACCCTGAGATCATGACCTGAGGCGAAGGCAGAGGCTTAACCCACTGAGCCACCCAGGTCCCCCACAGTCACCACATTTTAAGCAACAGAGCTGACAGAAATAAGCTAAAATCTAGGTCTTCTGACATCTGGCACCCCAAAGTTTTGTTACGGAGGAAATGTGTATTATATGCCTATGTATGCATTGGGTGTTATGCTTTGGCACAGGGGTCATGAGGATAAATTTTGTGTAGCCCTGCACTTGAACTCTTAGACTCTTAGAGGAGATAAACAAGCAAACAGCTACTTTCTACATAATTTGATGAGGACTGTATGTAAATAGAGCAGTGTTCTCAATCTGGTACAATTTTGCCCCCAGGAGACACTTGGCAATGTCCAAAGACATTTTTGGTTCTCAGCTCGGGGGTTCCCACCTACATCTGGTGGGTAAAGGCCAGGGACGCTGCTAAACATCTTACGATAAGCAGGTCAGCCCCTCTACAAAAAAGAACCATCCAGCCCCAAATATCAAACATGTCCCTCTTAAGAAACCCTGGCTTCCAGCAAGAAGTGGACACAGGAGAAGGGAACTGAAGCCTACCTGATCTGAAGAGGGAGGAGGACTTATCAGTGAAGGGGATACTTGAGGTAGTCGGGAAAGAAGAGTACACATCACTGTGAGTCTCGAAGATTTGGAATTGGCAAGTCGTGAGGAATGTGAAAAAGCGTGTGGTAGTTGCAATTTGTCATTTGATCCAAGATGGAGCAGAGGCTGGGGAGGAAGGGGCTTTGTGCTCTGTGTGTCATGCTGAGGTTCCAAACCTTCCATGAAGAGACACCACTGATGGGTTTTACCCAGAGGAGTCCTGTGGTTAGGCTCCAATACTTGATGGCTTGCTATATTAACATCAAGCAGAGGGTCTCAAACTGCATCTGGGACATGTATAAAACAATGCAGACTCCTGACCTTTCAAAGACATACACATTCCCATACACACACACACATGCACACCAAATATCCCGAGGCTGTCATGCAGCGGGTCTGGGCTGGAGCCCAGAAACCTGTGTTTTTGACAAGTACCCTGTGCGGTTCTGATGCAGGGAGTCCAAATCCTTGCTGGGGTACAGAATATACTTGATGATGCTAAGACTGTGATGCCATCCCAAAGAAAATAAAAAGGAATTTTAGAAAGAGAGGTAAATATAGGCTATCCTTTTCTCGGCTCTAATCCATAAACGTGAGAATGTGAACTGGGAACACGAGGAATCCACTGAGTCAGGGCAAGTCACACAGCGAATGGCACAGCTGCTCTTTCTGGATCCTGCGGCCTGGGAGGGGAGAAGCGCGAACAAATTGCACGCTCTGTGTGACGCCCTTTTGGCAGCTTCTGGAGAGCCCAGTTGCTCTACAAAACCTTTCACAATTCTCTGTCCCAGAGCCTCATTGGTATAGCAGTCCCTGCTTCCTGTTCCCGGAGAAACTCACCCTTAGGCTTTCCTATCGGTCCTCCCGAACGCTGGCCACTCCTGTGTCCTGTCACATAAAACTGTGAACTGAGGTCTGCGACTTACGTCATGTCATGTCAGTTACAGCAGAGTAAAGCTCCCCAAGTGGAAATCTGGACCCCTGCTGCTTGACTTCCAAATTCAATTTACTATTTATCTTGTTATTGATCTCCTTGGACACCTTGCACTCCCTACTGCACTGGCTTTGGATCGGCAAGAATGGAAATTAGCGTGTGATCGCTGCAAACCTAGAATTTCTGATTGGAACTGAAGAAAACCTTTGCACGGCAGTCGGTCTCTGAGCCAGATGTCTGTGACTCTCTTCACTGGGAAATAGATGAATATCCACAGTAAGAGGTCAATGGCTTTGCTGACAGATGCTGAACGAGGGACTTTTTTTTTTTTTTTTTTTTTAAGGCTTCCTACAGCTGTTCTGGTAGCTTGGGTTGTAGTATTAGCTGTTTCCCCCTAGCTGTCTTGTCTATGTTCTCAGATATTATGAGCCCAAATAGGATTTTTAGAAATAGAATAAAAGGAAAGAATAGTAAAAGATCTACAGAAGGGACCCCGAAGTCTGACAGATGGGACTCTGAAAGAGAGGAAAGAAGATTCAAATCCAAATTTCCTGACTTTCTGTTCATGGCTGTTTTCATTGCACAACCAGAGTAGAGAGCCAGAGATGTTCATTTTGTTGTGGAAGCGATCCAAAACCTTACCCTGTGACCCCAAAAAAAGATCGAATTAAACTGGAGCTATGAAGAAAGTTTTCCAAACTAAGCTTAACTTGGAAAATAAATACCAAGAAATAAGGGGAGAAAGCTTCTCCTGAGACTCCTGAGCCCATCGCATTGGAAATCATCCAAAGTTATCGATGGCAGATTTACCCACCAAGCTAAAGAGGCCAGTTGGAGTTGAAAGTGAACTTGGGTGCCCCTCAAGACACCAACAGAAGAAACACTGTTCTTGTTCTGTGGCTACTCTGCTGTCTTGGGATCATTAGTTTGACCAAGCTTTACAACTGCTTTTACAAAGACAATGATGCCTGTTTCCTGTATAGTTTATTTAAGTAAACAAAAAGGAGACAGCAAGGTACCATCTCCTCTCTGAAGCAAAACTTTAAAATTTTTATCTAAAGAAAGAAAGCAAGAGATCTGTTTTCTGCATTGTTCCATAAGATAAACTTATAAGATAAATAGTTCTATTTTGAATGAAGTCCAGCTAGGCAAACGGTTCCCTTTCCCACTACCCACCCACGTTGTGGATATCAGATTGTGAGTGGATAAAAATGTTTTCAGTCTCTTGAGCTGACCCTACTCTCCATCAATGGGCCCTTACAGAGTTTCTATGGGAAGGTGATTGTGTGTTTCTTTTGGCAAAACGATCATTTCAAAACTCAAGAGTTTATTTTGGACAAAGTATAAACTCCTTGTGAGCAACACAGAGTGTGCACATCAACTGAACACAGAAACAATACTGCACAGGGATTAAGGGGAAACTTTGGAGCCAAACAGGCCTTGATTCTAACCCTGGACTCCACCATTTTCCAAATGGTGACTTCCCCAGGCAAGTCCCTTCATGTCTTCTCTTGTTTAATGGGACTACTTCTAGCATTGACCTCCTGGGTTATTTGTGAGTATTAAATGAAATAATAAATCTATAATAGGTATATAGCATAAGGAAAGTATGCAGTAAATATTTATGTTTATTCTTAGGTGAAGCCTGTGGCTGGATCTACATGGTACCTACTATCCAACGGCTACTAAAAAAATGCCAGTAGTAATTGAATAATTAATGTACTTAGCACTAAATATCGGGTCACTTTGAAATTACCCATTTGAATAATGTTCTGAGTTTCCAAGTTTATATCTGATTTCAATGTACAGTCAGTCTTTTATTTATTTGTTCATTTATTTGGCAAAGACTTTCTGAGCACACACAATTGCTGATAC
>CM052891.1:26004669-26047177 GCA_028534135.1 Potos flavus | reverse complement strand
AATCTCATCATAAACCCTTTCCAGTCTTATTTGGACTGCTCTCTGTCTGTCCCCGGTGCTCTACAAGTCAGCCACCGGGGCTACTCCAAGCTCTCTGCACAAGACCCATACTTTTCTGAGTTATGTTTATCTGCATCCTTCCACCTAGAATCACCTTCTCTCCTTCCCTACTTATAATACGTTCAATGTCTGGGCACCTGGGTGGCTCAGTCGGTTAAGCATCTGCTTTGGGCTCAGGTCATGATCCCAGGGTCCTGTGATCGAGCCCCGCATCGCGCTCCCTGCTCAGCGGGGAACCTGCTTCTCCCCCTGCTTGTGCTCTCTCTCTCTCTCTCAAATAAATAAATAAAATCTTAAAAAAATATAAATAAATAAATAAATACTCTCGATGTCTGCCTGCCATCAAGCTTTCCCTCCCACCTACACCAGACCGACTTGATTTTCCCTGGGCTTCCCCATAGCGGTTTGTTACTTCCTCTAGTAAAAAGGTTACTCACATAGGTTGCCCTATGGCTTTCCTGTCCTAGGCTATGAGTTCCCTGAGAGCAGAGACCATGCTTTGTTTACTGGTTTGTACCTTCTCAACTACAGCAGTAAACAAATCCCTGGCACCTGAGAAGAGTATAGTAAATACGAGTGGAACTTAAATGTTTGTGAAAGCACAGGAATGGCCTGGGTGACATCTGAAACATCCCTACTGCTGTGGCACCTGGCACAGACTCCACTGGTACCAGGCCTGTGTCTCAAACCGCCCCAAATCTGCTTAGTAACACAGCTCGATTTCAAAACCCAGATGCATATGAGGCAACACACATGGTTTTATCATCCTAGAAGCAATAGGTAAGCCTTCTCAAAACACTTTTCCAATATGAAACCTAGTGAGACTGTGTCATCCCGAACCCAAGAAAATGGGACGCCCTCTGAAGTTAGGAAGAGACACACAATCTCATAAATAATCCTACCCAACAGAGTCCTCCTAGCACAACACAGGAGAAAGCGGCACTCGGACTGGAATCCTGGCCTTGCCTCTCTGCCTAGTGGTAGATCCTGGGCAAGTACTTAACCTTTTTGAGTTTCAGTTTCTCCATCAGCGAAATGAAAATAGGAACACCTGAGATGGGGTCTGTGTTATGGGGGGTGCACACTAGACCAAGCAAGTGTTAACATGCTCCTCCCCTCTTCCCTGTGAGTGTTGTGGGGGGCAGCTCACAACAAAGGCGTCTGGACTCCGGTCTTAAACTTGGGAACAGTGATTTCCTCTGAACCTCTGCTTCTACCTCCATGTTTCCATTCTATACTCACAAGGATTTAATGAGTTTCTGGTAGCTGGAAGTTGACAAAAACTATTCATGACAATTTACTTGAAGTCCCTCTCACCCATATATAGAGAGCTTAAAGTCCATGGTTTCAACTGTAGCTTTCACGATCTGGGGGAAGACCAGCCCTGATGTGCCCATCCCATGTGGGTCATTTTAAAACCATCACGACACAACTGAGAGATGGCTAATTGGGTCAGAATGTGCATCCTGCTCTATGGATGTGGAACAAAGGAAAGCTAACTGACCCTTATAGGATGTCATAGATTAGTCATTTTTAGAAAATTTTATCTGCTGTAGGGTGGTTTCAAATTCCCAGCACTAGATTCATGTTGAAGGCTAGAAATTATGTGCTAATCAGGAGTGGATTGAGGTCACACAATGGGCACCCCCAATTATTTTATGGACAAGGCAAGGGACATTTCTCACCGGAGGCTAGGGGGAGATTGCTTCTGTAAAAAGGCATAGTAGGACCTCATACTATCAAGTATCAAGAGGAGTAGCAAAGGAGTGAGCTCGTTCTTATTCCTTCCCTTCCTCCCCTGGAAAAAAGGCAAGTATGGTACGTTTCCCACAAGCCCCTGAATACATGACCCATAGCCTACTAGGGAAGGCTGACCCGAATGGTATGTACCTGTTTGGGAAAATGTCATCCCAATTTACTGTAACTCTTTACCTTTGAGGTTCCTCATCTTAGGGCTCAAAAGAGTAGTAATACATAAATACAAAGGATTATGCAAGATACAGGGGGATATACCAGGAACACAGCAGATTCAACATATATTCAGATTTTGAAACAAGAAAATCAATTCTCATCTGAGGCTAGAGTGCCCATTAGCTCCTTGTTGAAGTGAAAGGTGATTTACTCAGCCCTCCCTAAGGTTCCACTGTGTCATTTGATTTAGCAATTGTTTTATGTTTATATGATCATTCATAGTTACTCAGAACAAAATGGGTAAGAGAATGGTGACCAGGATGTGTATCTAAAAGATGTATGTTTTCCTTTCTATACTCACATGGACTTCACGAGTTTCTGGTAGCTGGAAATTGACCAGTAAATAGTAAAATATATATTTATATCTAAGGCATACCCATTGTTCCTCTTGGTGCTATCAGATCTCTCTATTTAATGTCCTAGAGCTCAAAGAAAAGTGCCTGGGGGTGGGGAGTGGTGTGGGGAAAGCAGTTAATAACATGACCTGTTATCCAAAATGAACACACACGCACAGATCACTTTCCAAAATGTTAGTGATTTCAGAACATAAATGCAGACACGCCCTTAAAAGAAGCACTGGAAAGAAGAAAAACTGGCCAGCTTCCCAAAGCTCACTGAATCCAATTGGACTGGGTGATGACCCAGATCAAAGGCATGCAGTGATTGGACGGAGTGCCGGAAGGACCTGGCATCTTCAGAGCTGCTGGAAATTAGCCAACTCAACCACCCCAAGCAAAAGCAAACTGAAAGTAAATATGGGCGAGTAATTGAATACACATGGGGGTGCTCTTCACAAAATGCAAAGCTTGTGTGCTCCCAAAGGAGCAGTTTCCAGGTCTTCAATAGCATAAAGGCAATGGCAAAATCAAAATGCCCCCCTTTCCAGCCCAGAGACTGAACCTTGGCTTCTTTTGAAGGGAAAGAGGCAAGATCTCCTCTATGTCATCACCATCTTCCCTGCCCTCCTCCACTTCTGTATCCTCTGCACCTAAACAGCTTTGTTCCTAATCTAATTTCTGAGTGAAATAAGACTTTTCAAATTTGGGGAAATTCTCTCCAGAATAGCAAGCTCTGCTGTTTGTGATGCCTTTGGCGGAAATGTTACATGTTGCAGGGTGGTTTCAATTTCCCAGCACCAGACTGATGTTGAAGCCTGGAAATTATGTGCTGATTAGGAGTTCAGTTCCTCAGAGATGTGATTTTCCAGTAAACCATCATTTCCATGGTGCCTTGCCATCCTCTGATGAAGAGCACTGATCAGACCACTACTGACTGGGACTTTAGGGACAGGGTCCAAACACAGACCACATGCCATTTTCACCATGAATCCTCCTCTCCAATTACCCCTCTTCTTAATTGCATGTCAGGACAAAAGAGACTAGTTTATACCCCGCTCCCCTTGCCCACATACCTCCTGAACCCCATGCCCATCTGGAAGTATAGAACAAAGATGACAAATTCTTTTCTGCAGGTTCCAAGTAGGGCAGAGGACTATCAGGATGGGAGCTTTGGGTAGAGAAAATCTTGAAAATGAAAATGAAAAGTCTGAATGACGCTATAAAGAGAGTAAAACAAAGCAGGGCATTCTTTTCAAACTTGGTTCCCTTTTTAAAAATATGGATGACATTCTCATAGAGGGAAACAGAACAAAATGCAGCAGCACTTAAAGGATTTCCTCTCTCCAAGTTTTCTCCGGTCCCTTAATTGTGTTTCAGCCTTGTTGAGTACTTTGTTTACGGTCCCTAGTGTGGTGATTTGCATCCCCCTCTCTGGGTTGCTGTTGGCCTGAGCTGGCAGCTGTCTCAGTCGGATTCTGTCTGGGAAAGGTAAGAATCTTTGCCTTGCTTTTTGAAAGATCTGGGAGAACAATGTTGAATGCTTACAGAGGGGTAGTAGGGGGTGGTGGGGGGCATCGACTTAATGCACGCACTGGAAGCTTTCTGAAAAGTTCCCCAAACTTAAAAGAATCTCCTGGAGCCATGTGTTTTAAAAAGAAGCAGAAAGATTTCTTCTCCCTTCTGAAAGGCTTGCAGAAAGAAGACTGGTTGCATTGTGGATAAGATTTTGCATTTGGGGGCAGGTGTCCCTTAAGGAATTCCCAAGGGGGTTTAATATCTTATAGGCACAGAGTGGAAGCAGGTAAAAATATTCAAAGGCATCAGGCATTGATGACTAGAATTCTCCCTGTTTGAATTCGAAGAGGTAAAAGTCAGTTGAAACTGTATGTTTCCGTGGGTATAATGATTGGTGCCTATTCTTCACATACAACTTCTGTTTTATCCCAAAGCTTTCTTCGTCTTTGTATTTATCAATACAAGTCATCAATTGTCTACTTAGAGTCTGGAGATGTGCATCTGTGTATCCAGGCATATGCACACTCTCTCTGAAGAATTAGGGTGAATGAGATGCCTGGAAAGGCTGAAGAATGCTTTGGTGTTACAAGTAATGACAGACTTGCCCCCGTTCCCAGGACACAGACACACTCACTGTCCCTTATTATAGATTCAGCCAAGGGCTCACTGCAGAAAAAGGGTGCCACTTGGTTTCTCTCTGGCAAAAGTTTGATTTGTGTATCTTTGATTTTGGTAAAAGAGGAATACGATATTCCACAGGGTAAGGTGATATTGAGAGCTTCAGTGGGCTTATTGGATTATTTTGGGGGGAAACAGTGACTTATGCTAGGAGATAGAGAGGAACTGTGCCCAAAGCTCACAGTTTGCAGATGGGAGGGATTGATGCTTTTATAAGGAGCATCCCCAAAGCCTCCAATGTATGTAGCCAGCGGCCTCGATGTCACCATCTTCCCAGGGCAATGTTGGCAAGTGCTGAAATGCCCTGGTCCTAAGCATCTCTTATCCTCGACACCAAGTGACAGCATTTCTCCTGGATGATGGCTCTGTCTCTTGTGGCCCCACATTTTAAAAGTACAAGGATGGCAGCTAGGAGGACCTCCAAGTAGTCACTGTTGTCAGCACGCTGGGCTCCCCTGACTCAGTGAAGTCAGACCTCAGGACTTTTCAACTTTATTTATTTGAGATAAAGAAGCCCTCTCTCTGACTTCCATTGTAGAAAAAAGGACTTCTGTTCCCTCCCCCTTTAAGACAAAATCGTCAAGGTATTTTTACTAGATGCAGGATGCTATCTTAGAACAGAAGGGAGATGCCTGGGAACGTCCAAGACCTGCACCAATAGTTAAAGAAATCTAACAACCCAAGAGAAAGAAGGGAACAAATCTCTCCCAAAATGTAATTTACATTTGTAGATTCACTGTATTAATTAAAAAGAAGTTATTAGAACTTGCAGAGATTAAAATATAGAGGATGGATAACTTTTAGCTCCAGAAGTATAAGGATGAGCTTATAACAGTGTCCCAGTATTATCTCATTTTTCTCTCAAAAGGGCAATCCGGGACTTTAAAATTTCAAATAGCTTGAAATACTTGAAAAGTAAACCTGTAAGGCCACTTGGGGAATGGATGGATATAAACCTTTAACTTTATTGTCTGAGAGTGTGATGCATCAGGCCATGTATCCTTAAATGTTTCAAATATCTTGCTCCTAAAAGTGGGCCAAAGAGCAGCAGACTGGCATCAGCCAGGGGCCTGCTACAGACCTACGAAATCAGATTCTACATTTAACGAGCTCTCCACATGATTTATGTGCCCATTAAAGACTGGGGTTAGAACCAAGAGTTTCTTTCTTTCTGCATGACCTTTGTGAGATTATTTAACCCCTCCGAGCCTCATTTATAAACTATTTACAAACTCATTTGTAAACTAGTGAGAATTAATGCTAATGCATGCACACTGTATGGGTCACGTCCATAGTAGGCGCTCTGTAAATGACAGCGATGAAGGTGATGATGATGGTGATGATAATTTCGGCATTGCCAACAGTATTCACCTCCTAGCACAAGCAGTAAGTGATTGTGTTTATCAAGATGATTGATTTCTCCCTCAACCATAAACGTTTGGCATCTCCCACCCTTGTTCCTAAGTGAATTAATATCAAACAAAGGCGATTTTAAGCTTTGGATGGCCCCACATACATATAAATAAAGAATACTGGGGAAGCCTAGGAACACGGATTTTTGCTGGCTTGCAGGCTGAATTCAGCTGCCCCATGACTTCACAGCTGTTCCTGCTGCCCTAAAGTGTCTGTCCCTTCGGCTCTGTCCCCTCAAGTGGGTCTGCAATGCTGACTCTGGGATTTTCTTATGAAAATGCCTGATGGGTGGGAGGAAGATCTGGAGGTTAGCTGGGGGAAAAATGAGTAATGCAAAGCCATCTAGTTAGTAAATGCTGCAAGAGAAATAAAAGTAAAAGCTGGCTCCTATCTCTAGGGACTCTAGAATGATTCTGACTTATCATGTCACTGAGCAGAGTTGGGGAAAGCCAAAACTCGAAATCTGCTGGCAAGGAAGAGAACGAAGGGAAAAAAAAAAAAAAAATGACAGGGAGGGGCAATCCGGAGGGGGAGGAAATAAAAAGAGAGAGAGGGAAAGACAAGCGTCATTTAGGAACAGAGGTAGAGCGAAAGAAGGAACTCCAGGATCTGAAACCAACCATATAGCACAGTATTTTTCTATCTTTTCTTTTCGCCAGAGGAGATTCTTGTCCTGTCATTTTATTGACAGACGCGCTATTACAGGCTCTTTTCCCAGAAGTTGACGGGAAGAAGCTCAAGGGCTGCTGTTTCTTCCCTCCCAAGTCCGGTGGCTCCCCTGGTAATGGATTGCTTTTCTCTGAGGTATGTGTATGTCGTTTGGGGACAGATCTTCATTTGCAAGTTGGCTTATGCCTCAGCTTTGGGGGGGCGGGGGGAGGTTTTTTTTTGCTTTCTGATATAATCTCAAATATCCTTTTACTGGCCTAATGATAATAAGGTATCACTGGACAGCAGTGATTAATTTTGGTGACTAAAAATTACATGCAGGCAGGCAGTTATAATATTCAGCTTCATTGCACAGGGAGTGATATGTTGATTTGGGCTTGAATTTGTTTTCAGTGGATGCTTAATATGTTCAAAGTATTAATCTCATTGAAACAGCCTCAAGAATCTTCCTCTAAATTTCTTCAGTGACTGCAACTGTTCGATTCTTTGGCTGCTCCATCGCTTCTCAGGGACAAAAGAGAATGACTTAACATATCTGAACAGCAGACAAGAGCATTCACTGATTTCTCCTAGGCAGCATTTCAACCAGACGCTTTTGACCAAGAGTTTCAGATTTTGTCCTAAAGTGTTCTGGTTCAAAATATCCGGAAAGGTACATCACAGCAAGGGCATGGGAAAATCGAGAAAGTTTAAAACTTTGCTGAAAATCTAGCATGCTTATTTTTTAATACATGTTGTGGTCTGCATAGTGTTCAAATTCCTTGTTGAGTTCCATGGAAATTTTTGAATTGATAGCTTGTTACTCTAAGAGTTAATCTTATCTTTAATGTAAGAAAGTACAAAATTATATCCTACAAAATTGAATTTTCCCCCTACTCTTCCTTTTTCAAATGGATTGGAAGGTATTGCCCCATTTCAGATCACAAATCCTAGTCTCATTGCCGCTGAATTTTTGCTGACCTGCACCCCCACCGTGGTCCCAGGACACATGTTGCACTGTTAAGTAGTTACAACAGTAAAGACCTGCTGATGGTCATCTGCTATAGAAGAACTTCGTTCGTACACTGGCTGCTGGTCTTGACACTGATTTGGTGGGCAGTGTATTGGTGATAGTTTGGAATGCATGTTATGCCTGAAAACACTGGCCGAGTCTAAGTTGCTACGAGTTTTGGAACGAACTGTGTGAAGGATTGTTTATTGTGCATTCTCCCCATGAAGGAGGCTGTCTTTTGGATTAGGATTGAGACTTTTCCGTGCATTTAGAGGAATGAGAAGCAATAGACAGAGCGGAAAGCCTTGTAAAACATTTGTAAGATCGTCAGGGTATATTAAACACTGTAAAGTGCTTCCTGCTTTTTATATCTTCCCTTTTTTTATGGCTATCGTTTTATCTTGCTTTTTGCAAAGAGAATGCGAACAATCAGGAAAAGAAAATAGGAAAGTTGATTTTCACATGCATCTGTGTGTCCTAGAAAAGAACCCAGAGATGTTTCCCCAGCTCTTTACTTCTACTTACAGGACTCGCTCTGATGCATTTACCTGATATGTTCTGTCTCCTCCACAGCTTCCACCCTGGAGAGAGCCCCCAGGTCTAGTCTGTGAACGCAGCTAGGAAACATTGCTAGTAAGATGACTGAAGAGCCCATAAAGGAGATCCTGGGAAGCCCAGTGTCTTCCAAGCCTGTAACAATGGAGAAGAGCCCCAACAGTGAAGTGGTGGTCACCACGGTCCCCTTGGTCAGTGAGATTCAGTTGACAGCTGCTACAGGCGGTGCTGAGCTCTCCTGTTACCGCTGCATCATCCCGTTCGCCGTAGTGGTCCTCATCGCTGGGATAGTGGTCACCGCTGTGGCTTACAGCTTCAATTCCCACGGCTCCATCATCTCCATCCTGGGTCTGGTCCTCCTGTCATCTGGACTTTTTCTGTTAGCCTCCAGTGCCTTGTGCTGGAAGGTGAGGCAGAGGAGCAAGAAAGCCAAGAGACGGGAGAGTCAGACGGCTCTTGTGGCGAATCAGAGAAGCTTGATTGCTTAGGACTGAATGAGACCAAATGGGATATGTGGCCTGGAAAACTTTCTCTCCCTGTGTCATCCAATTCACCCAGAACTAGAGTGGGAGAGAATGCACTGTTCAGTGCATTGCGACAGACCAGAGGGATGGGGGTGAATTGAGTGTGGGAGGGTAGAGGGGGTTCTGTTTTATGAAGAACCTACTTGTGTCTTCTTTAATGACAAACTTAACTCTAAGGGCTATTTCTAAGACTGAAAAAACCAGCTTTTTTTCTATATTAGATATTTGAGGGGTTATGGGGGGTGCATGGCATTAAACAATCTTCGGTTCACCCTGGAAAGTAGCCAAGGAAAGATGAGAAAATAGTCAAGATCTGGCACACTAGCGACCTGCCTCAAAAAAAAAACAAAAACAAAAACAAATACAAAGCCCACACTTTTAAGAAGTTGTAGCATAAAAAAATATTCTGCCGAGAGTCTAAATCATCTCGGACTTTGCATCCTTCTACGAAATTCTGTGATAATTTTTTTAATAAGTTGATTCTCTGGCATCTATTTTTTTTTCTTCTAATAACTCATCACCGGTGGTACTTTTTCTTAAAGAATAAACTAATTTTTTTATGTTTTAACATTGGACAGCTTTAGATGATTATAATGATGAGTCAGAAGTTAAAAGGTAAAAGATGTAGCTACTAAATGACATGGGGGGGTTAAATTAATATTAAAATAATCCAACCTAGCACTTTTGATTTTTATATAAAGTTTAATGTACATTTCATTCAAAATAATAAATACTTATTGCTGCTGAAATTTCTTAAATGCTTGTTGCTATTGTAGTTATGTTTATTGCAGTTCCAAATTGCCCATCTTCCCTTGCTTCGTTGGCAATGTCTCAAATACATTTCTTTCGAATAAGCATGTTGCTTCTCCCTAACTTATCTAGAAGATCTTTATTTTTTATTGTATCATTCTTTCATGACTTGTGAAGAATAATATTAATTATGTTCACTACGTTCTAAACAATTTCTATGCCATTCACAATTAGGAAATCAATGCTTGGAGTCAGGAATTTTATAATGTGTTATTAAATGTGTGTTATCTATTCAATCAGTTGTTAAATATTTGTTTCACTTATTTTTGAGCATCAGCTATATGCCAGGCATTGTGTAGATTCTTAGGCTGCTTAAATGAGTTAGTTTTAATACAATGCAAATAAGATCACTGCTTGACTTCTGTGGATATTGAGTTATTCTAAACCCAGCTAGGACTCTACCTCAGAACTCTCACCCGGAATATCACTGGTCCATGTAGTTTAAACCACATGAAATGAGTATGGGAAGATACTGAGGCATGAAGCCTTTCTTAAACCTTGGAAATGCAAAGGAAAACAAAACAAACCTCACGTAGCACTTTCAAGAGAGGCATTCTCTCAAGGAATTTAATCAAATATGACAAGAGCCCTGTGGTGCTGACTGTCGCCTACTGCCCAAGTAGTTTTGTTAAGGGGAGAAGCCTTGATGGCCTCGTTTCTCCTGGCTTTGAAGGTCCGATGGGGCAAGCCTGGAGTTGTTCATTATAGCAGAGTACACCACAATTATCTTAAATGCATGCATATCCACACTCCTCCACACTCCTCTGGGCCAAATGCAAGTATGTAGCATTGGGTTGGTTTCAGTGGGAAGGAGTCTGTGCGCTGACACGCCTCTTTTCTGCTCAAAATATTCAAAGGCTCTCCGTTGCTGATGAAGAAATTTCTTAGGCAAGTGTTCAAGGTTCTCCACTACCCGATCCAAACAGATGTATCCAGCTTTCACTTCACTCCAGCCCAAAAACTCATGAGTTGGCCAGATCAGACCATTCACCATTCTGAATCAGTGTGGTTTCCTGCTTCCATATACATTCAACTTCTGTTTTCCCTCTTCCATAATGCCATCCTGTTCCTCTCCATCTCAACGTCTCCAAATCCTGCTTCTCATTAGAGCCCCAGCCTAAGTAAAACCCCTTCCCAAAAAACCTTCCCTTTTATCTGAAAGTAATTACTCCTTTGAGAGTCTTTACTTATTTACTCTCTGATGGCACCTTTCATTTTCTACCATGTTGGTGGCATAAATATTTTATCCTCTTCCAAAGCTCCTTAGAAGGGGTGATATCTCTTTTTTAACCCTTATGTGATGCCAAATACAACATCTTGCACAGAGTAGATACTCAATAAATGTTTGCTAAATGAACTGAAGAATGAAAAATCAGAAAGTAAGTGGTTTATCTAGAACCACAGTCCATTTATTTTACTCTCTTAACAGAAAATATTTTAGTTCTCAACTCTTCCCCAAATAGGTCATCCTACTCCACCCTGCCTCAACTGTAAGCAACAGGTGTAGGTGAGTATTTACTACCTTTGTACTTCTCCAGCCACACCGGCCCTTCAAAATGCTTGATAAGTAAACTCAGGAATGATTTCAGGCCACCAGGGGGCCTCATGCTGCTACCTGAGTCCCAAAGGAAACACTGGAATGACAAATTGTAACAACTGAAATGGAATCATATCTGGACACAGCAATCTCTCTCCTAAATGAGAGGAAGTGGGGAAGATTCTCCACTGAGCCCACTACTACTCTCCTCCCTAAGCCACTTCACAATGGCTACATCTGGCTCCCCTAGTCAGTAGGAGCCCTGTCTGGGAGCCTTCAGTCCCATTAAAAGGGTACACACCTCTGCAAAGCTGTAAGGCACAAAGATTGTCCTATGCACTGTGAATTCCAATTCCCATGAGGGTGATTATGATATCGCAATTATCTCATAACATATGGCTTTACTGGGCAAGGTTTGTCTTTTCAAATGGTTTTATTATATAGTGATAAGCAGATAAGGAATGCATTCATAAGAATGATGCAGGTATATGTGTATTTAAAAAAAATAACCTGGCCCCATCGTGGAGCATTAGAAACCAGCTGTATCACCCAGCTGGATAACCCTAAACCCCACACATCTTGGGTCACACAAGAACAACTTTTGACCTCATCCTGTGCAACAGGTCTCTAACTAGGTAAGAATCATAGCCACCTAGGTAACTCTGTGCTTCCCACCTCACTGTCTTGGTTAATCTTAGGAACCTTGCCTAGAGAAGATGGTCAAGGTCATATGGATCATGCAGGTGACTAAAGCCAGAGCATAAGCCCAGGAGAGCCAGATCAAAAATCCTCAAACCTACCTCTTTGTACCATCACCACTCATAAAATGGGGTGGGGAAGATCTCCTCGTCTCCTGGGAAGTATCAGGGTTTTGAACTTAGAAGATCTGACTATAAATCCCAGTTCTCCTGTTAAACGAGTCAGATGACCTTGAGCAGTTAAGCCTCATCTTTAAAATAAGGTTAATTTTTAAGAAATGATTTAGATTTTGTAAACTATAAAGTACTACATAATTATAAAATTGCTATTTATGATAATATCTAATGTTGACCTTAACTTCTCTCTCTGCTTATTATTCCAACATGTCATTAAGCATCAAGCAGCTCCCTGTTTTGGTTAATTGACTTTAATCAGACACTTTGTTTAACCTTGACATTATCCATAAAGGTTTTCTAGACCCAAAATAACCTGAGGAAAGCTCCTGTTCCAAAGATGAATCATAACTTACATTTTCTTAATATGGTTATAATTTTCAGTGCTTTCACATACATTGGAGTTGCTATAAAGGTATATGTAATATGGACATTCAATTAGGTGCCCTCAACATAAAAGAGATTAGGAGAGTGAAAAGTCCTTTTCTTCCTCCCACACTGCCATTCAAGTCAATCTTGTCCTACGCTGCCCCAAAGAAAGGAAGACCCGAGGCAGAAATCTAAAGAGAAACAAAAGAGGAAAACTTCTAGTGCCTGGCTTTCGAGCTTCCAAGGGCATCCCAGTGATTTAGGGCTTATCTACAGAACTGTCAAGGGTAGTTTGTTTATAGCTGATTTTTATATTACTCCCTGACTTGAATACTTAATCTTGTGTACAACAGTATTCAACTGTACCTGATGTTACCCAATATTCTCCATCACACTTCGAGGCTGGAAGGGCGTGTGTTCACCCAACTCTTTGGAGGAGCAAAACACGTTCAGAGAGGATAAGTGACTTGTTCAGTCAAGTTCTCACAGCCAGGACCAAAATGTTGACTAGATATTGTAGTTATCCCAGATAGACACCAAGCCATAACAGGTATCATTTCTAGAATGTCTCTTTAGGAAAGGAAGACAATAAAGGTGTTCTGACATGGACTTTTCTTTTGGAAGTATAATATACATAGAGAAAAGTGTACAACTCAGTGAATTTCACAAGCCTGTAGAGCTAAAACCCAGATGAAGAAACTAAATGCAACAGCCTCCCCAAGTCCCCCTTAAATCTACTTCCAGTCATTATTTTTCTGGGGTGGGCATTATTCTCACCTCTAATACATAGTCACTTGGCTCATTTTTTTTAACTTTATATAAATAGAAGCATACAAAGTATACTCTTTGTGCCTGGCCTCTTGATGTGCCATCAGTTCCAATATTGGGTTATAAAGACACTGAGGGTTTTGCCTTCATGTTTCTCTCTCTCTCTCTCTCTCTCTCTCTCTTTCTCCTGCCTTGTTCTGGGAGAAGCCCTCTGCTATGTCATGAGGACACTCAGGAAGCTGTGGAGAGGCCTGTGTGGTGAGGAATTAAGGCCTCCAGCTAATAGCCAGAGAGGAGCTGAGACCTACCAGCAACTACCTCAGTGAACCTAGAAGTGGATCCTCCCATAGTGGAATCTTCTGACGACTGTATCCCCAGCTGACAGCCTCACTAAAACCTCCTAAGACACCTTCAGCCAGAACCACCCAGTCAAGGCTGAAGTCTGTGATTTTTGTGGGTCCTAGGCACTTGTCTTGATGGGCCCTTTCTTTCACTAGAAAGAAAAAGAAAGAAGGAAGGAAGGGAGGGAGGGAGGGGAGGGAGTGGGGTGGGGGTGGGAAAAGAGAGGAGGGAGGAGAAGGAGGATGTATTTCACTTACTGCAAGAAAAAAATTGTACTGACAAGTACTGTGGACTCTAGGCATTGCACATACTGGACCTAATGGATAATTGGCCCTTTACTCAGCTAAGTCACGCATGGATTCCTGACCCACAATAACTGGGAGATAATAAATGTGTGTTGTTTTAAGTTACTACGTTTTAGAGTAATTTGTTATTCAGCAACAGATAATTATCGTGCTCTTGTGAAATTTCCTCTACGTGACTTTTGACGTACGTACATACACATCTTTGTTGAGAATATAAGTAGGAGTAGACTGGATAAAAGAGTAGGTGTGTGTTCAGCTTTATTGCCAGAGTTTTTGAAAATGGTCAAATCAATTTATTCTTTCACCAGCACTATAAGAGAGTTCTGGATGCATTACATCATCATCAATTTTTAAAATATTTTTAATCTTCCATTTCCATCATTATGCTGGATGTAACACTTGCTCTTAAAATATATATTTAAGAAAAGGGATGTGGCACCAGAAGCTGGGCTCTACTAGAGCAGAGCAGGCTAGAGGTGGGAGAAGAGATTAGAGTGGAAAAATACAAATTAGATTTGGGCTTTGAAAAAGCAAAGCAGCAAGAGATAAATTCTCCAGGAAGTGCTCTGGAGACCAGACACCAGCCTAAAAACTGAGGGTTGAGTTCACCATGCTATCAACATTTACAGAGCTCTCTCTATGCTCCAAGCATCATGCTCTGAGCTTTGCATGGATGATCTCATCTGATCCTCACCCCAGTCCAATGAAGGAGGTACTATTATTACTTCCATTTGATAGATGAGGACACAGAGTCACAGATTAAGCCAAGTAATTGAGATTATACAGCTAGTAGAGTAGGTCTTGGTTCAGATTCTAGAACCCACTCCCTTACCCACCATGTTGATACTCCCTGGTACACATTAACCTTCCAATACCTGATTCTTGAATAAATGTCCCAACCAGAAGCTGAGCAACACAGGGTCAAGAGTTTGAGCTAAAGCTAAAGAGTGAGTCAACAGTTTTGAGAAACCAGGACTAAAAAGGCAGATGATTACTGAATCATTTGCCATCTGAAGCCAGGTCTTCTTATAATAACTCCCATATATTTGCAGCATTTTGCACCTTTCAAGACACTCCTATTAATGAACATAGGACTGACCCAGGACCCCAGCCACATCTCCTGCCACAAAACCTGGTGCTTTCATTCTCGGCCTCCTTGAGTTTCCTGTGTAAAAAATTCAAGACTCACAATTATCAGTGAGCCTCAGCCAGAAACTGGAGGCAGGGTGTGACAGAAGTGCATAGCAGGAAAACTTGATGTATTTTAGGGGGAATCAAAGAAGGCTTCCTGCAGGTGGTGACTTGATAAGAGCAGGACATGTAGAGGAGTTGGCCAGGTGATGAGAAGAAATCAGGGATACTCCCAGAGGGAACACCCAGAGTGAGTGCTAAAAGATCATGGGGAGAGTTAGCCCTCAGCCTCTCTACCTCACTGGATTGCTCTAAGGCAACAGTGAAAACACTCCTTAAGGGGATTTATCAATTTAAAATTTCTTTCCAAGCAAAGAGGTTCAATAACTCCAATATCTCTAGAGTTAAAACTTACAACTAGAGAATCAAATGTTCAGGTTCTAATTGAGCAGAAACACTTCACTTTAATGTATGATGTACTATGGGGATGGTGAATAAAAAATAGTATCATAACTAAAATCTTCCTCTTCTTCATCATTTCAATAATTATCTTCCCTGAAGATGGTTGTAGCACTCTGGTTAAAGGCATGGACTCTAGACACAGTGTCTAGACTTGAAATTCAGTTTTATGATTTCCTTGCTCTGTGTCCTATACAAGTAAACTTGTACCTCAGTTTCCTCGTCAACAAAATGGGAGTATTAATCATACACCTCATAGGGTTGTAATAACTATTAACTGACTTAACATATAAGAAGTGCTTTATGTCAATAACTGGTACTTAATATATTCAGTGGTACTAGCATCTATCTTAATTTTAAGGCACAGCTGATATGCTTTGACATATAAAGCTACAGAAGTTACCAGAAAATCAGTTCAAATGAGATATTAGTAGAAAAACAGCAGTTTACCTCATGAGAGAAATTGCAAACACAGAGAAAATGGGTTGAAATAGAAATTTGCATTCGGTCATATCAGGCAAGAACACACCCCCTCCAAATCCATCTACATATCAATGTTTTGTTTGCTCAGTCAGAAGCTGTTAATGTTCAACATATTCATATCCAAATTTACATATCTCAGAAATAACCCTGATGGCATCAAGCTACCTGATAGAGGGCTGGTTAGCATTTGGACAGTGCTTTGATGTAGGCATAGCGATTTCATATTCATTGCCTTGCTAACTCTTTCCAGAAGCTCTGTGAAATATTACCCTCATGTTGAGATGGGAAAATTGAGGCTTGCAAAGGTTAAATGGTTTGCTCATGATCAAACATTTCATATATGACAGAAATAAGATGCCCTGATCCAGGTCTTCTGTCTTTCAATTCCACCTTGCCCCTGCCTTGTTAACCTGGGCATTGTAGGTTCCTATGGAATGCCCTCCCTTGGGGCTCTATGCCCCTTGGCCAGACAGCTAAGGATGTTTCAACAAGCCTTGAAATTGGTTATACTTACAGATATGCTTTATTGTTCTTTCTGATTGGACACACATTTTTTAAAGAGTTAAGGTGGTGAATTGAGATTTGCATCAACACCTAAAATAAATATATAGTTTTAAATCATGTAGAAAATATAATGTGATTATACAATGCACACTTTTCACTAACCGGCTCTTGTTGCTTTTGAGGGTTTGTTTGTTTTTAGATAAGAGAAGCTTACATCTCCATAGAGCTTATGTTTCAAACAAGAGATTGTCTTTATCATTGGTTCCCAAATGTCTGTCCAAGCGCTGACAAATTCAGACTCACCCAGAAGCTCTATAAGACCAGGATTCACAGGTGCTGACCTCAGAGACTCTGGTTCAGTAGATTCAAAATGGGACCTTAGATCTGTTAAAAACAAACAAAAAACACCGCACAAAATATCCCAGGAAATGAAAATTAATAGTCACAATATTTTTTCTCTATAGATTGTTTTATTTGGCAATAAATTTATAATAAAGTAGAAGATTGAGAAGTATAGTTTTGTCAAGGGTGAGAAATCAGGTAACATGGTAATATTTTATTAAAATTTAAATGTGTATGCTCTTTATTCCAACTTTATTTCACTTCCAAAAACGTATCTAAGTTTTATATCTTTACATAGATATAATAGAACTATAAGAATATTTATAGAACCACAATACACTGGAATGTTTTTCTCTGGGATACTATTTCTACTTTTGTATTCAGATCCTTTCCCCATGTTCCCCATTCTTTCTCTTATGTTCAAAATAAACAACTGTTATCGTTAAAAAAATAATAATAATATTTCTTTCTCCATTGCCAGAATTGGCACACACTTACCCAAAAACAACCTTTGAATGTGTTAAGGTACATCTGTATTATATATACTCTATAACTAATAAAATGAATGAGGTAAATTGGTATATGCTAATATTAATTTGGAAGGATATCTGCAAAACATTATGTGGAAGGCAAATTTTCAACTAATATTTATCATATACCATTCCTGTAAAATAAAAAAAAAGCTTGTTTAAATAAAAACTATAGAAGAACCCATGGTGACCCATTAAAAGCATGTCCATCATTGGAGTGTTGATTCAAGGAAAAGGAGACAATTTAGACTCCCCTAAGTTGTTTTGATTATTATAATGAGTAATAATTAGCTTTAAAAGAATATAGAATGAGAGGGAAAAATAAAGTGGTACTTGGAGAAACATCACAAACAAAAAAAAAATTAAAAAAAAACAACTCATAAGTGATTCCAGTATGTAGCCATGTTTGGGAACTATTGATTCAAGCCAGACTGGGATCCTCTCCATTCATTCGTTCATTGGTTCAATCACTTGCTTAATATTTACTGGGCATGTACAATGTGTAAAGAATGGGTAGGTATCAGAAACCCAAGCATTTAAAAGAAACATTTTGTGATTGAATTAAGAAAGTCTGGCTAAGGTAGTTCAGGCATAAACTTTCTTCAAAAACAATAAAAGCCTATAGGGTCAACAACCCAATCTGTGTATTAACTACATATATTTGGATTCCTGTACCTCTGGTATCAAGATAGAGTGGGAACAAAGTGCCTATAGTAATTTTGAATAAATATTGTTAAGAGTCTTGAGTGTGAAAGTAATAGGAACATAATACACTCTATTGCTTTCACTTTCCTTTGTATTTAATCACCAATTTTTATAGGCCATAGCCTTGTGTGTGTTTGGTTTCATTGCATTAGTTGTGGTACAACATTAGTAAATTAATGAATCATTAATAATTGAGACTATTCCCTCAGGAGACAGCCACACCTTAAAAATAACCTTTGCCTAAGAACCCTGAAGAGTAGTAAAGAAAACCCAAGCAGGTGGCATTGAGAAAGCCCTTTGTGTGGTTTTTACATAGAATGGACTGGCCAGCACTGAGTCACAGTGGGTCTGATACCCAATGCTCACAGGTTCCCCAGCGTTTTCATTGGGAAGTAGCCCATGTCCAAAAAAAATAGAATTACCCTTTTGCTCCATCTCAGCCTCCTATCGAGAAAAGCAAACACAGATGATTTTCCATTTCAAGTTCAAATACAGAATGGATTGCTTCTTGTTTTGCTTGACTGGGGTAGTTAATGAGAGTTCAGAGACTGGCACCCTGCCAGGCACAAATCAGTTGGGATCACATTGTCAAAGGAACCCAGAAAAAGAAATAGCGAGGGGGGAGGGGTCGACCCAGAAAAACTATAAGTTTGGATAAGGCGGGACTGTGATCATTGGTATTTCAAGCGTCAACACATGTTGCCTTTCTGTATAGAGTGGCTAGTCCAGAGCAAAAAGGGATATTTGGAGGCAAGGTTTGTGTTGCTTCACTCCTCTGCAACCACACTCTATAATAAAAGTGCTTGCATCAGAGGAAGGCTGACAACACATTTTAGCACTTTCACAGTTCTAACTTAATCATGGCAGGAAGCTTTCCTGCTACTGGGAGAGCAAGTTGCGTCACTAGGAACATCTGACTCCAGGATCAAGTGTCAATCACTTTGCCTAAGGTCATTAAAAAATACTAGGGTGTCCCCTTACAACATAAAGGCTTTGCCTGAGTAACAATTAAGAGGAAACACATAGCACGATAAATAATTGAACAGGTGGATTAGAGAAATGCCCTTCCTGTGCAAAATGATTGGGGTGATGGACAGCTATAAATCCAGCCTCTTTGGCCATCTTCCTCCACAGCCCAGGGCTCTAACTGGTTGAACTGCTCTTTTTTTTCCACTTTGACTTTCTTGGTCATTCAAGGCATTCAAGTTCTCTAGGACCTCATGGAATCAGACAAGCTGCAGAGAAAGGCAAGACCTCAGAAGTTCCCAAGAGCGGCTTTCAAGGGACGCTTGCCAGTGACTAATGCTGCAGGGAACCGCCCAGTGAGCAGGATAATACTTTGGATGTAGTCTGTGCATGACAAGCTCTGCTGCAGATCAGATGGCAAGTCTGCCTGCTTGCATGAATGATTAGAGAAATGCCCCGTTTAACTTGCTGCTGCCAAAACACCTGCGAAGCACGACCTGAGTGTCAACTCCTCAAAGAGGGTCTCCCATTCAACTTTTGAGCTTATTTTCCTCCCAGAACAATAACATTGTTGAAGTATCCAGAAAGGGGACACAGGGTGCCGATTTATGGTGTTGTTCACAGCAGTCCAAACAGCTTTGGTTATTGATATTCTGGAAATATTTATTTATTTTTTTAAAAGATTTATTTATTTATTTGACAGAGAGAGAGATCATAAGAAGGCAGAGAGGCAGGGAGAGAGAGAGGGGGAAGCAGGCTCCCCACTGAGCAGAGAGCCCGATGTGGGGCTCGATCCCAGGACCCCAGGATCATGACCTGAGCCAAAGGCAGAGGCTTTAACCCATGAGCCCAGGCGCCCCATATCCTGGAAATATTTAACACCAGAAAGTTCTCTTACCCTCAGATTGGTAACCGCCCACCAATAGATGCTTTTCCAATAGAAGACAAAGGAGAGAGAGAGAGAGAGAGAGAGAGAGAGAGAAGGAATGAGGACAGAGGAAAAGAACACAGCAACTTTTGCAAACAAGCCACCATCCTAGTTTCTATTTGCAGCCCAGCAGCAGTATTTGAAGCCCTCGGTGAAAATAAAACCCTGAAGCTTGGAACTCCCACTACCACGGCATATTTTTAAATGATTACAAAAGGAGTCTGAGCATTCAGCCTGGCAATGCCCAAGATTCTTGGGCCACTCTGTGGATAGTACTTGAGTTCCACCAAGCAGACAGACCCTTGTCTTGCCAAGCTTAGGACATGGAAAGAAGACAATACATGCTGGGATGATAAGAAAGTCAGAGGGAGTAGATGACCCAATGTAATGATTCCTAGCTTCCAAAACAGAAAAGTTAACCACACTAGAATTACATGGAGGCAGAATTTGAAGACAAAATAGAATTTTTTTTTTAAAGAAGAAATTTATAAGGAAAATTTCAAACATTGACTAATACAAGAGAGAATGGCAAAATGAACACCCAGATTCCTACCAGTGGCTTCAGCAATTCTCAACTTGTGCCCAGTTTTGGTTCATTTGTACCCTCCCCCAACTCTCATTTACCACCAAATTATTTTAGAATAAACCCCAGACAACACGCAATGGATGATTTAGAAGGCAAACTTTTTTAAGGCTTATGAATTGGCTGTAAGTTAGTTAGTAAAGTTAAATACTATAGAAAACCAATTTGGATAATTCATTTTAGATAAATATTTTTTTAAAAAAGCTGAAACAAGCTCTCCCTAAACTTTCATACTAACTAAAATTTGCTTTCATACCAGTTTCATAAAACTTTTCCTGGTGGTGCTGATGGCTAGATAGTGAGTTATACGCAAATAAACAGCAGACCTATCATCTTGCAGGACATGGAGTTTTGGAGAAACAAGGGTGGATTGTAAGTGAGAAGGGTGGTGACCCCAGGAAAGGGGGCAAAATGTAGCGTGAACTCACAGGCGGTGTGGAGGAGCATGGAGATCAGAGAGCCTCTGCCGGTTACTAAGGTTACTCCATGGTCTGCAGCCAAAGCTGCTCTTTGATCTTCATCCTTCAGACCTTCTTATTAATCTCCCCAGAGGGCTGCCCTTTCCCTAGTCACTCACACAAACCAATCCGGAATCACAAAAGGGTAAGGAAGCTTAGGGGTGAGCATCGGAATATACTAACTTCCCCAGGCAGCTTTGTAGTTCTCTCTTCTCCCCGCTACTTCCACACCTCTGTGAAGGGGAGAAGTGGGAGCGAGACATTCAAAACCCTCACGGTGATTCACTTGCAATGTATTTAGTATATGCAGATATGGAGTTAGCAAAGACATAAGTTATGATGTTGCTTAAGGAGTTTTAGTTTTAACAGTGTGAGGATTTTTTTTTTTTTTAACTGTGTGAGGATTAACCACAGCTTTGATCCTTTGCAGCGTTTAACTTCCTCTGGACACTTTAATTGTATTTTGATAAATGAAAAGGAGGTTATACATTATTGCAGGGTTGCGTACATTCGGGTCAATAGAATTTTAAAGCTCCTATTATATAGAGAGCACTGTTGTAAATGCCCAGGAAGTAAAAAGTTGAGTAGTAAATGGTCACTGGGCTCAAGGAGTTTGCAGTGTAACAGGATTCTACAGGCAAGTATACACATGGCCATAATGCCATCATAAGAAAGATAGAAGAAAAGGAAACAAATGTGAGTGACAAGAAATGTTATCAGCAGAGTGTGATGAAGATGCAGAGGGAAATGTTACTTACGGAGAACAGTGAATGAATCCTAAAAGTCTGTCAAGCTGGAGCAGGATCTCAATGAGAGAAATGGGAGTTGAGCAGAAGAAAGCGTTTTAGGAAGAAGGAAAAATGAAAGAAAAGGGAAATATATGAGAACAAGGGGAACGTGTTCAGGGAAATGCGGAGTCCACGTTGGCAGGAAGGTAGGTTCCCTTTGGGCAGGAGGAGCAGGTGACTGCATCAAGGGAAAAAACAAAAAGCCCTCTAGGGAGTTACATGCACAAAGCCTGAAGCAGGATTACCTGATCCTGGTTCTGATCCTGAGCTGAGTGATCGTGGATAAATCATTGAGACCCTTAACTTGAAGGTCTCTGCCTATAAAATCAGGATATAAACAGTGCCCATCTCTGGCTACTATTGTTTCATTACCTTATCAGTGGGGTACAGCGAGGTTTCCCTGGATTGTGCAGAAGAGGAAAGACTATTATAGTTCATAGTATATTGGGGAGGGGTTGAATGTGGCTACTCCATCTACTGACCCCGAGGTGAGCTGATCCCAGGCAGGGCTGAAGCCTAGAGTTACTCTAGATAAGGAGAAGATTGTTCTAGAAGACTGCTTTTTTGTTGCTGGCAGGACAGCAGCTTTGCCTGGATGGAAAAGCATTCTTGCAATTCCAGGGTGTCTCAGACAGCAGCAGCTTTTTGTGGTGACTTTGCTGGGGGGGGGGGTAACTGATGGAGAGGAACCCATGTTCTGAGGAGCCATGGCAGGACCTTCCAATTTTCAGTTAGTTTGCCTTATGACATGTGACCAACCCTGTCTCCATACAGACCTCGGCCCATTATACAACTCCTGAGGCACTTTCCAGTTGAAAAATCTCAGAAGTGGAAAGAAAAAGGGGGTGTGGAGTGTGTGAGATGTGATGTGACCTGGCAGCACTGGGATGGATGGGTCACCTCTCTGCTCCCTCCCCTTTCCTCCTGGAAGGGGTGGAGTGAGAGCTGATGCCAATTTAATGGGTCACAACTGGGTGTCTCTCCCTTCCTGGAAGGCCTGGCAACATCTCTCCTACCATTGTGATTAGGAAGAAAGCATTCACAAGGATGATTATCTAATCAGGGAATTAGCCTTGGTTCATGAAGCAAGCATTCGGGGACTCAAAAAATCTAATGGAAAAAAGACCCACACCAGGAAATAACACCAGTAATCACACCCTGAATGATTATTATACACAAACACTGAAGATTTGGGACAAATATTTGTAAACGATCATCAAATAAAATGTTCAGATATTTATCTGGAGCACCTACTCTATTAAAGATACTGCCAATTTCTCCTACGTGGTTTCCTTCCTTCAAGCCACTGCACTCTTGGGTTGAATTTGCTCAAATGATGGTCTGGGGGCCATCTGATTCCAAATTCCCTTGGGTGCCTGTTAAAAGTTTGGATTTCTGAGTATCACCTTATACATATGGCATCACAATCTCTAGGAGGCAAAACCCAGGAATCTGAATTTAAAATACTTTTTATTTTAAATTCAAATTTCAAGTATGTTTAAAAGTAAAGAGTAAAATATAATAAGCTACCACCTACTTATCATCCAGCTTTAATGATTATCGACCCATGGCCAATCTTGTTTGATAAATACCCCTATACCAGATTATCCTGAAGTAAGTACCAGATATATCATTTCACCTATAAATATTTCAATGTGTATCTCTAGATAATAAAGAATTTTTTAAAAATCTAAATACATTTATTATATCTTAAGAAATTAACAATTTTCCTTTATGTCGAACATCTAATCAACATTCAAATTTCCCATGTTATCTCACAGTTTTGGGTTTTGTTTTGTTGTTTAAGTAGATTCCACACCCAACGTGGGGCTTGAACCCATGACCCCAAGATCAAGAGTCACATGCTCTATCGACTGAGGCAGCCAGGTGCCCCATCCTATGATTTTTTGAATCAAAAACCAAAAAACTTCCCCACATTGCATTAGTTGATACACCCCTTGTCTCTTTTTTCCCTCCTATAATACTCTTGTTCTACTCTTTGCTTCTTATTTGTTGAAGAATGTTGGTTGTTTGTGCTGTAGAGTTTCCTTTGACCCCTGTAGTTTTCTTCAATTTATTTAATAAAGTTATATAATAATCAATTTTATAATGTATATATTTATTGGTACTTTGTATTTATTAGTAATTATATAATAGTTATTACTTTATATTATATAATATAAAATTAGTAATTATATGATAATTACTAATAAATTCCTTATTATCATTTAAATGTAAAGCCTTGACCAGATTCAGATTTGGTGGTTTTGGCGGGAATACTTTGTAGATGGTGTGAAATATCAAATACTTCCATCTGGGGGAGCTAAATGTCTGGCTGTCTTTTTATAATATTAGTAGTTATTAATAAACATTGCTCAGTTCCATTAACTCACTGGGGACTCCGGTTCTTTATTTTCAAAACAATCCAAATAATTTGACACACATTAAAACTCCAAGAATTTAGGTCTCGTCCTTTTTCCGTGCTACTTGTAGAATTATCTTACAAAAAAGTAAATATTCCTTTGCCCTCTAATAATCTGTTCTAATAACACCAGATTGAGGCCAAGCAAGACAATCCCTCACAGTGTGGGGAGACAATATTAGTGTTGTGTTTATTGTTACTTTTTTTAACTTAAATATGAAATGAACATAATTAACGCCTCATCTATGAATCCATCATAGTACTGTATAAGACTTTTAAGTAAAGGAAGGAATGCACAATCAAAAAAGGTTTAAAGACTGTTGCCTAGAAGATGGAGCCTATGTTACTACACTTGTCAGAGAGAAAACACTTCCCCAGCTTTATTTCCCACCACTCTCCTCCCCCTCACATCCTATGTTGCAGTCACACTAAACTTCAGCCATGGCTCAGTGCTGCCATGTGCCTTCACACCTCCTTGCCTTTGCTCATGCTGCCTCTGTGCAGTTCAATACCTGACAGGTCCCCTCCTATGGATGCTTGCCATAAGTAAAAACGGTTCCCTTCATACACTAATGGACGTAGTACATATATCCATCCTGGTTTCTAACTTTTTGAAATATAATTGTTCTTTATATGTTTGTCTTTCACTATGCACGACATCTCCAGTGAGCTGGGGGGCTGTGTCTTCTATCTCTATATTGTGACTGAGTATGTTCCTCAGCATATTTTTAGTCTGGGATCCAGCTCAAAGGGTGTACACAGAAACTGTTAAGATGGCCAAGAAAGAGGAGGTGAGAGCTGGATATGGAAAAGCTGACTGAAGTAAGAAAGGCATTCTGCACACAGAATTAGCCTAGTAAAGAAATGCTGGTGAAAACAACAAGGCAGGTTTCAGGATATAAGTTAGGATTCTTGGGGTTGAAAGCAACAGAAAACATCTCTGTCTGTAAGAAGGATAATTGAATGTGTTGGAATAAGAATCAATGGCTTACAGAACCATAGGAAAGCTGGAGGATCAGGTTTAGAAAATGGTAAGAAGCAAATGTATTCCCAAGAGCCCAGAAACAGGAAGCACAATAGTTTTTTAGCAGAAAGAATCTAGCCAGGATGCTGCTACACCTGCCAGAGGACTCTGCCAACACCACCACCACCACAGCTGTAAATGAATCCCAACTGCTCCTTTGGCAGGAGGATGTCCTGGATGGGAGCATCTGACTGGCAAAGCCTAAGTCAATGCTAACACCATAAAAGCAAGCAGGGAAGAGATGGTACATTTGACCCTACCTCCCACCAAGAATACTGTAATAGGAAGATTCTCCCCAAAATAAGAAGGTAGGTGGTTGAATTTTTGGACAATTGAAATAAAAAGTACACTCTAGAGAATAAGAAATTAAACTGACATGATAGCAAAGAATTCATCCTGGACAGTGGTCAGAGATCAGGCTAGAAATACTGGGTACAGGTGGGAACCAAGTTATATAGTTCCTCCCATTATTTCCCAGGCAAGGTAATTTGGTATTTATGCCATAGATGTGGAGGGAGGGGCATTATGAGGTTTATCTGTAGAGGAGTAATACTATTAAAAGGATTGTTTGGATCATTAAAGTGATTCCTTTTGGATGGCTGGATTAGACAGGAAGATACTACAGAAAGGGAGATCAGTTCATGAGTGTTTGCAATAGTTGAGGTTCCAGAGATTAGCCATTAATCTGCAATCCAGAAAAGCTGAGCTGGATCCTCAAATATCAAAGATAAAAACAGATCCTCAGTCTGGATCGAGAGCCAAGCATAGCAGACCAGAAAAAGGATGAACGGGAGAAGGGAAGCCAGGCTTAGAAAGTCTCTTCAAGGAATTTCACTAAGTGGACTGCAGCTCTCTGCACCTGTTGTTTCTTCAATGCAGACACTAGTGCTTCTGCTCCCACCTGGGGATACCTTAAAGACATCTCATGGTCTCTGCCAGGTACCAGTGAAGGGTGGAACAAGAGTTGGGGGGGAAAAAAGTGTTGAATGATAGACTGATGGTATCATGAACAAAAATATGGAGGGAAATGTGAAGGACAAGTTTGATGGAAAAGGGTGACTTCCACTAGAAAGACTTACATGTAGAGATGTCTATAGGAAATTGGAAATGCAAGTCTATAGCTCAAGAAAAAGCAGGGGACTTTAGAGAAGGTATCTGAAGAAACTAACATTTATTTAATGGTTGCTATGAGCCAGGCACTTTCACATCTTAGCCTTTGCATCAACCTTTACTGAGCTTAATACAATTTCCCCCTGTTTTATAGGTGAAGAACCTAAGGATCTGACATTAGGCTCTTCTCCAAATTCATACAACCATTATGCAGTGTACCCAATACTCAAACCTACATACTCAAACCGCCAGATTCTCTATACACTTTAAAATCATATTTTGGCTGAATTTGGAAATTCATTGCAATCATAGACTAATGGAATGATGAGAGAAACTAAGTTAAAATAAAAATGCCAAGAAAAAAAAGCCAAGGCCATACAAATAGTAAGGAAACTGGTTTAGTCAACAGAAAGTAAGCTGGGAAGCTAGAGACAAGCTGTAAATATATGAAAGTTAGGATTCACAAGAAAAGTATCTATAGGAGTATTCATAAGTAAAAAATTGTGGGGGGGGGCACCTGGGTGGCTGAGTCGGTTAAGCTTCTGCCTTCTGCTCAGGTCATGATCTCAGGGTCCTGGGATTGAGCCCCACATCGGGCTCCCTGCTCCATGGGAAGCCTGCTTCTCCCTCTCCCTCTCCCCCTGCTTGTGTTCCCTCTCTCCCTGTGTCTCTTTCTGTCAAATAAATAAATAAAAATCTTAAAAAAAAAAAATTGGGGGAGCAAAAAGTTATTTACCGTCTTGGAATCCAGGAAGTTTTTAAACTTCTATTTTTAGTTCTGCAGATGGTGGAATTTTGCTGAATGGGCTCTCTTGGTGAGAAAGGCTATCATTTTCCCAAAATATCATTACCATGATTTTTATAACCAATTCTCCAGAAGGTAAAATTAATTTTAAAGGAAAAGGAATTAATGAAAGAGAACAGTGGAATGAGAAGAGTAAAGTGCCCATTTGAATTATTAAAGGAGGCATAATTTGGACTTTTTAGTTTGAGTATATACTGAATATTATTACTCCCAAGTACTTATCAGACACAATAGCCATCTCTTCTTCTTCGTCACCCATACTTGCTCAACCCCTTGTAATATCGCTGCTGAAACTGGTCCCTTACAAGTCATTAAAGCTCTTCTAGCTGCTAAATCCAGTGGCTTCGCCAGTCCATCTTCCCCAGTGTTATTCTTCATAAGAGTATCAAATGAAAATATCATAAGTATTTGAGAGAATAGAACCAATAGGACTTTGAGACTGATTATTTGTAGAGGGTAAAGAAGAGGAAAGAATCAAACTTGCCATCCAAATTCCAGTCTTGGAAACTGAATGGATTAACAAAAATAGGGGAATCAAGTTGAGCCAAGGCAGGATGAGCAAATGATGACCACAAAAACAGTCATGGGTGTATGTTTTATCTTCTTAAGTGAATTAAAAATTCTTGAGGGTAGCAGGGTCATGAGAATTTTTCTTCTCTCTTTTTTCTTTTGTAATTCCTCCTGTATCAGCATATCCAAATCTCCTTCAACATGCCCTCCTTCTGCTACCTTTTTGGAAAGGATCTTTGGTCTCAGGTTTACTCCCGCCAAGAATGCCTGTACTACTGTTCTTCTGAAGACAATGCTCTTACTGTAATAAGAATTTCAGCCAATAAAGAGAAATATGGAAAGTCCCTAATTCCCACAATACCACTGCCAGAAGTCTTTAAAGGTCAATTAAAATTTACCAAAGGATTGTTATAGCAAAGGAGAATTGCAAAGTAGGAGAAGACAACTTCAAACCTAAGGTTAAACACTATTTTTATAGAACAAAGCAAAAGATCAAAATAACTTAAAATCTTTACAGGGGAAGTTCCTCAAGAGCATAATCTCTACTATCTAGCTAGCCTGACTCTTCTAACATTAGCTGTTTCTCTCACACAGTGCTGCTTTTTGCTTTTGTATTAATCCTTTGCATTGCAAATGATCCTATATTTAAGAATCCTTCACCCTTTTCCTAGAGTACTGGGCAAGATCCATCCATCCCCGTTCCAAACACAATAGCATAATTGCTAGAAGAACACAATAAGTTATAGACATTTTCCAAAATTTCATTTATTCTCTTAGACAAATACCTGAAGGAGAGGAGGGGAGAATAAGGGAAATAGGGACTTTGGCCAGACAGTTCAAGGCTGGAATGAACATCTCGGTGTGAACTTTTGTACTCCAAGTGTTGTCCTGTTTAATAGATCTTTATCAATGTGCCACCCAGATAAGTTTTCTCTTTCTTCCCAGTTTCCAAGCAAATAAATATTGCTCCAAAGGCACACACATGTGTGTTCACACACATGCATATACTCCTTGTCCCCAAGAAGAAACACTGATATTTAGAAAAAGTGTAGTCTAGAGCCTTAAGAGGAAAGTAAAACCTTTTCTCATATGAAATACAGTCTTCAAAGACCCTAACACCAGAGGGAAAGTATTCTATACATGCAGAGATGAGTCAATCCCTTTGTTAATCCTTTGTCTAAACTTTATACGGGAGCAGTGAGAGGGTTTATTAGCCTTAAATTCAAGTAATCTTCCCCTTCCCAGGATGGAAGTGGTTTGGGGTGGGGGATAGTTGGCTCTTATGGTTCATTCCTTTACATCGATGCTACGGCATGGGGAAGATAGACTTAGTATTTAACCATGGAGGCAACAGAAGTAAGTCATTTAGATGCTGGCCAGGATCCTGAAATACATACTTCTATCCCAAAATAATTTCCTTCCATCTCCAGGACATCTACATGAAGTCTAAAGCTAGCTCTCCCAGAAGCCATACTGATTACTGGGAACCTTTTAAGGACTTCTGAAAATGCCTCTCCAGTTGATGCCTGGGCTCATAGTAGGAACAGATATTGATTACTTAGCATCCAAAGAGAGCCCAAGATAAAATAAATGCTGACCCTGGCCCATAGATCTATTGTCTATTTACACAAAGGTACCTTTCCCACCTGCCAGTTCCATTAGTAGATTGTCCGCCTTTAAAATCTGGTGGACCAGGCCTACCCCATTCTGGCTCTACTTACCCCCAGGATTGGAAAGAGTGCAATTCTCCCTCCCCCAACATTGGTATCTTTTCCTGTGTCTCTGTATTGCCATAGCAATGACACATGCCTCCATCTCAATGCTGGTCACACAATATTACAGTTTGTCCGCCTGCATGTCTGTCTTTCTTCCTTGTCTGTGAGCTCCAAGAGGGCAGGAACTTTTTCCTTTTTAGTGAAGTATAGCTGACACGCGATGTTACCTTAGTTTCAGATGCACAATCACATAATGATTTGACAACTCTATACATTATGCTGTTTGCCAGAGTGTAGGTGCCATCTGTCATCATACAATGCTAGTACAATATCATAGACTATATTCTCTACACCATACCTTTCATCCCTGTGACTTATTCATTCCATAACTGGAAATCTGTATCCTCTACTCTCCTTCACCCATTTTGTCCATCCCCACAGCCCTCTCCCTTCTGGCAACTATCAGTTTGTTCTCTGTATTTATGGGTCTGTTTCTGATTGTTCGTTTTTGTTTTTGCTACTGTTAGTGTTGTTGTTTTAGATTTCACATATAAATGAAATCATACGGTATTTGTCTCTTTCTGTCTGACTTATTTCATTTAGCATAATCCCCTCTAGGTCCATCCATGTTCCCACAAATGGTAAGATCTCATTCTTTTTTATAGCTGAGTAATATTCCAGTGTGTGTGTGTGTGTGTGTGTGTGTGTGTGTGTGTACACATACACCACATCTTCTTTATCCATTCATCTATTGATGGGACACTTGGGCTGCTTCCATATCTTGGCTATTGTAAATAATGCTGTAATAAACATAGGAGTATATATATCTTTTCTTTTTTTTAAGATTTATTTATTTATTTGAGAGAAAGAGAGAGAGAGTAGGGGAGGAAGGGCAAAGGGAGAGAGAAACTCCAAGCAGACTCTGTGCTGAGTGTGGAGCCCAGCACGGGGCTCGATCTCAAGACCCTGAGACCACAACCTGAGCCAAAACCAAAAGTAGGACACTCAACTGACTGCACCACCCAGGCACCCCTACATCTATCTTTTCAAATTAGTGTTTTCATTTTATTTTGGGTAAATACCCAGTAGTAGAATTACTGGATCATATAGCATTTCCATTTTTAATTTTCTGAGAAACCCAGGAGGGCAAGAACTTAAAAGTATTTTGTCATTCCTTCTCCTCGCCTTTCCCACTTGGTACAGTGGGAGGCACATATTAAGTGCTCAGTGGGGTTGGGATTGCTTTAAACCACTCAGACTGAGGCAATAAACAAGAATCATTTGTATGATTATTTGACCTATTATTTCAGTTTTAGTTGGGAAAAATAGTCAAAAGTATATTAGAAAACCAGACACTTTTTACAATCTCCAAACTGTTCAAATGGAATAATTTCTCTCTTTGAATTTAATTTGGTTCTCTAAATCTTTCTGGATAACACATTAAAAGTTGTGATCTGTTTTTGCTTTTCCCCCACATTCTCCTTCCATAATCAGGTTACTACATATCACCCTGAAACTTTTCTTGCTAAAGCAGCTCAAAGGCCCTCTTGCTCCCTTATTCCCATGTCCCCAATGGCACCTGCTGTATTTCCTTCCAGTCCTCAATTGTGCAGCATTGGTTTGAAGACAAAGGCATGAATTAATCGCTTTTGTTCCTTGCAGGGATTTGGAAGCACTTGGAACCCTGGAGCCTAAGTAGGGAGTTGCTTATACCAGCTGAAACAATCACAGGATCCAGACTGGAGACAGAGTTTAAAAAAAAAACAACAACAACCAAAAAAAAAAAATTCTCCCCATTCAGCTGGCTCTCCATTCAGCCTGGGGTGGTGGGGGTGGCTTAGTATGTGAATCTAGTTAGCAGCAGCATTCCTGGAAAACTGGCCCATTGCTGAGCTTTCTGGTGAACTTCATCCACCTGTCATGCTGGGCCTTGGACAGGAGCCAGGACAGGCAGGAAATAATAGGCTGCAGGATACCAGTGTGTGTCAGTGGCCCCGACCCTCCCATTCCTGAGCACAGATGCGTTAGAAGCCTGCGAGGTGTCACCGTGCCTCAGATGGGCTCAGGAGACCACAAAACGACTAGTTGAGGGAGGGGGAGGCCCAGAAGGGATGACGAGCTCTCTTTAGGACTGCAGAATCATCTCTGTAGGGAAATGGCCCTGGCTCTTGGTCAGACACATCCCTTTGTTCTAACTGACCTCATCCTGCACACATAAGGCTGAGCCTTAGATCCAAAGGAGAATGTCTGTGTCCTTCCCACCTCCACATCCCCCTGCCCCCTGGCCTCCCTAGTCAGTCAGAGAACGGCTGCAATGACATCAACTGGCTAGAATTACATAAAACTTCCCTTTTCAACTCCCAGACTCCTGGATTAATATTTTGCTTTGTTTTTAATTTCCAAATGATTTCCCTTTGTCCAGCTGGCTTTCTTCCCTCCCCACCCCTATCTCCGTCAATTTTCATTTCCTATTTTCCATTAGAGGGTTTCAGACAATGAGGTGGAAGAAACATGGGTTCTCAAGAAGCTCTAACTCGTGAGGATGATCAATATTGGGCAAGTTGAAAATATTTCACTGGAGAAACTAATCTTAGGTGCCAGGTGAGGTCATATTAAAGTAGCATCAACCTTTTGTTCTGGGAAGAAAGAGATTTCAGACAGTTCTTCCTCCTTGTGAGCCTTCTTATAGCCAATTCTACTGTGGGTGCTGAAAGTAGAGGAAAACAGGCATTTACTTTTGCATCTGGATGCTGGCAATGGGCCACTTACAAGTGTCATTCATTGATTTGAAATTAGCAAGCCCGTAGGCCAGATTGCCTCAAGTTCTAAGATGTATATGAATCACCAGGGGATTTTGTTAAGCTGCTACAGGTTGAAGGATGGGGTGGGGCTGAGGGTCTGCACCTCCAACAAGATCCCAGGTGATACTGATGCAGCTGGTTCTCAGACCACACTTTGAGTAGCAAGGCTACACTTACCTGGCAGTTTGTTTTTTGGAGATTTATCCTGAGAGAACATAGATAATAAAGCTATATTGGGGCAGGAAGTCTTCATCTAAGGAGGAGGATTGTGTAATGGAAAGAGGATTAATTAGGAGCAAGGAAACCAAGGCTGTATTCCAAGTTATACAACAAGCTAACTGGGTACAATTTGGGTAAACTATAACCTCCCTGAGCTACAAGAAGGAGGTTAAATTAGGTTGGTAAGTCCCCAACCTTTTCATACTGGATGTGTGTTTGGAAGGATTTTTACCACTAAATATATTATAAACAACAGAATAACCCATGCGATTCTACCCTAGACAAATGAATAACCTGGATTGATTCTTTTGAACTTTAGAACACGTATCAAGGCATAAACAGAAACACCCATTAGGAAACCTCTGGATTTGATGGTGTCCAAGGTCCCTTCTTAACACTGACATCCTATGATCTCTGTAATAGGTATAAAAGGGAAAGAGGGATGGATTTCCACTGTGTATAAAGTATAAATTTCTATCAATGAAGGTCAGTTTAATGCTGGATATGTTATTGAGAAGGTTCAATGATAGATACATTATTGAGGAAAGGGGTTGAATTTCTTTCCCTAAAAATGGCTAGGAGAGGATAGAAAAGCATTACGCTGAGCTGTTAAAGGACATCTCTGCCTAAATGCAAAAGCAATGACTATATATGTTTTTAGTGACACCCTCCCAATGTTTCTCAGTTACCCAGCAGGAGACAGGGGCACATTCCAATCAGAATGATTTGAGGAGGGCCTTATAAAGGGGCTATTTTCAAAGGTATGGGTGGATTTCTTCCATCCAAGACTCAAAGCTGTGAAGGGAGAGGGGTGAGGCAAATCGAGAAGAACTGTGGTTTGCTTACACAATTAGCAATTTCCCATAGCATTGCATTGGCACCTCTGTCGTGAATTAGGTGACTCTGCCTGTCATACACGGGTCAACCTCTGGATTTGCTCTTCTGTTCATTGTCTATCCTTGTTCCACTATACGTTTTTAAAATCCTACAGCTTTAAAATAAGTCTCTCTATATAGTAGTATAAGTAGTATAAGTCCTCCGACTGTGTGCTTCTTAAAGCCTCAGTTCTTTGTAGCCCTTTGCATTTCCAAATATTTTCTAATGAGCCTTGTCAGTTCCACAAAAATACATGCTTGGATTCTGATCAGAACTGTAAGGCATCTACAGATTAATTTGGGGAGAAGTCACGATATTGAGTCATTCAACTCATGATTACCATATGTACTCACATTTGTTTGGGTCTTTTATTCTCTTCTGTAAAATCTTTTACAGGCTTTTTGGTATCAAGGTTATACTGGCCTCCTAAAGTAAGTGGGGAAGCATCCCCTATTTATCTAATCACTCAAAGAATTCTGTTTCTCTCCTGTACCTTATAGTATTTGTATAAGTACTTTGCCTTTTTTTTTCATTCATCTTCAAATTATGAGGATTCTACCTGGTGCTATCTGCTGATGGTTCCCTGGGATTATTTCAGACAATCGTTTTCCTTATGACACATGGTAGTAGTTTGTGTTAGTGAGTTCTTTTGAGTTCTCATTGTTCTAAATAAAACAATATTGCTTTTACCCCTTATGGAGTGTCGTTTACTTCTAAGTACTGCCAGCTTTGTCTGAGATCTACAGCTGTATTTTGAGCGGTATGTTCTTTAACATTTATGTTACAGAGCCTCTGTATAGGCCTCATGTTGATTTTATCCTGTTTTCTCATTCTGAAAGGGAATAATGTACATATTTGGCTTTTTTCACTGTTCACCTGAAACTTCTCAGACCTTAAGCTACTAAACTGGTTAACTATGAACTTCACTCAGAGCTCAGTAAATCAGTTACCTAAGGAGAGAGAGTGCCAGCAGGTGAACTCCCTATTTCCATGGTTTCTGCTTTTTGTTTATTGAAAGTATTGGGTCAAGGGGTGCCTGGGTGGCCCAGTCGGTTAAGTGGCTAAGCGTCTGCCTTCGACTCAGATCATGATCCTGGGGTTCTGGGATCGAGCCCCACATCGGGCTTCCTGTTCAGCAGGGGTTTTCTTCTCCCTCTCCATCTGGCTGCTGCTCTGCCTACTTCTCTCTAATAAATAAATAAAATCTTTAAAAAAAAAGTATTGGGTCAGGATTCACTTTCCAATGTTGCATTCCATCTGGTCTCTAACTCAGGCATAAGCTGCAGAAGTATATATATCTCCTTTGAGTGGCTAGTTGCTACCTTTCTTCTTAAGATAACTAAGGCTTTAATCTCAAGGCCTCTCTAGAGAGTGCTTTAGATACTCCTGCTGAGAACAGATGGACCAAGTGGTATGTTTTTCTTCTGTCCCTTGACCTTTTTTGGCCTCTCCTAATTACCTATTTGCAGGGGTATCTTACTTTCTTGTGACTCTGCCTTTGTTTTCATGAGGAGGTGTCATAAATTAACCTTGTTAATTCTGAGGTTCCTCAGACTTGCTGTCTTGTGGATAGTACTCTTTCCTAGTTTCAAGCACTCTCGAAGCTTTTTTCATCTTTTCATTACTCTACTGGTTATTTTGATGAAAACCTACAATGGAGAACCAGCTCACAGTGCTCCACAACTGCTTTGTATCCAGAAGTCAAGGTCCTCTACCATGCCATATTAATTTGTTTTTCTCCACCCCCATATTAATTTGTTCATTGCCAGCATTATCATCAAATATTTTTAAATACTAGCTACCATTTTTTAAAAGATTTTATCTATTTATTTGACAGAGAGAGAGAGAGAGAGAGAGAACAAGCACAAGCAGAGGGAGCAGCAGAAGGAGAGGAAGAAGCAGGCTCCCCACTGAGCAGGGAGCCTGACATGGGGCTCAATTCCAGGACCCTGGGATCATGAACTGAGCCGAAGTCAGACAGTTAACTGATGGAGGCCCCCAGGCGCCCCAATAGCTACCATTTACTGAGTTCTTACTCATGTGCTCAAAACTATTCCAGAGTGTTATGTTCACTTTTTTCATGCAATTCTTACAAATAACCATGTAAGACCAAAATAATATTCTCTCTCCCTCTTTCTCTCTCTCTCTCTCTCATTTTATAAACTAGGATACAGTATATCTTCACACAGTGGATAAGCAACTTGCCCAAGGTTACATGGCTATAGAATGGCAAAGGTAGAGTTTGTATTCAAATCTTTCTGACTCTACTACCTCTCCTCCTATCCATACTATTATGAGTTTATGACTTTGACCCACTTCCCCACCATTTTTTCCTCTGTCATTCACACTTTTGGGTTTTTTTCTTTTTAATTCACAAGCTGATGAACTGTGAAATGCCACTTCCTTCCCTCATGTCATTCCATTCTAGCACCATATCTATATTGATAGTGAACATGAATTTAGGAGAACATGAATTTGTTCTCCTAAGTGAAAGAAATGATAGCCACGGCACAGGCCAGCAGGCTTATTTTTACTTTACTTTTTGGTTTTTGTTGTTTTTCTATCATGAGTTTGATCATTATAATGAGTTTTGTCATATTGATTTTTACAGTTTTGCTTTTTCTGTTCCAATTTCCCTTTTACTTTTCCATGTATACATCCCTATATTAATATCTGAAAACAATGTTTCTTTTATTCTTCCAACCCGTGGCCTTCACAATTTCCCTTTACAAACTTTTTTTTTTTTTTAAAGATTTATTTATTTATTTGAGAGAGAGAGTGTGTGTGCTTGTGGGCAAGCATGCGGGGAGGCAGAGAGAGAGGGAAAGGCAGAGAAGTAGACTGACTGCTGAGTGCGGAGCCTAAAGTAAGGCTCAGTCTCATGACCCTGAGATCATGACCTGAGCCGAAACCAAGAGTGGGATGCTTAACTGACTGTGCCACCCAGGCACCCCCAAAATCTCTTTTTATACTGGTTAATTTCCTCCATTTACTCTGGTGACTTAGGCATGCAAACTTCACTTCTCCGGACCATTCTTTTCTCATAATTTAACATTGCTTTCTCAACTATCAAAAGTTTGCTTAATCTCCAAATATTTTTGTCAATTTACTAAACTGTAAAAAAAAAAGACTGATGAGAGGGGTGCCAGGGTGATTCAGTTGGTTAAGCATCTGCCTTCAGCTCAGGTCATGATCCCAGGATATGTTCCCAGGATCCTGGGATCGAGCACCGCATTAGGCTCCCTGCTTAACGGGGAGTCTGCTTGTCCTTCTCCCTTTGCCACTCCCCACCCCTGGCTTGTGCGCACGCATGCTCTCTCTCTCTCTCTAATAAATAAATAAAATGTTAAAAAAAATTGATGAGAACAGCAAGGTCTTCTATTTTATAGGTCATAAATTCTATTCCCTATATGTTACATAAATCCTATCAGTTCTGTTTTTTTTTTTTTTTGATAAGTATATTCCAGTCTGTTAAAAATTTGAATAAAGAAGTACCTTTAAATTTGATCTCTCTTATAAACTTTTTTTTTTTTTTTTAATACTTGGCTTCGGAAATTACCAAATAAGTTGCTTACTTCTGACCTTATCCCTCCTTTCCCACATGTACTGGAAATCTCTTTCCATTACCATCCTCATTACAGTGTGCAAGAAAGAGTCTATATTCTTAAAACGCCCTCTTTTCCCTTCTTGATAGCATACTCAAACTCATCCTTATTTTTGAGATACAACTGAGATATAACATTGTGTAAGTTTAAATATGACATGACTTCCCATTTTATTGCCAGGATCATAAAACTCCAAATGAATTCTTTAGCTTTGACTCTTCTTTCAAATATAAATCATAGGATTTACACACATCCCTTTTTCTACCATTCCTATAGTTTCTTCTACTACTTATTAGTGTGAAGGCTCCCAGACTCCAGTTCCTTTTAATGCATTAAGTGTTCCTCTTTATAGTCAACCTTGTACATTGCTCTAAAATTACACCCAATGTTTCTTCCCTCAATGCCTTGTTCTCATTTCCTATGTTATTTGACTAACAAATTATTAGTTCAAGTTGTACTTGTACTCATCATAATATAATTTTAATTAGTGCTTTAGCGCTTTTTCTGAATTCTTCTTTTCCTCACACTCTTCTACTTGATTTCTACTACCCTGCTGATTTATCTGAGACTCAATTATTTCACACTACTAGATTAACATTTTCTTTTTCTGGTCCTGGTTCTAATTACATTAAGTCAAAGAATCAGTGGGGAGCCTGGACAAACAGTTTTGGAAATAGGAGAGGAACTATCAACCATCAAGGTGCTATTAGAATGAATAAAATCCAGCCAATTCTTCAGCCTTATGTCTATCCACTCAAGATTTAAAGTCCTAAGAGATGAAGTCAGATTGGCTAAGCTTACGTATCAGGTTGATCAGAGGAAGGATATGATAGAAATAGCCTTCAGGAACCCTTTAAGTTTCCATGCAGTAAAGGAACGGAAAGAATTCTATATTTATAATTTCAGTAAATTTAAATAAAATGGGAGTAGGTTATTTTCCATCATGAAATTGGGGTGCTGTCAAAGAAGGAGAATGAACAGAAAGAGGCGTGAATGCAGTGAATAAACATGTAGGAACCCAGTATGGGCGTTGAGTCTTTTAGTCTTCTCTTTCTTTTCAAATCAAGAGAGGCACTCTCCATTCAGTTGGGTAGGCATTACCAGCTCATTTCTTTCTTTCTTTTTTTTTTTAAGTAGGCTCCATACCTAGTGTGGAGCCCAATGTGGGGCTTGAAGTCATGACCGGGAGATCAAGACCTAAGCTGAGATCAGGAGTTGGATGCTTACCAACCGAGCCACCCAGGAGCCCCACCGGCTCAGTTCTTTTAAATCCCCTCCCTTGGATGCTAGATGCTGTCTCTGCTGCACCTGCTAGAACACTGAAAAGAACAGAGATCTGTGAACCTACAGAGCTTTTACAAGCTACCTGAACTTCACTTTTATCACCCATGATATTGAGATATGCTTCCTAAATTTTTGTGAAGATTATTAGTGGTAAGATGCAGCGCCTGATACACAGCCATCCAAGAAAATGTTGGTCCCCCTGCCACCTCTTCTTCAGACTACCTCTTGGATGATTTTCACATTCATCAAGGCGATTACCCATAATCTCCTTCCACAGAAAGCCCTGTCAAAACCAGTTCTCCACATCAGAAATGTTTCCCATTCTTATACTTTCTATGCAGATTTACTTGGCATGATTCTGGCTGTCAGTTCTACCAGCTAAATCTCTTCTCTGTCCCTAATGGAAACGACAAAGCAAGTATATCCCCTACTTGTCACAGTGCTACTGTCCATGTATTTTTCAGTCCAAATCTGAGGTTCACCTGCTACATTTACCATGTGCATCACTCACATTACCTCCCTAAGTGACTTGAGGTCTCTCTCCTAAAGTCACATGATGCCATCAGTTCTGCTACTCTCTTTTCTTCTGATATGAGTTCCAAACTAAGTTCAATTTCTCCCTTCTAGGGCTTTATATTAAACTCCTTACTTCAAGAAAATTAATTATGAAAATATGGCCTATATTTTTCCAATGTCAGAGTCAGTGCCTTTATTCTGTAGCTGCAGTAGCAGTAGAGCAGGAGATACCTTGGGTATCTTCGGCTGCATATGAAGAATGGATTACATGTAGGTAGCAAGACTGAAGGGAGGGGCACCAGTGAGAAATATACTGCCATAATCTAGACAGACGAAGACAGGCATGAACTAGTATATGCCCAGAACTGTGACAGAAGATACTTATGGAAGAGAATAATAGGTAGCATCGTCATTTCTTAGACTTTTCATCTATGATCACTCTTCTTCTTTTGTTCCTGCCTTCCTATGTCCTTCCATTTCTTCCTCCAGATTTCTTTCCCAGTGTTATCAGTTTTTTCCCTTCTTCAAACATCCTATTCATATTTGAGACTATATCCCTTGTCAAAGTCAGGCAGGCAGAGACTTCAGGAATCTGCATGTCTGAACTTCTATAGCTGTGCTGTTGCTGTTGTAGCTTGTCTGTCCTCAAATCTAAACCACTGACTTATGATCTTCTTCCTCCTCCTCCTATCTTAGTCTGTCTACTTGGGCCACTGGAACCTCCCAATATTTCACTGCTTACCCAAAGTACCAAGCTGCTGCTGTCCCAGAATGTACCATTTACCATAAAGTCCAAGCTTTTGAAGTTGGAAAGACTGTCTTCATTATCCTCATTTTTTATGTATGGTAAATCTGAAGTTGAGACAAGTTAAATTATTTGCCCAAAGTCACAGCAAATTAGTAGAAAACGAGGTTTCCTAATTCCTTATCTTGGGCTCTTTCTAACAGTTGTAAGTTCCTGTTCCAATTAGGGAGATAAAACAGCAATCACCATTTCTGCTCTGTGACAGATCATTTGAAGGGAGTTTGTAAATAGCCATGTACCTGTCCCAGCTACTTGACTATAAACAGTTTTCTTAAGAAATTCCACTGACTAGATTGATTGCTTCCTGATATAGAAATCCATCTACAAGTGTCAGAAACCATCTGGAATCCAATTACGAAATAAAGGAGGACTTAATACCCAGGCTGGAAGTAAGAAAATGATAGATGATATTTTAGCTTTGAAATATAAAAGGGTTATGGGATTTTATGGCTTTCATTTGGTTTTTATTTCATACCATTGTGTCCTTTTTAAATGTCCAAGTTCCTGAGATAAATCACTCGCCTCAAGAAATGATGGTCTCACAACCCTTTTGTAACCTGCAAAAATGTCACATTTATTACCATCATTTCACAGTGACTTTGGCATTTTACCTCTACTGCAAGAGAGTCACGCAAAACACAATGAAGACAGATGCTATCATTTTTGCAGGACTGAGTTGAAAGAAAGATGTGGGTGCTACTAAAAGGCTTGGTCTCTTCTAGTGAATTCCATAAGCAAGGTCTGTAGAGGACAACCACCAACCCTGGAAAATATCAGGATTATCAAGGGCATAGTCGCCAAGAACAGACACCTCAGGGACTAGATCCAGTTGTAGTCTTTTTTTTTTTTTTTTTTTTTTTTTTTCAGTTTTTAAGTAGCATTGTCCTATATGGCAGTCACTTGCCACATGTGGTTACTTATCTTAGGTTACTTAACACAAAATTAAAAATTAAAAAAGACAAGAAATAAGTGCTGGCAAAGATGTGGAGAAAAGGGAACACTAGGTGCACTGTTGGTGGGTATTTAAATGGATGCACTATGGAAAACAGTATGAAGTTTCCTCAAAATGTTAAAAATAGAACAATCCTACAATCCAGCAATCTCATTTCTGGGATATATCCAAAGGAAATGAAATAACTTTTTAAAAGAGGTATCTTTTTAGAAGAGATATCACATTTTAAATCAGAATGAACACCCCATTTTCATTGCAGGATTACTTAAAATAACCAAGACATGGAAACAACCTAAGTGGCCACTGACAGACGAATAAAGAAAATGGGGTATGTATTTTTAAATGGAGTATAATTAAACCATGAAAACGAAGGAAATCCCAACATTTGGGACAACATGGATGGACCTTGAGAATGTCATGCTAAGTGAAATAAGTCAGACAGAGAAAGACAAAAACTGTATTATCTCACCTATATGTGAAATTTAAAAAAAACTCAAAGAAACAGGGAACATATTGCTAGTGTTGGGTAATAGCACTGTATTAAGGGGGAAAACACAGAGTATTTTTATTAGTGCAGAAAGTTCTATTGGACAGTATTGTTACAGAGAAAGGCAGGTAAAGAAATGAAATGAACTGGGCATGGAGGGAAACCATTAGCAGACTTGGTCATAGCACAAGGAAACCAAGGCAGTGTGGCACAGTGGCTAGGAAGAGACATGAATTCTAGCAGAATTAGAAGATTAGTCTAGACCATTAGCACCTGTTGATTAACCTCTCTTGTTTTTTTTCTTTATAGTGAGCAATGATTAGTGTTACCTTCCTAAAGGGTTGTTTTGAGGATTAAATGAGACCTTGTGTGCAAAGGGCTTGGCATGATGCCTGGCATCATATGTGCTCAAGAAATTATAGTGATTGTTCTGAGGGGTGAGGTCACTTCCCCAGATAACTATTTCATGCTGAGATCTTTCCACCTAGGAGCTTGGACTTACTTCAGAGTTGAGAAGAACCCCTGTCTCAGAACACTAAGAATCTTGAAATTTTAAAAAAGTGAAATGCTTATTGAGAGAGGTCAAGAGAAACAAAGCTGATGAGCCCAATATCAGAAAGGATCTCAATCAGCTGCAGGCAACAGAAAGTCCAAATAACCTGTGACCTGAAACAGGAAGAGGTTTATTTGTCAAGGAAGTTATTTAGCTTTCTGCCCCAACATCTCTAGTGTATGGTTTTCATCCTCACAGTTTCAATATGTCAACTGCTCTTCTAGGCATCATGACTATAATCCTGGAAGGATAAAATAGGCTTCACCTTTTTATTTAGGAAATGGTGTTTCCACACACACCTTCTACAGCATCTCACTGACCAGAAGAACTCTGTGCCACCTCTACTAGTAAGGAAAGCAAGGAAGAGAGATTTTGTTTGTTTGCCTTATATTGAACCACATGAGGCTGCCAACAGTTCAGCATTTTCAACCGACAAAGAAACAATTTCATATTGTTCAACCCAAAGGTTGGGCACCTTGCCACCCTAAACAAAATTGGGGTTCTGTTAGAAAGAAGGAAGGAGAGCGTAGATATTGGACAGGCAACTGATAGTGTCTACCACTAGCTCCCACTTCACAGCAGGCCAAGTGTCAATCTTGCCATCCCTGATGGCAACTGTTACATCCTGTCTGAGAGAAGGGACTAAAAGTTACTCAGCTGAGAGACTGCAGAGCTGGAATGGAAAGCTAGACCTTCTGTCTCAAAGTCCATGTGCATCCCACCATATTCTCAAGGGAAAAAACAAAAACGAAAAAGCTATAAACAACACAAAATTGAAAAAACCCAACAGGTTTGATCATGACAGGGTATACATTGCACAGCACTTTTAAATCAGCCACACATTTTTTCTGGGATAAAACTGGGATGAAAAAGGATTGCACATAAGTGGAGGGAAAATATATTGGCTCATTTTGTTAGAATTTAATTTGATTTCCATTTCTGTGTCTTTCCCTTGGGGGAATGGTTATCTGACTTAATGCTGAACAACTAGGCAAGATGAGCTTGTTGTTGTTGTTGTTGTTGTTTTTTTGTTTTTTAATTAACGCATAATGTATTATTTGCCCCAGGGTACATGTCTGTGGATCCTCAGGCTTACACATTTCACAGCACTTACCATAGCACATACCCTCCTCAATGTCCATAACCCAGCCACCCTATCCCTACCCGCCCCTACCCCCCAGCCACCCTCGGTTTGTTTCATGAGTTTAGGAGTCTCTTATGGTTTGTCTC
>CM052891.1:25950126-26004169 GCA_028534135.1 Potos flavus | reverse complement strand
TTCTCTTTCTTCTGTCTGCTGTTGGTGTATAGAAATGCAACTGATTTCTGTGCATTGATTTTATATCCTGACACTTTACTGAATTCTTGGATGAATTCTAGCAGTCTTGGGGTGGAGTCTTTTGGGTTTTCCACGTAAAGTATCATATCATCTGCAAAGAGTGAGAGTTTGACTTCTTCTTTGCCAATTTGGATGCCTTTTATTTCTTTTTGTTGTCTGATTGCTGAGGCTAGGACTTCTAGTACTATGTTGAATAGCAGTGGAGATAGCGGACATCCCTGTCGTGTTCCTGATCTTAGGGGAAAAGCTCTCAGTTTTTCCCCATTGAGAATGATATTTGCTGTGGGTTTGTTGTTGTTTTTTAAGTTTTTATTTATTTATTTGACAGAGAGAGAAAGATCACAAGTAGGCAGAGAGGCAAGCAGAGAGAGAGGGGAAAGCAGGCTCCCCACTGAGCAGAGCCCAATGCGGGGCTCGATTCCAGGACCCTGAGATCATGACCTGAGCCGAAGGCAGAGGCTTTAACCCACTGACCCACCCAGATGCCCCAAGATGAGCTTGTTTAAAGACAATTATTAGAAGAGAAGGTGACATCGGATTTTTTTGTTTCATTTACTTTGCTTGTTTTGTTTTTACTGTTTTTTTCCCCAAAGTAAGGTATTTGGATGTTAAATAAAACAAACCCACAGAGTTAAAAATGCCTTGTCTAAATAATAGAAAACTACTCCATCTGAATTACTGAATTCCACGGCTCACCTTTCATAAGATATATTTTTCCACTTTCGTGGTTTTTTATTATATGTTGATAATTTCCCAGGTTTTTCTCTCTCTCTTTTTTTTTTTTGAGATCCCACCCTGTGTATTCAGCTGCCTACTGAACATGCTACATGAATGTCTCATAGAGCACCTCTGTGCCAACATATCCAAAACTGACTTCATGATCTTTCTCCTAAACAAACATCCTGTTCCTCTTCTAGTACATTTCTTCTAATAAATGACAACACCGATTACCCAGTTGCTCAGACTCAAAGCCAGGAAGTCATCCTTGACTCTTCTATTTCTTCACCCCTTTCATTTCCAATCAATCCCCCAATGCCTGTCAATACCACTTCTTAAACATTGTCCAGAAAAAAGAACCCTCTTGCACTGTTGGTGGGAAACTGGTGCGGCCACTCTGGAAAACAGTATGGAGGTTCCTCAAAAAGTGAAAAATAGAGCTACCCTATGACCCACCAATTGCACTACTGGGTATTCACCCAAAGAATACAAAAGTACTAATTCAACAGGATACATGCTCTCTGATGTTTAGAGCAGCATTATTTACAATAGTCAAGATATGGAAGCAGCCCAAGTGTCCATCAATAGATGAATGGATAAAGATGTGGGGTGTGTGTGTGTGTGTGTGTGTGTGTGTGTGTGTGTATACACGCACATATATATAATAGAATATTATTCAGCCATAAAAAATAATGCACTCTTGCCATTTGCAATGACATGGAAGGAGCTAGAGAGTATGATGCTAAGTGAAATAAATCAGACAGAAAAAGACAAACACCATATGATTTCATTCATATGTGGAACTTAAGAAGCAAAACAAACAAGCAAAGGGAAAGAGAGAGAGAAAAACCAAGAAACAGACTCTTAACAGAGAACAGATGGATCAGAGGGGAAATGGGTGAGGGGATGGGTGAAATAGGTGATGGGGATTAAGGAGTGCACATTTCATGATGAGCACTGGGTGATTAAAATTAAAAATTAAAAAAAAAATTTCCCAGACCCAACCAATAAATTTACAATGTACCAAGGTTTTCTCCAGTATAAGTGAATTTTTGCAAAGCTTAACGAGCTAAAGGAAGATATACTCTTGAGCTGACAAAGATGACCTGAATGGAAATGGTGTCATCTAACTTCATCGCTTATGCACCATCTCCATGGAAACCATTGGAGGACCAATGGCTGTCTCCAGACCATGAAGAACCCCAGTGCTTCTAAGAAACTGAAACTGAATGGTGTATGTGGTGAAGAATTGAATGTGGCCTCTTTTCTTCCAAAGAAAACTTCGAGAGGACATTATGTCAGTCTTGTTACTACTATATCCCTAGCACCTGGCAGGTGCCTGGCACATAGTAGACATTCAGTAAATATTTACTACGAGTTGGGAAATGAATAAAAGGGGGAAGAAGTCTCATTTTAATTCTCAATATTGGAACATTTTTAATGATCATTTCAGTTTCTCACAAGAAGATTCTTCATCTGGCCAATACCTGGGACACTGAATTCAACTCCAGGCAAGAGTTACTAGGATAATTCTAGCCTTATTGGGACCTGGGATCCAATGATTGATTAACCTTCCTGTTATTATAACCTGGCAATATGTCTTATATAATTCTCAAAATTGCAGTATGCAATGGGGAGAAACCAGGCTTTGGAATCTCTGACTTGTCATTTACTAGTTTTGTAACTTTCTTCAACTTACTCAATCCCTCTGTGCCTCAGTTATTTCATCCGAAAAGTGAGGGCAACAAAGAGATGCCTTGTGGAATGACTGGGATCTAACACAATGAGATAATATGAGGAAAGCACTGAACAGGGTTCCCAGCACAGAGCACATGTTCAGTTAGTGGTATCATGCCTCTGCACTGCCTAGTTGACGTGTAGTCCTGACATCTCATAACTGCAGGTCTTCTGCAAGTGTCTGGAAGACAAGACCCTCTACTAATCCACCACAAAGCTCTCGACAACCAACTCCTTCTTCTCCTCAGGTTGTGTGGCCAGGTAGAATGGGAATATCTGCGCGGCTCTGAATGAGTGATTTTTTGATACTCTGGCCCCTGCTGTGAAGGTGATAAAAACAATCACAAGCTTTTATGTTTGTTCACCACTACATTTCTATTGCTGAGCACATTCATTCACTTATTCATTGAACATGTATTTACTGAGCGCCTTACTATGTGCCAGCAGTATCAAGGCCTTGGGGTTAGTGGTGAACAAGATAGAGTGTCCGCTCTCAAAAGATTTACGATGGAGGGAGAAGAATGGACTAATAAATGAACAATGAGATTTAAAATAGTTATATGTGCAATAGAAAAATTAAAACTAAGATATGAAATAGTAATTGGGGGAGGAGGAGGCAAAAGAAACATAGAGACCACTTTGGAAAACTTTCAGTAGGCTAGGCTTCAGAAAACTTAGAATGGTATGTTTGGAGATGGAAAAAATGTGAATGGTTTCAGAAATAAATAAAATCTTTAGAAAAAAAAAGTGGTTGGGGGGGGCGACTGGGTGGCTCAGTTGGTTAAGTATTTGCCTTTGGCTCAGATCATGATCCCAGGGTCCTCTGCTGGAGCCCTGCATCGGGCTCCCTGCTCAGAAAGAAGTCTGCTTCTCCCATTCCCTCTGCCTGCCACTCCACCTACTTGTGCTCTCTTCTGTAAAAATATTTCCTGTAAAATAGAGTAATAATTGAAGAGGATGTGAAGGGAGAAGATGCTGTCATTCTGTTTTAAGATGGGAGGCACAATGTGTGTCCACTGATAGGAAGGGTCCTCAAGAGAGAAAAATTGATAAGGCAGAATGGAAGGTACATGGGAATTCTGTAACTATCTTCCCAATTTTTCTGTCAATCTAAAACAACTCTAAAATAAAAAGTTTATTTAGGGGAGGGGAAGGATGAAACAGAAGAAAGAAACCTTTCAAGAGCAAAATCCTCAAAGAGGGGCTGGTCTCCAAAGCCTGAGTGGAGGAGGGTAGAGTTGGCTACCAGTCAACATCGCTCATTTATTAGTGAATAACTGAATGAATTTTATTGCATTTTAAGGTTATATGCATTCACTCACTTTTATCATTATAACCTAGAGAGGTTATTGTGATACTCTTTTTATAAAATAAAGAAACTGAGGTTCAGACAAATAAGGCTCTGGCTGAGAACAACCCTCTCCATCAGCCAAAGGATTTTGAAAAGCAAAGGTCAGACTTTGTGCAACATCTGTTTGGTTGGTAAGGGACTGAATATGTTGCCTTTGTTAGGTGTAATGCAAGTAAGGCATTCTACCAATGTTTCACTTTGGTCTTAGTTTCCGCAGCTGCAAAATGAAAGAATACATTGTGACAAAGAGTGAGACAATTGTAAGGAAGAATGAGACAGGTTGGGAGTGTCTTCCATTAAGACAAATGTGTGGGTGGCAGAGAGAGGGATCGGAGTATCACACATTGTTCACTACACATTACTTGGAGGGTCTGTTTACAGCAACACGCACTGTGTTGGAATTTTCCACGTCACTCCGCGAGGAGGTGTTGACAGCATCATCTTTGCTCTTCTGCATGTGTTCAGTGATTGTGAATAAAGATGCAATAATGCTGAGTCAGCCTCCTTTCCCTCCTCCTGGGAAACCTCATGAGGAGTAAATCAAAACTGCATGTCTAAAATGACAGATCATTCTCGACGGCCACACACAGGTTCTCTCAGTCATCCGATCACATTTTTTTCAAAACTTTATCCAGTTTCTAGTCCTACTGTGAGTCTGAAAATCTGAGAAATTTGGGATGAAATTTTTATTTCTAAAGATGAAAATTATATTTCTAAAATATTTTAGGTTTATATCTGCCAGGCAATACAATTCCTTTATTAATTCAAGTCAATTCAATAAGCATGCACTGACAGCCTGCTAACATACTGGGTCTCATGCTAGAAATTGGGAATAGAAAGTTGTATGAGACACAGTCCTGGAACTCAAAAGACTCCATCTGAAGGGTAGTCTGAAGACTCATTGTTGTATGAAGGAATGGCAGCAATATCATGCCTAATAGTCTCAGGCAAGGTACCATGATGGCCTATTCCATTTTTTTCTGTGTCCCTCATTCTTATATTTGCCAGCCTCTCCCGAGATCTACCTTGCTCCTAGACTTCCAGTTGAGTTTGTCCAATGCAGAGATCAGAGGTTGAGTGGGAAGTGGGTCAGGATAGTCATTCCTGTGGCTCTCCATCTTCAGAGTCACTACTGGTTGACAGCATCCTTCATCTGTCAGGTGGCCCTCTCCACATAGCTCTCTGCCTTAGGTCTTGGTGACTACTCCCTTCCTCTGCCCCTTTGGCCCTGGGGGTGAGAGGTACCCCTCTGCTACTAACCCTGAGTAGTCTGCCATTCATTGCTTATGAATGGTTTGGTACTGCTGCCTTTGACTTTATTAAGTGTTTCTTTTATTCATCACTCAATGACCTAACTGAATGTGCCCTTTGTTTCCCATATGGACTATGATGGATCTGCACATACCTCACTTATGTATGCCATAATCCAAGCTCTTCTTTATTATGCGCTGTGGCTCTTAGGGATGAGCCTCTTGAGATATGTGTGAGAGAGCCAAGGCAATGAAGTCAGTAGGTCTTTGAGTACCATCTCTGGCTTTGCTACTAGCTGGGGCATGAAGTCAGCCACATTAACTAACTTATTTAAACTTTAGTTTCCTCATCTGTAAAATGGAAATGAAAAACATCTATCTCATAGGTTTTTTTATAAATATTAAATGAATAATGTATGCATTGCATCTTATAGCTCCTGGAAATTGTATTTTATTTATTTATTTATTTATTTATTTGAGAGAAAGCGCACATGCACATGGGTGTTGGGGAGGGGTAGAGGGAGAGGGAGAAAAAGAGAATCCCAAGCAGGCTCCATGTCCAGTGTGGAGCCCAACACAGGGCTCGATCTCATTACGCTGAGATCATGACCAAAGCCAAAATCAAGAGTCAGACGCTTAACCCACTGAGCTACCCAGGCACCCCTGAAATAGTAATTTCTAAACAAATATTAATCTCTTTCACCTCTGGGATTCTAAGAAAGGTTTTTGGAAAACCTCATGTAGAATCCCTAATAGAGGGTAAGGTACAGCGCAAGACTTCTCCTGTAGAGACCCTTTCTTGATTGCCAACTGCAATTGACCTCTCATTCCTCTCAAATCCTTGGGCTCTTTGTTTACATTTCTCTAATAGCTTGGTTCATATTTGCCTTAAATTTTGAATATTAAATATAATATTCAATACCTACATTTATGAATACTGATGCTTAATGACTTCCTACTCCCATTAAATCATGCATTTCCTAAGGCTAGGAATTGATTCTACATACATTTATATACCTGGTACCTATACGGTAGGAGCTCAACAATTTTTGAGATGACCACATGTCTGGATGAATGAAATGATTAAGAACCCTAAGATGTAAAATGCTATTTCTAGTAATTTGGATTGGAAAGGAAGATTTGAGGGGCAAGGAGAACATTCAGGAGACTACATAATATAGTACAGAGAAGAAGCGATATTAAAATAAGGAAAGGTCAGAGGTCATGAAAAGGAGGACAAAACAGATTTGAGAAATGCTTAGGGAGTGACTATTTGAATGTAAAGGGTAAGAAAGAGGATGAAAAAGGACATGGGACTTCACGCTTGGACAACTGCATGTATGGTTTTATTATTAACCAAGATAGGGAATATTAGGACAAGATGAGGGTTTAGGTGCTAGGCAAGTGTGGGATGGAGGAACAGATTATTCTCACCTTAACATGTTGAGTGTGCGGTGACCAAGAAAATCCCGTTGAAGATGTTGGGAATATATGTGTGAAGTTTTAAAGGGAGATGGGAGCTAGAGGGAGGTGATCTTCTGTGTTCAAATAGTTCGTTCAGCATAATTTCATTTATCCCTCTATAAAGAAATTATGTGTTTCCACTCTAAACTTTAAGGTCCTTGTCTTCACTGTATTCCCAGTGCCTAGCATGTAAAAGTTGCTCCATGAATGATCTTCCAACTTATGAATGGTTGTTGAACTTTGGGAATCATGGGCTGAGAACAGGTAGTTGCATAAATCAGGGGAGGAATGAGATTGTTCACTAGGCTGGGAAGGAACCTCTAAGAAAGAGGAAAAGAAGCTCACATAAAGAAGACTGGGAACCAGAGATAGGAAGAGAGTCAAAAGAGAATGTTCTCTGAGTTTCAAAAGAGATGATTTTTTTTTTTTTTTTTTTTTTTTTTTTTGTGAAGAGATGATTTTAAAAGAGGAGATTGTGGAAGTGATAGTGTCTTTGAGATCAACTGGGCTGAGGACCAAAACCATTGATTTTCGCATTTGGAAAGTAGGAAATCATTGACGGCTTGAACAAGAACAATTACTATGAAGATGACATTAGTGAATTCAAAATGATACAGATAAGGAAATACATATAATGAAAGTATCCTAATCTTGCATGTCATAGAAATGTAAAAAAATGAAAGCTAGAACAATAAACTATATTAAAGGAAGCTTTTAGGAAATCATAATTAAACATATTCGTAAGTTGAGGGAAGGAGCCAATGAGATTAAAAGAAGGTGAAAATACAAGCAGGGAAGTCTGTAGGACATTTTAAAATTCCTATACTATTAGGATTTGTAGAAAGTTTATCACATTCCTATTCATATCTACCAGCCATTTAATATTTTTCTAGAAACCCTGTTTTGTTCATTTGTTGGCTTATATCCGCCAAAATATTTGAGCCGCTAAATCACAATTGCCAGGGTCGCAGAGATGTATTTCATGTCATGTTGCTGGAGAAAGCCAATCACCTCAGACTTTAATGAGACTCACTACTAAAGAAAACATTTTTCATTCTGGCATTACCCCTTTTCTTGTTTCTTGTAGCAATAAGAGATTCCCAAGGATAAGCTGCCAATATAATCACCACTGACCCCTGTTTAAACACCATCACAAAAAGTGGCTCATGTTATTGCTTACATCACCCAGCAAAAGAGCATGTCCGTTGGGTTTTGAAATTATTAATTTCAGTGATTTTTAATACCATTAGGAATAATATTTTTTTACACTAGGATCATGACTGACTTCACATACATCTCTGCTCCCTCTTAAACCTTACGTTTGACCATTTGCCTGTAAGTTTATTCCACAGTATTTTTAAAGAATTGGCTAATTGTAGCCAATTTTCAACATTGCTAAACTCTTCCACAATGTGTCTTAAATTTGGTTTTGTAGATAATTAGCTTGAAACAAAAGGATATCTGAGTATTTCTTTGATAATGCATTGAATAATATCAAACACATACCTAATTAATACTACCATGATAAATATTTTCATAAGTGATTTTTGGTTCTTCTTTTGAATTCCAGGACAAGTTAGTAAGGTAAGGCCAAAATTCTTGGGGTTGACCTAATCGGACTTTCTTCCCATTTCTCTTTCTTCTGGGTAATAGGGTTGTTTTCCAACAATGTTTTACTTTGTTTACTCAAAAGTAAACCACATTAAGCTTTTTACTTCTTTAATCTGTTCCAGATATTAGGTCCTATTTGAAATGCAGAGACTATTTTCTTCAGCAGAGTAAGGTTTGGTTCATTTTGTTTCAAGTTGGGAAAATAATAAGTGTACACTCTCTTACTCCCAGTATTCAGTGAATACACCCATTGCTTAATTTCTAAATTCTGAACTGAAGCATAAATTCTTCTAGAAGAAAAGTACAGTGGGTTTCAGAAGAGCTTTTAACCAATTTAGGATGACAGAACTGGGCTTTTCATAACCAGCCTGTGCTATACTAGCCCTGTTTAATTTTAGATAGTAAACACAGTCTAGAAACTTCCCCTCAGCTGCAGAGACTGGGCTAGCACAGCACAAAGGTATCGGAGGTGAAATTTTTGGACCCATGGTTTAAAGTTAGCTTTCAGCGAACCAGAAATTGAAACCCCTTGAAACCATAATCTAATCAACCTGCACTCTTGGTCAAGCTTCAGAATAATCAGACCTGTTGCTGCTGCACAAACATCTGCTGTGGGGAGGGGGGTGGGGGGTTGGGCAAGACTGGTGGTGGGTATCGAGGAGGGCACGTATTGCATGGAGCACTGGTTGTGGTACATGAACAATGAATCTTGGAACACTGAAAAAATAAAATAAAAGTAATTGGAAAAAAAAAAGTCTGCTGTGAAATGTCAGTCTTTCTATCACCAACAGGAAAGTCTACTTCCATGGTGTTTACGAGTCCAGCTTTGGAAAATCTGGTCCTAATCCCAGACTAACTTCCTCTGTGATAATTGCTAACATAACAGTACAACACAGTGACCTTATTAATAGAACCCTTATTGCAAAAGTCCATCAGCTACCCAGCTGCCTTCCTTAGAGGGGCTTCTACCTATAAGGTATAAGGGGCTATGCTTCTGAAGACCTCAATCAGTCCACGTGGCTTCCCACGTGGGAAGCGATAAATTAGACTCTGGGCCCAAACTCTTCATTCTCCAATCTGCATTGCGCCTAGAAAGTACTGAGATAATTTTATTCTGGTGAAGCCACGGTAGGGAAACTGGATTCTGGAGGTGAAGAAGATGGAGAGAGATAAGAAAAGCTAAACCAGTCAGCCAGGGGGATCTCTGCAAGCCTATCTTAGGAGCAAGTGTTTGCAGTAAACATGAAGGGGGAATGAATTGTGAGAGAGAAGCTATCCTTGAGAATGTGCTTCCCTTAGCATACTGTGCAAACTTTTTTCAGAGCTTTAACTGGAGGGAAAGCTGGAGGGAAATTTTCTTGTCTATTCTTCTCAGGGAACCATAAGTTTCTTGACATAAGAACTGTTACATTTCCTCAATTGCTAACACAACTCCTGGTCAATAGCAGGTGCCCACTACGTGTTTATCTAAAGAATTAATGACTCTTTTGAGGAGCAATAGTTCAGGCTTCTGAACTTCTGCACACTTTCCGGACTCCAAGGAAGTTTTCAAATTTAATATCATTTGTGTATAAAATTTCCAGTTCCTGTATAACCTCACTAGAACACATGTACAGCTCATTAGAGTGAGTTGCTGGTACCAGAAAGTACACATTTCTAGCTTTGCCATCAGAGGATAATACAAGTGCATCTTCTCATTCCAGGAAATGCTCTTCTAGGCTCAGTTACATTCCCACAGGTTGTGACCTAAGTCTGAAAAAGCTGACAGAAAGAGTAGGACAAGACTCACTGTGATGGTTAACTTTTTTTTTTAAGCAGAGAGAGCACACGAGCAGGGGTGGGGTGGGTGGAGGGAGGAGGGTAAAGGGAGGGGGAAGAGCAGACTCTCTGCTGACCAGGGAGCCCAACGCGACAGAGGGTGCTGGATCCCAGGACCCTGAGATCATGACCTGAGCTGAAAGCAGATGTTTAACTGAGCCACCCAGGGGCCCCTATGATGGTTAATTTTATGTGTCAACTTGAAGGGCACTTGGGGAATGAGATTAACATTTGATTCAGTGGACTTTGAATAAAACATATTGTTATTCCTCCATAATATGAGGGGGCCTCATCCAATCACTTGAAGGCCTTCATATAACAAGGACTGACCTCAGAGCAAGAAGGAGATGGCTTTTAGACTTTAACCGTAACATCAGCTCTTTCCTGGATCTGCCAGCCCACCCTGCAGATTTTAGACTTGTCAGACTCCATAATAGCATGAACCAATTCTTTAAAATAAACCTATATTTATACATATGTACTTACACACACACACACACACACACACACACACACACACACACCCGTATTGGTTCTGGTTCTCTGGGGAGCTCTGACTAATACACTGAACAACAGGCACATTTTCCAGTCCATCATCCAACCACCGTGTAGACCATTTCCCCCTAAGACTATTATGCGGGAAGATTCACCATGCTGTTCATTTGCACAATGTTCTCACTTCTTTATCGATTAGAGAGTAAGATTAAACAGAGTGTCCTCGTGGGCATGCTGTTTAAACCAAGTAGGGGACTAGGTGTCGGAACACCTTGGTTCCAATTATAACTCTGTCTCATGGTGTCTGTGATATTCACCTACCTGTGCCTCAGCTTTCTCTCTATACAGGAAGGGGTGTTCTTAACCTGGAGCCCATGGCTGGGCTTCAGGACATTTGTGAGCCTCCTACAATTTTATGCAAACACATATATGCTTATTCTTATGACAAGATGTTTTGTAGCTTTCAAAATTTCAACCAGGTCAGTGAACTGCAAAAAAAAAAAAGTCACAGTCCTCTAGACTTGTAATGACCATGGCTCATTCCAGTTCTGAGCTATCCTAATACTCTTCTATCAGCTGCAGATGGTTTGTGGCTTTCCCTGAAAAATGATTTCTAATTAGTGCTTTGTGAGGTCATGAAGACCCTGACCATTTACAAAAGGAAAGGATTTTCTTTGTTTTTCTAACCTATGAGTATGAAGAAAGGGGGGAAAGTGAAGTAGAGAATTATTTGAAAGAGATCCATTGTTCCAAATTTCCAAAACAAGTCGCAGGAGTGCTAAAAGTTGTGGTTTCTGAGAAAGGGAAACTAGAGGTCTGAGGAAAGATAAGATACTTTCCGTTGTATGCCCATTTCCCATTATTTACACTTTTGACTATGTACATTTATTGCTTTTACTCTTTAGATATTCTTTATATATCTCACTTACTCTTAAAAATGAGTCAACAAAAAACAGTAAAAAAATTTGAAAGATTTGTATATTAGTAAAGAAGAGTCATAATATATCAAGCACAAAGAGTTAAAGACTAATAGTATATGATGTATGATCACATTGTGTTTTGTTTTGTTTAAAGATTTTATTTATTAGAGATAGAGTGAGCTAGAGAAAGAGCATGAGTGGGAGGGGGGCGACAGAGGAAGAGGTAGAAGCAGACTCCCTGCCAAGTGGGGTGCCCCACATGGGGCTCTATCCTGGGACCCCGGGATTATGACCTGAGCCAAAGGCGGATGCTTAACCAACTGAGCCCGTGATCACATTTTGAATAAAACATTACACATGTCCACAAATCTATTTGTGTGCACTGTGCCACTGGTACCTCTTACTGTGAAACTGGGGGAGGAGTTATTTGACTTTAGACCCTTTTATGTTTTTTGAGTTGTTCTAACATATACACATTACTGTTATAATCAAATAACTAAAAATGTGAAAAGTAAATGTCTCTCAATTTTATAAATATATATACGTCTATTTTAATTTAAATGGAATTAGGTTTTATATATACACAGTTGTATTGAATATCATATGGAAATATGAACTCTGTGTCATTCAAATAGGCGGGTGACTTATGTGGTGAGTAAAAAAAATATGAAGATTTGGAGAAATTGTAGGCACAAACTTGCAAAGTTCTCTAATAAGAGAAGTAGGACAGCTGAAAGAAAGAACGGGTTGGAGATATATTTCTTAGACTTTCTCCCCTGGGGTCTATGCCTCAAAAGGAAAACTCTAGGTCTTGGAATTTTGGGTGGCTTAACCCAGAGAGACTGTCAAGTTGAGAATGATCTCTCTTGGGGCAGGGGGAAAACTGTCTTGCATGGACATCTTCTTATGAAATTGAGATACATCTAGGAAGATGCTTGTTTGTCTATGATAGTTGCAGAGTAGTGAGAGCATGAGAGAGACTTCCAGCTTGAGAGGAGAGGAAGGTTACTGGAGGGGTGACAGGCAGGGTGGAACAGGAAGCTGGAATGGAGAGGACAGTGAAACTATCTCTGTGACAACCAGATCTGAGGTGAGCAGTAAGTCCAGGCATGTCATTACTCGTGAGGATAGTTACAGCCTGATGTTTGCACACACTTTAGTAGAGCAGCACTCTGACCATCTGGCCCAGGACACGTCAGGAAGAAGTCACTCAGGGGCAGGGCGATGTTCCCAGAAGCATCGTCTTTGAAGAATAAATCCTTAACGGACAGGGTGACAGCCATGGCAGGAAGTCAATCAAATAGCAGCAAAAGGGATCAAAGAATGTGGCTTCAGGGGACCTCCTTGCATCCCCAGTGTTCCCAGCATTGGTTTTTCTAATAATTGACATTCGTGCACACATTAGTGCTCAAGGACATTGTCCAGTCACTTCAGTTTCCATTTTATACTACAAATTATGTACCTTTGGATCACTCACTGGAGTTCCAGAGGATAAATTAGAACACTTATGTCTACCATTCTTCCCCGTTTCTGAGGTTCAAAGTAAGGCAAATACATACCAAAAAGTTGCAGCTTTAGATGGTGTTTCATTTCTAATGCTGGTCTGCAGCATGTAGTTCTATTAAGTCATTTCATCTTGTTTTCCCACCTGTGAAAGGAAAGTAGGGTTTATTGACATAACTCCTCAGGTTTGGAGAAGTCACAATTATTACAAAGCATTCAAGAGAGAAATGGGAAGACAACCCCATTTCCATTCCAAAGATTTCCAGGTATAATGACAAGGATAATGGCTGTCTCCATTAATCTCCTTGTGCAGTAATTTATGAGAAGTATAATTTATAAAGGGCTACAGGAGTGTGAATAGCAGAGGTGTCTAGATACCATCAACTGAAGAATTTGGAACTGAAATATTTTAGAAAGAAGAGACTAGACTGGTCCATCATACTACTGAGAGTATCAGGAACACCATCTGCTTTCTATCCTCAGTCACTTTCTCAGAGAACTGTCCTCACTAGAAACAACAATGCATTTCCTAGTGCAGGAAATCTGCCCAAACATTTCATTCTATTTTCCGCAAATGGGAATCATCTCTGAGCCCCACCTCTTTCCCCATAGCTCTTGGAAGCCCCTCACCATAGACGGGGAACAAAGGCCAAGACCCCAACCCTCCTCACATAGGTCTGGCTCATGCCAGGGCAATGGGAACAGTCTATAATAATGATCAGGGACAGAAACAAGTCTGATGACAAGGAAACAAATCAAACAACCAGTGATTATTTTCCCAAATGAATTCCTGAATTTAGTTTTCCATTTCCAAAGGCTTTACTGTCCATAGAACAGAGAGGCTGATGTTTTGTTTTGTTTTGTTTTTTCATTCTCTCCTATGAGGGAACTTAACAATTAGGACCCACGTTGTGGTCTGGGGGAACAGAGTAGGTGGTGAAAGAGCATTCTTAGCAGAATGAGGATTATCTTTGATCTGCTCCCACGGCCCACCCTCCAGATGACCCCACTTTTTGTAAACACTGGTCATAGTCCCATCACAGAGCCAGCTTTGGGGACTGTCGGATCTCTTGTGGTAACACTGGAATTATGTGGCTATAAAACTTGGAAGGAGTGAGACTTCTGAGGGTCTGAAGATCTCATTAGATCTCACTGGATCTAAAACAACCTCTATTGAGAATGTAGCTTATCTGAGCTTGGCTCCCAAACATGATGTTCAGAAGCCTATATTCAGAAATACTAGTTTTGCTTGTTTCCCAGGGCACATTCAGTTTTCAACCTCTAAATCTTCTGAGTTTCTAAAAAGAAGATTTATCCCCTCCAGGCACACACTGGAGAAAGAAAGAGCTCAAGAGTTTCCCGGAGCTAGTGGGTGGTGTCAGTAAGAGATGAGCTACTGAGGCAGGAGCCAGAGACTATGTGTCAAACCAGCCATCCATTGCCTCAGGGTCAGATTTGAACAGGAATTGTTCCCCTTTCTCTGCTTGCAAGTTTTTTCAAGGGTCACTTACATTATAAACCTGCTCATTTATCAAAGAAAATAACATCTGTTGGGGGGGGGGGGCTACAGTCTTCTGGCAATGCCATAACAAAGGAGACCAAAAAATGAATGCATTGGAAAAGCCCTTTGAGTCCAGCATCTTAATTTTTGCAGAAACGCTAAGGCACAGAGAGGGAAGGTGACTTGCCTAAGGACTCACAAGTGGAAAGCAAGATTAGATCATTAGATCATAGGTTGTTTCTCTTCTGGCACCAAGCCCTGTCCCTTCTCAGAGTCCACTCTAGTGACCCCTAGTGGGTCTCCCCAGTGGTTTCTGCCTCCATGTCTCACTCTGGAAGTTTGCTCAGTTTCTCTATGGGGTGATGAATTGATAGTGGGGTTGCTACAGGAAATGTCTCAGGGCTCAGACTCATGAACCCCAAAGGAATTCATTCTTTCCTCTCAGTCATGAGGCACTACTGGACCCTGATCGAAGAGGCAAGAGTCTAGATTAAACTATCTTGTACCAACCTCTACTAAAGTTAAATTCTAAGAGGATCAACAGCAAGGAAAAGAGATAGAAGAAGAGGGGATGGAAGGGAGAGGGAAGAATGGCAAGAGGAGGTGAGAAGCTGGAGCACAGAGAAGAAAAAACAAAGGGAAGGAAGGGAAGGAAAAGATGAAAGGGGGGATTACTAAATAAGAAATGGAATTGAGTGTATCTTTTTTTGTTCTTGGTTCAGGAACTCAAAAGCTGAGCATCACATGAAATCTGCTGTGTGCTCCAAGGAGCAGAAACAGACAACAGACTCTGGTTCACTACATCGAGGGATCCCATCTGCATCCTCAGCAGTCAGGAGGACCAAGTCCTTGCCATCTGAGCGCTGAGAGGAGGGTGGAGAGGGTGCCCTCATTTCCCAACCTTTGACAGACTCCTCTCTGGACACTCCATTGAGTCTACTGAGGGTGCTTCCCTATCCTGATCCAAATCCAATCAGGTCGGGACGTGGACAAAATGCTGAAGCCATGAATTTTCTTCAGCAAGTTTTCAGCCAGCAGCTCTACCAGGAAGCCTCCAAGCCTCTTAAATAGAAGTGTATGTTAATACCCTTTGTACAGCCAGAAGCTGCCCCCAGCTTTGCTTTGCTGAAGTCTGTGGGTGTCTTTGATCTCCAAATGGCTTCCAGATCTTATGTGAGTGCTGTGAGTGGCAGCATTTGACCAGAAATGCCTGTGGCCGCATGGACAGAAATAGCTCTAGAGGCTCAGTAGCTGCTGCTCCCCCCGATTCCGACCACTGTTCACCCTCTGGCTCTAGAACACGCAGTGCTAGTGGGCAGAGATGCCAGCTTGAGTCCCCGACCACCTCTGGATTCTGACACATTTGTGGACGTTGCACAGATTCCCCACAGGACCCACCATGGATCTATTTGTTTGAGGGTCTGAGAGGACCCCTGGGAAAGCAGACAGATGTGCTTTACCAGAAACAAAGTCCCAGTGTCCAAAGGGACTGGGGCTTATTAGTACAGCATCATGTCTATAATTTGGATGCTTTCCCTGTGAAGAAGGATTCTACGAGTAGTAAAACAAAACAAAACTGAAAGGTCTGTTTATACTAAAAATTGCTTTGGTAAGCCTCTGACAAACTATAAAGCACAGGGGAGGGAGGCATTCCTCCCACAGTGAGAACACACACGGAAAGGCTATGTGCAAGATCCTAATATAAAGGCCCTAAATACTGGACCTAAAATTAAAGTCTAATATTATGTACTGCCTTAACATCAAGGGAAAGCAGAAGTAGTTGCTGCCGAGGCATTTGGGTCTAAAGGTCTATTTGGGATTTACTTACTTGGGTGTTTTCAAAGTTCTTGATAGTTCCAAGGTCTGGAGTGATACTATATGTATCATTAACTAGATATTTCATTTGATTATTCATTAAAAAAAAAAAAAAGGATCTGTCCCTAGAAAGAAAACTTCTCTCAGGTATATGAGATTTTGAACACAAAAATTAGTGAGAATGATTTCAAAAATTCTTAATAAGCCGCTAGATAATATTTATAACTGCTAGAGGCAGGAAAAAGTTCACTTCAGAAGAACGGGCCACAGGTCAATTGCCAGATGAGACTTACCCACCTATAAAGTTAAGACACAGTTCAGTCCTAAAGCAATGGTATTTTTTTTAAACCCAATTATTCTTTTTTTTTTTTTAAGATTTTATTTATTTATTTGAGAGAGAAAGTAAGAGAGAGAGAAATAGAGCACAAGTGGCTCTCTGGTAAGCTGAATTAAAAACAAGCCTAATTTTAAAAATAAAATTATTTACAAAAACAAAACGATAAAAAAATTAAATAAAACATTTTTGCTGGTGCAAGTACTACTCAACTATAAAAAATAGACACCTAAGTAGGAAAATAAACAAGAAAAAATTAAAATGACCAACAAACATGAAAAAAAATCAACCTCATTGGGAATCAAATGTAAGGGCGCCTGGGTGGCTCAGTCGTTAAGCGTCTGCCTTCAGCTCAGGTCATGAACCCAGGGTCCTGGGATCAAGCCCTGAATGGGCTCCCTGCTCGGCAAGAAGCCGGCTTCTCCCTCTCCCATTCCCTCTGCTTGTGTTCCCACTCTCGCTGTGTTTCTCTCTGTCAAATAAATAAAATCTTTAAAAAAAAAAAAAAAGGAATCAAATGTAAAGTGAATTTATTTTTTTAAAAATATTTTATTTATTTTGAGAGAGAGAGGAGAGTGAACATGAGAGAGAGAGAGAGAGACGGAGAGAGAGCATATCAGCAGGAGGAGACACAGAGAGAGAGGGGGAAGCAGCCAGATATGGGACTCAATTCCAGGACCCTGAGATCATGATCTGAGTGGAAGGCAGCTGCTTAACCGACTGAGCCACTCAGGCACTCCTGTAAAGTGAATTTTTTTTTTTTTTTGTTAAAGATTTTATTTATTTATTTGACGGAGAGAGAGAGAGAGATCACAAGTAGGCAGAGAGGCAGGCAGAGAGAGGGGGAAGCAGGCTCCCCGCTGAGCAGAGAGCCCGATGCGGGGCTCGATCCCAGGACCCTGAGATCATGACCTGAGCCAAAGGCAGAGGCTTTAACCCACTGAGCCACCCAGGTGCCCCTGTAAAGTGAATTTAAATGAAACACCACTTTCCTACAAGTAAATTGGCAAAGTTTATAAAGTTACAAAGAGAGTATGATGTTGGGAAATAAAAATTCAGAGAGGAGCTAGTTCTGGATGATAAGTAAGATTCTTAGGGTTTTGGCCATGGTCATCGGTGGCTGAATTGAGGCATTCAAGGAACTTAAAATCTAGGGTAGCACTTGTCACACTTCTCCACCAAGAATCCTTTAAAGACAAAGCATAAAAAATGCACAGCCGTGGGGGCTGGGTGTATAGTCATAAGCAATCTGTCTCTGTTTTGTCTTCGAAATCTCCATATAGTTACAGTCTACTTCATACTCCACCTGTACTTATTTCAATGCGCACATCCCCCATCCAAAATCTTTAAATAATATTTGGCTCTCTATATATGTTACGTTTGGTTTTTTTTTCCCCAGCTGCTTTATGTAACCCTTGATGCACCACTGAGTGCCTTAGGGAAACATTCAAATAAGGGGGCTAGGATACTGGTATCATCCAGGAGGATGGCAGGACATGAGGTAGAGGGACAGAGATGGAGGCAAACACCCAAACTCAGTGAATGACAGGAGATGGTCAGAAAGTTAGTATCTGGAAGCACAGATGAGAGACAGATAATAGTGAAGCTGGATGGCATGAGGAACATGAATTGTTAGCTAAAAACTTTAGACGCCGACCCACACGCTCCTTCCTCACCTGAAGGTACAAATGAAAACAGGCAGCCGCCAATATTGGGAACTGATGCCTTTAAGGGGAATCAGGGATCACTTGAGTTGGAGGTTGAGAAAATGTTCAGGTAAGATGTGGTTAATGGAGGAATATGAAATGCAGGCTTCATGGCAAACAATAAATACATTATTTCTGAGTTGTGTTTAAGACCGCATTTCATGACAGCTCATTAGACCAGCTAAGGGCAGAATTACTTATCTTAATAAATAGCTGATCTTGGAGTATGACTGATATCTCTTTGTGCTTGGTGGGAAAAGGACAAGGGTCTGTAGAAAAGGTTCTCCCTCCCCTGATAGGAATGAGTTGAAAGAATACTCTTGAGAAGACTAAGAAGGTAATCGGGGAGTTTCTCTAGCTTACAAGTAGATGGAAAATCCTAATTCCAAACTTCATGCCAGACAGCATGATCACAATCATTTTAGGCTGGAAAATTTTTGAAGTAAGGTAAAATCAAACACCCACTTTGGTCATAAAACATCCCCAAAGAGCACCTGTAGCTTTTATATATATTCAACTTCCTGGTTTACCATTCAACATAAACTAGTTGCCTTGATCCTTCCCTAGTATTCTGAACTCCTACATTAACTGCCTTTTTGGAGGAATCTCAAATTTATAATGCCCAATATATATTTGAACATTCTGCCAAGAATTTGATCTTCCAATACTGCATACACACACACACACGCACACACACACGATGTTCTATGTGTTCTGTTTCTCTGGAGAACCCTAATACTTGGGGTGTCAAGTGTCCCATTTGCCTTCTCAATCAATGTAACATAACTCAAGTCCTTTTTTTGCTGATTAACTTGACTTTTTTTTTTTTTTTAAGATTTATTTATTTGACAGAGCGAGAGAGATTACAAGTAGGCAGAGATCGAGAGGGGAAGCAGGCTCCCTGCTGAGCAGAGAGCCTGATGCAGGGCTCGATCCCAGGACCCTGAGATCATGACCTGAGCCGAAGGCAGAGGCTTTAACCCACTGAGCCACCCAGGCGCCCCGATTAACTTGACTCTTTTGGTATTACCAATACATGAATTTGCATCATATTAAACTATCAATGAGCTAGCTGCAAAATAACTGATATGTGTTGGATTGAGGAATACACCAGTGCTCCTGAGATGAACCACGAGAGCAAACAGGAAACAATCTTTGAACAGCAGGAGGAAGCACCAAAGGTAGGTGAGTCTGGAATTTCCCTAGGAAGGGGCCTGCCTAATCCTTTTGTCTTAGGAGAAATGTCACACTGACATCAGGGCCTGGAAGGAAACAGAAGCTGCAGCTGAGAGAGGTGACAAGGGAAAGAAGTGCCATTTGTTGAGTGTCATCTTTGTCCCAGACACTTATATATATATTCGGTTTTGATTTTTAGAACCACTTGAGTGTTCATAAAATATTACCTCTATTTTTCCAGATGGGGATATAGACACAGGAAGGTAAAGACTCTTATCTAAGATCACACAGTTGGTCAATGTCATATGTGGGACTCAAAACACCTCAATTCCACCCTCCTTTACTTGTCCTAATTTGGGGGGGAATTTAAGGGGTCCAACCAGCCTGTGAGGGTATCTCAGGAAGGAAGGCACCGTGTAGGGGTCCTTTATTTGAAGCTACAGTTTACAGATACCAAGAGAGCAGAAAAAAATGAAAAATAAATGTAGAAGCAAAGGTTAGGTAAGGGGAATAGGGCAGGTCTCCAAATCTGAGAAGGGTCAGAAGTGGAGACAGAAGCCAGATTAAACATGGGGGTTGAAGAAGTGAACTGAGAAATAAAGGGAGACCATGGGCTAAGGGATGGAATAGGAGGGTGTTCTTGGATGCATATTTGTAAAGATCCTTTAGTCACAGTTGGTTTTCCTATGACCCCCTTCCCCGTTCCCCAGCATGATGTGTGGCCAAATCTGCCACGTTCTAAGTTCCAGGGATGGGTTCTTTTATTTGATCATGTATTTATTTCATTAAATTCCTATCCCTTTCAGGGTCATGCAAAGATATAAGTTCTCAGGGGTGGGGTTCTAAAGGACTTTATCACTTAGCTACCAGCTTATCTAACAGTATACAGGATCAGATATCGAACAGTAACTATTCAGCTATAAATAATAGCTTCCTGTGTTTGGAAAAGGTAAGGAAATTGTTCATTCATTCTACAAATATTTGTGGAGGATGCAAAAATGGAAAAGGACCATTGTGGCAGTTCAGATGAAATGCTGGGGTAGTTCAGGGGAGGAAGCTGGCATTTGAGCCTGGACTAAAACCGACCCCAGCTCTTACATATGTGTTTTCAATTCCTTCTTATAGCTCTGACATCTGGACTGCTCATACTGTATTATAATTATCCAGTTACTTGTCTGCCTCCCTCAAGTAAACTAAAATCTTCTAAAGGGCAAAGACTGAACTTGCTTTATCTTTGCTAACCCACTGCTAAAAGTAGCACTCATTTAATAAATATTTATTGTCTTTTAATTGGTTTTAAATTGATAATCAGACCCAGAGTTTGCAAATCATGATTCCAATTAGAAAACCCAGCCCTACAATCTGCAATCCATGGTTTGAGACCTATATAAAAAGATAGGGTTTTTGAGAGAGTTCATGTTACTTTTATTTATTTATTTATTTAAGAGTGAGAATGCATGGGAGCAGGGAGAGAGCAGAGGGAGGGGGGGAGAGAGAATCCCAAGCAGACTCCCCGCTGAGTGCAGAGCCTGACTCGGGGCTCAATCCCATGACCCTAAGATCATGAACTGAGCCAAAATCAAGAGTCAGATGCTTAACTTAACTGACTGAGCCACCCAGGTGCCCATATGTTACCTTTTTGAGCAGAGTTTACACCATGGTTTTCTTGAACTTCCTACAGAATTGAAAACAGTGCCACACACATGGGAAAAATAAAACAGCATTTGCTGAATGATTAGACTTAGAGCAAAACATAAATTAATAGGACTTCAGAAAAGAGTTTCATCATACTCTTGCCATTTTTTTCATCATATTCTTCTAATCTCTAACACAGAAAACAGAGAACTTGTGGACCATGTCTACATGAGGCTTCACATTAACTTTATTTGACAAAGATGCAAGTAATGCATAGACCGTCTGCACATGAGAACCAGATGTTTCATTTGCATTTGGGTTTTTCCAGTAGAAATGAACCTTGAAGGCTTGAGAAATGCACTAAATTTATTTTAATTGACAGATGGACTTACAATGTTGAGACAAATAATTTTCCAGGCATCCAGTGCAAAGGTCAGTATGTTCACTTGAAAGAGTATAAATAACAACCAAGAAGGGTTAGGCAGTGAAGGCTAAAACTGGAAAAATCTGGAGGACAGGGAAGCTAGAAGGACTCAGATATGAGAAAACCGAATAAGCATCCAATTTCAATTAGTATTGCTTGAGACCATCTCATGTACCAATTGTCGAAAAAGCAACTGCTGCATTCATTATCTAATTTACTCTTCACAACAGCATATGGGGAAACTAATGCAACGCCATTCTGCAGATAAAGAAATGGAAACTTGAAGTGCCTAAGCTAACTTGACCATGCACCCATGAAACAGAACTTCAACTATCTCCATTTTGACCTTAAACCTTCTAATTGATTAAATTCTTCTTTCCAGCTTATCTGTTATCTCAGGCAAAAGACCCTACTGGCAAAGCATCCCATGATGGGAACTGAAACTACCCCCTCAAGCACTAAGGACTGCCCTGAGCCAGCAAGACGCCATGTGATTGACCCCCAAGACAATGATCACCCTGACCTTTACTGCCCAATTGCATGTACCCACTGACCTTTGTCCTACCTTTTCCTTTTATTTTTTTTTTAAGATTTTATTTATTTATTTGACAGAGAGACAGCCAGAGAGGGAACACAAGTAGGGAGAGTGGGAGAGGGAGAAGCAGGCTTCCCGCTGAGCAGGGAGCCCGATGTGAGGCTGGATCCCAGGACCCTGGGATCATGACCCCAGCCGAAGGCAGACGCTTAACTGAGCCACCCAGGCCCCCCCCCCCCCCCCCCCGTACCTTTTCCTTTTATTAACTTGGAAGTATTTTGAGCACTTTTGGAGACAGTCTTTGAGATGCTAATCCTCTGTTTTCCCATTACTGGCCTCACTGAAATAAATTCCTTTCTTGTTTTACCATCACTCAATTCTCTGCCTTTTTGGATTTTGTCAGTGGCAAGTGGCTGAATCTGGTCTGTTTGGGATCCTTGGAGCCAGAGGCTTTTGCATCCCTGCGCCCTGACTATACCCACAGCTAGCAAATCTCTGCATCAGGATTCAAATCTAGGTCTGTGGCTTCCTGACCGATTGTCTAAAGTAGACACAGCAGGCAGGAGCAGGCTGGGTCCCTGGTGTCAAGAGCGAGACTCTAGAGCCAGTCAACAAGACCACTCTAACTGGCTAGAAGCCCCAAGTGGAGCTTGTTAAAAGGTCTGCTGAAGATAGCAGTCTAGGACTCACAGATACTAAGTCTTTGAGGCTGTTACATAAACCCTGAACACAGAACACTAGCTGGGCAGAGATGCTACTATCCTGGTAAAGCATTCATGTAGGTTTACCCTCTGGAGTCCTGGTTGGTTCAGTGCAAATGGTGAGCCCAGAAATACAGTCCAGAAATACGGAATTTGATCTGAGAGTCAAGAGGAGTCAGCCCTCTAGGAAAACTCAAATGATCTGTTCTATCCTGCTGTGCTTGCAGGTTTATAATGAATACACTTTTGCTGGCTCAAAATGAGCCTGTGCTCCTTTGAGCAGAAAGAGTTAATCCTCTGGGAACGAGACTGGAAGCTGAGTTGGTTAGGCTGTTAGAGAAACAGCATGTAGCTTATTGAAATGGAGAAGTGGCCTGTGGGTCACTGATGTTCAGCACGGGGACTAGGAAATGGTTTATTGCAAGATATTCAATAAGCATTTTCTTTGAAGGAAGTGTGCTGTAAATGTGTCAAATGACAGTTAGTGATTGGTCTCTGGGGAGAGGAGATGTGTTGTGCTCAAACTGTGTTACTTGAAAAATTGAGGAATCGAAGGCAAGTTTCTACTCTAATCACATGGACCTAGAGCAGTTCTGATTCTTACTCCAAGAAGGATATATGGAGAATATTATTTCCCTGGATTTGTGTGGTTATCTCTATGTCTCAAAGCACATGCATACATGTCATTATTCTTATTCATTCTTGTTTCTTGGTAAAGGCAAAATATGATTATTTTCCCTCCCCCTTCTTTATAGATAAAAAACAATGGCTTTTTGGGGTGCCTGGGTGGCTCAGTCATTAAGCATCTGCCTTTGGCTCAGGTCATGATCCCGGGGTCCTGGGATCTAGCCTCACATCAAGCCTCACATCGAGCCTCACATCAAGCCCCACATCGAGCCCCACATCCAGCTCCCTGCGCAGCGGGAAGCCTGCTTCTCCCTCTCCCACTCCCCCTACTTGTGCTCCTGCTCTGTCTGTCTGTCTCTCTCTCTCTGTCAAATAAATAAATAAATAAAATTTTTTTTTAAATGGCTTTTTTAGGTAAAAGAACAGAGAGGAAAATGACTTCCCAAGAGAACCAACAGGAGGTTGTGGCTGCTCATCTCATACCTACTGATCACTTCACACTCCGTGCCAAGCACTGTGCTAAGCGCTTGATCGATACTACCTCATTTAATTATCATCTCAGTTCTACAGTATAGGTCCTCCTATGATCTCCATTTGAAAAGAGAAAAACCAGAGGCTTCCAGAAGTGAGGGGCCCATAAGCAGGAAATAACGAAGCTGGGATTTGAAACCCCACAGATACATACTCTCAGTCTCTGTGTTCTACTTCCCCTCCTTCCCCTGCCCCAATGAGGCAGGTTCTATGACCTTTCCTGTTTTACTCATGAACAAGGTGGAGCACAGAAAGATGAATAATTTGCTCAAGGTTACACAGTGAGTTAACGGTGAAACCTGGCAACAAGGAGTCTCTGTTCTGGAGGAACATTCTGGAGTTGCAGATAAAACACCGAGAACATTAATTAAGCAGGTTGGTAAAATGCACACGTCATACCCAGGCTGGAAGTTCCTCCCAGGAAGTGGCTGAAGAAAGACAGGATAACAACAGGCAGGGAATGGGGACCAATGTGTCCCCATTATAAAGGCCACCAGAAATCCCTCTGTGGCCTAAGAGGATAGAGCAACAAACTAATGTACAGTAGCTGAAAGAAATAATTGTCAGAGTCATGTCATGACCTGAGAGAATTTGAAAGGAAAGAATGACAGAGTGTAGCTATAGGGTGTCTGGAACACACATTCAAAGGCACTCTGCTAGAACCTCCCAGAACAAGTGCTCATCCAGTTATGACTGTCATTTCCAAGAAACGCATCCCCCATCCCCCAAAGGTATGTGTGTAATGTTTTCTTTTAAACTTGAGTGGCCCAAGAAAGCAGCCGGCAGTCTTCCCAGGGACATGTCTTATTCCCTCCAGCTACATCATCCACACTGGAAGATGCAGAACTCCGAGCGGAGGACCCCAGTCCAGGTCACAAGCGAAGCCTCGCAGAGTAAGGAAATGTATCACTTGTTGACAATGCGCTGAGCTCACACTGATGCACAAGTTTACTCTTTACTCTCTTCCTGCAAGGCTCTATTTCTCCTGGGGGAACATGACATCTTCACTTTCACAAAATGTCCTGAGCGAGAGGTAACCCAGGCTACAGCCCTTTAGCTGCCATGTATTTGAAGCTGACTGCTGATTTATTGGAACAAGAAGTGTAGTTCTTTTTCCCCTGCACCAATGATGCCAAGGTTTTCCATAACTTGAAATCACGTTATCATTTAACCAACCCCCCAAAAAAGCTTATCTGTCTCCTGATTTATGCCTGATGACCCTCTTGGGATCATTTACGGATAGGTAGAAAAGATACACTTTTATGTGCGCTCTAAATCTGAACTCAGGAATACCAAAAAATGAAATGGCAGGAAAATGGCAATAATGCCACCCTATTTTGCTGATATTTGGCAATATTACTTGAACTGAATGGATGAAACAGAGTCCAGTGAAGAAAGAGTTCTGGCCATTGCATCCAAACTACTCATTAGCTGTGTAACCTGGGCAAGTCACTGAACTTTTCTGAATCCGCACCCTACATCAATTGATCCTCACAGAAACCCTAGTAGATAGGACAGATAGGTATTATTCCATTTTAGAAACAAGAAAAGGAGGCTCAAGGAGATTTCAACAATTTCCCTAAGCTCACACAGCTAGAGTGTGGTGGAAGGGAATACAAACCTGGCACTTCTAATTGACTGAGGCTCTGTTCCTAGGACAATACATGCTTAGTAGAAGGGCACAGACTTGCACTAATACAGACTGTTAACATCATTCTCGAACCCCCTTCTCTTTCCACCCCGACTCCCAGGACCTACTACCATTCTTTATGCATAGTAGGCTCTCCACACACATGTGCTGAATTCATTCACTCATTCATTCATTCAATCCTTGAATACTGATTGAATGCTAGGTGCTAATATATTACAATGAAAAATACAGGTTTGATTGTTCCTATAAGGAACTTATAGAGGGAGAAGGAAGGAGGGGAGGAAAAGAAGGACGAATTCAGAAGAAGAAAAAAGGAAGAGAGGGAGGGAGAAATGGAGGGACGGAAAGGAAAGCAAACTGGTTATGGATAGATATCCTTTATTTTTTTAAATGTAGATAAAATACAAAGAGTTAGGTCCAGCCCAGGTCATCCCCTATAGTGGTGCCCAGAAAGTTCTTGGCGCCAACCTCAGAGTAATATTTTTATCAATACTATAATGATTTCCTAAAGGTAACTTGTTGTAGGATTTCTGGATTGTTGGGAAGGAAATGAAGGTGTGTCTGACCCAGCTACAGAAGGTCACATAATGGATGACAGTGAAGTCATGGGAAGCTTGCTAGCTTCATTTTCTGTTACTTCTCTTCATCTAGATGAGAGCAGTGTTTATTTAGGAATGTTGTCCCTGCCCTTGGCTTAGAAACAAGTCATAAATTTTACAATTCTCATAGAAGATTTCATTTCTTTGTGCTTTTCTCTTTGACATAAACTCACAGACACTTTCTCTGAAAATCGGCCCTGAGCTATGCATCAATGTTTCCAAATACATTTCAGTTACATAAAGTTTAACAATAACCCTGAATAATAATTTTTTTTGGCATGGTCATTCCCTCCAGTAGCAAAGGAAGGGAAATAACATTTCTGAACTCCTACCTATAGCAGGTTCTCTCCCCTCCTCTGTTTTGTTCACTGCTTTACCCTCAGTCCAGGATATAGCAGGACTCAGTAGATGTTAAATGAATGTATCGACAAATGGTATTAGAGCAATACTGTGACTCTGTTTATTTTACTTAGATTACCCAGATTAGGAACTAAGAAATGAGGAAACTGATTTCCTACACTTCATGAAAAAATTTATAAAATAATAAAGTTGAGAATTGAATTCTCCTTTATACAGAATGTGTTGCATTCTAATTTAAAAAAATTTTCCTGCTTTTTAGATTATAGACATTGGCAGTAATTTATTTCCTGCAGGCATATTCACCATGGCATACTGGTAAACATTATGTGCCTAACCAGTAGATAGAAAAATAGCCAAGTATACATCTTCTAAGAATTTAGTGCTTCAATACCAGGAATAATGTGTTAACCCAAACCATGTTACAGATAAATAACTCATGCTGTTAATACTTTCTACTGATAGTGTCTAAACCTAAAGTAGGGGCCACAGGCAGTCCTCTGCAATATCATATTTTCTACTGCATCCTTTGGGGGAAAAATATTTATTACTACTGGAAATTAGTTACTTAATGTAAATTGCATGATCAAATCCTTAAACAATTTTGATGAATAAAGGTAATAATGGCAAACCATTATTTATGTGCTATAATCCATTTTGTTCTTTAACTAGCTTTGTAAGAAAGAATCTATAAGAAATAAATTTTTTAAAGGATCATTGGGTTCCAGGATCTTTCTGGGCTTGACTCATTCTCCAAATCAGCATTTAATATTTTGGAGAATCAGAAACTTCTTTCAGAGTTAGAAACCCTTTCCTCAGAAGAATACACATCAGATAGAAACTTGCATGTAATCTCTCAGGATTAAAACTGGCATGAATTTCAGGTGTCCAGATTTAAGCCTTTCTCTCCATATAATGGAGAGAAAACAAAACCGATAGGACATTCAAATAAGAGGACAGACAGAATTATACCCTCCCCCCACCCATACATTTCCATGTCCTAATCCCCAGAAAGTGCAAATATCTTAGGTTACATAGCAAAGGAAAATTAAGATTGCAGATGGAATCGAGGTTGCTAATCAGTTGACCCTGAGACAGAGATTATCCTGGACCCAATGTCCTTTTAAGTGGAAGAGGGATACAGAAGAGTCTGCGTCAGAATGATGTGATGTGAGAAAGACTGAACCAAAAATTGTGGCTTTGAAGATGGAAGGGGGCCGCAAGCCAAGGAATGCAGGCCGCCTCTAGAAGATGGAAAAGAGAAGGAAACATTCTCCCCTAGAGCCCCCAGAATGGAATGCATTCCTGCCAGCATCTTGATTTTAGCCCATTTGGGACTTCTGACCTCAGAACTAGGATTGGGGCACCTGGCTGGCTCAGTCGGTTAAGTGACTGCCTTCAGCTCAGGTCATGATCCCAGGGTCCTGGGATCCCTGTGTGAGGCTCCCTGCTCAGCAGAGGAGTCTGCTTCTCCCTCTCTTTCTATTCATGTGCACGCGCTCTCTCTCTCTCTCTCTCTCTCTGTCTGTCTTTCAAATAAATAAATAAAATCTTTAAAAAAAAACACAAAAGAACTAGGATAATAAATTTGTGTTGTTTTGAGACACTAAGTTTGTGATAATTTATTACAGTAGCAATAGAAAACCAGTACAATATATATTCCCTTTCCATTGCAGTATCACCCTTAACCTTCCTTATTACATCAAGCTTGTCAAGCCCTTCTCCCTCAGACCACTGAATTCTGGAGTCAGAAATCTGCTCTGATAGGGCTCTGAAGCACAACACTTCCAAGGAGGCCAGCAGATCCAGGGAGGGGTCTTTCCACTGACAATCAGCTCATGGTTTTCATATCTAGAATGGTGCTCTCTGCCCTTAATCAACTTTAGCCTTTGGTGACACCATCGTGTCCTCTGTGCCACCTTTGTTGTCTCAGACAAGTTCTAGGAAGAAGAAAGACTCTTAGTTATCAGCAGATTATTTCTTGGCACAGTGTTTATCCATTCTTTTTACAAGGATCATCACCCTTCTCCTTGTCACCTCCTGGACATTCTGGAATGTGTCTGTAGGGCAGAGCCTTTGTCTTGCTTGATCTCTTTCTTCATTCATTGTGTTGAACTTGTCAACAGATAGGTTCTGTTGAATTTGATTTTCAACATTGAGACTCAACAGTTCTTCACCTTCCTCCCTTTTCTTTTCCTCTGTTATCATGCATATCTGTTTTGTTCTTCTTCAAAGACTTCAGCATTTTTTTTACACACTTGAGAGCTTTCTTTTTACCACCAAAAAAATTCCTCACTTATGATATCAAGAAAAGAGATGACAAATGCCATGTTTTTAAGTTCCACCTTTGATATATTTACACTTCTTTTTCTTCCTGTTCCCATAAGAATTTTATGAGATTTCAAAGGCCTCTGCAAAACATCCCCGCTTTTGAGAAATTAAAATGAATCAGTATGATCAGAGATTATAGCGGATTTCATTTTACATATCACAACCTTGATCAGCCATAAACAATGAAAATTCTACTGGCTGACTTGCCAGCAAGCAAATACAAATTAGTATTACTTGATCTTTTTTATTATGAGAAAATTAAAAGACTTCAGCATATAAGTCTTAAAAAGTATTGTATATCCAACTTTATTTTCTTATTTTGACACGCAGTTGAAATGTACTCCCAAAAACAATCTCCTTTTTGTTTGCATTGAGTTCCCCTAAATTGTCAAACAATTTTTCATTTTTATGCATGTTTAATACATTTTAATTTTATACATATTAAATTTAATTTTTCTTTCCACATATCACCCTTTAACTTCTAAATAGTTTATATTATAACCTTAGCATTATTCATATTCATACAATTCATATTCAAACAATTCTCCATTGTCAGCCATAAGTTTCTTTTCTCCTTTTTACCACCATCAGCCCCAGTGACTTCATGAGCAAAAATATCCCTCTTTCTAAAAAATTATTATTTCTATTATTATTATTTTATTATCATCATCATTATTACTTTCAGCTTTTGAAGGCATAGGAAGTCTACAGACACTCTGTAATAAAATAGACTACATTCATCAATATTGACTTCTTGACCTCCTTCCCGAGCCAAAGTCTGAGATAAAACAGTAAACAAAGTTACTGTCCTCATGGAGCTTCCAATCTAATGATGCAAAACCCAAATCCACCTCTTTCTATGGAACAGGGATCAAGGAAAATGAAAATAAAATGCCTATGATGATTGGCACAAATTAATATTTACCACGATGACAATGATTATGGGCAAATGATAAAGAAAATGATTATTCTCTTGCTGTAGAGGTTACAGCCGTAACCACAGGTGATTTAGATTACCAGCTCCAAGATGTTTTTTGGAACAGTGAAAAAGGTTTGTACACTTCCACCACTACGTCCATGAAAGCTTAAGCCCCAGAATCAGATGGATGAGAATTCAAATCATGACTCTATCCCTGGCTAGCAGTGTAACTTTAGGAAGTTACTCATTTTCAAACTTTATCTGTTCTCATCTAAAAATTGTGTATAAGAGTTTTTGTCCCATAGGGTTTTTGTGAAGATTAAGCATGAAAATCATCACAGTGCAGTCAACAAAAAACTTAGGATCCAATAAGTGCTCAATAAATATTAGCCATAAATAACATTATTATCATTTAATTCCTGATTAAATTCTGAAGCTTCGGTCTTCCAGGATGGAAAACATAATACAAATATTCATTAAAGAGGTGAGTGCTTTTATTTGTGTGTTTGTTCTGCAGGAGTATGAGTTGAAACCAATTTTAGTATTCTGAAAGGTTAATTTGGAGGCACTGTTCAGAACAAACTAGAAAGAGTATAAGAGGCAAGAGAACAGTAAGAAAGTCATTGACATCATAGGGATCTAAAGTTAAAAAGGTCTGTATTGATGAGCTCAGTACCCTTTTACTCAAATTGGCTTGATTGTATTTAGTATTTCAGGGCATTCTTTGAATTTTTCTTTTCTCCTGGTTTCCTTGATTCCATGCCTTACTTGCACAGCCAGCCAAAGGCCAATAAAAATGAATTTTTATCTCAATTTCTGTCTTAGTCTGTTCACGGTACTATAGCAAACTACCATAGACTTGGTGGCTTAAAAGTACAAAACTTTATTTCTCACGGTTCTGAAGACTAGAAAGCCCAAGATAAGGCACTTGCATACTCAGTGTCTGGTGAGAGCTCTCTTCCTGGCTCATAGAGGGTCGTCTCCTCGTAGAAGGGGCAAGAAAGCTCTCTGGAGAGTTTCTCAAACTCTCTTTTATAAGGGTACTAATTCCATTCATGAGGGTTCCACCCTCATGACCTAATTGCCTCCCAAAAGGCTCCATTTCCTATTATATTCATATTGGGAATTAAGATTTCAACATATGAAATTGGGGGTGCACAAACATGCACTCTATAGCACTTTATTTTTATCTATGTCCTGGCCCTTTTTACTTGTTCCTTCAAGTATTTTGTTCTTCCATTACTTGTGTGGTTCATGTGTCTACTATTACCTAGTTAACAAGATACAGATCTTGGAGCCAAGACAGTCTCTAGGGTAGAAACTGAAATCAAAGTCAAGCAAAATGTGCAACCAAATCATAAATATGAAGGGGCCAAACCAAGCAAGAGATTCCGGGTACTAGGAAAGAAGACAAGAATCTGAGAAACAAGAACTTTCTTTTCATGGCTGCAATGTCCATTTAACTGAACTAAGATCAGGGAGTGCAGTGATTTGCAATAGGCATGGTCCTGTGGAGCTTACACTCTATGGGGCAGGCAGGCAGCAATCAAATAATTGTAAGATCGCACCAGGGTAAGTCCTACAGAAATGATGTCTCCAAGCAATGCAAGAAAGATTTGAGCTGGTCAGGGAAGTCAAGAAAGATTTCTCTGAAGAAGGAACAACTGAACTGAGATCTGCAGAATGATCATTGACTCAGGCTGAAATAAATGGCATGCCAAGCCTCAGGGGCCGTCTTCCAAATCTCAGGTGCTTTTTATAAGGCCCTGTTGAAAGTGTGATTGAAGTTACCTAGGACCCTAAGATGCTCAACATTCTTTTTTTATTATTATTTTATTTATCTATTTAAGAGAGACAAAGACAGCAAGAGAGAGCATGAGTGGGAAGGAGGGGGAGAAGAGACTCCCCACTGCTGAGCAGGGAGCCTGATGCGGGGCTTGATCCCAGGACTCTGGGATCATGAGCTGAGCCAAAGGCAGACGCTTAACCACCTGAACCACCCAGGCACCCAATGCTCTACATTCTTATATTTGAACTCTCTTGGCTTTGTCTACTATTCTTCCCGTGGACTTCTACTTTCTAAGTAGGTCAGGATTTGTCCTGTGTCCCTTCCGAATCCTGATGGCTTTGAGAACCAGAACAAGAAACCAGCCTCCATGCGTCTAGATCCCACTCCAGCAGTGACCTGTATGTCCAGATATTTTCCACAGCTGGCTTAGCCTTGCCTGGGAGGGACTATACATATTTTACCTTTGACTTCTTTCTTATATCCATTCCTCTTATCTCACGCTCCTCTCCCATAGTTCTACTTTGACACTTGGCTTAGGTCTGTACTTCCCTATATCTCTTAGATATTGTCTCTTCTAATAACCCCTTTACTTGTAAGCACAGCCCATAGTCTCTGGACCATACATTCTAAAGAGTGGGCAACAAAGACAGAGTCAATTTGAAACAAATGGTCATTGAGATGCATAATCGCCAATGCACTTTCTGGCAACTAGGCAAGAACAGCAAGAAACCACTAAATGAAAATAGTGTTCCTTGTACTCAGGGATAAACAGAGCCTCCCTGTCTTCTCGCTTCAATGCTCACATCTGCAGCTGTCAGTGAACATCCTTGAATGCGTTGCTGAACATGGGAGGAGGAAGAGTCTCAGGGCTTTGCTTATTCTCAGGATTCTGCTCCTCCTGCTCTTATTCTATCCCCATCAGGTTCCAAGGAATCTGAGGGGCCCCATCACTATCCTCCCTCTTTCTACATTGCTACATCTGTGGCTTCTCACTCTCTCCCTCTGATAACCAGGGCTCGAACTGTGTTCTCATGTTCACCACATCCCTGTACTGATAAACTCACTGAACATACACACTACCCTGAAGGAGGAAGAAAGAGTAGGACTAACACAGAGAAAGGCAACATTACCTACCCAAGACTTCTCAGCAAGTGAGTAGCAGAGCTGGGATTAGAACTCTGGTCTCCTCACTGGTGTCTCTCTGCTCTTTCCACTAAGTTATATTTGTTTTTGTTTGAACGTCTTATTTTAAAATAGGGTGTTTTAGCCAAGAAAATTGTGTTGGATAGCTTCTATTTTCCTGTCTGAGAAGATTCTCCACCCTCTGGGAGGCTGCACGCAGCCTCTACGTCTGCCTCATCCTTTGGCTTCCCACTGGGTTCAGTCAATAGAGCGCCCTGGCCAGAGGTAAGGGTGCGGAAATAATGAGAACAGAGTAGTCTCATCCCCACCCCCTCCTTGCTGGGCCGGGCTTTTAGTCATTGTGCGCCTCCACCCAAGGCCATGGTTCCTGTTCAGTGTCCCTCCTGTGCCTCTCTCGGATATCAGACAACAACTCTTTCCTCTCACCTACCTCAGAGCTAGGGATGGTAATGGCTGCCAGCTCTTGTTAGTTCTTGCATGTCTCCCCATTCCCGGTGGATTTCCCTCAACTCCCCAACGTGTTTGTAAATTGTCATTTCATTAAATTTTCCTCCATTGTCCCACTTGTGGGGACCCTCTGTTACCTCTCAGAACAAGGATTAACACAAAGGCTTGTGAAGAAGTTCCTGTTTATTCCACTTAGCCATAACGCACCTGTCCCCTGAACCCTTTTGCTCTTCTCAAAGTTGCTAATGGGCATATTTCACATCTTGTGAAGGATGTTTACTGTGTGGGGCTCCTGAGAGACCAGCAGTATCCATAGAATCCCATTCTCTCCTATCTCAAGCTGTCCCACTGAGCCTCCAGATGGGATTTCCACTAACTTCAAGAAGAAAATACCATCCCCATACATAAGGTTCAGGATGGGCATTCATGGGTAGGATCTTTACTTCAGTGTAATGGAAAATTGATGGATTAGTAAAAGAAGACTCTTCTGGACCTGTCTTTGAGAAGCTAATGTTGTTCCTGTCCCGACATGAGCATTTTTAAACCCCTTTGAGAAGTGGTCCTCGGCACTGGACCGGAAGTCCAGTCTAGCTGTGGCTAGCATGGTGAACTGAACAGCGGAGTCTCCTTCAGGGAAGTCCCTAGGATATGGGATTCCCAGGCCCCATCCCACTACCATAGTACACCCTTGAAGAGCCCTAAAAAGTGTTTCCAGTGACCAGCCAGCAGTCTTCGGAAATCTGTAGGAGGTTTCTAGCCTCTGGTTTCAGCATCTTTACCACACCATCATCCTGTGCCACATCTTTCTCTTCCCCACTGTGTCTAAGCCACTGAGAAACTGTCAGTGACCGTGTCTCTAAGCAAAAAAGGGCCCCTCAAAGAACAAGGCCTGGACAATGTCAGTTTGCAATGATCATGACGCACTCTGAAAAAACTCTGCTACAAGACAATCACCTGGTCTGGCCACTCTGGCCCAGATAACTTCAATGTTATTGTTATTCTCTGAAAAACTGTTTTAACTTCCCAAAGCTTTTCCAAGTTTTCTATTTCCTTAGATCCACCTTGCAAATCTATACTGTTGGCAGGACAACTAATGTTATCCTGTTTTCGCAGAGAGATGAGGACACTGAGATTATGACTGAAGTCCTCAGAGCTAGCTGTTGGCAAGACTGGTATTCGAAATTAGGTCTTCTTATGTTCCCTGACTTCCCATTCCCCCACTTTCCACTCTATTAAGTTTCATCTCATGATGTTTATATGCACAGCCTATCAACGTTCTTACTGAAAGTGCTCCAAACACGATTTCAATGGTGTTCTTATTCTAACTAGTGTTATAGGAAATTCCAAATCAATTGTGCCTCCAAAAGGTTTGCATTCTTCAAGTTAAAAAATTCATTTATAAAGCATTTTCCCATTGAAAGTACAAAAATATTGTGGCTATAATTTCAAAGCAGCTCTAAAACCCTAACATAGTAGAGGGAGCTGAATAGCACTGAACCCTGAATTCTGCTACAATCTACCTCCCTCGCCTAGAGCAGTGAAGCTCTGCACAGCCCCAGTGAGCTTGAGCTTCCCAGAGGGAACTGCAGGTTCTCTAAGATTAAGTGCCTCCGTGCCACAATCCAGACAGGGGTCCAACAGCAGCCTTTCCAAGGACTAGTTTCCGCTAAGTTGAGTAAGTAAGTGGAGAACTAGCCTCCCTATGTCAGAAACCCTCCCACTCACAAAGCTGTGCATATCATGTGTCCCGGCACTAAATGACCAGGGAAGAGAAAAGCCTCATTACCACTGACGGTATTCCCCTTCTGTGATGGCCCAGGGGGGATTAAATGTTGGCAGAGTTGGCGCCTGCTCCAGAGAGGCTCACCAAGTGTGAAGGAGCATGCATGAGCTGTGAGAGCACAGAAGGAGCTTGTTCCTGTCTAGCATCCTTTATTTTTTTCATTTCACGGTATTCACCATTAGTGAGGTGAAACTCAAACAGGCTCCACTCAGTCCCCACCCTCCACACCCCACAGGGAATCTCAGCTAATCCTCTCTCCGTACCAACACCAAAATGGGAGAACAGCTCTTCAATATTCTCTGACCACCAGCAATGGACCCAGTACTGTCCTAGGCCCTGAAATACACATAAATAAGGATCAGTCTCCATCCTTGAAGAATGTGTTTTCGAGATGGGGCATCAGATAGCAAAATAGAATGAAGAAAAAAGAATTTTTTTTTTTTTTTTTTTTTTTTTTTTGCCAAACCTTCCTTCCAAGCTTGTTATCTGGAAACCCACTTTTTCTTTTTTTCTTCTGAGTACCCTGATTTATTTGCTTGAGCAAACACAGACATGGATTTGAGTTGGAGAAAAGGAGGCAGTAGGAGCAAACCTAAGATGGAGAAAATAAATTACATTTCTTGGGGCTAATTCCAGAGGGCAAAGGTGACGGGGAAATGAGAGAGGCAAAGGCGGAGCGAGGCGCCTGGAGAACAAGACAGCAAGCAGCTATGAAAACATCTCCAGAGTGAAGTGGCTGAGGCTGACAGAACAGAGACGTCTAATGTTCACCCTGAAATTGTTTGCATGGCTGCCATGGAAATTCTCTCCACTCCTTCCAGTAACATCCACTCCACACAAACTGCCTCTTGCAGTTTTTTGGATTTTGCAAATACAGAGGAAAGACCAGCATTTTCTGTCTGGGCTGCGATGGTGCAGGACTCACACACACTGCAAGCCCATGCAGGAGGCAGACAACTCACAAGCCAAGGATGTGGTCCTGTGAGCCCAGTGTGGAAACCCTGGGAGGAGGCATGTGTGGTCTGGACCTCTACCAGGCATAGAATTGGAGCTTCAGGAAGACTGCTCAAGTTCTTAAACGGAAAGTGACTTTTGTCATATGTGCTGCTTTGAAAAAAATTAAATGAAATGTTAAAAGTGCTTGAGTAGAGGTTAAGGAACATTACAGGATTGGGTGGAGAAACTAAAAGAACAAGAGATGGAGGATCAGGGTTGAGAGGGCTTTACAGAGAAGGGAAAATTTAAGCAGTGCTTGAAAAAAGAATAGTGAGCGTTTCACCAGCTTGGGAAGGAAGAGAGGGAGGGAGAAAGGAAGAAAGAAGGGTATTCTAGGTAGAATACCGTTTTGCTGGGGTTTCTCTACCTCAGCACTACTGACATTTGGGGCATTTTGGTTTCGTTATCATATGGAACAGTTCTATGTATTGTAGGATATTTGGCTGTGTTTCTGGCCTCTACTCACAAATACCAGTATTTACTCACCAATATCACCCACCTCCCAGGTGTGACAAACAAAAATGTCTCCAGATATTACCAAATATCCCCTGGGGAGCAACATGGCATGTTTAGGGGATGAAGTTCCATGAGACTGAAGCCTGGTATCCATAGACATTAGTGGGTAACGTAAGACAAAAATAAGGTTGGTCAGTAATTTGTGGTCAGGTGGTGGAAGGGGGCTCAATGCTTGCAATGGACTTGACGTTTTTCTCTATGCCACAAAAATTAAGATGGGAATTTTAAGCACAAATGGCACAGTCCAATCTCAATTTCAAAAAGATAACCAGAAGCAACATAGAAATGACTTGGAAGGGCAAGGCCTGGCGTCAGGAAATTTAATCAGACAGTTGATATGTCCAGTTAGAAAACAGATACATCTACCCTTCTTCCTTGTCGCTCTGTCTGCAGACCAGTCTGTGACTCTTATCCTAAAGACTTCCACTTAGGACCAGCCAAACATGCCTGGCCTTGACTGGGCACTAGTAGCTTGTTCTTCTGAAGGCTGAGAACACCTGCAGCTCTGCCCCCCTTATTTTAGCAACAATTCTTGAAGCAGCCAGAAGCTTACACCCAGAAGCCCTTTCAACTGTTTGTTGTGTTGTTGCTAACGGAGCCTGAGGTCTAAAAGGGGTTCCCAGGGCGTGTTGACTAGCTATCTGCCACCCGGGGAGCCAGGGACACAGCTTGCGTGGGGGCTGCTTGGCTTAAGCACCATGAACAGAACTGGTGGTTATTTAAAGCCTCCAGCACTAGTGTCAATGTCGCTTTGGCATTTTTTTTTTTTTAAAGACACTTTCAGGGCCCAGGAGTGATGGCTGGCTGACTCTTCCACTTAGCCTTGCTAATTTGGGATTTGGGCTGCACTTAATAAACAGCTGTTGTAACATCTCCAGATTCCTAGGCAAAAATGGGGGTGATTTAGGGAATCTGCTTTTGGCCCATTCAGGATTTGGGTAGTTGAGTTTTCTTCATTGGGAATGAGACCCCGTGCAAAGTAGGTTCAGGATTTCTATCATATTTGGGACAAAGAAAATGTCCTTGATTATGAAGAATACATGAATTCAACAAATACATACTGAACGTCTACTGTGGTCCAAGCAATGAAAGGAGTTTTCTCAAATTCCCATCCTGGTAGAGTTCACAAAGACAATCACCTCCCAATATGGTACCCCAAGGAAGTCATTCCTTCATTTACTTGCTTAGTTATTTAATAAGCTAAACGTAGGGTACATTCTCTGTGCAGGGACAATAGTCCTAGGTATACAATGAAGAAAGTCTATATTCCCTGACCCAGAGAAATTTATAGACCAGCACAAAAGAACTATTATATAATGAGGTACTGATAGAATAGATCTGTGTTTTAATTATACTAAAAAAGTGCAGAGAGGAGAAGTTCCTAAACTCTCCCTGGGAATCAAAGTTCTCCAGAACATAATTTGCTCATAGAGAGGCAAAACCAGGTCTGTTTTGGTGTACAACTATGCTTTTGATGCTTAGTACAATAACTCACACACAGCAGGTACTCAAATATTTGTTAAATGAATAAATTAATGAGGTAGTGATTATGCTGACATTTGGAGGCTCCGTATGGTCTTGGCACGAAAAAACACAAGATGCCCAACCCAGAGTCCTTCTGAGTCTTCAAGTGGCCATGAGTACCAGCAGGAGTAACTTCAAAAATGCCAAGACCCCTAATTTTTCTAATATGCTCACAATACAGTAAGCTGCCAAGATATTCATGTGAGTTCTCGCCTTTGAAATAATTCCTTAAGGCAATGTGTTTCTCATTTTGAGGTTATTATAAGACAAAGGAACATTTTCCTTGATTAGCTTGTCCTTCAGAAATAGAGCATGGAAAACAAGCATGTAACTTCTCAAAGCTCTGGAAAATATGAGATGGGACTAAAAGGTCTGGGCATTATTCCCTTTGGCTTGGCTCCATCAGAACCTTCAAGGTCCTTTGTAGCAAAACTCTGCTTAAAGTATAAGATACTTCATATCCTAATTCTTGTCATGGAAAAAGCTCTAATGTAGCAAAACTACTCTGCATTGGGCATTAAGAGGGTTTGGGGATTTTTTTCCTTTTAAACATGAGTTAATCTCTACCCTGCCTCAATATCACAGCCTTAGCAAGTATCACATGAAATCAGACTGTGAATGCTTTGTAGGAGGCCAAATACTGTAGATATGTTCAAGCCAACAAATGTTTATTGAGTGCTACACTGGATAATTTGAGGAAGAACAATGACAAGAACTAGACCCCACCATCAATGAACTTACTAGCTATTTAGAAACACATGCATGAAAAGATTCCTATAATACTGGCAGAGTGGGACATATTACATAATTCTAAAAGAGCCTTTAAAACCTTGAATGAGACTAATGAGAAAAGATCTAAATGGATTAATTCAAAATAAATCATTAGTTCTTTATCACTGCATAACAAATTACCACAAATTTAGTACCTTAATGGAATACCCGTTACCTTATTTCACAATTTTTGTAGGTCAGAAGTGTGGACACAGTGTAGTTCTGTTCTCCACTAAGGATATTAGAGGTTGCACTGGAAGTACCAGCTAGGCTAGGTCTCATCTGGAGCTCATGGTCCTCTAGCTCATGTGGTCATTGGCAGCATTCAGTTCCTTGTTCCTTGCTCATTGCCAACAAGGGTTTCTCTCAACTCTTAAAAGCCACTCTTAGGTCCTAGAAGTCACTCTCAGGTCCTTGCCACTTGACCCTCTCCATCTTCAAAGCCATCGACAACAATCAAAAAACCTCCCTCTCCCTGTTGGATTTCCTTCTTCAAGAAGACCCCAGTCTCTTTATAGGACTTACTGATTAGATCAGTTCCATTAAGGATAATTCTCCTTTCTCAAAGTTAAGTGTGCCATATAACATAGTAACAAGAGTGCCATCCCATCATATTCACAATTCCCACTCATGCTTGAGGGGAGGGGATAATACAGGAAGTATACATCAAGGAGGAGAAATTTTACCTTACACATAGAGAGTTCTCACACAGAGTTCCTCATCCAAGTCTCCCAAAGCCCCAGGAGCGATGCTTTCTGTCATTAACACTACAGTAGTATGTGTCTGTCAGGCTTCAAGGGCCTTAACTTTGATACCCAGCCGAACCTCTCTCTGTCCTGTCTGGTGGTCTGATTGTCACTGGGTCATGGAGGTGACCCAGGAGTATACAAGACTCTAATTGTGCCAGATATTTTAGTGCTTTTCTACATTATCTCATTAGCCCCCCAGCAACGTATATAGTACGCCTTGTTTGGGTGTTTTTTACAACTGAAAATCGAGGCTTAGTCCTCAAAACCATACAACTAGGAAGGTTAGAGCCAGGATTTAAACCCAGCTCCATCTGTCTTCATGCCCATTCTTTCTCTACTGTACATTAGAAACTTGCCATGACTAAAGCACCTGAGCACCCCACCCATGCCTCCCTCCCATGATGTTACACACATTCTACAAATACCTCATTAAGAACACTGCTGGGGCGCATACATTTCCATTGGAAGATGGGAGCTACTTGTCCCAGATTTTCAGAGATAGTCCCAATTTCAAAAAGATGGTCCTGATGTCAGCTCATGTCTTTGATGTTGGTTCTGAACATTTCTTTACCACATTAAGAATTCAGAGAGCATGACCAGAAAACAGAAGAAAGGTCTCATTTCTCTTTGGAGATTTATAGAATTTATCTTCCAGGAAGATTATTTATATCCCTGCATAGAAAAGGGTCATTAATACTGTCTAATCAGCATGTGTAGAAATTCTTGGCTACCCCTACTGAGAGATGAGAGACCTTTCTGCAAGCTGCAAGAACTCCCTATGTTGCTGTTTGGCTCACACACAGACACACACACACACACGAGGATTTGATTGCACCACACACAAGATCTGATTGTGATAATTCCTTCCTCGCTTTATTGACAAAATTTTTCTGCTTGTGATTATCAGAGATCTTCAGGAATTGACATACTTCATAAAGAAATAAACAGCTATTCTCTAGATAACTTAATATCAGTGTGTGTTTTTAATGTGATCTACAGAGGGTTATCTAACCTAGTGCTTCCCAACCTTTCCCTCAATCCTTTTCACATCATGACAACCACAGAAAAGATGTGAGGGCACAATGGGATAATGAGGTGAGGCTGCCCATAGCTGGAAGTTACTGCCTTGGGTCTCTGACTACTCTCAGACCATTTTAGGCCCTGACAACTAAAGGAGAAAGAATGTCGCTTACCTATAGCCCATTTGACACCCAGACACAGAAGTTGGGAAGCTCTTCTGGACTCAATAGAGCACTTAGTTAGTAATTGAGTACTGTCAGGTGTTCCATTTAATAACTATTTACTGAGTGATCATTACAGGTAAAGCCCTGAGTCTAGGTGCTAGGAATACAGAGGTGAATAAAAGAACCCCATCTTCAAATAATTCACAGTCTAGTGTATGAAAACGTCCTCCATCATTAGGATATAAAATCATTCGCATCTTTGTGCAAATCCAATGGCGACCTTAGGTACTAGGTGAGGATTCCTGAGGCCTCCAGGTGCAGAAGGGGGAAAGTGTGCTCACTTAACCATACTTGCCGTGTGGGGAAACAGCAAAATCAGCATAAGCATGCAAAAGCCACCTTCTTGCCAACCCTGTTCTTTTAATAGCATATACTGCAGTTAAAAGGCCATTATACCTTCTACTTTCAATTGTGACATATTATTCATACAACTACGTTGTGTTTTTATCATCCTCCCTAGTAATTACCATTGTGTTTAGTAATCAACAGCACTGATTTACGCAAGTTACTTTCAAGTCAATCACTCCAGCACTTAAAAACAATGGCTTTGAATGGAGTTATTTCCTGGGAGAATGTTAAATGTTTCCGAGTTCAGATAGCCAAGGAAAGGCGGCTCCCTGTGTGTAAGGGAAGAGAATGAAAAGTTTTCTGGCAGCTGGACCAAGATAAAGTGTTCAAATAAGTGCCATAGTGGTTTGGGAGTGAATGGGAGTAACTCACTGTTTCCTGCCTAAATTTGTACTGTTGGATACATTCAGCCACCTCACGCAGCACGCTTTTAATTACTGATATAAATCCTGATAGAGTTCTCAAGGGATCAGAAATAACCTTTAGCCATTCTGTCTGGAAACAATAGTAGAACTGCAAAGGAAAGGTAGCCAGTGCAAGTGATTCCAAGGAAACTCCTTTACGTCCCACTTATTGTCTAAGCCTCACACCACTGAGCTAGTTGCCTATGGATCTGGGTTCCAACCCAAGATTTTTAACTTATAAGGGCAGACTCTATGTTTCAGCAGACTAAAGGCCAGACCTAAAGCCAGAGGTGGCCTACCCACCCCCTTGTGCCCATGAAAGAAATTCAATAGGTATTGGGTACTGCCAATTTAAAAGCTTTTCAATGAGGCTGTAACTTTCTTAAGGGGAATAATGAAATGAAGAAACAAATACGTTTGTTTCATTGGCAAGGTCAAACCCACTTTCCCACTGTGGTTGAAATTAATTCTATCGAAAACAGTGGTGAGATTGAGTTTTCTTCCCAAGGGGCTAATTCTTTAAAAAAAAAAAAAAGGCAAACGAACTTCAGAGGAAAAAGAGTATGTGGGAAGAAAACCATGAGCACTATAGTATTTCTTTGGGGCCGATCCTCCTCTGCTTTAGCCAAGACTCATAAAGTTCTTTCATTTTAAGCGGGAATAGCATAACAAGTTCACCCCTGTCCTCACCTATCATCAGTTCCAGACAGACATCTGTTTATGAAAAGAGTTTGTTAACTGGATGTAATGGGATTCTCTTGAGAAACACAGTAACCTCAACTTGGAACTCTCTGTTCATTTATGTAATCTGTGATATGAATTATGATAAACAGAAACTCTACATTGTCAATGGACAAAGATTTGACCTATTTCCCCACCTTTGAAAATAAAATAAAAACATCCCTTTCCTTAGGTGCAGAAATTTACAGGGTACAAATGCCTTTTTAAATTCCATCATATGTAATCCTCAACGTGATGCCCATGATAACAATTAAGTAACCTGGGGTCAATCAGGTTAAATGACTATACAAGGTCACTCAAAGCTAGGACTTTTATCCAGTTCTTTGTATCCCAAATCTGGAGTTTCTTCCACCATAGCAGAGAAATCTGCTGAAAGGTCTTCAATCCTGCCCCCCATTTCCCTGGGAACACAAGCAATGAATGAAGTTGGCATCATTGTGTTTGTTATTTATGCTAAACAAAGTGGAACTCCATCCCTCCCACTCATAATTAAACATAGATTAAAGAGCTGATCTCCATTTAACTAAGAGTAGAAAGAGAAAACATGGATTTAGTTTACAGCTGCAGGGATTTGCAAACCATAAAGCAAAGAGGTCTGTGCACACTCAGAGTGCTGAGTGCATGGTGCTTTGAAGGATGGTTGGCAATCGAATCCACAGAATGAGGCATCTCACAGAATGGAACACATTTGCTCTTCAGATCTGGACGACTTATATGGTTACTTCCATAGACATTGGCAGGAGCAATTTAGGTTCTTTCAATTAGTAGAGTAATTCTGGTGCAGAATAGGTCGCCACTTGAGAGGGTAGAGAACCAACTGTGTGTCCTCTCTTGCTCTTGGGCTCTGGTAACTGTGGTAAATCCAAATACCTTTAAAGAATGACAGAACCAGGGGCGCCTGGGTGGCTCAGTGGGTTAAAGCCTCTGCCTTCGGCTCAGGTCATGATCTCAGGGTCCTGGGATCGAGCCCCGCATCAGGCTCTCTGCTCAGTGGGAAGCCTGCTTCTCTGCCTACTTGTGAGCTCTTTCTCTGTCAAATAAATAAATAAAATCTTAAAAAAAAAAAAAAAAAAAAGAATGACAGAGCCTTTGGGGCACCTAGGTCGCTCAATTGGTTGAGTGTCAGACTCTTGGTTTCTGCTCAGGTCATGATCTCAAGGTCCTGGGATCAAGCCCTGTGTCAGACTCCATACTCAGCAGAGTCTGCTTGAGATTCTCCCTCTCCTTCTCCCTCTGCCCTCCTCCAGCTCATGCTCGCTCTCACTCTCTCTCTCTCTCAAATAAATAAATAAAATCTAAAAAAAAATAATAATAATGACAGGACCTCATTCCCAATCTCCTCAGAGGATGCATGACTAATACCTATTCCTTGGAAGAGAAGGGAGAACAGAGGCAGAGCTGACAGCCAGCTGGGAAGGTACATCACTTAGAAGTCTTTACCTGGGCACAGGTTCATTAGGTTCAGGCCTCTACACCTTGAAGAACTTTCCCCATGAGAGCCCACGTCCCATTCCTGCACCTGAAAACCGAGGCCTGGAGGGTACCCGGTGGTAGCAAGACACTCAGCCTACTGGGAGGGAGTATAGGTAGTAATGAGTCCCCCTTGACTCTGGGCTTGGTAGGGACAGACCCAAATGACCTACTTGTATCTCTGATACTTTGCCTGGGGAAGCCTAACACTTATCTCTTCCCCAGTGATAACATATCCGGGAACCAAGCCCTAGATCCAAATATCAAACCATCTCTTCCTATAACTTCAAATATTACCTAGATGCTCATGACTCCAAAACCTTTATCTTCAATTTGTTCTCTGTATTTAAGAGACTGGGATTTTTTTTGTTTATTGATTCTTTGTTCATTTGTTTTGTTTCTTGTTTTCCACATGAGTGAAATCATATGGTATTTGTCTTTCTCTGAGCAGCATTATACCCTCTAGGTCCATCCATGTGGTAGCAAATGCAAAATCTCATTCTTTTTTATGGCTGAGTAATATTCCATGATGTATATGTATACTACATCTTCTTTATCCATTCATCTAATGATGGGCACTTGGGTTGATCCATACCTTGGTTGTTAATAATGCTGCAATAAACATAGGGGTACATATATCTTTTCAAATTAGTGTTTTTGTTTTCTTTGGGTAAATACCCAGTAATGGAATTACTGAATCACATGCTATTTCTATTTTTAATTTTTTGAGAACCTCCATACTGTTTTTCTGCAGTGCCTGCACCAATTTGCATTCCTGCCAACAGGGCACAAGGGTTTTTTTATCTCCACATCCTTGCCAACGTTTGTTATTTCTCGTTTTTTTGATTCCTGCCATTCTGATGGGTGTATGGTGATACCATTATATTGTACGCCGGAAATTAAAATAACACAGTATGTTAATTGTACTTCACAAAAACAACACCACGACAACAACCAAAACCTTTATCTTCATTCCAGATCCATCTCCAGTGTTCTAAATGAGGGGTCAGCAAACTTTTTCCATAAAAAGCCACATAAATTCTCTATCACAGTCATTTCTTTCTTTTTTTTTTTTTTTTTTACAAAAAAATATAAAAGGCATTCTTAAACTGGCTCTGGGCTCAATTTGCCCCTCAGGCCACAGTTTGCTCACTGCTGCTCCAGACCTCTCTCTACTCCATGCCCTACTCTTCCCTCCTTTCCCTAGTTCTCTTACTTCTGCCACCTGCCACATCTTTCATTTTCCTCAATAACAGCAAATCTTCAAATCTGAGAAAAGCAGGATGTTTAGGGATGCCAAATATCATGCATAGGCATGCTAAATAAAACAGGGTGGTTTTATTAGTTATCTATCGCTCTGAAGCAAACTACCCAAAAGTTTGCGACTTAAGAACAAACATTTAACAATATCATCCCTGTGGGTCAGGGATGGGTCATTGGCTGGGTTTCTGGCTCAGAGTCTCCCAGGAGATTGCTGTCAAAATACTGAGCAGTCTGACAGATCCTACAATTTATGTGAAAATGCAAAACATCTAGACTAGACAAAATAATTTGGAAAAAAAAAAAAGCAAGGTTGTAGGAACTTCATGTCCCAATTTCAAAGCATATTATAAAGTTATAGTTATCAAGATCAGTGTGGTTCCATGCCAGAAATAAGTACTGAGATTTATAGTCAATTGATCCTTAACAAAGGTACAGGGCAATTCTTTGAGGAAAAGGCAGGTTTGTTCACAAAATGATGTTAAGAAAATTGAACTCAGACCCTCACCTCACATAATACACAAACGTTAACTCAAAATAGATCATACACTTGAACTTAAGAGCTAAAACAACAAAACATTTAGAGGAAAATGTAGGAGAAAATCCTCGAGACCTCGAGTTAAGCAAAGATTTTTATAGATGTGACACTTAAAGTATGGTACTCAAACAGGGGAAAGGGATAAACTATACCTCATCAAAATGGTCCAAACTTTGGTCCTTCGAAAGACAATGAAAATGAAAAGCCAAGTAACAGCCTGAGGGAAAATATTTGCAAAATACTCATCCGATAAAGGACTTAAGAACTTAAAAAAAGCATCAAGAATTTAAAAAGAACACACGGAACTTGATAAGACAAACAAACCAATAATAAAATCACTCAAAAGATATGAACAGACATTTCACAAAAGAAGATACACGGATGGCCAATAAGCACAGGAAAAGATGCTCAACATCAGTCATTAGAGAAACGCAAATTAAAGCCATGATAGGATGGCATTTCACATCCCCTAAAATATGTGGAAGTAAAGGAACACACATCTTGCTGGTGGCAATGTGAAATGGTGTAGCTGCTGTGGAAAAGTCTAGCAGTTCTTCAAAAAGATAAACACAGAGTGATCATACTTAATTCCACAGCTAAGTGTGTAACCAAGAGAACTGAAAACCTATGCATGCACACATACTTGCATGTGAATATTCACAGCAGCTTTATTCACAGAAGCCCCAAACGGGAAACAACCCAAACATCCATCAGCTAATAAAACGAGATGTGATGCATCCATATAACAGAATGTTATTTAGTAAAGAAAAGGAACAAACTATGAATTCATGATACGAGATGGACGAACCTCAAAAACATTATGCTAAATATAAAATCAGACACAAGGGACCACATACTAAGAGTCCATTTCTACGAAGTGTCCAGAAAAGGCAAATTAATAGAGGCAGGAAGTAGATTAATAGTTGTCCAAATCAACTGTAAATGAACATGAGGGATGTTACTGGGGAGATAAAAATGCTCCTAAATTGATAAATGTTGATGGGAACATCACTAAGTTACTAAAAGTCAACGAAATGTACACCTGAAATGGTTTGATTTTCTGATATAGAAACTATACTCCAGTGATGTTATGATTGGGCAAGGCTTCAGTCATTACAAAGCTGAAATGAAACTGGAGGATTCACTTTCAAGGAGGCTTGCTCGCATGTCTGGCAAATTGGTACTGCATGTCGGTGAGCAGCCTCAGTTCCTCCACACCAGAGCTTCTTCAAAAGGTTGCTCAAGCATTACAATAACCAAGACATGGAAACAACCTAAGTGTCCATCGATGGGTGAATGGATAAAGAAATTGTGGGACAGACACACAAAGGAATATTATTCAGCCACAAAAAAATGAGGAAATTCTACCATTTCCAACAACTTGGAGGGAACTTAAAGGTATTACACTAAGTGAAATAGATCAGACAAAAAGAAATGCTTTTTGTCTTTTTACGTGGAATCTCAAAACTTACAGAAAAAGAGATCAGACGTGTGGTTACCAGAAGTGGAGCACAGGGGCAGGAGGAAACAGAGAAAAGTAGCCAAAAGGTACAAACTTCTAATTATAAGATAAGTAAGTAGTAGAGACGTGATATACAACATGATGACTATAACTAGCACTGTGTATGATATATAGGAAATTTAAGAGAGCAAATCCTAAGAGCTTTCATCACAAGAAGAAATTTTTTTCTTTTTTCCTTTCTCTCCTTTTATGTATAATGTATGTATAATGAAGAGATAGATATTAGCTGAACCCACTGTAATCACAATATATATAAATTGAACCATCATGCTGTGTGCCTTACACTTATGCTGTGATGTATGTCAATTTTTTCAATAAATTATAAATATTATAAGAGCTCTTTATAGCCTTTTACCAAAAGCAGCAAATGGAATCCAGGCAGCACCGTCAGCACATGGCCTGTAACCTCCTTAGCTGGATGACCCAGTTCATAAATTATGTTCCCTACTTTTCACATTAACACAAGTGACAGTGTTACTGATAAACCTTTGGCCACTAAAGAACAAGTACCCCTTTCCTCCAGCCTCCAATAAAATTTCTTCATTTTCTTCCCCTTCCTCAGGCCAGCCGCCTTGAGGACCATCGGGCTTCTGTCTTTTCAGTCTTTTCAGAGCCCATGAGGTTTTCCTCCAAACACTCTGTTCCAGCTTCCATTTGCCACTCTGATGTTTTAACTCTTTGTTGTGGTAAAACCCTATTTCCAAGTATCATTTCTGTACTGGTTATCTACAACCGCGTAACAAATTACTCAAAAACTTGGTGGGTGGGAATAATCAAGAAACATTCTCTCACAGGTCTGGTGGCCAGGAATCTGTGAACGGCTTAACTGGTTAGTTCTGACTCAGGAGCTCTCATGAGGTTGTGGTCAAGAGGTCAGCAGGGGCTGAGCCATCCAAAGGCTTGACTGACCGGGAGAATCCATTTCCAAAGGGACTCATTCAATGAGTAGCACGTTGGTGATGGCTCCGTTCCTCCCAGCCGAGGCCTCTCCCTGGGACTGCTAGAGTGTCCTCGTGACAACGCAGCTGGCTCTCCCAGGAGTGAGCTGAGATACAGAGAAAGCCAGGCAGAAAGCCATTCTTTTTATGACCTATCTTCAGAAGTCATAGAGTATCACTTCTGCCAAATTCTGTTCATTAGAAAGGTGTTTGGATGGATTTCCCCTTTCAAGGGAGAAATGCCAAATTTACAGATATATAGTAAAACCATGATGGTGGTCAAACTAAGAAATACAGAATTCACAAAAATAAGACCCAGTGAGACTAATTTTCTTGACTGACTCACCAACTTACTCTGAGGGCATCTGCCACCATTACTTCCCAGTGTATTCTAATCAATGACAGCATCTCTGAAATGAGCATAGAGCCTCCTCCCAACCCCCAGGCAAGGGACTACGGTTAAAAAAAGACAACACTCTTTTTCTGTGTGTTACTTAAAAGCAACTCTCTTTGTTCTAGACTTTTATTTTGTGGTTTCAGCTGTAGAAATTAATAATGAAAACTAAATTTTTTTTTTTGAAAACTAAATGTTTTTAAAGTGAGTAAGCTCAGTGCTCATGGCCACTGTTAAAAAGGTTTAAGACAAACTAGATGATTTATTCACTTGTATACCTATTGTCTGTTCCCTGCTAGAATGTAAGCTTCACAAAGTCAGGCATATTTGTTGAATCACAGTGAAGAGGACTATGGTAAAGACTCAAGAATGCATGTCAAGCCCTCACAGTTGACACTGGGCATTGCCTAACTAAATGTAAGATTGAGTTCATCTAGAGCCAGTATGAGTATCTGGCAGATTTGATCTTTGGCGTGGACTCTTACCAGGAGTAAATTTTTGAAAACTTTTGAATAAAGTTGATTATAAGATTTGGGGGGAAAAAATGAAAAATAAAGTGAATAAACTAGAGCAGGGTCCATTGGCCCCATTTTGAGTAACAGGACTCTATACTATCCACTCCTTCCCCACGCCACAATTCTCTGCCCCCAGGACCCCACAAAAACCTTTCCCCCTGAATTAATTCATAAAAATAGACCTCTTGAGAAAGCCTGCCCCACCAAGTCATCTATATGCCTGAACATTTCTGCATAGAATTAGTTAATATAAATTGAGTGCATACTAAATACTGGATACTTCACATATATTACCTCATATTATTGCACAACAACCCGAGTTATTTTCAGTCTCATTTCATGAGAGGACTGAGGCTCAGGTATTAAATAATTGGCCGAGGTCACACGGCTATTAAGTGCCACAACTGGATCTTGAGCCACAGAAGTCTGTGTAAAGATTCATGCACTGATGTTTCTACACTAATCTGAATACCAATGGAAAAGCACAGTTTATGCTAAAACTAAACCTCTGTGACTAGGCAAGGATAGAGTGATCCTGGTTTGGGCAGTTGTTCGTCTACCATGTTGAAGGATACAATCAACTTATTAACCAGGAGAAAGAGCCAAAGTGTAGCTGTCATGATGTCATGACCTCATTGTAAGCACCAGGAGACTCCTAAGGAAACTATTAGATTTTTGGGGACATGGGAGAAATGGAGACATGACCAACTTGACAAAACAAGGGAGCGTTAAGAATGGACTTTATTTTGGGGCGCCTGGGTGGCTCAGTTGTTAGGGTCTGTCTTCGGCTCGGGTCATGATCCCAGGGTTCTGGGATTAAGCCCCTCATCGGTCTGCCTGCTAGGCGGGAAGCCTGCTTCTCCTTCTCCCACTCCCCCTGCTTGTGTTCCCTCTCTCGCTATGTCTCTCTCTGTCAAATAAATAAAATCTTTAAAAAAAAATGAACTATTTTTTTTAAGATTTTATTTATTTATTTGAGAGAGGAGGAGCAGAGGGAGAGAATCTCAAGCAGACTCCCCGCTGAGCACGGAGCCTGCCGATGCTGGGAGGGGGTGGGGGGAGAGCTCTATCTCAGGACAATGAGATCAAGACTTGAGGCGAAACCAAGAGTCAGATGCTCAAATGACTGAGCCACCCAGGTGGCCCAAGAATGGACTTTAAAAAGAAAAGGAAAATTTTTTTTAGAAATTGAGAATTAGGAAAAAAAAAAAAAAAAGAAAATTGAAAATCAGATAATAGTATATAACAAGAGCTGGCACACTATGGCCTACATGCCAAGTACAACCCACCATATGATTTTTGAAAATAAAATTTTATTGGAGCACAATAGTGTCCACTGCCTATAGCTGCTTTTACACTATTACAGTAGAGTTTACTAGCTGCACAGCCTGCAAGTCTAAAATATTGACCATCTGGCTCTTTAAGAAAACTTTGTCAATGCCAGGATATACTCATTGGAGGCAGTTTATAGGTATCCTGCTGCCATGTCTGGTGAGAATAACAGGACACACGTGCATCAGGCAAGAAAATGCCAGAGAAGACAGAAGGTAAGTGACTCCTCAATCTTTTGAGGAAATCATGAATGTGCCAAAGGAAGGAAATGAGAAAACAGATTATGCTCTGATCAAGAGAAGAATTGCTCAAATGAGCCGTGACCAACTTTGTAGATCAATCAAGCAAGTGTGACCAGACAGGCTGCTGAGATGTGTGCATCTGCAGCTCCAGAAATCCTGGGATGAAACTGGAGATCAGGGAACATTCAAGGTGATTCACACTTCGTGACTGTGTGGTCTATGGCTCCATTCTAAGGAAACCCATACAAACTTTAGAGAAGGACAACGTAAATAGGAGAGACAGGAGTAAAGGGACCACACCTAGCCACCAGTAGATCAACAAATATTTGTGGAGGGTACCCCTCCCTTTGGCAATGGCAGCAAGACCAGCAATAAGAACGACAGCATTTAACATAAGGCTAAGTGCCTTGTTATCTCATTTAACCCGTATGGACAATCCTACAACTAGGTATTACTGTTTTGCAGATAAGGAGACAGAGGTTCAGAAAACTTGCCCAAGTGGTCAGTGTCAGGACTGATGAAGAGTGCCAGGTTTCCTTTGCTTGGGATGGGAATTGTGTGTAAATCTCAGATTCCACATATCCCACCAGGGCCAGCAAGGTGGAAAAGAGCATAGGGTCCGTCCCTAAGGGCCTCATGTGCACCAGAACAGCCGTTTCCTGACTTCCCCAGCAGGTGCAAGGTAAAAAGCCTCCAATGGTTCATTGTTTGCTAAGATAGTAGTTCTGGAGGTTTCAGGCCTTATTTGTACACTTGTGCTTCTTTTGAGTCTGAAAACCACAGAGGATGTCTGGGACTCTGAGGCCTTGTGATAAATCACGCCACCCATGGGTCTTGTGGAATTGTTGGCATCTTCACTGAATATTGGGTAGGGTTCTTCATAACATAGAAGGCATGTAGGGAGGCACTAAAAACCACTGTCTTCCCATTAAGTTCTTAATCATGGCTTATATTAGGTTTTTAATCATAGAACTCTTGCAATCCCCTAACCTAGGTGGTTTCTGTATTTTTTAGGGTTGGGAAGTATATGGCTCAATGGAGACAGAGCACTCTGGCCTGCCCACCCCACCATGTACCGCCCACCCCCACCCCGCGGCGGCCCTGGCTGCTCTGCTAATTCATTTGCACAACGCAGTGATCGTCAACCTTTTTTCTTAGCTCTTCTTCTACCAGGAGCTCCATTAAACATTTTCTCCTAGTCACTTCTCCCCATGAAATTCTAATACTACAGAAATACTGTCTATCTATTTAAGTACTATCTGTGTACCCATACTTTACATATGCAAAAGTAAGATTTTTTTTTTGCCCCCGCTCCCCAACCAATGTTCACCCCCTTGGAGAAGGTATCTCGCCTGTAAAGAATGCATGTGAGACTTTGCTACTCTAAGTATGATCAATCATCCCTCTCTATCAATGGATCCATCAGCAGCATCAATACCACCTGGGTGCTTCTTAGAAATGCAGAATCTAAGGTCCCATCCCAGACCAGCTGAATTATGCTGTGCATTATAACAAGACTTCCTAGGAGGCTCACAGGTACATTAAAGTTGGAGAAGCACTGACGTAAGAATGAATGTGCACAGTGACCTGACACTCATAACCTTTGAATGCAGCCCATTGTACCTCCAAATAGCCATGATTGAGAGATCATTCTCCAGATACAGAGTACAAACTGGTCTTTTTAGAAGTCTACCTACAGCTCCTAATTCTTCCCCAGGCGCCCAAGCAAAATAATATTAATTCCCTCAGTCTTTTCTAAACTACAAGGCTTTGAGTCTCTTAATATTTTCAATTTCTCTTTTCTAATTTGCTTTAATTGATATTAATCATGCTTTAACAAATGGTAACTTTTATCATTTACTGGAAGCTTGCTATATCTTGGCCCACTATTTATCTAATAGCCACACAAGCCTAAAGCAGGTATTATTACCCCATCCTATAAATAAGGAAACTAAGGTTCCTAGAGGTTGAGCGATTTCCCTTAATCACACAGTAGTAAGTGGCTCGGACCAAATTCAAAACCAGATCTGCCATGTTCCAAAGCCAACACACTTTCCATTTCTCTACTGTTTTAATTTGAAGTCTGTGGCAAAGACTTGAGTCCCTTTTTCCCAAGGGATTGGCTAATGAGAGTTTTAGATTACAAGGCCGCTATTTAGGTTCAGCAAAGGAATTCTATCATCATCAGATTGGACCTATCTTTCAAGGGGCATAACCAAAGCCCACTGATCATCAGTTAAAAAAAGAGGCTTTTAGTTCATGGTGATATAGAATACCCTTTAATCATAATTCAGCCAGCCTTTCATTTTACTGATGAGTAAACTGAGGTCAGAAAGTAGAAGTGATTTGATCAAGGTCTCACAGCTAATTAACAGCAGAATCTAGGCTAGACTCTATATGACCTAAGGCCTAGTCCAGATTGCCCATTTCCTACTCCACTGTACAGTATAGCCTACTTCATTCTCTAGGGAAAAGGAGAATAAAAGAGGTCCAAACTAAGAGTATACTAGTAGTACATAACAAGTAAAAATAGTCTACATGCACTTACTTTCTCCTGAGAGTATGTTTGGCTAAGCGAAGGTGAGACTTTCAGACAGTAGATGAGAGAGCTAGAGAGAAAGGGTTTCTTTTTCCTTTGGTGTAAGGAGTGACAGTGACTCAAACCAGCCTATGAGAGACACCCGGCAACATCTCTTCCCAGCCTTGTATTCAGCAACACGCACGTGGTTAGCTCAAAATCAGACATGGTGGGAGCATTTACACCATGAAAATCAGCAAATGCTACAGATCAGGTCTTCCTCCCCAGCCCCAGACCACTACTAGAAATGAGTTTATCAATGTATAAAATGTGATGCTTCAGTGCCAAGAGTATCGCAGTTCCCTTATCTGTTTCAGCAGAGGCTGAAACATCAGGCTACTTTCTGGCTTCCCTTAACCTTGTTTTCTTTTTCTTCTCTTGACTTTGGGTTGTACTGAGGAAAGAAGTTGCCAAGATGGCTCTGGTTCCACTGGAAGACTTTGGGCTGGGGTAGTGATTCTCCAGTTTTATTGTGCATCAGGATCACCTGGCAGGGGCAAGGGGTAAGTTAAACTGGACAGTACTGGGCGCCCCCTCCAGCGTTCCTGATTCAGCAGTTCTGTGTTAGGGCTTGAAATTTTGCATTTCTAATGAGATCCTGGGTGATATTTCATCCAGGGACCACATTTTGAGAACCATTGGCCTGGGGATTCTTGACTAGTCCCGGCTGATTGCACCTCATAGCCCTCGAACCTTAATGTACCACATGGTCTACATCAATTTAGTTTCAGCAAAGCACAGAGTCTTTACCTTTCTCCAAGACAGTGAGAAGGAGGACTCCTAGATTGTCACAACTTGTTCCCCTAGATACACAGTCACCCCCACCTTTGATTTTATTATTCTGAGAAGCTGGGAAGCTAGAGAAACTGAACAAAGCTGTGTTTACAGGTACAGGAGTAATTAGGTGTCCAAATCAATCCAGAGCTTTGAAGACAAAGCCCCTGGTATAAGAGGACCAATACTTTTTCACCCATGGGATAGGAGGGTCTGCAATGGAAAGACTCCCAATTTCTGAAGCCTTCCCAGAAAGT
>CM052891.1:25908277-25950026 GCA_028534135.1 Potos flavus | reverse complement strand
GGTATTTTAGCAAGAAGTCCTACAACTGCTTTCAGTAAGAAGTGGGGTCTATACAATTATCATATGATCTCTCTGATATGAAGAATTCTAGAGGCAGGGTGGGGGGTTGTGGGGGTGCAAGAGGGAAATGAAACAAGATGGGATCAGGAAGGAGACAAACCATAAGAGACTCCTAAACTCATGAAACAAACTGAGGGTGGATGGGGGGTAGGGGTGGGTAGGGATAGGGTGGCTGTGTTATGGACATTGAGGGGGGTATGTGCTATGGTAAGTGCTGTGAAATGTGTAAGCCTGAGAATTCACAGACATGTACCCTGGGGCAAATAATACATTATGTGTTAATTGAAAAATAAAAATAAATAAAAATTAAAAATTTAAAAAAAGAAGTGGGGTCTATAAATTGAATTAGCTGTAAGTTACTCTATAATATTACTATTGTTACTATTACATTACATTAACTAAAAGTTCAGAGTGGAAAGAATTATGCTAATTGACCAATATAAATTACACACGGAGTTCTGACCCTAGATATTTTTCTGAATTTTATTAATTATCTTGAAATGTCTATAAAAAGACATTTCATAGTGCTTCAGAATTTACAAAGCTCTTCCTAAAAAATCTATCTCTTTTTCATGAAGGCTGTAATTTTTTTTTTTAGTCTTGTTTGTTTTCTATCTGATAACATTGGGTAATTATTGTAGGTTCTTCTTAAGTCCTTCTCATAGATTTTCTTTATCTCCATCTTCAAGTGACCATAAATTGAAGCCATTTGAGTCCTATAAGAGGTGGATGTAGGTTTTGCCAATGTCAATTTCAAGGGATTCTGACTGATCAAATAACTTCCATTACGTCAAATCAGATGATTTTTTAATTAAGAGGAGCAAGCCCTCACAGACCACAATAATTTTTTAAATTTCTCAAATAGGAAAAGATAGAGTGCTCTTGCTTTAAACAAGATGAAATTAACCCATTTTATAGTCACATGTTCCTTTAAACCTAACTTAGAAATCTGAACTGTATTATAAGCTATATGTAGAGTTTGTTACATTCAGAATAAGTTGTTTATTAAACAAGTACAGTAGGAATGGTCGCTTAAATTTAAGTTTAAATTTCATTAAAACATGAAATTTTTGCATGAAATGCAGTTTAAATTGCATTAAAGTTTCCTAAATACCTTTACAAATATTTAAAGCAATGTACACCTTTAAACATCTCTGCTTTGGTACTATGTTTCCCCAGTTTAAAGATAAGGAATATGAGGATTACAGACATAAATGGCACCTTACAGACATAAGGCCACATCTTCTGACCCTTCCTGAACCCTCTCTGCTCAGAGTGTGGTCCAAGGACCAGCAGCATGCAGCCCCTGGAAGCTTATTAGAATGGTTGAGTCTTAGGTCATACTACAGACCTTATAAATCAGAATCTGCTTTTACTGCAACCGCGACCCCCAGGAGAATCATATGCACGCTAAAGACTGTGAAGTTCTGCTCTAAGTCACACTACTCTACACAGACTGGAAGCTGGGCTGCCAAAACTTTTCTCATCCTCACATGAGGAAGCATCCAGCCTCCACCTCTAACCAGACAGAGGCCAAGAAACTTTTTAACTCTTCCTTCACTCCAGCCCCAAGAACCGTGTGATATCTCAGACCCTGGAGTCTCTTCCCTCTCCTCTAACTCATCAGCAGCCATATCTTAAGCAGATACTGAAAACCAGTATGGGGGTGCCTGAGTGGCTCAGTGGGTTGAAGCCTCTGCCTTCGGCTTGGGTCATGATCTCAGGGTCCTGGGATCGAGCCCCGCATCGGGCTCTCTGCTCAGCGGGGAGCCTGCTTCCTCCTCTCTCTCTGCTTACTTGTGATCTCTCTCTGTCAAATAAATAAAATAAAACTTTAAAAAGAAAGAAAGAAAGAAAGAAAACCAGTATGTGGCATAATCCCTACAGAGAGAGAACTCTGGAAAGGAGAGAAGGTACATCTCCTTAGAACTGAATAGATTATAAAGAAGACCATGTCCATATGAGTTAAAACAATTCTGCACACTGGTTCCCATCACTCATTTCCTTTTGTACCCAAAGACCGGTGGTCAAAGCCACAGTGTACTCAGTTACATGGCACACAGAAGAGGCTTGGACCTTTCCCCCAGGAGTTCATTTAAGGTAGATATATTTTTCACCCCAAACAGATAGCCTGACCATAGGGCTGTTATATATTTGCCATTTTATGAAATATACTGTGCATGTGCCATAGTGCAGGGGTTCTTCTGTTTGTTATCTCTGTGTTGAGGTATTGCTACCTCCATCCAAGGATGTGAGGTGAAATCATTTGCCCAAGATCTATAGCTAATGCCAACGTTTAATAGTAGTCTGATGAGATTAAGTTTACCTGTTAGACCGTTCTAAGGCATGATATATACCAAACCATGTGATAAAAGATTTCTACTATAGATATTATTTTTCTTGAAAACAATGAAATCTTCCCTTAAAAAGGCAATCGGGTTTGATTACAGTCAGAAGGTCTGGGTTTGAATCCCAGCTTTGGGGCTTGTCTACTGGTGTGACTTTGATGGGTATCTTAACCAAACTGATCATGAGCTACTCCCTCTGAAAAGTAGAAGTATAACCTTTATCGTAAGGCTATTTTAAAGCTTAAACAGTAAGTCTGTGTATGTCTATCATAATGCTTGGTACATAAAAGGCACTTATTCATTAAAACCTAATCCACATAGTTCATACATTTGTTGGGATACATTTATTAATTCCCATGTTCCCTTTTCCATCCTCCTTAACCAACTTACAATGGCCCAACACAACCTCTCTCCTTATATTCTAGTTTTATATTTGAAAAGGTGATGGGTCTCTCCTCTCATCAGTACTCCGGCCAGGGCCAAAAATCCCTGGTCCAGATGTGATGGTCTCCAGGCAAGAAAACATAATCACATAGGTAATATATAATTAGGAGACAAAGTAGAGTAGGAACACATTCTCCAAAGCAGACCTCCTGGATTAACTCTGCCATGTATCATCTGTGTAGTCTTGGAAAGAGGTTAAAACTCTGTGATTCAGATGCTTTGTCTCTAAAATGGAGGTGATAATAATACATGTCTCATAAGTTTGTTGTAAGAATTAAATGAGATATTTATCACATTAAGTTCTTAGCCTAGTCACTGACAAATCCAACAAATATGGCTTTTCTTTGGTCCCTGGATGTAGAGGCAGACACAACTGTAGTTGGCTCTGCCTGTCTCTGTGTGATATGAGCCTGTAAGGGCTCAGTGGCAGCCATGGATCCTACTCCCTCACTGTCTGGATTAGCCCTAGTAAGCATGCTTTGGTCCTGCAGGTCAGAAATGAGAGAGTCTGTAGTCTATTACGTGGATTTCCTCAGGGTCATCTGGAAGGAATCTGTTCTTATCTTAAAAGAAACACTTAACTGTTCCCCAGCAGGGAGAAAAATACAGGTGGATTTCTGGTTAAACATGGCAGATTTAATGCATATTTCCACTCCACTCAAAACTCTAATGAAATGATAATAAAGGAGTAAAAAGTGGAAATTCACAAAGACAAAGAAAATGAAAATAGAAAAGAAGATAATAGATTTTAAAACAGAAGGTTAAAAGGATAATTGCATGGTTACAGACTTACTGGAGAGGAAATACTGAAACCAAAGACCACTGAGGGAAGGCAAAATGGAGCAAGCGGATTTGGGGTCATGGAGTTCCAAAAACGCTCAGGAATATGAGATATCAGTACTCCAAGAGCAGAGTGGAAGAATAAAACTAAAAAGAGGATAGGTTGATGGTCTGTATGTGGAAGCAGCAGTCAGTTCCCCCCATCTCCTTCCTTTTGAGCAAACAGGTGAGTCTCCCCCACCCTGACCACCCCAACTCAGATTGTACATGGGAGATTTGATCTCTGGGAAGTGAATCACAAAGGCTTTGAACTGGGGATACCACGTGCAGACAGAAGCAGGGTGAATACTAAAACCAAGGCCATTAAAATGTTTACATTCTTAATGAATGGTAAGACCCTTAGCTCCCTTCTACTGCATGGTTCCCAGACCTCTTTCAGGTGGTCTTATACTCCCTGGGCAGAATATGGATATTTCTTCTCCATAGAAGTGGTCTGGCCCCAGAAAAAAACACCTACAAATACTGTCATTTCATCTGATGAAAAAGCTGGCTTGGTCCTAATCACCCTATAATGATGCTTAATGTTCAACACACTCTCTCTGCAACCAGAGTTCCCTGTCAGGGTCTAAGTGCTTTACTCAGCTAAAAAATACCAGATGTTTGAGGAAGTCCCTTACATGAAAAGCAGAGATCAATCAACTGAAGAAGAAGAGGGGAAGGGGGGGAACTTGCACAGAGAAGAAAATTGAAACTAACAAACAATAATATAAGAAAAAAGATAAGAATATAATATCCACAGAGCAAGAATGGGTGAATTTAGAGAAGTGTCCATGGAAATAGACCAATATGATTAAAAATAAAAATTATTTTTGTTAAAGGTCAACTGAAGGGCTGGAATGTAAAGTTAAGGATATCTTCAAAAATCTAGGAGAAAAAGTTAAAAATAGAAAAATAAAAGAAATACATGAAAATTAGAGGAATGAGAATAATAGCAAATTAAAGATGGCTAAAATTCTTTGCTATTCTCCCACTGAGAGGTAGAATCTAAATCCCCTCCTCTTAAATACATCTGGTCTTGGTGACTTGCTTGACCAATAGAATGTGGTAGAAATGATGTTCTGAAACTTCCAAGCCTAGGTCACAAGAAGGCTTGCAAATTCTTTCTAGGCCTCCTGTAGTAATACTCCTGTAATACTATTCCAAACGCAGCCACCATACTCTGAGGAAGCTCAAGCAGCCCTGTGGGGACTGCCATGTGGAAAGATACCAACGCCCCCCATCAACAACCACCACCAACTTGCTGGCCCTGTGACTGAGCCATCTTGGAAGTAGTTACTGTAGTCTCATTAGAGATTTCCTAGTGATGCCACATAAAGCAGAGATGAAGCTATACTCCACCAAGTCCTGCCCAAATTATAGATTTGTGAGCAAAATAAATGATTACTGTTGTTTTAAGCTGCTTGGTTTTTAGATGGCTTATTATATCTCAATAGATAACTGGAACAAGGGCTAACAGTTGACCAATAAGAATTTTAGAAAGAGAGAGGAAGAAAAAAAAAAGAAAAAGAAAACAATAAAAGGAAAGAAACTTTCAAAATAATAATACAAGGGAAATTTCCAGAACTGAGTCTCTAGATTTAAAACAAAAGAAACAAAATATTGAGTGACCAACAAAGTGCATTAAAAAAACCTCTTCCGAGATACATCATCATAAAATTTCAGAATACTAGAGATAAAGAGAAAATCCTAAAAACTTCCAAAGACAAGGAAAAAGGAGGTGAAGGCAAAGCACATAAAATATCAGGAATCACTGCTCTTCGCAGTAGGAATTTAGAAGACAATGAAGCTCTACCTCAAAGCCTTTGGGGAAAAAAAAATGTTTTAAACTCAGAATTCTATTCTCAAATTATGAATCAAGTGTGAGGCCAGAATAAAGACATGTTTTTTCATAAGCAAGTTGTCAAAGATTTATTTTGCCAGAGGAAACTAAGCCAAGAATAATGACATCCTGGGCTCCAGGACTTAGGGATCCCACACAGCAAGGTGAAAGAATTCCCAGGAGGGAGGTGAAGGACAATCCCCTTGTACCAGCTGAACAACCCAAGCCAGCTTCGAGAATGGTGGACTCCAGGGGGATAAAGGGAGATGGATTCAGTAAGTTTCCTGGTGTTTTGACCATACTGAAAGGAGTTTGTAGTTCTGGAAATGATTCAGGCTTTCATGAGTGATAAAGTAAATGAAAAATTATGAAAAAATGAAGTGTGAAAGAAACCATCAATTCTAAGAAAAGCAAAAAGTTATGGAGAAAAGAAATGCAAACACTATATTCTGCAGACTCAGCTATGATAATGTTGACATGGACATACTAATGTAAACACAGATTATTAACTCAACCTTGTGAAAGTGTGATGGGATTATACTATAAGGATGCAGGAAGGAAAGCATGTGTCAGGAGAGGGGGTGGGTGACCATTTAAGAGAGCTGAATCGTCTTCTGCCATAGTAAGAAAGTGTTAGCTAATATCTTAAATTGAAAATCAAGAGAAAAGAGCCTAAGCAATTATTTGAATATAAGACAACACATTTACTTAGGCCTATATGACAAGCGCCAGTCTTTCCTGAAGAGGATTTGTGCAGGGAGAGCAGGATCCAGACCAAGGGAGAGAGTGCGGTGTATAGGGCTCATAATTTAAGTGCACAGCCCTGAAAGTGAGTGCCTCCTAACATTTTATGTCCTTGACACCTCACTTGCCTCACCCTAGTCCCAACCCTAGGGGACAGCACTTGACACCATACAGGTGGTGGCAGAAAGAGCAAATGCTAGAAATGATAAGGAAATGTAGAGAGGGGAGAGGGGGCTCAGGGCTGTGTATTTCACCTCCTAGTGGATGGACTGAACAAGAGACCTTTAAATCAAATCTGAACAGATGAATAGACTTTTGCAAGGCAGAGAAAAGAAGGGGATTCTAGGTTCAACAAACAAATGCAAAGGAACAGAGGCAGGTATGTGAAGTTAGGGGAAATGAACATAACTGCATGAAGGAGAGGAAACACACAGAATTTAATAAGACCTTATTACAGATCATAGATTCCAAAATACTGGGTTAGATTCTTAATACATAGCTAGATTCCTGAAAAAGAATTAGAGCACAAGAAATGAATTTAAGAACATTCTCTCCAGAGACTCAGAACAAATCTAAAGGCTTCAACTTGTAAGCATCAGTTGGTTGACATATTGGCCCATAGTGGGGCTTGGGATACTTGCATTAGATGGGCATAGAAGGTGCTTCCATTCAGAATTGCTTTAATGTGAGTTTTATGAGTTTCCACAGTGGGGCTGAGTGGGTAGAAGCCTGCTGAGGAGAGATTTGTCCCTTAACACCAGGAAAGCATAAGCTGCTAGGTGCCATGGGACTCTCCCTGCTCCAAAGCCAGGTTCCCTTGTGTCCCTGGGAACTAGATCAGGAAGTTTAAGCAAGAGAGGCCCAGAATTTGTGGTGACTGAGATATCACTGTGAAAGCAAACAAACATTTAGCCCAAGATCCTCTAAAGAAATGGTCGACAATGTTTTGTTTGCCTATTGACTGGCTTAGCATAATATTTTTTCAATCTTGGTCTTGTATCAATTTCTGACAGTACAATTGAAGGCTAATGCAAGAGTACATTGTCTACAGGGCCAGCCAAGGAAATTGGGAGCTTGGTCAGTGGCTGTAAATATCCTCTTGGTATTTCAATTTGTTTACTCTGAAGTGCTCTCTCAGGGGCCGAGAGGGTTCTGGGACACACTGGCACCAGGTTTGCAGTGGGAAAGATCAGTTGCTGAGATAAGGGTTGGGGTCCGCCTTGAGACGTGCCATGAAAAAAAAGATCTGATTTAGCCATTAAATCCCTCCAAAGGGTGGTGAGTATAGCTATAACAATGGGGTATTCAGAAGAACACTTGGTAGGCAGGAAAGGGATGTTCAAACAGAAATGCAACAGAGGTTTAGAGGACTGATTTGTCACTCCCTCTTCTTCCAGGGACACTGATCACTTACTGAACTTAGAAGGCTATACAAGTAGACTCCTACTTTCGGTGACCTAGGAGATGGTAGAGACCAAACACTAAAGCCAGAGGACAGCAAAATCCGCTGAAGATTTGTCCCCAGTGAAAATAGTCCGGGTCCACAGGACTCATTGTGGGTGGTCCTGGCTGAACTTGGGGTGAATGAGCTCATTGATCTTTGTTTTTAAGCATCTTAATGAACTTAACTACTCTAGGAGCAAGGTTGTTGGCAGAAACAGAGAACGAGAAAGAGAAAGGGGGGAGGAGAAAGAAATGAAGGAAAGATATGAGCACATAAAGAAATATACAGAAAATAACATATGTGCATAAACACATGTAGGAGGAAGAATCCTGAAAAACATTTGCCAAGGTTTGCAGAGTACCAAAGGATTCACACATATTCCTAGTAGGCGGTCCACTAAAAAGTCTAAGAGATACTCTGAAACTAACTAGCTACATACACACACACACACACGCACGCATGCACGCACCCAAAAAACAAAACTGAAGGGATTCTTTACTGTCTGCGATTCTTCAGTCTGAAATCTCTTGTTTGTATTTAGTGTGGAGTGTTTTCCCTAAAGGATATCCTGTTTGAGATTACTATTGGCCTGTTCCTCTTAACATCCTTAAAGAAACATCCAGAAAAACTAAATAAACCCCCACCCCTCCAATAGCATGCCAAATGATTTGTCTACAGGAGGTCAGGGAGAGAGTTACATGAACTAAGATGCATTCTCGTCTCCTCCTGCAGGCTCCTGCTATACCCCAGAATCCCAAATTGCTTCCCAAGAGGAGAAGGAAACTTGATCCCACTACTGGCATCACAGAGGGAGGTAGTGTGGCTTTGGAATCACCCAATGTGAGGCCAATTCCTGCCTTAGCAATTGAGTAGCCTCAAGTAAATCTGTGCCTCAGTTTCCTTGCCTGTAAAAGAAGGATAAATATTTATCTCCTAGAGCCATTACAAGAATCAAATGAGCAAATATATATAAAAGCACTCTATAGTTTATAATGAATTTTAACACACATTATTGTTATTATGTATATTTCTCCCATCATTGTGAAGATACCATATTGACTTCAGAGAATTAATTAGCAGTTGAAAAAATGATTAGAAATACTCACTTTTATTGTTTAGTTCAGCAATAGATTGCATACTCTTTATACACTAAAAACGCAAATAATGTGATTGTTTCTTACCATTGTCAGATTTAAAATATCAAATTTCTCAACCAGTGTTTTTCTATGACCTCCTCTTTTAGCAAACACTCTAGAATGATATGATACCAAGTACCCTGAACACCATGTGGGAAGTGGAAATTAAGAATGACAGAGACAAATCCTATAGGACCCAGAAAGTGATACTATTTTAAAAGTTGTTGTTGTTTTTTTTTAAAGATTTATTTATTTGACACAGAGAGAGAAAGAGTGAGAAAGGGAACACCAACAAGGGCAGTGGGAGAGGGAGAAGCAGGCTTCCTGCTGAGCAGAGAGCCTCATGTGGGGCTCGAACCCAGGACCCTGGGATCATGACCTGAGCCGAAGGCAGACGCTTAACGACTAAGCTACCCAGGCACCCCGAAAGTTATACTATTTTATACTAAGTTTCTACCTCCTTCAAGACTCTTAATCCTAACATCTTCTAATTCTGCCACAGCCATTAGGTTGAACTTTCAACATAGCTCACCTGGATTACTACAGTAAACTTTCTCTTCTCTCTGTCTTCAGTTTTATATAGTCCATTTTCAAAAGAGCAAAGGTGGATATGTGTGTTGTCTACCACCTCACTCTCATTGCCATTCCTCATATCTATACTGTGTCTCACTGAACAACTTTCACTTTCCTGAATTGTGCTATCTCTGAGATTTTTTGCCTGAAATGGACCTTCAAAACCCCTTCTCACCTTTGCCTCTCAGATCTTAGCTCAGGTGTCCCCTCCTTTGGGAAGCATTTCTAACAATCCCGTCCATTCATCTGCTCCCAGCTCCTAAAAGATGCCCATCCTGTGTGATTTATCAAAGTCTATGGATATTTTTATCATAGCACTAATTACTTGGCATTGCAATTACTGGTTTTCAGATTTTCCTTCCTATATTATGAACATCTTAAGGAGGGGAGTTATGTCAAATGTCTTTTTATATTTCTGAAACCTAGCACAAATGCCCAATGTTGATAGGTCCGATGAATGTTTACTGTGAATAGATGAATTAGCAAAAGAACAATTCTGTGAGCTGAAATGAGTTGCCAGTTGATTGCAGTTTGTTTGTCTGTTGAATTTTAGGATAAGGTCAGACAGCTCTCCTTTTAGGGTGCTTGGAAATTGCAGACTTGATAGAGGTAGGGGGATGGACTAGATGGTGCTTGCACCCCATCTGGTCCTCTCTCTCGGGCTGAGACTGGGGGGTGGGAGAGTAATTTCTTCAAAGAGGGGGACACAGAGTAAAAAGCAAGTAGTGGTTGCTGAGCACTCACCACATCCACAGGACCATGACAGGCAATCTAAATACAGAGTTCTGTCTCCACGATAATCATGTGAGTTTGGTGTCTTTAATCCCCCTTTTACAGATGGAGAAACTGAAAATTGGAGAGTTTAACTAACTTTCCAAGATTACGTAATTCCTAAATGACAAAGCCAGCACCTGAACTCAGATTCCCCCAGGTTCCTCCATCCATGCTTCTCCAACCGGAAGATGCATAATCTCACAGTTCAGTGGTGTGTGGGCTACCCAAAGCAAAAAGTTACACATATGGCATGTTTTCCTGGGGCTCTTTCACTTAAAGATTTGGGGGAAAATACTCTATTCGTCGTCAAAAACCACAAAATTAAATACTTAATTTGTAAAAATGTTTCAGAGGAAGAGAGTCATAAAACGTTTTCAGATTTTGAGCCGGTTGCTTTGGACTGGCCCTCCAGGCTTCCAGGCTCTATATGCTCACGCTCTGGAGTCATCAGAGCCACTGTATGGGAACGTTGGAGAAGCTCTGGACTGCTGTCAAGAAAGCAGCGGAAGCATGCCAAGATTCAAAGGGGGGCTGATGACACATCGTCCTCTAGACCGTGGGACTGCTGCCGAAGAGGCTCCAGCTGTGATACACATGGTCTGAGGAGGGAGCGCAGAACAGCAGGAGCTCATCTGAGCATTGAGTGGCTTAAAAATGTTCAAGAGGATATTTCCAAACCCTGAACATAGGCTATCTCCCCTTCTTGACTAAGCAGCAGATCCTGGCTCAGGGATGTGCCGTCTTGCCAAGGAGACTGAACAGAACTGATGGTGTCTGGATCATCCAGAATGGGAACAGAGAGAAGGAAAGTATGGTATGTCACTGTTTAAGCTGAATCCAGATGCCCAGTTAGCAAATGGTCTTCTGTTGGGTTCCTCCTCAATTTAAATTTCACTGGTCACTTAATCTTTGAATAAAGTCACAAAATTGTCAAGCCAACCTAAGACTTGAATTCTAATTCACATCTAAAAAGCACAAGCCACATTTAGTCTATAATAAGATACTTTTTTTCATATTCTAGCATCTCTATGTCTCTCTCTAAAAATAAGATTATGTGTCATATAATCTAATAAGTCATGTCTTTTTTTCTCTTAGTGTCACATTAAATAATAATGTATGTTGCCATCAATGGCTTCTTGGAGTCCAATAATGTATTGAGCTTTTATAAGTGGGTTTCCATACAGACACTGTGCATATATGTAAGTTTAAACACTATATGCTGTTGAAATATGTCTTCTTATAAACTCTCCAAATAAAGCACTACATATAAAAGAAATAAAAGGAACTGTTGTGGCCAAGACAGGAATAGAGCCCCTTCCACAAACAAAGGTCCCTTGAGTATCCCCTGGTGCCCCTTCCTGAGGCAACTCCATAGCATACGGCAGATCAAACAGGCAATACACGGATGAAAGCATAAATGAATGTAAGGATTAGAGCTGATCTATTTCCATATCTTTATCTGCAACTAAAATCCAAGAACAGGCAGTTCCTGTGTCAATAATAAAGCTTTGTGTTACTATTTGATACTATTTGAGCCTATAAAGAATATAAATGCATGACTTTGATAAATTTTAAAAATACAAAAAACCAAAAAATCTGTATGACCTAAATGAAGTTGTATTTAGAACTAAATAAATCAAAATTAATAAGTATATATGTTAATAAATAAGCACATTAATTAGGCATCTGAAAAAAATGCTTTCTACTGAGTAGTGAAAGAATAAAAAAAAAATCCTAAGCAAATTAAAATAGAGGAATCAATAAAAGTAAAGGCAGAAATTAATTAATTATAAACAAAAAAGAATAAGATATATATATGAACTGGGTCTTTGAAAAAGAACTGTAACTAAAATGAGCAATAAATTAGGTAAATCACTACCTAGACTAATCAAGAGAAAACATGAGAAGGAACAAGAATAGAAGAATAACCATAGACGAAGAAGAAATGAAAATAATTTTTTTTTTAAAGATTTTATTTATTTATTTGACAGAAAGAGAGAGATCACAAGTAGGCAGAGAGAGAGAGAGGGAAGCAGGCTCCCAGCTGAGCAGAGAGCCCGATGCGGGGCTCGATCCCAGGACCCTGAGATCATGACCTGAGCCGAAGGCAGAGGTTTTAATTCACTGAGCCACCCAGGCGCCCCGAAATGAAAATAATTTTAAGAAATATTTGCAAAGGAAACATACTTTAAAACCTGGAACAAATGGACTTTTTTCATTAAAAATAGAAACTGCCAAAATTGACTCAAGAGAGAAAAAAAAATTAAATAGACCAATTGTGAAAGCTGTCAAAGAGCACCAGTGTTTTTAAAACCATGCCAGAGGACAGAGTAAGAAGTAAGATTCTACACTGTAATTATATAGCCAGCAAAATGATAACACCAATATCTGATAGGACATAAGGATCACTCTAATGTATATCAATGCAAAACTTATAAATATTACAAAGAGAATTAGCAGTACACTGGGTAATTATATAGTAGGACCATCTGAAGTTTGTTCAGAAATCCAAAGATAGTTCACTGTTAAGAAATATGCTCTTACAAGTCACCCATTAATAAGTAAAAAGGCCAAAAAGCATGTACTCATTTCAAAAGATGCTGAAAAGTCATAATAGATACTTCTCTAACATGAAAAAAAAAATAGTATCTCAAACTATGCTACCTGCTTAATGGTAAATTATTATAAATACTCCTGTTAATAGAAAAAAACAAAGCAAATTACCATAAAAGATAAAATATTAACATATTTAACATTAATATAAGCAAAATATTAAAAATTATCACTACCTTTATGTAACTTCTTTCTGAAAATACTTTTTTTAAAGATTTTATTTTTATTTTTTTGAAGATTTATATTTTATTTTTTTAAAGATTTATTTTTTATTTTTTTAAAGATTTTATTTGAGAGAGGGAGAGAGTGCAGGTATGCATGAGCAGGAGGAGGGCCAAAGGGAGAGGGAGAGAATCTCAAGCAGGCTCCATGCCCAGCACGGAGCCCAACACAGGGCTTAATCCTAGGACTCTGAGATCATGACCTGAGACAAAACCAAGAGTCAGACACTTAAACAACTGAGCCACCTAGGTGCCCCTGGAAATACTTTTTAGTGCAGTCTGACACAAAAAATAGAAGTTAAAAAAAGATTAGAGAAGGAAAAATGATCATTATTTATAAATAATGTGATTTATACTTGGGAAGTTTAGGAAAAATGATTGAAAATCTTTTTTAAAAATAAGAGTAAGTAGTGAATAAAAGTAAGTGGTTGAGTAAGTAGTTGATAACAAAAAATTCATTAGAAAACATAATGTAATTTTTTAAATCTAATTCACAAGAGTAAATGAAAAATTAAAATATTCAGGAAGACTTAATAAGAAACACCCAGGACATTTTTTTAAAAGTGTTACAGTTCATCTAAGGAACAAAGAAGACTAGAAGATCTCATGTTAATAAGAAATCAATTTCTCTAACGTAATCTATAAATTCATTGTAATCTGATCAAATCAATCACTTCACAAAAATGATTTATCTCATGACATAAAAATGTGCAAATAGGGAGATTCTGAAAGAAGAACAAGGAGTTAGCATTAGTCAGATGTTACTTTTAAATTATAAAGCTACATTAAACTATTAAATGTTGCTGTGGAAAAGACAGATAAATCAATGAACTAGTACAGAAACACCAAAAATACCAAAATACATATGGATATCTAGTGAGAAACATATACAAATGAGTGAAAAAATATATCAAATATTCATTATATGATATCAGTATAACCATCTACTTATTTAGAAAAAAAAATAAAGCTGGACACCTACCCTGATCCTTATTCAAAAATAAATTCCAAGTGTAACAAAGATTCAAACACTTTTTTAAAAATACCTGAATGTGCTAAGAGAAATATAGGTAACTTTTTCAAATTAATCTTAGAGTAAGAGTCCTTCCTAATGATGGTACAAAACCCAGAGACTATACATTTAAAATAATTATAGAGTATAAAACTCAGAGACCACACATTTAAAATAAGAGTAAATATGACTCTGGAATAGCAAAAATACTGTGAACAAAAATTTAAAATAATAGCACATTAGAAAATATTTATAATGTGTTTATTACCAAAATGATAATATCCTTATAATGAGAACTCTTTAGAAGCATTTATTAAGAAGAGGGTATATAGGGGTGCCTGATTGGCTCAGTTGGTTGAGCGACTGGCTCTTGGTTTCAGCTCGGATTGAGATATTGGTGTTGTGGGATTGAGCCCCACAAGGGGCTCCGGCTCCTCATGGAGTCTGCTTGAGATTCTCTCGCTCCCCCTCCAACCCTGCCCCTGCTTGTGCACATGCTCTCTTTCTCTCCCTCTCTTAAATAAACAAACAAACAAGAGTAAATATTAAAGATGGCAAAGGACATAGATCTGAGGGGGAAAAAGAGACACTAAAATGGTGATAAACAGGAAAAGATGCTCAACCTCACTAGTCATTAAAGAAATGTATATTGACCAACAACAAGATACCATTTTCATCTCAAAAGTAAGTGATGACTATGGCTGGGGGTGGGAAGCACTCTCATAAATTGGTTGATAGGAACAGAAATTGGTACCAACCATGTGGAAGGTAACTGGGCAAACTCTATCAAAATATAAAATGCGCAATCCTTTGTGCCCATTATTGAATTTCTAGGAATTCACCCAACAGACATGCCCTCTTATGTCTCTAAATACACATATACACAGGTGTTTGTGGCAGCACTGCAGCCAATAGCAGAAGTTGTTAAATAAGCCAAATATTATCGGTAGGGAACACTTAGACCATGATATACACACATCCTGTGAAGCATTACTGAACTATTAAAAAGAGTAAGATAGGTTTATATACAGTGATGTGGGGGAAATGTCCAAGGTACATTATGTGACAGAGCAAGCAAGGTACACAACACTGCTTAGCATAAGTCCATCTGTAATTTTTAAAGCATACACAAAGTGTGCAGACGCCTGCTGACACAGAAAACCTCTGAAAGGATAAGCAAGAATGGGGAAATACGATTACCTAAGGAGGGTAGGACTAGAAGCAAAGAGTGAGAACATCTAGCTTTCACCTTATACACTTCTGTACTACTATATAGCTCATAATAGTGATCATGAGTTTTTTAATTTTAAGAAACTAAATTTTCTAATAAATATGTGAGAACTTTTTTTTTTTTTTTGGAGTCACAGGCTTCTAAGATCTAGGATGTTTGTGGTCCTTGCATTATTGATTGATTATTTAATTATCATGAAGACAACACTGTGGGATATTATGATACCCACTTTATATATGAGGAAATTGTGCTTTGAAGAAGTTAAATAACTCTCTCAAGTTACACAAAGTGGCTCTGTCACGGCCAGGATTTTAATTTCAATTGGGATCTGCCTTGTTCCAAGACTGCTGTACAATACTGGCCTCCAGCTCTTCATAATTGTTATATCCATTAGGACACCCACTAGATCCACGAAGGCCAGGATTTTTCTTGGCCTTAGTCTCTGCTGCATATCAAGTCCTGGTAGAGTAAACTCACAAGAACTATCTATTGAATGCATGAAAGGCACCAGAGATTTAATAGAATCATGGATCTGATTTATTTGATCACAAGAATTAGGTAAAAATCAGAAAATCCCAAGTAAGGTAAGAATTACAAGGTCTTCATCTCTATTCTCTCTTTTGTATTATCTTGTTTTATGGCATAAGTAAGCCTGCATACGATCCTCAGGCTGCCCCATCTCCTTGCATAGATGGAGACACATGTCTGAATTTTAACCAATAGAATATGCGGGGAATTGATGAATGCTACCTCTTGGACTTGAATATCACCAAATATTTGTATTGTGCCTTAGCAAGTAATAAAGCTCTTTTCATTTTATACAGTATTCCTGCATAGCCTATAAATGCTGTTTCATTATCTTTTAGCCTTTAACATTACAGATGAGAAGTCCAATATTTTCCTCACTATCTTTCCATTGTAAGTAACTTGTTCTTTCTTCCTATAAGGTTGTAATATATTCACATTGTCTTAGGAATTCAGGAACTTTATGTGAATGTTACATGTCATCAGTCCTGCCTCGAACTTGATGAACCCCTTTAGCATGCAAATTCAGATCTATCTTCAACTCAGGATACCTTCTCTTCCTACTATTTGTTAAGGAATTAATTATTCTCCCAATTCTTTTTTGAATTTCCATTTTTCATATGCCATGTCTTTGGGATGCCTCTCCCTGAACTTCTTTCTCTGCATAGCATCTATCTTTATCTTTGCTCTGGGCTTCGAGATACATCTTCCACTGGCCTCCAGTGACCATTCTCTCTTTCAATCAATCTGCTGACATGTTGAACTGGGAAATCTAGTGGTTTGGCTCCATGTTTGTGGTGCACTTGAGTCTCTTGCAGTGTCTTTGTTTGGATTTAGATGGTCACTTGTTACACTCTAGCAAGTCATATTCATGGATGGGCCTCTATGGCGTCTCCTAACTGGTGTCAGCCAAACGACAGCATGGGGGAAATATTTTCTACTCCCAGGAGATTGTCAGTCCCCTGTGAAGGCACCCAAAGGGTGTCCTCTACATTCTAGCTAAGATAGGTTCTCATATTCTGCCATCTCAGGGTCAGAAAGGATACAGCTCCCAGATCTAGTTCCTGCTTGGCCTCATAGGGACCATAGAAACCAGATACCTTCAAGGTTGATATCACTCTTTCCTCCAGGACCGTATATCTCAGAACCAGCATTTTCTCAGGATTCCCCAGGCTGTCCTTTCCTTATACTAGGGCGATCTCTTTTCTAGCTCTAACTCTGCTTCTTGAGGAAGAAAGCCCTCTGTCTGGTCTTCTTTCCTCAGCTCAGCCTCATGTTCCTCCCATCTGGCCCAAGAGAAGAAGGAGTTGGGGGGGCACCTGGGTGGCTCAGTGGGTTAAAGCCTCTGCCTTCGGCTCAGGTCATGATCTCAGGGACATGGGATCGAGCCCCAGCATAGGGCCCTCTGCTCAGCAGGGAGCCTGCTTCCCCCTCTCCCTCTGCCTGCCTCTCTGCCTACTTGTGATCTCTTTCTCTCTATCAAATAAATAAATAAAATCTTAAAAAAAAAAAAAAAGGAGCTGGTGGTCAAAGAGAAGAAAGCTGCAATTAGGTGTCCATCTTCCCAGAATCCTTGTTCTTCTGTGTTCTTACAAATTGTCTTCTATTTTTAAGTGAAAGAAAAGGAAAAAAAAAAATAGTCAAAGCAGGACTGAAAGAATAAAATATCATTTACATAAGCAGAAAGAATCATGATCATGATAGAAGAGGAAAAAGCCCTGCACTGGAAACCAGACAATCTGTTGCTCATTGTCTTGGGGAATCTTGCAAGGGACCTATCAGTGCTGCACTTCAATTCTCCCTTCTGTTAAATAAATATGCTAGACTGAATATTTATATGAGTTGAATATATTTATATCCCCCAAATTCATATGTCAAAGCCTAATCCCCAATGTGATGGTAATTGAAGGTAGGGCTTTTAGGAGATGATTAGGTTATGAGAGTGGAGACTTCATGAATGGGATTAGTGCCCCTATTAGAAGAGACACAAAAGAGATAATCTCTCAGCAGCGTGAGAACACAGCAAGAAGGTGGCCATCTACAAGCCAGAAAGTAGACCCTTCCCACACACCTGATCTGCTGAGATCTTGATCTTGTACTTCCCAACCTTCAGAAATGTGAGAAATAAATGCTGTTTAAGCCACCAGTCTACGGTATTTTCATTCTAGCAGCCTGAACTGACTAAGCCAGAAACAGTCATTCCCAAGGCCTAATCCAACATGAAACCCTCTGTTAATTCCCTGTAATGACTTATGGTCAAGGAAAGGTTTAGAAGAAGGAGTAGGAAGAAGAGAAGGAGGAGGAGGAAGAAATAGAAGAGGAGGAGGGAAAGAAGAAGGGCAGGAAGAGGAAGAGGGAGAAGAAGAAAGAACTGTTCGTAATAAATTGCAACATTGGTTTGAGAAGTGGTTATATCCTGTGAGCCTTATAAATCACTTCTGAAACAGCTTAAGTCCCTCATTGCTTCTTTATGGGGCAGCTAATGCCAGAGGGTTACGGGATGTCAGTTACTCAGCAGAAGTCACGCATTGAGCTTACTGGCCAAATCAAGGAAGGAGAGAAAATGCCATTTCATTTAGCTTATTTGCCCAATTCAGAGACATAAAGTGTCAGAGAGGGAACCCCTTAGGCACCATCAAGTTAAGCTCAGCCTCCTGATTCATGCTCAACCCAGGTCTAAACTAACGCAGAAACTAAAAGTGCAAAAGAGCAAGAGTCAAAACAAACAGGGCCTGATATTCTCAAAAACAGCGAAAGCTCAGATCTTCCATTTGCCCAGTTGTTTTAAGAAACCACAACAGCAAACATCCACAAATAGAAGTTCTGATCTGGGATTGTCAGTGCCTTAAATCCCACAGAATAAACAAGGAAGAAAGAGAACAGAGAGTCACAAGGATTAGGTCACTGGGCTCTGTGGTCCATGTGTCCCTCCCTGATGACCAGAAAAATGTGCAGGGACTGACCACAGAACACACTTTCCATCCTGCCCTGGTGATGTTAAACCAGCCCAGCCTAGGCCCCTGGCTAGTCCCTAACATGTGAATGAATGCATCGCACTCATTCAGTTCAGGCATTAGAGTGTTAACTATTTCACCAACTGTCCTCCCTTTCCAAACCTGATCCTGACTTCCTTTGCTCCAAATCTCCCATCTCTGTTTGTGCAACTAAACTCACCCCTCAAACTTGGTGCTTGTTCTCTAGAACTGGCCTCCAACTTCCTTCCCCACACCCATGCCCCAAGTTAACATGTACTCTGACAAACCTACTATGTAAATGAGCCTGATCTCCAAGACTGCACCCTGAAGTAAGTCTGTCAAGGCTGCAGCAATAGTGAGGTTGTTCCTTAGACCTAGGGTAGTGTGGGCTTAGACAGGTGAAAGTGATTAGTACAGAGTGCAGTGTGATATTAGAAAAGCATTTTGCAACCAGCTTGTGAAGGGCCTTGAATGCTAAGATGTTGCATTTTATCCTAATGACACTGGGAGCTTTTAAAGGTTTTTGAGAAGAAAGAACCCTTCATCAGATCTGTCTCTACTTGTATAAGACCACCATCAAAACAATGTGGAGAATGGATATGAGTGAGGCCAGAGAAGCAAGATCAGTTCCACAGGGTAGAAGAGTCCACAAGTGAAAGCTGCCATAGGCCACAGCAGGGAGGATGGAGAAAAGGGAGCAAAATCCAAATAGAGTAACAGAAGGGAATCTAATAGTTACAAATCTTGAGATGATTTGAAAAAAAAAAAGAGAGAGAGAGAGTGAGAGGAGCCTAGGATGGTAGATATAGCATGTTTTCTCATGTTCCTCCTCCATCCCCACAAATTCACATCCACCCAGAACCTCAGCATGTTACCTCATTTGGAAACAGGGTTTTTGCAGATGTTATTAGTTAAAGATCCCAAGATGACATCATACTGAATTTTGGGTGGGCCCTAAATCTAACGACAATAATCCTTACAACAAGAAGAGAGGCCACAGAGACAGAGAGAAAGCCACAGGAAGACAGAAATAGGCAGAGATTGGAGTGATGTGGCCACAAGCCAATGAATGTCAGGGGCCCCAGAAGCTAGGAATAGGCAAGGAAGGGTCTGTCTCTAGAAGGAGCATGGCCTTTCTGACTCCTCGATTTCAAACTTCTAGCCTCAAGAACTGTGAAAGAGTACATTTCTGTTGTGTTAAACCACCCATTTTGTGGTCCTATGCTCTGGCCGCACTAGGAAAAAACACAGTAGGGAAGCAAGAGGGAGGGATAGGAGTGAGAGAGCTGGCTTCAGCAATAGGTGGGAGCAAGGAGGGGAAATAAAAATAGCTAACAGAGTACTTAACTGTTTGTGAAGTATAGAATTAAGACTTTCACAAGGTGAGTGTCATTTGATCTGTACAATACCCCAATTAGATCACTATTGTTGTTATCCCTTTTTTCTGAATGAAGTAAGAATTCATTAAGCAAATCAAGGTTACATGAACAGTAACCCAATTCAAGATTTGAGCCTGTCTGACTCCCAATCTCATGTTATACTTCCAGACATATGAAGGAGGCAGAGATAGGGTTAATATGATTGTATCAGTGAGTCCCTGAAGAAGGATCATGAGATATTAAATCCAAGAGATGTTTTCAGAACATGTTGTTAAACAAAAAGCTTTGGAACAAACACAGGCACTTGGGCTTAATTTAAAAAGAAGTCAAGAGTTAGCTAACAAGCTGCCTCAGGTCATTCTTTCTCACCCAAAACACAAAGCCTCCTAATCAAGGATGCGTAGGTGGGGAGGAGGGACAAGGCTATAACATAAAGAGGGGACAATGTGCTTCTACTCTACATGGGCCCCAAAGACTGGGTCCTAGGAAAAAGACCTCCACCAAACCAAGAGGAATTTTTCACATCTGCAAACAACACTCTTTGTCAAAATTCTGATCAGTTTTTTTGCTGTATACATACATATGAAGACAGATAAAATAAAGCAAATAAATTATAACTGGCTACCTGGCCATAAAGAAAATCGGGCTGTGGATGGGGAAATGGGAGGAAAGAAGATTGAAGTTCTCTGTCAACACACTACACACATGATATAAACATGCACACAAAAATTCACATATGCCCATTAAATGCACATGTAAGAACCCCATGCACATGCACATGTGGGACAGGTGTGCACACACATGTGCACGCACATGTGAGCGCACGCGCGCGCACACACACACACACACACATCTGTCTCTTTCTTTCCACCCTGACAACTCCCTGACTTGGGTGGGGAAGGGAGAGTAGTTCCTGATGGATTTCACGATTTTGAAAGAAAACCATTCTTAGCTCAGTGCCCAAACCATTGGGAGAGCTTAGAGGGAGGCTAGGGAGGGTGGGAACGGTGATGGCTCAAAGCCAAGGTAATGATCTCCACTGAGATCCTGGCTCTGTCCTCTAGCTCAGAATGCTGAGCCTGCTCGGTAGATGATGCCTGGGAAATTCTCGGAGTAACCCTCTTTGCGTCGGTATGCACATTTTGGGATAGAGTGAAAAGTTTGTTCTAATTGAGAAACAAGAGGAGGGAGATTGCTTCTTTCCACTAAGGGCCAACCAACAGCTGTCACTTTAATGGCAGTAACTGACAGTAACAGCTTGGTGGCATCATATTTAATGGGAAGAGACCAGCTCACCTTCTGCCCTGGTTGCTATGTACAGAGTTCCAAGGAGGCCATAACAAAGGCTGTGAGTGTTAACTCTCAGGGTAGAAGGAAACAGGCCCTGTCCCCAAGGAAGGGTGGGGGGCTTGCTTTGTCCAGCCTTGTTGGAATTTATGAGCTCTGCAGAGTGGAGTTTATGCAAGTGGCCTAGGAGGCAGTCAAAGCCCCTCTGAATTGTTCAGATATCCCTGACTCCAACAAAATTGTTCAGATATCCTTCATTCCGAGAAGCTTCTCAAAGTAATTATTGAACTTGGGAGAATGTAATTAAAGAACCTAGGTCTCCTGTACCCATATTTAGGCAGAGTGGAAGATTTCCTGGCATTTTTTAAATAGCATCAGCTTCCATTTTATCCCCTCTGGGAGTTCACTGACCCACCAGCAATTGGGCTGTTCTTTGGACGAGGATAAGAAATGAGCCACATTGTTGTGGTTGTGGAAATGAAAGCTCAAGCAGGTTTCACTGGCCCCCAAGGGAGAAAAGAAACATATATTTTTAAATATGTGAGTTTAAGAAATCAGCAAAGTTTTTTTTTGTTGTTGTTGTTTTTTTTTGCTTCCCATACTATACCCACCCTGGGAAGAGAGAAATTGAGGATGCATGTTGCTGAGAACTTACAGTAGGTGTAACTGACTACGATGTCACTGGGTCCACTTCAAAAGTCAGTGCTGCTGAATGAAGGGTAGCCAGATGCCCATGGCAGGGGGCTAACAAATCAAGTGACTTAAGGTGAAGAGATCTGCCCCCAGAAGCCATCCAAGCTGGAGACGAGGCAAAAGATATCTGTCATTAGTGTGTATACCAAGTGCTGGAGTGTGGTAACACTAACATATAGCATTCGGAACTAACAGTGCAATACAATAGCTGTGGTTCTCCATCCTACAGAGAGTCACGATTGCCTTTAATGACAAATCATAACTTCCCTATCCCCTATCCTGCTGTTGTAGGAAGGCTACTCTTTTACTTGATTCCTTGCCTCAGATATTTCTGAGAATCCCTGTAGTATATGTGGTGTCCCACAGGTCCATCCTGTTTGTCCCTTGTCACCTCAGTCAACCATATGAGACTGGATCAGGTTTTTATAGAAGACTCTTCTTAATATTTCATGATCAGCTTCTCAAGACTCATCACCCCAAGAATGGGGGGATGCACCCCATTCTATCCCTAATGACAATAATCCTTATAACAAGAAGAGAGGTCACAGAGACAGAGAGAGGACCACATGAAGACAGGTAGGCAGAGATTGGAGTGATACGGCCACAAGCCAACAAATGTCAGGAGCCCCCGGAAGCTAGGAATAGGCCTGGAAGGGTCCTTCTCTAGAAGGAACATGGCCTTTCTGACTCCTTGACTTCAAACTTCTAGCCTCAAGAACTGTTTCTATCCCTCAGTTTCTATCCCTTAATTGCCTAAGCACGAGCAAGACCACTCTGCCATGTGTAATATCACATTATTGAAGGCAATGGGCTCTAACAAAAGAAAATTGCAACATGCAAAAAGAAAAGTAAGTGTTAGATCATGAATATGGCTATTCCCATTATCCGCAATGGCATCCATCCCCTCCCACTGTGTCAGTTACTTCCCCTCAGTGAGACTTCTGTGGGCCACATTTCCCTTTCCTGGAGGCCAGTCCCCCAAATCACCTGAGTAACTACACATATATAACCCCAAAGGAAAAGGAAATATAATGTCATTAATGTCTTTTAAATATACTAAAGACAACTTTTTACATTACAGGTACAGCAGTATTGCACTTCCTTATGCAGAACATTCTGCTGCAAAATACAGTCAGGCTCAGCTCTAGCCCTCAATTATAACAGTAATAACCACTACACTTACAATAGCAGCTATAGAGCAGTGCCTACTCCATGCCAACAATAAGATTAACCGCTTTTTAATATACTAATATATGTAATCTGCATATACGTGCATGTATTATATATTAATATGTAAAATATTATATCTATGTGTGTATATATTATTTTTAATTTTTACATTGCTATTGATATTATATATTAGTCCCATTTCATGAATAAGAAAACTAAGGAGAAATAAAGTAACTTGTCCAAGATCACACTTTTGGAAAAATTAGAAATGGAGTAGGACCAAGACTCTCTAAGGCGCTGAACCAGTACGAAGGCTGACTGCCTTCCCCAAGGAACTAAAAAAGAAAAATACCAAAAAATTTCTGGGAAACCTGAAGTTATGTGTTTTGAATTGGTGTATGAGTAAGGCTCTGGCCTTTCATAGGAAGCACAATGGCACCCTTTGGGAGGGTACAGTAAGGCAGGAACTCTTGGTGTTCTGCTCTTGCTCTCCTCTTATAGTCTTGAGCAAACAATTTCTGCCATCATACATGGCTCTTGACTCTGTTCCAGGTGTTCCAGGTAACACAAACAAGGCAGCTCCCAAGACATGTATTTGTGAGGCGCTAAGAAGTGAAGTGGAGACTAACTCTGAGCAGTTCTCCACTCCTTCCCTTCCAAACTCCCAGGGCTGATTAGTTACACAATCTAAGGATGCTTCGTTATGGTAGGCAAAAAATAGGGTCCTGACCTAAAGGCCAGAAGTGACTGGTTGGTTTTGCATGCCTGGCCTTCTCTTTCACAGGGCTTAGCTCCCTAACCTGAGCTCGTTAGGGCTGTTGCAAACCAAGGTCTATGGTTGCCTGACAAAACAACTAATATCTCAGAGGAAAATGAGGTCACAAGCCAAAATAATAAGACATTGGAGGAGTATGACTATTTCAAATGAAAATAGTGGATTACATATTCCACCAAAAGTAAACACATTAGCACCACAAATTTGTTTGCCTAAGGAAAAATTTAAAAGAGATAAGAGAAGTTATTTCAAAGTGATGCAAAATAAGAAGAAAGCATAAAAAGGACCAAAGAAATATTACATATAAAAAGACAACTAGTTAGGGGCGCCTGGGTGGCTCAGTTGTTAAGCCTCTGCCTTCGGCTCAGGTCATGATCCCAGGTTCCTGGGATCGAGCCCCACATTGGGCTCCCTGCTCCATGGGAAGCCTGCTTCTCCCTCTCCCACTCCCTCTACTTGTGTTCCCTCTCTTGCTGTGTCTCTCTCTGTCAAACAAACAAAAAAAGACAACTAGTTGAAGTAAAGAATATATACGAAAGTGATTACAGAAATAATTAGCTAAAGGAATGAGTTAGCGATGGAAAGACTGCACTGAGAAAAAATTCCCAGAGGGAAGAATAAAAAGGCAAAAAAGCCCCACATAAAATAAATAAATAAATAAATAAATAAAAACTAAGAGGTGAGGGGTAGAGGGAAGAGAAGTGGAAGTAATAACTCTGGGACTACAGAAATCCCTGAAAGAGGGAGCGATAATGAAGAGGAAATATTTGAAGAAATAATGAAGAGGAGTTTCTCTGAATGAAAAAGAAGAAAAAACATGGAGGAGGAAGCTTCAAATTGAAAGGGCCAGAGACTCCCAAAGAGGAGATACAAGAAGGAACCCCACATTAGATGTCTAATAAGAAAATGTGACAGCATCAAAAGCAAGGAGGAAATTGTGAACGCTCCTAGAGAAAAAGGATAGATCCGCATTAACAAGCACAGATTATGTTATTTCAGATGTTTCAACAGAACATGAGAAACAGCCATAAAAAAATGAAAAAAAAGTAATGTTTTCAATGTATTGGGAAAAAAGTATCTAGAACCATAAAACCAAGAAACTGATATTCACTCAAATTGCTATTTAAATATGAAGTGATGCTAAAAATATTCTCAAGCATCAAAACCCTCGGACTATCACAAAAACACTCATACTGAAGTCAGTGTTATATTAAGTATTTCAATTAGAGAAGAAGAAATTCCAGGAGATAGTATAAGAGGTGACAATGATGAAATATCTTAGTAGATTCTGATGTTGTCTTAAAAGTAGATGCAAGTAAAGATAAAGAGAAATTATATCCATAATAATCCAAAATTAAAAGTCCAGATTGATGATTCTCAAAGTGGACCAGAAACAGTAGCATCACTTGAGAATTTGTTAGAAATACAAATTGTCAGACCCTATCCTAGACATGCTGAATCAGAAATTCTGGGTATGGAGTCCAGCCATCTGTGAGTTAACCAGCCTCCTCCCCATGACGTGGATGCATTGTTAAAGTTTGAAGATCACTGGTCTCAAAGTATGGTTTGTGGACCCCTGAAAATCCCTGAGACTCTTTTAGGAGATCCACAAGGGCAAAACAATTTCCATCACAATATTAAAATGTTATTTGCCTTAACACTCCCTCTCATGAGTGTATAAAGGAGATTTCCAGAAGCTATATGACTTATAAGTTTTTTTAAATTAATGTAGGAGCAAATAAGAGAATCTAGCTATCTTCTCTAAGGCAGACAAAAAGAGATCAGCTAGGGGCGCCTGGGTGGCTCAGTGGGTTAAGCCTCTGCCTTTGGGTCCAGTCCTGATCTCAGGGTCCTGGGATTGAGCCCCAGGTAGGGCTCTCTGCTCAGCGGGGAGTCTGCTTCCCTCTCTCTCTCTGCCTGCCGCTCTGCCTACTTGTGATCTCTCTCCTCTCTGTCAAATAAATAAATAAAATCTTTAAAAAAAAAAAAAAAAAGAGAGAGAGATTGGCTAAAATGTGAAAAAATGCCACTCTTTCATTTGCAAAATGCAGTTATTTTCATGAAAATATGTTCTTTATGTTATCGTATAATGGGTTTGCTATTATTTTTCAATGAATTAATAAATATATTAAAATTTCACAGTTTTAATTTTTAAGATTTTTAAGATTAAAGAGTTTAATAGATGTAACTTCCATAAACATAAAGTCTTTGGAGTTCCAAATATTTTTTCAGAGTACAAAGAGTTTCTGAAACCAAAATATTTGAACCATTGGTCATCCCTATAACAGGAGAGCAGGAGATGGAGAACAATCATATAAGAATAGGCTAACATCTTGTCATAACGGGGCTACTCAGTGATAGCAATTCAAAGAAAAGGAAGGGATTAGAAACAAATTTAAAAAGTGGGATAAACTGAAATAAAAGCTTTGATGGTAAAAACAGGTCCAAATTATAAATAATTATATCAATTGGATTAAATAGCCCAATTAAAAGACAGACTGTTACAGTAGGTAAACAAAATAGTACAAATATATTCTATTTACAGAAGACAAGTAAGAACATGCTCATATTGAAAATACAATAGGAAAATATAAACCATGCAAACACTAACTGAAAGAAAGCTACTGTGATTTTATTAACATCACGTTAATTGACTGAACAACTATTAAAGATGGCATTTCTTAATGATAAATGACTCAACTCAACAGGAAAATATAATAGTCCTTAATCTATATGCATCTAATTATTTAGCCTCAACCTATATAAAGCTAAAATTGGCAAGACTTACATACAATATTTACAAACCCAAAAATACACTGAAGATTTGACAAAAATTGCCACATGCCGGTTTATCAAGTAAGTCTCAAAACCTTTCCAAAGATTGGAATAATCTAGTTTACGTTCTCTGAATTTTGAATTAAGTTACCAATATGTAACTAAATCACCATGTTTGAAAATTAAACAATTCATTTCTAAATAATCAGTGGATCATAGTAGAAATCACAATGGAAACTTGAAAATATTTTGAAATGAATACTAATGAAAACATGACATCAGAATGTGTGTGATGAAAATAAAACCATATTTGAGGAAAATGCATAGCATTAAATGCATAGATTAGAAAAGAATAAAAGGCGAAAATCAATTAAGAATCTATCTCAAGAAATTAGGTTTTTTTACAAGATTTAAAAAAAAATTTTTTTTAAGTAATCTCTACACTCAATGTGGGCTTGAACTCACAACCCTGAGATCAAGAGTTGCATGCTCTACTGACTGAGCCAGCCAGGTGCCCCTCAAGAAACTAGTTTTTAAGAAAAGTTAAAATTTCCCCAAATTTAAAAGGAAATAATTTTAAAAGGATACAAACTAATGAATTAGAAAACAAGCAATAAAGATACTTTCAACAAAACTACAAATTGATTCACTGAAGAGATGCAATAAGATTGATAAATCCCTAGCTAGACCAATGAAGATGGGGAAATATACCAATATCAGGAATGTGAAAGTGGGGGCACCTGGGTGGCTCAGTCGGTTAAGCATCTGGCTTCGGCTCAGGTCATGATCCCAGGAATCGAACCCCGCATCAGGCTCCCTGCTCAGTAGAGAGCCTGCTTCTCCCTTTCCCTCTGCCTACCTCTCTGTCTACCTGTGCTCTCTCTCTCGCTCTCTCTCTGTCAAATAAATATATAAAATCTTAAAAAAAAAAAAAAAGGAATGTGAAAGTGGACACTGCTAAAAATAACAGATATTAAATATGAAGAATTACTTTATGAAAATACACTTCAAATTGGGTTAAATGGATAAATTTCTAAAAATATATTTGTAGCATGCAAACTAGTATAAAAATATAGTTTCTAAAACTGATGCATGAGGATATAGAAAACATGAATAGTCTATGCTCATTAAAGAAACTGAATCCTAATTAACGGATAAAGAGAAACCTTAGGACCAGGTAACTTCATCAAAAAATTCTTCCAAACATTTAAGGAAGAAATAAAACCAATTTTAGCCAAATTCTTCCAGTGAATAAAAAAAAAAAAAAAGGAAACAATTCTAAACTCATTTTTTGAAGCCAGCATAATCTTGATATGAGGTTAAATGCACAAGGCCTTATAAAAAAAAAGAAAGCTTATGGGCCACTGTCTTACTCATGAACACTGATGCAAACACCTAAAACAGAATATTAGTAAGCCAAATCCGGAAATTACATAAAAAGAACAACCAGGTTGTGTTTATTCCCAGGGTGCATGGTTAGTTCATTCAAAAGTACACCAGTGTGATTCCCCAAGTTAACAGAGTAAAGGAAGATAAAATAATACAATCACTTTCATGGATGGAAAAAAACTGTCATAAAATTTAACAATATTTTAGTATTTTAACAATATTTAGAATTTTTTAAAATTCTTAACAAACTTCCTTAATCTGATAACGGCAAGCATGCAAGAGAGAGAAGGAGATGGAGGAGTCCAGAGGAGAGGGAAAGAAAGAAGGGAGGAAGGAAGAAAAGACAGGAGGAAGAGAGGCAGGGAGGGAGGAAGCCACACAAGAGGAAAGGATATAAAAATGATTCATGATGCTAGTTGTGTAGCAACTTGGAACCTTGAGGCAAGAGGGACTCATCCGAGACGACAATCAGTTTTACTGGCCTCCCTTCTCTCTTTGGTTCATATCCCTTCAAAGAACTCAGGGCCACTTTGATGAAAGATTATTCATCTTTATACCTACAAATGTCTTGCCTGTGGTTTGCACATAGTAGGTTCATCATAAGTGTTTGTTAGAGACAGTAATTCAGAGGACTGTAACACCTAAAGCAGCACTAATAGGCATTATTATTCTTTCCCATATTGTAGTCACTGGAGTGGAATGTTTTTTGCAAACATGAGATACTGAGACTTAAATCTCTCATCAGAACCATAATGTATTGACTTTACTCTTCTTTATACCAGTTAAATTTACTTAGCAATAATTGGCTGACTAGGGCAATAATAGGACAGCTCCCCGTTCCTGGGTTTTCTTCCTCCTTTTTGGGGTGTTGGTGTGTGTTTCTTTCTTTCTCTGCTCCTCCTTCTCTTGTTCCTCTGATTTGGCTGGGGACTTTTTTACCTTTTTCCCATCATTCTCTTTATCTCCCTAGAAATATCAGTTAATTAAAGTTTAAGTGAATACAGGGCTTGCCCCGTGATTTCAAAATTTTTCATAAGTCTAAGTTCTGTGCCTAGCACTGACATTAAATTTAAAGAAAAACAACAAATTTGAAATTAAAAGAATATAATCCTACATCTATATCTGCCATAACTCTGGAAAAAAGCAGATCTTTTGCTTTTGATTTGAAATATTAATCTCCAACAGTGCTCCCAGCTTCACACAATCCTTTTTTTCCTTGGGAAAAATCCCTATAACTCTGAAAAGCCACTTTATCCTACTTCCAGTGAAAGCAGTTCTTAAAGAAGCTGCATAGAAAAATTTAAGAGTATTTAAGACTTGGTTTTTACATTATTTACATAATTTATAAATTATCTCATATAATCTGTATTTATACATATTATATATAATTATGTAAATGTAACTATAATGCATAATTATATTATAGAATTTACCAATTATTTTACATAATTATGAATCCTGAGCAACACTGAAGGGCCTAATCCACTTAGCCCTTAACTGTGCTAAAAGTGAACATCTACTTACCCAGAAAGAGAGGCACCAAACTGAAAACTCCTTGTGGAAATTCCCTTTCCCAGTGGGAAGCCAGAAAGATTTCTGAATCATAGGAAGACATCACCACTTCTGGTTCCTCTCCCAGAGCATAGTCAGATAAGAAGACTTTTTTCCCAACTCCCCTTATTGAAATGATAACAGACAGATACTTTGTGTTGTCCAGCCCTCCAGCTGCTGTAAGTCCTGAAATCATCCTCATGATTGTATAGCACCAGGAAAGAGATCCTTGCCTCCTGACTATATAAAGCAACGGCATGGTGACATTTCTCCCTGCTTTCTTTGAGCTCTGTGCATCTGGGGTCAGGGTCCTTGAGGAGGAGAAAGAGGATATGCAATGGGTAGATGTGCCCAAGTCAACCTTAGGAAGACAAGTTTGTCATAAATGCTTCCTCAAAAAAAAAAAAATATATGCTTCCTCAGCCTTCTTTTCATCTCTTCCTTCTTTAGGATTTTTCTACAATTTCCAATGCCTTTTCTCACAAATGGAAGCCCAGTGTGGAGTGTAGGTTTTTCAAGCTCTAAGTACCTCTTTCCTAATTACAGATTCTTATCTTCTAGGAAAAGGCATACTAAAAGGCCCAGCTGGTGGTCCCTGTTACCTTTTCATGGATCTGGCCTCACATCAGGGATTTTAGGTTTGAGGAAAGGAGGGCTGGTAACTCTGAAGGCAGAGGGGAGAAGTTTGGTTTTCCATGTAATAAGCACCAAGGGAGTTTTGAAGTCATAAGCCTTTGTCCATCTGCTTTGTAAAAGATCGCACACTTGCTTTGCAGCAAGTGTTTTCAGAGCTTTCCAAAGGGTTGAGAGGTCTTGAAACATGTCTCTACGGCAGGCTACAGAATCATGTTGTCTAGAAACCTGAAATAATACAAACAACAACTGTAGAATCCCCATGCCACTTGGGAAAGGGATGTGGTAAGAAGAAAATGAGATACTATCGATGAAGCACTTAGGGAAGTGACAAGGTTAAGGACCCATAATAGCAAGGTAATTGTTCCTATTGTGTAAATTTTACGTTTATTTTCCTATGCTGCTCTTCATCAATGGTAACAAGGCCTTGCTATTTTGTCAATACCAACTCTTCCAAGTTTACCAAGAGACTTCTGTTACGCTTATCATTTTCCTCATTTCCTCTGGCATATTCATTAATTCATTCAACAAACATTTACTGAATACCTATTACATATCAAGCTAAAGTACTAAGTGGGACATTCAAAGACGGGCAAACTATGGTTCCCATTCTTAAAGGGCTTACAATCTAGTTGGAGAAATAGATACATGAACAACCAACTCAAACATAAAGCAGAGAGAAAAGTAAACACATCAGTGTAATGAAGCATAAAGGTTTAGAGTCCGTATAAAGCAGACCTGCAGAGCTATGGAGAGAGAAGCCAATCCAAATTGGGAGGGAACAGGAAGGGAGTCAGAAAAGCTTTCTGGAGTAGGGGAAGCTTGCACTGCCTTTAGTACCAAATGAGGACTCGGTGTCCATCCAGTCAGAAAGGGAAAAGGGGAGAGGACATCCCAGCAGCCTGAATAGGGTGGACAAAGCCACAGGGCCATGAGTCACCAAAAGTATTAGTATAACCGCGAGTATTGTATGTGCCTGGAGCCAGGAAGGCAGGGAGTTCGGGCAGGAGGAGAGGAGGAGCGGGCTGGAGCTGGACATAAAGGACCTGGCTTGCCTTGTCGCACTCCCAGCTCTCTGCAGCCAAACAACGAGGGGCGGCCAGCCAGATGCTGAGGAGTGGCTGAGGCACAAGAGAACACAAGCACGGGCAAGACAGAAACGCCATTATACAAGCCTCCAGCGGGGACACTCGGAAGCCTAGAGAAACCCTGCACACCAGTCCAGTTCTAAAGCTCAGGAACTGGGACTTTTGTTTTTGCTGCAGGACGGGACTGAGAAAGCACACAATGCCCAGTGTTGAAACTCCCTGTTTGGAAGGAAGAACAGTTTGCACATCTGGGAAAGGTTAGGGTCAAACATATAAATGAGGGGAGCGGAGCACATTCCTCTGAGACACTCCGTCTGTGACGTCAATTGCTGCTGGGTTTGGACAGAGGCTGCTCTCTGGTGCAGGAGTCAGGGACCCATTAACTTTGCCCAGCGCCCGAGTGTTTATGTGGAAAATGTGAGGCCAGGAAGTTTCTCTTAATTATGATTTGGAGGTTGTCAAGTGACTATTCTTTAGTAGTTGGTTTCTGTCTTTCCCACCTCCACTCCACTCATTTCCTATTTTCTTGTCTGTAGCCCATTCTCTCTCTCTCATCCCACTCTTATAAAAAAGAATTCTATTTGCTTCGATGGCTTCTCTGTGTCGCTTCCTCCCTCTGCATTCTAGACCTTGCTGCCACTTCCCGCTCCCCCGCTTCCATGGCTGTGGGCCCAGCTGGGAAATGAACTCTCAGAGCACGTGACCACTTGTAACGTGATGTTTTGACTCCTGACTTTCTTGTCTTCCAAACCTCAGGAAGCAAGCTGCACTCTGCACAGGCACCATCATGGTCTGTCCACAAAGTCAGAAGGAGACAGGAAACTGGGCCGGCATCATCCCTTACTCCCTCAGGTGTCAGTCAAACCTAAAGACTGTTGGTAATGGCCAAAATCTGTATGTAGGAAAAGTGCTCAAGGCCTGGAATTTCCCCTTCCCTTCTTACCTTCGACCCATCCTCAACACTTCCAGGGCCATTATCATCCACCCAAAATTATAACTTGGAGAACTAGGACCTGCTTGTAATTACCATTACCCTATTTAAATCTGGGCCAAGCTGAGGCACCTCAGTGCTCCATTGCCAACACCAGGGAGAAAAATAATAGCCTCATATAACAAGCAATTACCCACATACAGATGACTCATGAATTATTAAGAATTATTGACAGCACACTCTAAGTCCAAGACTACTTTTATATTTGCTTCATGACTTTACCCCACCACCCACTGATCAACTTCTTCCCCTATAAGTACTGCTGAGAAGCTTGAAGAAAGAGAAGAACCAAGGATGCAATTGGAAAACACAAACTCATTTTAATACCAGCCTCGACAATGAGTGATCTGAAAGGTAACTAAGCAAGAGAAAAGAGAGAAAGAGAGAATGTATACATAGATAGATACATGTTACCTAATTTTTAAAATTTTACTTAGTAGTGATATAGCACTAATTGTAACATTGTTACATATTCCAATTAACATTAAATGTTGTGTATTAAATGTAATGTTACATTTAATAATGTATACACATCCTTAATAAACATATATTAAAATGTATCAAGCTGCTGAGAGAGAGTATAATCATCACTTAGAACAAGATATAGGGGGGCGCCTGGGTGGCTCAGTCGTTAAGCGTCTGCCTTCAGCTCAGGTCATGATCCCAGCATCCTGGGATCGAGCCCCATGTTGGGCTCCCTGCTCAGCGGGGAGCCTGCCTTCTCCCTCTCCCTCTGCTGCTCCCCCTGCTTGTGCTCTCTCTCTCTAAAATAAGTAAATAAAATCTTAAAAAAAAAAAAAAAGAACAAGATATAGGAGATTTGTCTCACCTAGAAGTTTCCTTCATGCCCCTCCTTGTCAATATCTACCTCCTAAAGATAAGCTGATTTCTGTCACTATGGATAAGTTTTGTTTATCTTGCTTATCCCATACACTGAATTACATAGTATGTATTCTTTTATGTCTGACTTCCCTTTCTCATCATCATGTTTGTGAGATTTCTACTTACATTTAACAAAATATAGCTTTTTATTTTTCATTGCTGTGCAGTATGAATATGCCATAATTTATCCATTCTATGATTCAATCACTGGATTTTAAAAACATTGTTTGCTCTTTAGGACTATCCAGATTACTCTTTCCCTTTGTTCAGTACGAACTACACAGCAATAAACTCTGCATCAATGATTTGCAACCTCAAGTATATATTAAAATTACTCAAATAATTTTTTTACCTTATTTATGCCTTTTACTATACCATGATGTTCATGAGGATTATGGATACCACTCGGAGAAGACAAGACTGAAGTACTGTTATTTTGACTGAGACCAGAGGATTTAAAATGAAATGATTTTATGTAGCACAGCACAGATAAAATAATGATGACCATAATGCTGTTGGTAGACATGTGGTGAAGCTTCCTATATGCCGGGCACTGTGCTAAGCACCATACAGACGTATTACCCAGCTGGCTCACTATTAGAATACCAATACCAAACATGAGGGCTGGCACGAAATTAGGTGCTCAAAATACAGTCAGTAAATATAACTGGGTCCCCACAACAATCTTTTGAAGTAGGTATCATTATCTCTATTTTAAAGAAGAGGAAATTAAAATTCAAAAACTTTAGAATTTTCCCAGTTATGTAGCATAAATTTGGGGAAAGTAGGACTCAAATCCATGTTTTAAAAACCCTACTGATCTATCCTCGGATGAGATAAAGATATGGCTTTTCTAGGGAGATAGGTAGGGAAGGAGGATAGTTGTTGATCCCACATGGGAGTTTGGGTAACTTGGGAGAGTGAAATCTTGAAGAAATTCAGATACAAGGAAAGAGTGTGATGCTTACTTTCATTGATTAGTTACCATGGGAAGAGCATCTGATAATTGGCATCAGAGGCTCTTTAAGTTGGTTTTGTTATTTCTGTAACTGAGAGAACTGGGCCTTTGGGACATTAAGTACCATAAGTGACTGGAGTCACACAGTTGACTGTGTACCCACAGTCCTAAAACCAGGTTTAACTTCAGAGTGCATGCTTTTTTTTACAGCATCCTGTGGAAAAGTGAAGGTGTAGAAATGGATGGAGATTCAGTAGGCTCTGTTGTCAGCCCTACAAGAACATCATGGAAGGTAGAAGGAAAATAGAAATTGAGATAATTTTTTAAAAAATAACAGCTTATGTTTATTGAGCACTCATGATGTAATAAAGAGTCTATTAAGGGTTTTTCATGCATGATCTAATTAATCCTCACAGCCAATTCTGAAGAAGGACTATTTTTATTTGCACATTATAGATGAGTCACAGAGACTTGGGTCAAGTAGCTTACACAAGATCATGCTGTTATTAAAGGGCCAAGCCAAAATTAGAAGTCAACCATTTAACTCCCAATGACATGCTCTTTATCTCCATGCTGCATTAACTCTTAAGGAAAAGATAGGAGAAAATATACCATAGGGGCAGAAGCACGTGTGTGTGATATACCAGCACCAAGAGACCACTGCTGGTCCAAGCCTAACCTACAGCATGGACGTTAATTTTGCGTACCCATGGTCATGACCTAAAGCTGAGATATGGACTTAGACCCAACAGAAAAAGCTCATTTTTCTAGGGATCAGTGTGGTTAAAAATAGAACTGAGACAGTATGAATACATTTTCAAGAAATAATGACTTTCAAAGTTATAATGAGATGAGAAACCAGCTACCCCGGTTCCCTCAAATAAGAGAAGACCAGTAATAAACTAAAGAATGTTTTAACCCTAAAACAACACATTGATTGCTGTGAGATCCCAAACTGGCATTGTTCCCTTAGACCACTGCATAGAGAATAGCCTTCTATCTGCTATCTGAGCTCTCAGACTTATTTCCATAAAGGAATATCCACCCCGCCCCAGCCCTACTATTAAGATGTGTAGATTTGTAATGAGAAACCTTGATTAGCTTCCTTCCAAGCATGTCTAGGGTTCATAATCTTGGGGTAAACAATCTTGGGGAGCACAATATTGCCAAATGTCTGCCAAAAGCCTGACTGTATATAACAAAATTTGAGAATAATTTTTTGGAAATGAAAATAGAGTTTTTAATTAACCTGATTATAAAAATAATACATGCGGGGCACCTGAGTGGCTCAATTGGTTGAGTATCCAACTCTTGATTTTTGGCTCAGGTTATGATCTTAGGGTCATGACCTTTGGGCTCTGTGCTCAGCAGGGCGTCTGCTTGTCCCTCTCCCTCTCCCTCTGCCCACACCCTAAAATAAATAAATAAATCTTTGAAAAAAATAATACATGCTCAGTAAAAAAAAAAAAATTAGTAAAAAAAAAATTCTAGTACAGGAAAGTATAAAGAAGAAATTAAAGGCCACTTAAGAGTCCATCACCCAGAAAGGACAATTACTAGTATTTTAGTAAATTTCTATCAACTATCTATGAAAACATGCATATATATGAATCCAAATGCCAAGTGGGGTCTTCTGTACTTTAAGACTAGAAAAACATTGTCATGAACCACTTCTCTTTGCCTTGAGAGGGAATCCGTTATCTTCCCCATGATTTCTATGAAATACTCCAGGGCTTACATGCTCATGATTGCCACATGCTCTGACTTCCCATGTTCCCTGAATGTTGGTTCTCTACTGTGTCTTATAGCTAATTCCTCTAGCTCTAGTCTGGTGTGGACCTAAATGAAGAAATCAGTCACATTCTTCTCACACAAGTTTTTTGTGTGTGAAACAAACTATGATAAATGGGGGTTACATGGCAATAATAAAAATAACTAGTATCTATCCCGTCACCCAGTTAATCTCATTTCTTCTTCCTCCTGCTTCTTCTCATCTCTTCTCTCTATTCACCTTTCTCCCCCCAAATTCCTGTGCATTTCTGATACACCATGATTTAGCTGTTTCCTTTGTGACTTTGTATCTTGTTAATCCAAGTCCGTAGATCCCGCCTTCTTCTCCTATCAGCTTATAAAGGTATTTTGCTAAACAAATATAATAGTCTTTCTTGTAAAACGAAATCCATCTACTGGTAGGATTTTTGTAACCTCTCTTTAACACCATGCCAGTAAATATAGATGGACATGGTTAATCTCTAAAAAAGGAATCACACATAGCTCTTTGCATATATACTTGGCCTTTTATTCCCCAGAGCACCTTCAGGCCCAGAATACCATGGAACACACTTTAGAAAATATCGGGTAAATTCTATTAGAAAAAATAAAAATATAGAAGGAAGCAAACAGCTTTGTAACAATGATATGCTATACTCATAACCAATCCCTTACACAAAGAGGAGGTCTGATCACCTCAGTTATGTGGATGAGTGAAAAGGGCATAGAGCAATATGAGAGGCACTAAAAGTGGGATAGCCCCCAAAAGTGGGATACTTAGAAAGGAAATACAGTCATTTAAAGCAGTGAAAAAAGAAATCTTCAAAGCCACATTTCTATGAAGATGATCTAGGTAAAACATCCTTTTATTACTGGTTACAACCTATTTATTTTTAAAAGTCTCTAAGTGTCACTTCCTTTATGAAATAATCATAGAATTCTCCCCTTAAGAAACATTAGATGTCACCATTCCTCACTGCCACACACTCATGTGTCTTGTGCTCACATGGCTGGCATGACCCTGAATGCATTGCTGTACCATTCTCTGTGATGGTTAATTTTATGTGTCAACTTGGCCAGGCCACAGCACCCAGACATTTGGTTAAACATTATTCTAGATGTTTCTGCGAAGGTATTTTTTGGATGAGATTAACATTTAAATCAGTGGACTCTGAGTAAAGCAGATTACCCTCCATAATGTGGGTGGGCCTTGTCTAATCAGTTAAAAGCCTTAACAGAACAAAGACTGACTTCCATAGAGCAAGATGGGATTCTACAAGTAGACTGTCTTTGGACTTGGACTGCAACTCTTTCCTAGAACTCCAGCCTTTTTGCCTACCCTGCAAGTTTTGGATTGCCAAGCTTCCAAAATCACATGAAACAATTTCTCAAAATCAATCTCTCCCCTTCTGTCAGCTCCCTAGTATATAATATATATGTTATTTGTATATGTACCTAATATTGGTTTCGCTTCTCTGGAGAACCCTGACTAATATGCTAGCTCCTCTTTGTCTTCTCTAGCTAAATGGAGAGCTCTTTGAAAGGAGGGAGCATAACCATGTACCTCTCTTACCTGGGGTCTAGCTCTATGCCAGGCAAAGAATAAGTACTTTTTAAGTGACCTGACTAAAACTGAAATTATTAATATTAAGAATTATCTAGTTAGGTAGAAGTATAGAAATTACTTTTACAATAATAGATAGGATTTTAGTTGCCTAGAAATCTCTACATCTTTTCAGTTTTCCCTAAAATCACAATAAGCATCTTTAAGGAATTAAAAAAAACTCAGCACTTCACTGTTTTAGCTTGCAAATGACAAGATAACGAACAAAGAAGCAAAATCTCCAAGTGCAAATAAAAGGATGAACTTTCTAACAATCAATGATGACCTGAAGGAAGTATGTTTAGCAACAGATCAAATAAAAACAAGAACAAGTGACAGAAAATAGAAACGTTAAATTAGGGGCGCCTGGGTGGCTCAGTGGGTTAAAGCCTCTGCCTTCGGCTCGGGTCATGATCTCAGGGTCTTGGGATGGAGCCCCGCATCAGGCTCTCTGCTCGGTGGGGAGCCTGCTTCCCCCTCTCTCTCTGCCTGCCTCTCTGTCTACTTGTGATCTCTCTCTCTCTGTCAAATAAATTAAAAAAAAAAAAAAAGAAATGTTAAATTACACAATTTTTAATGAGTTCAAGGATTGATTCTGTTAATTGCATACAAATGCCAAAAAGTACAAGTTTACTAAAGGATAGAAGTTACAAGACATTTTGAAGAAAAGATTAATAATTAGCATAGAACAAACATAACCAAATAGTATATATTTGAGAGTTGTTTAGAGAAAATAAATATTTTGCCTGTTTCCAGAAAATGTTTAGGTTACACAAACTAAAATATTTAAGATTAAAAGGAAAATTATGAGACAGTGGTTAAAAGAATAATAGAATGATGAGAAAATTTTCTCATAAAAATTAATAGTAGTCACATAGCAAGAATCAAACATATGCCTCAAGTCATTAAAATGCCCACATAAAAAGAAGGGAAAGGAAAGACCCACAGTATTTACAATAAAAACAAAGAAGATAATTTAGTTTAAATATCTGAGAAAATCTCAGCTCTCTATACTCCATATATTTGTAAAAATATATCACTAGTTTGCAGCCAGGACTTTCAAAATTGATGGGTGGAGCAGTGAAACAGCAATAAGTAGTTTCACGTGGCTGTTTTACAGGCGCAGAGTGTCAGGAAATGGGACTAATACTTTCTGTTTTTCCTCTCTTCCTATGTTTCCTGGCTGACATCTTATCTGTGCATGGTTTTCTACATCACCATGTAGATGGAACCAGATTGTGAATGTCCTTAAATGCCATAGGAAGGGGTTTAGTTTGATTCTCTAAGTAGGCAGTATGAGTCCACTCAGAGATTGTGAAGTAGAAGAATACCATGATCAAATCTGTATGGTTGGTGGATTGAAGCAAAGCAAATACGATGTAAGAGTATATTAATGAGATTCAATAAATGTTCACTCTATACTTAGTTATTGGATGTCTAATATATGCAGAGCTCCATGCTGAGGATTAAATGTAAAGAAAATAAACACAGTCACAACCCTCATAGATCTTGTTGTCCAGTAGGGATATTTCACTCATACATTGAACATAAGCAATAGCACAGAGAACCACAGGAGAAGGGAGGGAAATCCAAAGGGGGAGAAATCAGAAAGGGAGATGAACCGTGAGAGACTATGACCATGAGAAACAATCTAGGGGTTTCAGAAGGGGGTAACAGGGTGATGGGTATTGAGGAGGGCACATGCTTTGAGAAGCATGAACTTTAAAGAAAGTATCTATTATGATTATAGTTGCTCAGTTAGTATTTATAATAACAGACTTTCTCATCATTGATGAATAATGTAAGATAGAATAAATAACAGTTTTGAAAAGGTACATAGTGATGGTATTTTCTTACCTTAAACATAGATATAGGTATAGAAGTAGATGCAGCCTTACATAACATTTTATTTGTATGGCAGCATGATGATGTAGGAGACCATGCACAGATAAGATTTCATCCAAGAAGGTTAGAAAGAGGAAAACAGAAAGTGAGATCATAGGAACACCAATAATATATAGCACATAAATTGGCAACAGTAGATACATCTGAATGCCAAAAAAAAAAAAAAAAAAAAGGATACTCTGAGGTCTGAAAGTTCCATGTGAATATCTAAATTATGTCTAAACTTAATAATTTAAACCCATTTAAATGACTTAAGTGGGTTTAAATAACCCATCATTGAAAACAAATCCAAGTACATTCTGTATGTTCTAGGTGACCACTTTATAACTGAGTTTTCCCACACAATTTTAGGTCTACTTTTGTATTTGTGATGGTAATTGCATTGGGACTAAGTGAAGGCCAAATGACCCCACAGAGCACTGTTTAAATGAAGGTTTACAGTTGTGCAATCAGAAAAAAATGATGAGAGAATTGAGACATCACTTGGAAATTAAAGAAGAAAGTAGCACAGACATCCTATGTTACCTATGTTCCCTATGCTGTGTCTGCTAATACTCCATCCAGGTTGTGAGTGAATGGATGCCATGATGTCCATCACAACTCAGTATAAGTAAGAGAGTAAATATATATGAAGAAATTTCATTTATTATTTTGGGCTATAATGCCTATAAAATGATTATTAAATATTATTACACTATTGAAACAGAAAAGTGGTGATCAACCAAAGCAACATGACTCTCCAAAATGTCCTCTTAACCATCCAGTTTTGATATTTGTCCTTTTGTAATAACTTGTTCATAGAGAGATTTTTTCCATTAGACAGTGAATGCCTATGAAGCAAGAATAGTGCCTTATTTTTTAACAAGTTTATTGAGATATAATTCACATACTATATAATTCACCTAATTAAATGTACAATTCAATGGCTTGAGCATAATACATTATTAATTTTTTAAACTGTGATTAAATATATATAAATAAAATTTACCATTTTTCCATTTTAAGTATACAATTCAGTAGCATTAATTACACTCACAAGGTTGCGCAACCATCACCACTATGTATTTCCAAAACTTTCATCACCCCAAACAAAAACTCTGTAACCATTAAGCAATAACCTCCCATTTCCCCCTGCTCCCTGCCCCTGATAATCTCTAACCTACTGTCTCTATGAATTTGCCTAGAATAGTGTCTTACTGATCTTGTTCCTCATTACTTTGAATAGATGCTGAACACATAGTAAATGGTCAATAAATATTATTGAACAAATCAATAATAGGATGAAGATAAGTTATCCTGATGTCTCTGTCAAGACTGTAATTCTCTAAAAGGCCTCCTCCTTCTTCGCCAATATGCTTCCTCGATACCATCTTCATTTAAAACCCAGTTTATACACTCGTCTTCTCTAGGCAACTATTCCTTTTCCATGCCCTTATGCCAGATCACCCAGAACCATATGACATAATGCTTCAGTTGCATGGAGGTCGCTGAACTGGTTAGCAGCCAAGGATATTGAGATGAATGCAAAAGGCTTCCACACCATCAAAAGAATTAGCATTTCCAAGGGCATCTCATCTGTACATAGATGATTAAGCAGCAAGTCCCTGGACTGTTTATCACCTGCAGAAATGTTTAATGTGTTTGCAATAAGTCTCTACACCACGAGAGAGATATTTTCAAGACAGACCCATCCTGAATGTCACTGTTTCCCAACAAATGCCATGGAGGTACCCAACAATCTCTACCTTCTAAAGCACAGAACAGAGAAAAGCAAGATAGGGAGGGAGCATGGTCAACAGAAAGGAAACACAAGAAGAGACACATTGTTTCTGAAGTAATTTATGGGTGGCAGGTAGAGTCAGATGAACACAAAAAGACAGGAGTTGGTATGTTTTTATTTTATTTTATTTATTTTATTTTTTAAATTTTTTTTTTTAAGATTTTATCTATTTATATGATACAGAGAGAGACAGATCAGAAGTAGGCAGAGAGAGAGGGGGAAGCAGGGTCCCCGGTGAGCAGAGAGCCCGATGCGGGGCTCGATCCCAGGACCTGGGATCATGACCCAAGCCGAAGGCAGAGGCTTTAACCCACTGAGCCACCCAGGCGCCCTGAGTTGGTATGTTTTTAAACTGTAAAAA
>CM052891.1:25876818-25907777 GCA_028534135.1 Potos flavus | reverse complement strand
TTTGCTGACTATTTTGAAGGTGAGCTCTTCCTCTAGAATTCCAGATTTTAGCATCCGAGTAGTAGCTAAAACTACAGAAATACTGTTGACACACAAAATCGGAACTTTTAGCAATTGTACACAGATAGATTGAGAATTTTCTGCGTTTTATATAAAGTCACTGGAAGAAGGAGGAAATAGTAACACACAGATCAAAAAATTAAGGTGAAAAAAAAATTAAGATGAAGAATCTTAATGAAGATCAGTGGGCTATTCAAAACCTGAACAAGACCAGAGAGAGAAAGAATCTAAAGTAGATCAAGTCAGAGGCATTTTTCTGACCTATAACTGAATAAGAGTTTCACCAATTTCTTAATGAAGTACAAATTAATCTGAAACAACACTATACACTCCTTTTATATTATATGTATATTATACATATATATTTATGCTTAGGTTAACAACTTAGTAAAGTGTACATTGTTATTTTATATCATAGTTTAACAGAGAAAAATCAACAAAACCAAAAGTTGGTTCTTTGAAAAGATCAATAAAATTGACAAACTTTAGCTAGATGGACTAAGAAAAAAAGAAGATTCAAATTACTAAAATCAGAAATAAAAGTGGGGACATTACTACTGATTCCATAGAAATAAAAAGGATTATTAAGAGTACCACAAACAATTGTACACCAGCAAATGGAATAACCTAAATAAAAGGGACAAATTCTTAGAAACATAAAACCTACCAAAACTAAATCATGAAGAAATAGAAAATATGAATAGCTCTATAATTAGTAAAGAGATTTAATCAGTAATCAAAAATCTCCCAACAAAGAAAAGACCTGGACCGATAACTAGTAAATTCTGCCAAACATTTTAAGAACTAATACCAACCCTTCTCAAACTTTTCCAAAGAACTGAAGAGGAGAGAACACTTTCTTATTCTATGATTCCAGAATTACCCTGATACCAAAGCCAGATACAGACACTACAGTAGGGGTGCCTGGGTGACTTAGTTGGCTAAGCATCCGACCTGGTTTCAACTCAGGTCATGATCTCAGGGTCCTGGATTGAGCCCCGTGTCTGGCTCCTTGCTCAGTGGGGAGTCTGCTTTCCTCATCTCTCTCCCTCTGCCCCTCCCTCTGTCCATGTGAGCTCTCTCTCTCTCTAATAAATAAGTAAATCTTTTAAAAAAAAAAAAAAAGACACTACAGTAAAGGAAAATTATAGACCAATAACCCTTATGAACATTAATGCAAAAATCCTCAACAAAATACTAACAAACCAAACTCTTAACGTCTCCACTTTTATTTCTGATTTTATTTCACTATGACCAAGTGGAATTTATTCCTGGAATGCAATAATGGCTCCACATTAAAAAAATCAATCAATATAAGATACATTAATTAAATTAATCAATAATTAACTAAAGAATAATTAATGACTGGTTAATACTTAAGTAAATTAAAGAAAGAAAGAAAGAAAGAAAGAAAGAAAGAAAGAAAGAAAGGAAGGAAAAACCATTGATCTCACCGATGCAGGAAAAAATCTGACACAATTCAACACTTTCATCATAAAAACACTCAAAAGGAGTAGTAACAGAAGAAAACTACCTTACCATAATTAAAGCTATATATGAAAAACCCACGCAAACATCATACTAAGTAGCAAAAGCCTAAAAGCTTTTCCTCTAAGTTCAAGAACAAGGCAAGGATACCCACTCTCACTACTTTTATTAACAAACTACTGAATACTACTAGTCAGAGCAATTAGGCAAGAAAAAGAAATAAAACACATCCAAATTGGAAAGGAAAAAATAAGATGATCTGTTTTCAGATGATATGATCTTATGTGTAAAAAGCCCTATATATTCTACACACACACACACACACACACAAGCTATTAGAACTGATAAATGAGGGGCTCCCGGGTGACTCAGTTGGTTAAGTGTCTGCCTTTCGCTCAGGTCATGATCTCAGGATCATGGAATCGAGCCAGTGTCAGGCTCTCTGCTCAGCAGGGAGTCTGCTTCTCCCTATCCCTCTGTGCACACTCTCTCTCTCTCATTCTCTCAAATAAATAAATAAAATCTTAAAAAAAAAAACCTGATAAATGAGTTCAGCAAAGTAGAGGATACAAAGCCAACAAACAAAAGCCAGTTGCATTTCCACATACTAACAAACTACCTGAAGTTCCAGTTATGATAGCATCAAAAAGAATAAAATACTTAAGAATTAACTTAGCCAAGGTGGTGAAAGACTTGTATAATGAAAACTATAAAACATCGCTGAAAGGAATTAAAGAAATGTATATCTATCTATATCTATATCCATATCCATATTCCAGTAATTCCACTTCTGGTTATATAACCAAAAGACTTGAAAGCAGTCTGGAAGAGATAACTTGTATACCAATGCTCACAGCATTATTATTTATAATAGCTAATACATGGAAGCAACCCAGTGTCTATCAAGAGATAAAAGCATAAGCTAAATGTAGTATACACATACAATGGAGTATTATTCAGCCTTAAAAAGAAAGAAATCTGACATGTGCTACAACACAGATGAACCTTGAGGATATTATGCTAAGTGAAATAAACCCAGTCACAAAAAGGACAAATATTGTGTGATTCCACTTATATGAGTTATCTAGAGTAATCAAATTCATAGAGACAGAAAATAAGATGATGTTTTGAAAGGGGATGGGGAAGGGAGAATGGGGAACTACTGTTTAATGGGTATAGAAGTTCAATTTTATAAGAAATGTTCTCAAGATGGATGGTGGTGATGGTTGCACTCCATTACAAATGTATTTAATACCACTGAACTGTACACTTAAAGATGGTTAATTTTATGTTACGTGTATTTTACCACAATAAAAAAAGGAAAAAATGCTGAAGACTGTTAAATTGCATATAAAACCAGTTATTTGCTATGATATAATAAAACTATAACCTTTGTAGTAATCCTCTCTATTAGATAAAACCATTTATGTAATATCAGTTTTCTCCAAGTTTAGTCCTAACTAGACAAAGTCTGGACCCTAATTACAGTAAATAGTAATTCAAATGATAAGCAGGGTCCCGTGGATAGGCTTATTACACAATTCTCTATGCGTACTTGAATGTATGTGGCCATCCTTTATGCCTTATTTCTCAGGTTTGGGTTACCTTTTTTTTTTTTTTTTAAGATTTTATTTATTTATTTTGACAGAGAGAGAGAGAGAGATCAGAAGTAGGCAAAGAGGCAGACAGAGAGAGAGGGGGAAGCAGGCTCCCCGCTGAGCAGAGAGCCCAACTCGGGGCTCGATCCCAGTACCCTGAGATCATGACCTGAGCCGAAGGCAGAGGCTTTAACCCACTGAGCCACCCAGGCGCCTCTGGGTTATCTTTCTCAATATGATCAACAAAAGCAGGCACCTCAGGGAGCTATAACTGGGTGACACAATCGTCACATTATCACCCACCTCGATTTCAACTGTTTGAGCGCTATGAAGGAGATGTATGTGAGGTCTGTGAGTAGTTACAACAGGGATTCACCTAATCCAGAACTGGGAAGGCATCCATGAGGAAGGAGACATTGAAGAAAAATATGAATGAAGATCACGAGTTAACCAGTCAGACTCCCTTCTCTCCCCTATCCACACATCTCCCCACAGCTGTGACCATCATCTATATGCCTATTTCTCCCAAGTGAACATACCTCGTTAGCCCTTCCTCTCCTCAAAAATCTAGACCTGAGAATCCACCTGGATGGCACACAGGCTTTTCACATCCACACGTCTAAAGCAGAGCTCTCCGTCTCCGCTTCTGATTTCCCCCCCTTCATTTTTCCCTTCCTTCTCCCAAAGCCACTCTTGCCCCCATAGTCCATTCTCCACACAGCAGCCATAGTGATCCATACAAAAAGTAAATCATGGCATGTCAATCTTCTTCTAAAATCCCTCCAATGGCAATTAGAATAAAATCCAAACTTCTCCCACTGGCTTGCACAGCCCTATAAGACCTGACATTGGTATCTTCTGACTTTTCTGTAATTCCTTCACTGCAAACCCTGCCCTCTCCTCAGCTTGACTCTAGGCACACAGACCTTCCAACATTCCATGCTTATTCCCAACTTAGGCCTTTGAGCTGTCTGGCTCCTCTCATCATTCAGGTTTCCCCTTAAATATCATGCCTTTAGAAAGATATTCCCTAACCACCTGATCTAAAGTACATGCAATTTCTCCCCATGAGATCTCTTGACTTTAATTCTCTACATGGCTGTTATCATAAGCTGGTATTTCTTCTTATTTACTTCTTTTTTAATCTGTCTCCCCAACCCCAAGCCCAAACCCTACACACATATCTCTCCTCCACAAGAATGAAGTCCCTATTATGGAATGAACAATGAGGTTTGATATGCCAGCACACTCCCAGCAGAGGAGAGCGCCTGGCTCACAGTAAGAGCTCATTTAATATTAGCTGAATGGATGGATTTTACACAATCTGCTCTTTTTTTTTTTTAAGATTTTTATTTATTTGAGAGACAGTGAGAGAAAGCATGAGAGGGGAGAAGGTCAGAAGGAGAAGCAGACTCCCCGTGGAGCTGGGAGTCCGATGTGGGACTCAATCCTGGAACTCCGGGTTCATGATCTGAGCTGAAGGCAGTCGCTTAACCAACTGAGCCACCCAGGTGCCCAACATGATCTGTTCTTGAACGCAAGATCAATTGCTCAGGTGGTTGAGCACCCAACTCTTGGTTTCTGCTGAGGTCATGGTCTCACGGTTGTGGGATCCAAGCCCATGTCCGGCTCCATGCTCAGCACAGAGTCTGTTCAGGATTCTCTCTCCCTCTCCCTCTGCCCCTCCCCCACTCATGCACATGCACACTCTACTCTCTCTCTCTCAAATTAATAAATAAATAAAATATTAAAAAAAGAAAACAGAAAGAATGGTACCTATTCCCACACAGCCCCACTGGCTGGGAGTACATGGCCAGCGTCAGGGGAAAAAGGCCAGAAACTGATAGAGCTCTTCTTTTATGACACACAGCAGGACTTTAGGCAAGCAATAATGCACAGAAGCTATCTGAGTCCTTCAGGGAGACCTTTGTGAGGCTCTGAACACAGGTAGGGCTGCTCTGCACCCCAGGTGCTGCCGAGCTGGGGAGAAGGCCTTCCTTCTTCCTTCCACATAGAACCAAGCAGTGCTCCAGCCCCACTGATGTGCAGGATCATCTGGAAACAGCTCCCTGTTGTACATGCTGGAGCTCATCTACGTGGCTACAGCAGTGAAGTGCCATTTTGAGAGCAGCACACATGCCAAGCAAGGTAGGAGCAGAAGAAAAGCCTTTGGGAGCTCAAAGACATAGCAGGGGATACGTTAAGAGATGCTGAATACATGGGACATGGGAGAAATATTTATATAAATCACTGTATTTTGCTTTCAGAGTTTGTCAGTTCCTTGGCATCTGACTTAAACATGAGTTATTTTTTTAAGTCCTCATAATAACTAGCAAAGTATTTTTATTCCTAGTTTCAAGATGAGGGCACTGAGCCCCACAGCAGTTAATTAGCTTGTCCAGTAACACATATAGAATGTTAGGAGGAAAAACCAAACCCAGATTCCCAAGGCCTGTACTCTTGTCCCACTAACTAGGCTGTTTCAGGTCACAGATTCAAAGCAGCAAATCAGAACTCAAGAGGTTATAGGTAGATGCTCAAAGAATTAAAAAAACAAAACAAAAAATCTTGAAACCACAATTTACCCTTGAAAGAGGATACAGGAAAACAGCACCAATATAAACAGGAGAGTCACTGAGCAAAATTTAAATTAAGTTTAGTCTCTAATCTTTAGAGTACCAGTAAAACTTACAAAAAATTTAGTTAAGATTTCTAACGTCCTTAATATAAAAGATTTGATGCTGGAATAGATGTATTCATTGAACATACTGAACATCTAATATGTTTACTATCCTTAGAGAATATTCTTGTCATTAGGGATATGATAGGAAATAAAAGAGATCAAAATCCCTGACCTAATAGAGCTTAAATTTTAATGGATAAGAATCTTGTATAAAGTTGCTCTACGTGTCAGATTGACTACTTTGTACCATGCTTTCACCATTAATTGGCAGTCCTCTGTACACTGTGTAAGTTTAAGCTAAACTATTTGTAAATCGCAAAATGTGTCCTTCCTCTCCTGTTAGACCACAAATCATGTCTTCGATTCTTGCAAACAGCCACCCCTGGACACAATCTGAACTCAATATTGTTGTGCTGGGCTCCATGACAATTAAAAGTAGAGGAGAGATCATGTTCTACTAAGTTGCTTCCAAGACTAGGAAACCCAGAGCCCATTTGGATCAAGAGAGGAAAGCCCATGGAGGGGCCATTGCCCAGATTCAGTCTCCAGCTAACATGCTGGACAGTTGCATAACTGACTAATTTTCTTCATTTCCCCAACTAGGCTTTAGTTGAAGTGTCAAATGATCATCCTCGCCTTTGCACAGCAATCTGCAGTCTGGGGTTGCCCCTGTTGCTGCTCTCAGGCGTAAAAGAAAACTCTGGGTCAACTCCTCCAGGTCCATTGATCTCAAAGCTTGGAATCAAGGTCCCACTTTCTTCTTAGATATCTGCTCCTTCCCTTTTTCAGCTGCCAAAAAAACAGAGTGCTCCTGCCAGGTTTCAGAAACTGTAGTCTCTTGATGATGCAAGAAGTCAGACTGTGTTTTGGTACAAGCTTTGGAAAGCTCTGGGGATCCTGCTTAGAAGGAGATCAGCCAAAACAAAGGGTGAGGAGGGAGTGGGAGGAATAAGCTGTTTGATCCAATGTCAAATCCCACCACTGACTCCTTTGAACAAGACTATCAGATGAAGCCCTCTTGCAGTGAGCTGTGTGAAATTGGAGATTCCACTTACCTTCTGCCTCTTAAAATCAGACAAGCCCTCCACACAACAAGAGGATGAATGGCAAGCATGTGGACAGTTCTCTCTGAGCTGGGTGATTTAGGGAAGTTGCCGTGGAAGCACAGAGGAGTGGTGAGGGACGTTTGGAAGGAGGGGTGGGCCAAGCAAGGAGACTTTCCACTCCTGAACGATAGTGCTAATAGGAGCAATATTTGGGGAAGGTGGAAGAAGAGGGCTCGCTGTTAAAGGCTTTGCACTCTTTGCCATAGGGCCAGTGGGGAGCCTTTGAAGAAGGCTGTGGGAGGACTTGGACATATACAGTGATCTGGAAACAGTCAAAATCCAGTTGCTGTTTGGCTCTCCGCTTCCAGGGAAATGTGAGCTGTCTGGTTTTGATTACTACACTCTTATCACATCAGGCTGTTCTTTACTGGAAGCAGTTTCATTTCCAAGAAACCTGTTTTGCTTCTCCTCCTTTGCACTCTTCTGGGCCCTTGCGTCCCCCTCCCCCAGTCCCTGCCTCAGCCCTAACCCCATCTCCTCCACATCAACTCCTTCCTGTCTAGGAAAAAAGTTGCTACATGACCCTACCTCATGCTAGACCTAGCAAATAAAAGGATTAAAGTTTGGCAAAATAGGAGTCCCCAGCCTTTGCCTTTTCCAGGTTACTACCTTCCTGCCTGTGTGGTTAAAGGGACCACGGACCCCCGTCCATTTGGTGGTTGTAAGTCAGCAATTTGGCAGAAGTAGCCAGTGTGTTTGCAAGCATGACTCCTCCTGAGATGCCTGGTGGCCCACAGTTCAAAAAGCAGGATAAAGCTGGATGAGGCCACTGCATGGCCATTGCCCTCAGAACTTGTGGATGTGTGTGGAACGCACTGAACATCCTCTACTGTTCTGCAAGTTCCATGAGGACCCAAGTTTGCTTCTTTCTCTATCTCCCTCACATTTCCGCCCCGCCCCCACCTTATCTTCTCCCAGAGTCTCACTTATAAAATCTGTGGTTGAAGAGTATACTAATTCCCACCTCATCTGTGTGAGAAATCATTTTACCCAGAGTCCTCTGAGGTCTCTCTGCTCGTTTTTAGAGAAGAGAGCCTTACATCTTCTCTCTCTTATGCACTGCCCTCTGAAATTCCAAAATCCTCCTCAAATTTTCTGAGAACCTCTCAAGAGGTGGATCCTTTTAGTCAACCCTGACTCTCAACTCCTGCTCCCACTAGAGTTCATGTGAGTTGTCAATCCTATGCCTGCTGTACTTTTCTTTCCACACCAGAGTCACCCAGATAAGAACCTGGCACCTGGGGGGCACCTGGGGGGCTCAGTCAGTTAAGCATCTGCCTTCAGTTCAGGTCATGATCCCCGGTGTCCTGGGATAGAGCCCCACCTCGGGCTCCCTGCTCAGAGGGGAACCTGCTTCTCCCTCTGCCGCTCTTGCTCTCTCTCAAATAAATAAAAGTCTTTAAAAAATATAGAACATGTACCCTCCTCAGCTTAAAAAAATGGAAGTGTTCATCAGGCACTTGTGTGTGAATGGATGGAGAGGTTTATATTAGAGCCACACACAACTTCAAATTACATATAGATACCCCTTTTAGTGATATAGTCAAAGCATACTTGGGAGATTTTTCATAGACCTCACGAACCCATGAAGCCCCAGCCTCATCCCCTTTCGCCGACCTCTCTTCCTCCCTCCTCCTTGTTGGATCAGTCTTTGTCATTCCAAGAGACAACTGTTTTAATAGACCCACCTTCCTCAGAAGCAGTTATGAAATTTGAAAGTGTTTAATTACAAAATATTTCAAATATTTAAGAAAGTCCAGAAAGTAACATCACTGATAATATTTTAAGATTTAGATGTTGAAATGTTGCCATTTTTGTTTCAGCCTGCTCACTGGCTCGGGCTCTCTCTTTCTCTTTCTCCTTCCCTTTCTTTTTTTCTCTGAAATAAAATTCTTCTAACACAACCAAAGCCAGGCCCATCCCTTTTCTCCCCTCCCACTCTCCCTAAGGTTAACTGATATCCAAGAATTGTAGATTATTCTCATGCATGTTCTATGCTTTTATTATATATGAATGTTTCCACAAATGATATCCATCCCTTTTCTCCCCTCCCACTCTCCCTAAGGTTAACTGATATCCAAGAATTGTAGATTATTCTCATGCATGCTCTATGCTTTTATTATATATGAATGTTTCCACAAATGATATCAGTTTCCGTTCATCCTCCTTCTTTTTCTCCTCAGTGGCTATCCTCCTCTCCTCTTCCGCCCGAGGTTTCAGGTAACTGTAGCGCTTGGCTCCATACGCCATGCCGAGGAACAGGGCGGAGTAGCGGCCGAGCTTGATGAGCGGGGAGACCTGCACCGGCGGCACCATCTTGTCCGTATTGGGGGTGTTTACAAAGATTTGCTTAAGTGGCACTTTGGACTAGATGGTGAGAATGATTTTTATAAGCAGGATAACATTATCTTACTTCAGATTCTATTTCTCACAATCTCAGCCCTGAACCCAGTGGCCCAGCCTCTTGTAGATACTCAACGAATATCTTCTGAATAAACTGCACAAGAAAATAATATCCTCCAAATCACCGATAATCAAAGCACGCCAAGAGGTTAAGAGGTTACCCAAAATAAGTCATATTTTATATACAATTTTTAATTTTTAGTAAGTAAATTTCAATGACTACAAATAAGTCTTCCAGTATAGGTACATTCTTCCCTAGGCAAAGCTTAGGGAGCTTCATAAATGACTCATGAAGGAGCCTTCCAGCACCAGGGTTCAATCTATGTCTCCTTTCACATGACTCAGCCATGACTGATTTCAGTTGGATCCCCTGGGGCGGAAGTTCTTAGATCATATCCTCCCATTCCCGAAACTTCTGACTTCATGGATGAGTACAGACTCTCCTCTTCTCTCACCCTGAGTCCCTCCCCTCAAATGCCAAGAAGAGCACCTTCTTATCATTGTCTCTAGAGCAGCAAAGAACACCAGCAGTCCTTTGGTTTAATGGATAGGGTCCACAACCCTAAGACATTTTTTAGTGTGCAGATTATGAAGGAATAGAACTGGAGAAGCCTAGTGGTCTAGACTCTTAGCTGCAACTCCCTGAAAGGTGGAAATCTCACCCAAAGTGATGGTACTGGGAACTGTTTCAATCTCCTTGGCTAGCTTGACCTTCAGTAGAGTGGCCATATAGTTTATCATCCAAACTCATACAACTTGAGAGTGAAAGATGTAACTAGTAATAATTATACCAGGTGAACAAGCACAAACAAAGACCACTCTTGGCAAACCAGGTTACAGGTTACCCTAAATCAGTAATGCTACATACAAGCCAACACTGTATCCCCTTTTGTAAGGTTCTTCAAATGACCTATTATCCAGAGCCTTAGGGAATGATCCCCTTGATCCCTCTCCCAGGATAGGTCTAAGGTTGAATGAGTCCATTCTCTTATAGCAGAATGTTATTTAACCTTCATATACTTAAGCTGGGGGAAAAGAACTTTTTAGCAGAGGATAATTTGATTCAATTTCTATTTCTTCTTTCTCCAATGGGATGAAATGAAGGCCAACTCTTCCCCCACTATCCTTTGAAAGTTTGCAGGGAAATGACAATATACATCACAACAGTATAAATCAGAGGAAAAAGAAAATATCACCAGTTGTTCAAAACTGTGACTCTGAAGCAGAATCCATTTGGATCAGTAGTGGTGTTTGCTAGGTGAGCATAAAGTTCCATGAATAACAACATGGTTTTAATATTGGACAAACCTGGGTTTGAGTCTCAACTTCATCACTAGTCTCCATGTGACCTTAGACAAATTGCTTCTCCAGTTGTCAATTTATATAAAATGGAGGCTTGGGGTGGTAAGGATAATATGAATCTCACAGGTTAATTGGAAGTTTTCAGTGAGGTAATGAATTTAAAGCCACGAGGACAGTACTTGGCACATATTAAGTCCCTAGGAAATATTAGCCATAATTACTACTCATACTATTTAAATCTTTGCTGTATTTTTTTAACATCACCTCTCTCTCTACTTCCACGTGTATTCTCACTGCCCAAACTAATTGGCTACTTAACTTTTCCAAAAAATGCCCAGTCTCTCTCTGTCACCTCTGTGTTTTTGCTACTATTCTGCCTGCCACCTGGAATGCTTGCCTCTTTCCTTTCTGTTCTTATCCTCTTGGCTCAGCATGGACATATCTTTCCCCTTTTCCAAGGTCCACTTCACCTGCTACACCCTTCAGGGAGTGTTCTTAAAGGTGAATCCTCCATCCCAGAGTCAACTATCTACTATGCATTGTAGGGTATTAGTATCTTCCTAGTAAACTATGACATCTTTAACTATGAATCAGTATTATGTCTGATTAAGATTTCTCTCCCCACAGCGTTTAGCATATAACCTTGCAAAATGTGCTCGAGAAATATTTCTTGGTTATCATGAAGTTTAGAACACAGTGGTTAACAGCTGGAGTCAGGTGCCTGGGGCTCAGTCATAACTTTTTAACTGTGGGCTCCAAAGCAAAAATTTTAACCTCTTCAAATCATGTTCTCCTCTGCACAATGGGCATAATGCTGCACAGGCAGGTTTAAGAATCCTTGCTGTAGACTTAAGCCACTGGTGAACATTCCAGAGATGATAACCTTCTGCTGGAGTTATTCGTTTAGCCACAACTGCAATCCAATTTAGTTCTCTTCAGTAATACACTTAAAAGAATGCATAGCTCTCCCCACTTATGTGAAAAGGTCTATCCTACATCCTTCACTCAAGGTTAATTCTAACTTCCCACATGTTCTCCTTTGCAATGGCTCCAATACTCTTGTGTTTCCATGTGTTCTTCATGATGGGCACTATGGACCATTAATCTCACCCACTGTGGCAGTTCTTAGAGTTAAGAACCCTTAGAGATGTTCTTTTATCTGTCACAGCACATATAAAAACTGAAGGCTGATCTTGGCCATTCACAATATCTTCCTTCTGGGTCCTTACTATGAGTCACCCTTTTTTAGTCTACCACTTCGTTTTTCTTCCCTCCCCTGATTGCTGGCTCCTATGCAAAACTTGCTCATTTCTGACTCTAAGTCTTGGCATGGGCCATTTATCCACCTCTCCCACCCAAATGTGTAGTGAAGAGGATGGGCTCTGGAGTCTAGGAAAAGCGGATTCTATTTCTGGCAGTATCAGTGACTGACTGGAGATGTTGGATATGATTATCCTTCATGAGCTTTAATTTCCTCATCTGTAAAATGCAAATGACTAGATAAGAGTGACTTCTAATAATATGATCAACTGAGCTAAGATGGAAAGACTGCCCTCCCACATCAAACACATGGAAACACTGGAGAAAATATAACAAAAAGAAAAAAATTTAACTATATGACCAAATGTACAAATAATAAGAGAAAAATTCCTAGGTCCCAGAAACCAAGTAGGAACTCAATGCCAGGGTAGAGAGGATGGTACACAAAGCCAAAGAACTCCCAGAAGAATCAGAAAGGGACAAAGGCCTTGGGGAAAGGAGGCAACACCTCAAATCCCTGCAAGACAAGGTGAAGAGCTCAAATTCCCTACTTAAAGCAGGTGCAATGTATCTGACAGATAACTGATTAGCATACAACATGTATGAGTAACCAGGATGCTTGTCTAAGTGGGGAGGCTCAAGTCACAAGGTAGAAATATGAAACTGTTCTATGGTTCTAGTAATTACGGACTGTGCCCTCACTGAGTAGTGGGCTTCCCTTACAAGTTCTCAGTGTGGTAGCGATTGGTGATCAGGCCATTATTTGGTGTGGAGGATTAGGCAGACTCTAGGTGATCACGTCCCCACAGACTCCTCACCCTGAACTACGGGATGAAGCAGTGAGGCGCCTTCTAAAGCACAGGATCTCTGAGCCCTGAATGTCCAGATGAAAGGGTGATAGTGCACCCAGCCCTAAGCAAACACTCCCCTTTCTCTTTTCATTTCTTCAGAAGCAACAGTACTTATGCTGTGGAAATATATATATATAATGCCGTCTCTTGAGAAAGTAGAGTGGTAGTTGCCAGGGGCTAGAGAGAGGGAAGAAAGAGAGGTATTTAATGGATATGGAGTTTCAGTTGGGGAAGATGAAAAAGTTCTGGAGATGGATGGTAGTGACTGTTACACAGTATTGTGAATGTACTTAATGTCACTGAATCGTACACTTAAAAATGGTTAAAATGGTAACTTTAATGTTACGTATATTTGACCACAAAAAAGAAAGAAAAAAGAAAAGAAATATTATCTTTCTGAAATTCACACCAAAAGAGCATTTGAATGTAGAAGACTTAACGCATTCTTCTCAAAGCAGAATCATCTTTATATTATAATTAATATAATAAAATATATATTTAAATTTTGGTTTTTTTTTTTTTTTTAAATGCTGTCTCCTGATTGAATTGTAAAGGGAAAGATCTGGTAAAAGAAGCAGAAAAAATAGTTCAACGTAGCACTATCACTCTACTGCATTTGTTATCTCGTGGAAGTGCCTGTGAGTAGGCAGTGCGCGTCGTAGAGATGAGGAAGGAGACGGAGATACAGAGGGCCTCCGTGCCACAGGTCTGATGCGGGCTATGGTGGGAGTGGAGATACACCACCTAAATCTCCCTTCAAGGAAGCACTTGCTGCCCAGCTGTGGGTTGTGAGGGCAGCACACAGCCTCCAGGGGTCAGCACTACAGGGTCTGCCTCAGCAGCAGAGAGCCCTCTGCCTGAGCCCTCCCCGAAGGTCATGCCCTCCCCCGGGCAGCTCACATCCAGTGGTAAGATCGATACCTTCATAAATGCCAAGCCTTTTTGACTCAATGCAGGACAACTCAGTTGGGCAGTACTTGTTCTAGCTCCCAGTGAGTTAGCCAAAACTCTGTCAGGTCTGCTTCCCACTTGTACTCCTTCCTCTGACCAATCTTGTTTGCTTTCCCTCTTCCTTTCACAAATTGATGCCCTATATCAGTCAGGGTTCTTCAGAGAAAGTAAAACCAATAGGATTTATTTAGAAAGACATTTATTATGAGGAATAGGCTCATGTGGTTATGGAGGCTGAGAAATCCCACAATTTGTCATCTGCAAGTCAGAGGCCCCAGAAAGCCAGTGGTATAGTTCCAGTCCAAAACTGAAAGCCCAAGACCAACATCCAAGGACAGGAGAAAATGGATGTCCAGCTCAAGCAGAGAGCGAATTCACCCATCCTCCACCTTTTTGTTCTATTCAGGCCCTAAGTGGATTGGATGATGCCTACCCACATGAGTGGGGTGATCTTCCTTACTCAGTCTTCCAAGTCAAATGGTAATCTCTTCTGGAAACACCTTCAAACACACATCCACAAATACTATTCTACTAGTTATGGGCAACACTTAACCCCGTCAAGCTGACACATAAAATTAACTATTGCAATCTGTAGTGAGCATCTTACAGCTCAAATTCCACCTTAGCCTCTCATTCTAGAGAAGCCAACCTGTCCTGGCTGCTATTCACAAAGTCTTACCACGACTGTGTAAGACTTCAGCCCTTTTTCCTCTTGCTAAGCCCCTTTCCAGTAATGGGAGCAAAGAGAAGAGTCGCTTTCATTCAGACAAGGAGAGCAGCTTTCAGGTATGTTCTCTGTATGCACTGTTGGCTGCTTCACTCTAGAATACTGAACAACTCCCTCCATTGCTATTGTGCTCCTGCAACCAGAAAGGCTGATTCACTCTAGACATGGGACCTCAGATCTCAGATGCAACGCTGTCCAATATCCCTACTATTTTCATGCCTGCCTCAAAGCTTAGCTCTGTGCTATCCCCTGCACACCCATATGATGCTACAGCAGCTCTGTGACCCTACTGCTCTCAGCCCGGGAGCCCATCTCCAACTTCACACAAAGTTCCTGACCCAGGGGAACCCCTTCATAGTCACACCAGCAAATAGGCAAACCTAACTGTATCCTTCATCTTCTGCCAGTTACCACCCAGTATCCTTTCTCATCTCAAAATCCAATTTCTTAACAAGTACACTGGGTCTCATCCTCTCCAAGACTTTTGTTATTTGGTCTTTTCCTCCCTCTCCTGGATCATAAGCCACTCCCTTTCATACTGGATTGTTTCCTTCGATTCATACAAACAACCTCTAGTGTCTCTATTTTTTGTACTTTTTTCTTTCTTTTTTTTTTTTTTTTAAAGATACAGCGAGAGAGGCAACACAAGCAGGGAGAGTGGGAGATGAAGAAGCAGGCTTTCCCGCCAAGCAAGGAGCCTGATGTGGGGCTCGATCTCAGGACCCTGGGATCATGACCTGAGCTGAAGGCAGACACCTAATGACTGAGCCACCCAGGCGACCCTGTACTTTTTCTTTTGTTTAAGGGTTGCCTACAAATACCTTATCCACTTATTCATTTTCACTTACTCTTTATTCACTGCAGTCTGGGTTTCCTCTCCACCACTACACAGAAATTGCTCTTGTCTAAGTCAACAGTAATTTCCTTCTTGCCAGATCCACATTTCTTCCTCGTCTCAGTTTATCTCACAGTAGTGTTTAACTGTGTCAACTGTTCCTACCTTTTATATCAGCTTTTAGGACACTCTGAAGTCCTGGTTTTCATTAGAACTCATTGACTCCTCCTTGCCTGCCTCCTCTGCTCATTTTGCTCCTCTCCTTTGCTTTTTTCTACCAAGTCTTTAAACTTTGGCACTCCTTAAACTCCAGCTGCTTCACTCTTACCTTCTTTCTCTGTCCTCTCTTCCTATTTAACTTAGTGGCTCTCAACAGGGAATGATTTTTCTCCTAGGGGATATTAATCAATTACTAAGGACACTTTTGATTTTTGTGAGTGGGAGGATATTACTGGCCTCTGGAGGGTAGAGGATGGAGATGCTGCTAACATTGGTGGTGAATGCATAATCCTACAATGCACAGCCTCCCACAACAAAGAATTATCTGGTCCAAAATGTCAATAGTACCCACATTGAGAAGCCCTGCACATCCAGGCCCTTGGCTTTATATATTGTGTCTATAGCAGAGGATACATATTATTTTCTGGTATCCATTCTCCCTTTCTAGTTAGTAATGGAACTGACACCGCACCAGGTGGCACATGGTCAGTTTCTAAACTGTATGTTATAGCCTCTCTTGCAAGTAAGTAATGTGAACGTTTGGGGTCACTTCCTTAAAAATAAGATGCTGTCTCTTCCCCTTTTTCTGAATGATGGAATGTGGTCCTGGTGCTAGTGAGCCAACTTCAACCACACAGAGGAGAATAATATTCAAAGGGATGACAAATCAGTAAGATAAAGGCAAACTGAAGCCCTGAATAACTTCGTGGACTAGAGCTCTCTACCTAATCTAGACCGCCCACCTACCTCTGAACAATTACATGAATGAGAAACAAACTTGTATCTTACTTAATCCATAGTACTTAGGGCTTCATTTTTAAGATCTTAGTTGGTACTTCAACTGACACACCATCTGTATAATACATACCATGGAGCTGTCGTTTATAATCATAGCCTTGAGTTGTCCTCCAAACTCCATATTTATAAATTTAATCACCTGTTTCATTTGTACTCTTGGATTTCTCCCAGACATCTCAAACTTAACATTTTCAAAACTGAATTCTTGATTTAACCACCAAACCACTTCTCTCCCACTTTCCCTCTTCTCAATAACTGGTTAGAAATTATAAGCCATACTTAGTTACCCGCTCTCAACCCCAAATCCATTCCTTTACTCCTGCTTCCAAAATGAACATGATACACACCCATTATTATTATTATTGTTTTATTTTATTTTACTATTGCTACCAACCTGGTTTAAACCACTGCCATCTCTCCCCTGGACCACTACGAAAGTCTCCGTACTAGGCTTCCTACATTCTCCCTTGACCCTACAATCCCTATTCTACACATAAGCCAGGGTGAATCTTTCTAAAATAAAAATCAAATAATCTCTTTCATAATACTTCTCAACAGAACTCATATTTCTTACCCAGAATGCACAGAGACCAACGTGATCTAACCTCTCATTCCCATTTACTTATAAAATTCCATCTTCAGCCACTCTTTCTCTTTATGCTTGGTCTCCTTGCAGTTCCAAACACACACACACACACACACACACACACACACAAAGCTTCTTTTCTGTCTCAGGACCTTCACTCATGCTGTTCCCTCTGTCTTAAGTGCATATCCCTCTGCTCTTTGCATGACTGACTTGTCTCATCCTGAAAATTCATATCTTCAGAGATGCCCCCAGAACCATGCTAAATAAGCCCTTTCCTTCTCCCTCTTGTTATTCTTTATTTTTGTACATTATTTTGTTTATGGAACTCAACACGATTTATTATTATACATGTATTTGTATATACGTTTTTGTTTATCTCCCCCACAAGTGCTGGGATTCTGATTTCATTTTAATAACCCTATCAATATTACCAGGCACATAAAAACCACTTAAGGTTATGTGAGTGTGTGTATATGTGCATATCTCCCCATTAATTCTAACAAGCTGAAATCAGGTTACAGTGAACATTAAGGACAGCCTCAAAAAGGGAAAGAGGTTATACTTAGACACTGTGAAACTTAATGAGAGATGATTGGACACAGTGGAGGGTATGTGTGAGAGGGAGGAACATGGTGCTGGTTTATGAACATGGATCTCCACTCAATTCATCACTCAGTTGTAGTAACAGGAAAATGTAGAACAGGTCCAACTTGTAGAGGCTAATTGTTTAAGATTAAAGTTAGGAAGAAAGAAAAGAAGGAAGGAAGAAAATGGGGAGGAAATGAAGGAAGAAAGGAAAGAGAAAGGAAAATAAGGTACAAAATTTTCTTAGTATTTTTATTCCTATGCGATCAAGAGCAGTGCATCACCAGACGAGAGAAATCTAATGAAATACTTGGAAAAATCTATTACTGGAACTAAAGTGATTTACGCTGGTTTTTGAGAAAGATTTTGTTGCATAGTTGGCCACCAATCCCAATCCCTGATGACACACTGTGTATAAATTATTCATGTCTTTTTCCACAAAATCTGGCCACACAACTTTCTTCTCCTCTTCCTGAAGGTGACTCTAAGAGTCCTTGCTTACCCACAGGCTTACCCAACATAGTTCGGACCTCGAACCTGTGACTAGTATCAAATTTGCCAACACTGGCCCTGGGTATGCCAGTGTCTGACATATTTTATTTTTTTCCCCGGATTATTTTTATTATTTTTTTAATTATTTTTCCCAGATCTATATGTACCAGCTATTTTACATGAATTAAAACAGTGCCTCCTTCAGAAAACTCAATTTAAAAAAAAAGTATTATTATCCCCATTTCACACGGGAAAAAAGTAAGTCTAAAATAAATTATAGAAGCACCTGGATGGCTCACTGGGTTAAGGACCTGCGTTCAGCTCAGATCACGATCCCGGGGACCTGGGACTGAGCCCTGCATCGGACACCCTGCTCAGCAAGGAGCCTGCTTCTCCCTCTCCCTCTGCCATACCCCCTGCCTGCACTCTCTCTTCCTCTCTCTCTCAAATAAATAAATACAATCTTAAAAAAAATAAAGAAATTATAGCCTTTTTCTCTCACACAGCTAATAAGAGATCATGTTTGGTCTATTTGATTACAAAGCACATGATCTCTTCTCTCTATACAGGAACTCTCAGCTTCAAGGCAGGACAATTTTTGAGCTAAACAAAACGACCTCACTACAGCCAGAGTGATCTTTTTAAAAACATAGATCTAATCATTTAACTTTCTTGCTAAAAAAAAACTTCCTGAAATAGCTCCTTCCCACCTGCAGGCTACACACAGACACAGACACACACACACACACACACACCATTCAGAGTTTCACATACACAACTACTTCTCTTCACCCTTTTCTATAACTCAAATTCAAGGTGTGTACAGATTATTTGGAAAGGTTAAAATTTTTAATTGCCAAGCCTCACCCTCAGAAATTCAGAATCAGTGGATCTGGGGTCAGGGCGAGGCGGGGGTTGGGGTGTGGAATAAAAAATGTGAATGTTAAACAATCAGCCAACATGACTGAGGCAGGTGGTTGTAGTACCACATTCTGAGAAGCATACGAGATCACAGGACTTCATTACACCCTTGCCTTCATCTTTCTAGCACTTTCATTCAGCACTCTCATCTGACAAGCATTTTTTTTAGTGCTCACTATATACCATGCATTTTTCTAGACAATGGAGTAGAGTAGTTAAAAAAAAAAAAAAGGTTCTGCTCTCATGGAGCTTACAATCTTCTGGAATAATACCAAAAATTAAACCAATGGACATATGGTATATCAGATGCCAAAAGACATTATATAGAAAAATAAAGTTGGGTAAGCAGATAGTAAGGAGCTATTGTATTATTATTATTATTATTATTATTATTATTATTTAATTAGTGTTTTCTCCTTTTTTAAAAAAAACATTGACTCAATTTATTTTTTTTTAAAGATTTTATTTATTTATTTGACAGAGAGGAGAGAGATCACAAGCAGGCAGAGAGGCAGGCAGAGAGAGAGGGGGAAGCAGACTCCCCGCTGAGCAGAGAGCCAGACACGGGGCTCCATCCCAGGACCCTGAGATCATGACCTGAGCCAAAAGCAGAGGCTTTAACCCACTGAGCCACCCAGGCGCCCCTGTTCTCTCCTTTTAAAGAGGGAGCTTCATCTGTCTTCTTCATTTCTATATCACAAGTATCAGGAACTTAGCATTCAACAAAAATCTGCTGAGGTAGGAATAGGACTGCTTTACAGACTAGAAATAAGGACCCTTTACAGCGGCTTTTATAATGATAGCATGATGCCTAATGCTGCCACCTAGAGTGGCCTGTGTAAACATTCCAAAGTAGAACCGCGTGGTTCAGGGACGCCTGGGTGGCTCAGACGGTTAGGCGACTGCCTTCGGCTCGGGTCATGATCCCAGGGTCCTGGGATCGAGTCCCGCATCGGGCTCCCTGCTCAGCAGGGAACCTGCTTCTCCCTCTGCCTGCTCTGCCTGCTGCTCCCCCTGCTTGTGCTCACTCACACTCTCTCTCTGACAAATAAATAAATAAAATCTTTAAAAAAAAAAAAGAACTGAGTGGTTCAGAGCCAAGAGACTGGATTTACACTTTCACTAAAAAAAAAAAAGAATATGAATATGAATATATGCATATATTAATGGTTTTCAAGCACTGGATGTGAGGCAATGCAGGACAGAGATCCCTGAAAGATAGCAACCAAATATGAGAAGCACAACTATCCCAGTTTACTATCCAAAGAGATCTTCCACAGGGCACCTGGGTGGCTTAGTCGGTTAAGCGTCTGCCTTCAACTCAGGTCATGATCCCAGAGACCCCGGGTCAAGCCCCACATTGGGCTCTCTGCTCAACGGGGAGTCTGCTCCCTTGGCCCTCACCCCAACTTGTGCTCTTTCACGCACGTGCGCTCTTTCTCAAATAAATAAATAAAATCTTCAAAAAAAAAACAAAAAACCAACAACAAAAAACAAAGAGATCTTCCAGGCAGCAGTGCAGGGAGGAAAGCAAAGGTATCTTCCTAAATAGAGGAGAAAGAGCAGGGTGTTCAAGGAGATAAAGATGCCTATAGTTTGCAAGATAAATCCCTTGAGAGACAACATCCACACAGACAGATTGAGTTCCAGAAATATTCAAAGGATCCCACCCAAATTTTCAACTGAGTACTGACCAGCAAATGCATGTAAAAAAAACCACATGAAACTGTGGCAAGAACAAGGCAAAGAAGGTAACAACTACTGGGTTCATGTGTCCAAGAGTAGCTTGTGTTTTCACCAGCCAGGGTGGAAAACCTTGTAATTCGTGGTCTGTTAGCATTCATAAAGTGATGACCTCAGTAATGAAAAAAATTAGATCAAACTACTTGCAAGTAATGTAACTCACTGTAGAATGAAACTAAAGATTATTTGTTACAATATAAAAATATCCAGTGCCCAACAATTATACCATGTCTGGTAGCCAATAAAAAATTTTCAGGCATGCAAAGAAGCAGGAAAATATAACCTATACCAAGGAGAAAAATTAATCAAAATAAACAGAACCAAAAAAGACAAAGATGATAAATCAGTCAACAACAACATTAAAACAGTTATTATTATTATATTCCATATCGTCAAGATGATGGAAGCAAGACTAACACTGGAGATATGGAAGATACTTCTGAAAGACCCATTAATCTTCTAGAGATGGAAACTATAATGTCTGAGATTAAAAATATACTGTATGGTATTAATAACATTGCAAACTGCAAAAGAAAATATTACTGAACCCAAGGATATAACAATAGAAACTACACAAAATAAAGCACAAAGAAGAAAAACAGACAAAAAATTAGATCATTAGTGAGTTATGGGACAATTTCAAGAAACCTAATACCAGGGGCACCTAGGTGGCTCAGTCAATTAAGCATCTGATTCTTGATTTCACCTCAGGTCATGATCTCAGGGTTGTGGGATCAAGCCCCAAGTCAGGCTCTGCTCTTGGAGTGGAGTCTGCTTGTCCCTCTCTCCCACATTCTCTCTCAAAGAAATAAATAAAATCCTTAAAAAAAATAAATAAATAAAAGACGCCTAATAACATAATTGGAGTCTTTGAAGGGAATGGAAAGAGGGTTAAGTAGAATAAATATTCAAAGAAAAAATTGGCCAAATTTTTTTTCCAAATGTAATGATCACTATAAACCCTCATATTCAAGAAGCTTAATGAACCCAATGCACAAGAAATAAAAAGAAAAATAAACCAAGGTATATCAAAATGCTTAATCAAAATGCTTAAAACTAGTGATAAGAGAAAATCATAAAAGCAACCAGAGGATAAAAACATGCATTACATACAAGTGAATATAAATAAGAAAAATAGCAGACTTTTCTCCAGGAGCAATGTAAGATAGAATAGAGTGGGACATCCTTAAAATACTGAAAGAAAAAGAAAAAAAAAAAACCCTGCCACTTTAGCATTTTAAACCCAGAGAAAGTACCTTTCAGAAACAAATGTAAAAATTTTTTCAGACTTACAAAAGACATAATTAATCACCAGAAGATTGCTTTAAGCAAAAGTAATAAGAATATAGTACGGGATTTATTAACTTAGTTATGAGTAAAATATATGGCCAAAGTAGCACAAAGGCCAGAAAAGGGGAAATGGATTTACACTATTGTGAGGTTCTTTTTTTTTTTAAGATTTTATTTATTTATTTGACAGAGAGAGACACAGCAAGAAAGGGAACACAAGCAGGGGGAGGACTGGGTGAGGGAGAAGCAGGCTTCCCGCTGAACAGGGAGCCTGATATGGGGCTTGATCCCAGGACCCTGGGATGATGACCTGAGCCAAAGGCAGACAGTTAACGACTGAGCCACCAGGTGCCCTAGTTGTAAGGTTCTTACATTATAATATTACTTGAAGGTACTCCATAATAAGTTAAATATATACTACAAACTCTAAAGCCACAAACAAAAGAAAGACATGGCTAATAAGCCAAAAAATGAAATGGAATATTTAAAATACTAACTTGATCCAAAGGAAGACAGAAGATGGGGGAAAGGAATAAAAAAATTAGATGGTACAAATACCAAACAAAGAGCAAGACAGATATTCAAAGTGAACCATAACAATAATCACATTAACTGTAAATGATTTAAATGTCCCAATTAAAAGTGGACAAAATATCTCCTAATTTTGCATCTTTATGATAGGGACCTGCAAAGAAGAAAGACAAGAAGTAGAAACAATTTTAATCCAAAAAGCAAGTTAATCAGACAGACAGTATTTCTCTCAATAACTGCTTGATATTACATTGTGAGTGTCAGATTAGCCTGACAAAATAAATTATTGAAATCAAAGGTGAAGGGTTGAGTCAAGTGGTCAGTGTGTGAGGGTTCAATCCCGATTCCCCCAAATAATACAGATGGGGGAGGAATATGCAGATTTATTTCTTTTCTTTCCCAAAATGTTCCAAAAGGGAAGGAAACAAAGGAATTGAATTGATATAAATTAAAATGGTACAAACACACAGAGTAAAGAGAATGTGCAAGATGGTAACAGCATAAAAAAGATGTTAGCAAAATTTTAGAACTTGAAAAGAGATTGGTAAGTGGTGACTGAGCTAATGAATCTGATAAAGTATACGTTACAAAAAGGAAAGCCAACAAGGCATAAGCAACTCATTCCACTGAACTCAAAATATATTACAAATATAAGATTGCGAATCATATTAACATTAGACTTTGTTACAGAAACACTTGAAGCTAGAAGACAATGTCTTCAAAATTCAAATGAATGAGTCTCCAATAGAATCTACATGCACAGACACACACACACACACACACACACGCACACATACAACCAACAATGTAAAAGAGTAGAATAAAAATGTTTTTGGATATGAAATACTGTCTCCAGAAAGTTAACTGTCATGCACCATTTCTCAACAAGCATCTGAAAAATATACCCTACAAAATGAGAAAGTAGCCCAAGGAAGAGGATCTAGGAAACAGACACTCCCACATAGGAAGGGGAAGATGTTTCCAGAATGAAGGTAAAGGGAAGTCCCAGGATGTCAGCTGGTCATCAAGACCAGAAACCTATTAAAATTGGCACAAGAAGCTAGAAAATTCCCACCAGGGTGACTCCAGGAAAAAAAACAGAACTGACAGACTATATAAAAAATGTTTGCATTGAGACATGACATACAACTCCAGCAGAGAGTATTAGAATGAATTAGTAATAGACATGTGGAAAAACAGGCAAACCAAAAATTAAGGCTATGATTAATGCTGGGGAAAAAACAAAAGCTTATTCAAAAGAGAAACATGTCACTTTGTATTTATTTGATTATGTTTTTTAAATACACATTTTAATTAAAAACAAATATATCCATCAAAGAGCAGAGTCTGCCCGGCAGCTTTCTTCCTTTTCTTTTTTTTAGATAATCTTTATATTTTTACTTTTGTATATCATTTCATCCACCAATGATGGATGAAAAAGAATTAGATCTATATATACTAACATCCTTTATGTATACATATACATACACTACTTCTACCCCCACCTTCCCAATATTACAATTTCTTGCATAAGCCAAAATTTGGTATTAATAATATTATGACCATGAAAATATTGTCACAGCTGTAGATCAGGAGAATGGGAGTTGGGAATGCTATATACAGAAAGTCAGTAAAATCATATCTAAAACTGAAAAAACAGTATTTTTCAGCATATTAGAAATAAGGATAAAATTCAGAAGAGTCAGCTAAGAGTTTAAAGTTTCCGCTCCTGGGGATCATGATTCAATGTCAGGGAACAGGACCCTTGCAGTCCTATTTAATTTTTTATAATATAACTCTGCTTTCCTTTCATAATAACTTTAACTAATTCTTTTTAATTATAATCATCAGGGAGCTTCGTCTTCTCAGCAAGCCCATTTTTTGAAACTTAATCTTGAAATTAAAAATAAAGGACCATTTAAGAATCAAATAATCTGTCAAATCAAAAAAGCAAATTAATGCAATATATATCTAAAACTTGGGACAAATTGCAATCCAGGAATTCAGAACTCTAACCCTGCACTATTTGGCCAAGGGAGGTTGGCACACTGTACTCAATTTTTTTCTTTCGATTTCCTGTTTATCATCATGCTTCATTTCCCAAATTATTTGGAATTGAGAATGCATATTGGAATTTAGCATGGCCATCTTTGGACCCATAAAATCTCTTTAGTCATATTTCCTTTTTGTCCATTATGAACAATGAAAGGAGAAAGAATACTGTGCACTTTTATATCTATGAACCAGTATTTAATTTCAAATCTGAAGACCAGATCTCCTTGGTGCCTGCCTTTCATGGAGTGGAGGGAAAGAAGATAAAAGGCATCATGGGTCATACATTGTCATGGCTCCAACACACAAAATTATAGTTACAGAAATTTGTCCTTACAGATTTCTTAACAATTTGTAGTGAAAAGCAAATTTACTCCAAACTACAAAGCATACCTTTGCTGCTCTTCCTTCTGCAATTAAGAAAACTTGAAGCTAGTTGTCTACCAAAACAATAGAGAATTTTTTTCTCTGTTATTTAATCATCTGTGCTGCTGAGTTATTGTTACAGGTTAGTTGAATTGGCCAGAAAATTATCCAAAGCATTTGTGCTCAGGAGCTGAAAAAAATTAGACTGAATAAGTGAAGTCCAGATGTTAGAAAAGGTCATTTAAAAACTAGTGAAAATATAACTACTAGCAGTGCTGCCATGTGCTTTGTGAATCCTATTATTAATAGTAAGACATAATAAAAAGAAGACTGGAATCTAGGATTTTAACCCTGGATCTGCGACTCATATGTCATCTGATGGTGGACAAGTCAAGTGCCCTCTCTGCTTCACTTTTCATCTATAAACAAGGGGATCTTACTGGATGATCCCTGAGGTTGCTTTTAGGTCTTAAGAGAATACAAAGGATACATTAGGAACATGACAAGAATGTCCTCTATCTCTACTCATGCATCTCCCCAGATCGATTTATATAATTACATGCAGGCATTCAAAAGCCCTACAGTCTCCAAGGATCTGACCATCAGTTACAGTAGGCAATGTGGTAGTCTAATTTAAGCAAAATCATAAACATCATCAGCAAAACTAAAAGCTGGGATGCATCTCAATTATCCTCACAAATTATGGGTGTGCTGCTGAAACACTTCCACTTAGCTTTGGAATCCGTTATATTTTTTGGTTTACAGAAAACTCAAATTAACATGTGGTTGATTGAGGTTAACTTTTAAATTTGTTGCCCTAATTACATACTCTACAATCTAGCCTAAAAGTATATCTAGGTGGACAGAAGAGACACTGTCCCTAAGTTTGACAATGTCCTTAACTTTCTAAGAGCTGGGTTGATAGACCTAGTTTGCATGGTACTAGAAGAGATCCTTGCAGTGTCTGCCCTGCTCCGGAGTCCTTCCTTCTTCTCTGAGAACAGCTCTCCACTCTGAGCCTGTGACACTGGGAACCGTATTTTGTTACATAACACCACCACCTAGGATTCAGTTGATTGGCAGTGGCTGAGCACCAAATAGCTAATCAGAGCTGCTCCTTGGGGCCTCTGTGACTGAGTGAAATCTCAGCATGAGTTCACTTATAGGAAGACTACATAAACTTGGAAACCAGGGCATAGCCTTTATTCTACAAGCAGACAAGTAGCAGATATCTTGGCATCTGTTGCTGCTTTGCAGAGATACCAAATGAAAAGCATTTGCAGAAACAAGTGGAAACAAAATATAAAGAAAGCCTGTTCTCTGGGCTCCTCCTCGCCTTCTTGTCCCACTGGCTTCCAGGCCACCGACCTATGCCACTTAAATTCTCCCTCCTCATTTAGACTAATTCAAACTGATGTCTATTATAAGCAACAAAAAAATTTTGCTGCTGCAAAATTGACTATTTTTTCAATTGACTTGAAAATTTAATGGGGAAATCTTTTTGCTTTCTTCTCCCCTTTTATTCTGAATTAACTTGTCATTTGATTAGACAAGGAAGTGGCTTGGTATCACGGGGCCCCTAAATAATTAAAAGATGGTCGCACATTTAGAAACGATATCTTACATCCTGTGCCAATTTCCATTCTACAAAGTTTAAGTTTCATTGTATAACTAGAATAACATACTGCACTTGTAAGGTTAATAGAGGGTCGTAGCAATGGACCTTTTTATTGTAATGCCCAACTGCATTCCTGAATCAGGCACAGATTCATACATAATAATTCATTCTTTTCTGAAAATAATGACAAGATGTTCCTAGTAACAGATACACCAAACAGCCACTGGAGCGCCTTGGCTAATGTTTGTTGACTACCTCCAGATAGCCACAGAACACCCATCTCTCTCTGTAAAAATGGAAACTCTTAGGCCCTTTGGGAAAAGGGGGGCAGATGCTATAACACAAAGAGCACCAAAATGGGCGTCAGCGGATATGAGTCCACATCTTTGCAACAGTTTTCACTTCCGTGGATCTTCATATCTTATCTCACTTGGAATGGAGAAAATTCAAAATGAGACCCACAGGCCAAGGGTAGTCCAGCAGATCCATGCTAAGGCCTCCCTTCCTTAGACATGTGGTTAAACGTTCTGTGCCTTTATTTCCTCATCTGTACAATGGGGATGCTAATTGCATCTGCATCATTGGAGGGTGGTTCTGGGGCAGCTATACACATAAAGTGCTAGCAGAGGGCCTGGCACCTCAGAATACTCAATTAATTATACCTGCCGTTGTTATTATTTTTATTATTCCTGAGGATTTTTTAATAGACTAGCTCATATGGGTATCCCACTGCTATTATGTCTGATCACTATCGACTGCAAATTTCACAAGGTTTGTTGGACAAGTTTGTAATTGTAATCAAAGCAGAATATATTTAATGATAGTACTTTGAGACCTTCAAGTTCAATTCCAATAATAATATATCATTAACCAGGAAGGACTTCAAGCATTGCCGAGTAAGGAAGACCAGGACTGACCAAAGCCCACAGGGAGCATCTGACTCATTTGTGGCTCATGGTCAGCATTCATGCTATGACAACAGCTTAGCCTATGGCCTGCATGCATCTAGATTTCAAATCATGAGGGTGAACAGTTGAAAACATATGGACAAAACATTTAAAATTAAAAAAAAAAAACCAGAAAACTCATAGATATATCCTATTGGTTAAATTGCTTCCAAATCAGATTTTCTGGACTTCCACATTCTTGGCTCTAGAAAATTCTGAGCCTAGAAAGCAACTGTTTCTATGGTTATCCAGAAAATGAAAACTACTATTTAGAAGACCAGACCACTCTGATAAGAGGTGAAACTGTTTATTTAGAAAAAATATACTCATTGTGTCGAACCTCATTGTGAAGCCAGCCCTACCCCACCTCGGGCCATAGTCTGGAAGAATACGGAAAATTAGAAGTGACTCACTCTACATGATTAAGTGAGAAGGACTTTTCATCCAGCAGGCAACCCAGGCAGGATGATGTGAAGAGAAAAATAGAAGATATGAGCTACAAGAAGGAAGGCTAGGCCTCCACATGTAACCAACCACTAGGAGGGAATTTTAGGAGGATAATATCTAATGTTCAGTTTTAGGTTGTGGCCTATCTGGTGCTCTGCTGTCATCCCTTCAGTTTCCACAAAACTTCAATGAAAGAGGAAAAGAAAGTAATGGCAGAAATCAGGAGCACTGTTCAGGAAGCATATCGCAGCATGGACAAAGACAAGTGAACTCCACAAAAATTCCTAGGTGGGATTTTTTCCACAGCACTATCTTGTTTGGATTTTAAAATAAAGGGTGATGCTGGAAAATGAGGGGACTGGGACAAATGCACAGTCACCACTTGGGTTACATTTGAAGGATCTGTGGAGAAACACTTCTTCCATGTGAGGAGAAACATCCTTGACCATCATCTCGTTGTCTCTAACATTATCTTACCATTGTCTGGTGCGTTTAGCTCCTGCTTGGGTCCCATTCAGGACTACTGTGTTCTCTTAGTGTATTATTAAGGTTACCTTCCACTTCTTAGACAATTATGTCTACCACAAGGCCATGTTTCTGTAAAACAGTGACTGAGTTCTGGTGTGCAAATCTGAATGACATTCCTCTATGCAAAATAGAGCTGAATTTCAAAGGAAAAAATAATTTAAGTGCTTTTTTCCCCTCAGTATTTATTTCTCTCAGTATGTAGCCAATTCAAACAACACTCCCTCTTCATTAAGACCCAAAGTTAAGTACCAAGAAATTCACTTATTCCACAAACATGGATTGCCCATCAGTCATATGACTGGCACTGGTAAGAGCAGGGCCACGAAGACAAATACTGCATGGTCACAATTTAGTTAGGGAAAGAAAAACGAAAACAGAAATAGAGGCCTGTGTGTACACAATGCTAAGACAATACAAGAAGGTATAAAGGACTCAAGCTTAGGGAGATACAAAAACTTCCAAAGAAGATGACAACTGGAACAAGTTTTTAAGATTTCATGGGGGTTCTCCAGGGCAACAGCAGAGAGAGGGCATTCCAGGAAGGCAAAGGCACGAAACTGTGAGCAACTACCACTTGAACAGGACACATCAGGAAGCCTGATATGTAGGGAAATCATCAGGAGGAAAGGAAAGACGAGCAGTGCTGGGATTTTGAAGGTTCTTGCGTGATTGAGAACGTTTGGCCTATAATCTATGAATGATGGAGCTCCCGCAAAGGTTCACAGAGTGATTAAAAAGATATGTTGCTTTAGAAGGATAGGTTAAAAGGAGACAGAAATGGAACCTGGAAGTCCAAAAATCTGAACCATGGTAGTGACTGTGGAGGGCCAAGAAAATTGCATTATTATTATTGGCTAGGCATCAATAGGATACCTTTGCTTTATTCCCCCACCTCCTCCCACCCCCCAAGCCTGGCTGCTTAAATCTACTATTAACTTGCCTAAGGAAAGAGGATGAAAACAAACAACAGCAACAAAAAAACCCTCACTTTTTCTTTTTCCTTGGATAGTTCCCAATTGAGGAGTTCTACATCCAAGCAATTCTTTCTGCTTTACTGCATTTTTAATTACCTCCTAGAGCCATCTGCATTAATTAGCTCTACAACCTCTTGGATTTCCATCCCAATTGCTAAGCAGAAGACTTTCTGCCTCCACTAAGATTTCAACTGCCAAAGGAGAACTCCAGAGCTTGGTCTGTAAATGGCGGTGAAGGAATGAAGACAGCTCCATTTCTGAGTTCAGAGAGCAACACCAACTGTTTTCATAATCCTGAGCTAAATTCACTTGCAAACCTCCTCTCCCACTCCCCACATCACCACTACTGCTGACCTTCCGACCTTTACTGCCCCAGGCAATCTCTGGAAAGCCAAGCTGTTATTCCAGTTCATCTTTACATGAACTCCATCCAAATGATCTTTTGCCAAATCCCAGTGGAGTTTAGAGATCCTTATGGGGGATTTGTAAAGCTTTGTTGTTTTTAGATCAAACTTCCTCATTTTGTTTCTCTTCTTTCACTTGGCCTTGCGGGGAGAGTTCAGCAGTTTGATGGTGAGCCATTGGTTAAATATCTCATTCTCAAAAGGCTTTTTTGAGGTCTCTCATGAATGTTGGAGATGGTGGAAACCACCTCTGTAGACTCGAGATGGCCCCAATGATGTACTCAGTGAAGACTCATCTGCTATATCTGGACTGTATCTACACAGGCTAACTTATTTAAGTTAGGTTTAAATATTGTACGAAATATTTTTAATGGAAAATTAGTTATCAGCTGTTGGGTGAAATTCAGCTATTTATTTTTTAAAACAACTAGCTTTAAAAAAAAAAATTAACCATGTTCTGTAGTTTAATGTCTGTGCATGGGTATCTCTTTTGTACCCACAGGTACTGTTAGGAAAAGGATAGTTCTGACCAACGCTTTCTTTTTTTTCTTTGAATAAATATCAATGTCTGTGAGTTCTACTTCAGGAAATTTTAAATAGTTAGTGCTAGAAAAACCCAGAACAAATATCTGAAACAATCTCCTAAAGGTACAAACAGGGGCCACTAAAATCTAAAGAGGTTGTGACACCCACGATCACACCAGAAATATATGGGAGAGCTCGAATTCTACCCAAATGTCCTAGTTCTTTGTCCAAAACTCTTTAGCTACATTTCTTCTATATTTTTTTTAAGATTTTATTTACTTACTTATTTATTTATTTATTTGAGAGAGAGAGAGAGTGAAAGAGAGCATGAGCAGGGAGGGGGCAGAGGGAGAAGCAGACCCCCACTGAACAGGGAACCCCCCCCAACGAGGGACTCAATCCCAGGACTCTGGGATCATGACCCAAGCCAAAGGCAGCCGCTTAACTGAGTGAGCCACCCAACCACCCTACATTTCTTCTTTAAAAAAAAAAAAAAAAAAAAAAAAGGCTTTATTTATTTAGAGCAGCTGTAGGTTTTCAACAGAATTGAAAGGAAGGTTAAGAGATTGCCCATACGCTCCCTGCCCCTACGCGTGCATAGCCTGTGCTATTATCAACATCAGTCACCAGAATGGTACATTTTTTACTAGGGATGAAGCAACACTG
>CM052891.1:25837133-25876318 GCA_028534135.1 Potos flavus | reverse complement strand
AAAAAAAAAAAAAAAGTGAAGAACCATGAGAGACTGTGAACTCAGAGCAAGGGACTGAGGGTTTTGGAAGGGGGGGATGGGCGAGCCTGGTGGTGGGTATTGAGGAGGGCACGTATTGCATGGAGCACTGGGTGTGGTACATAAACAATGAATCTTGTAACACTGAAAAAATAAAATAAAAGTAAAAAAAATAAAAATAAAATAAAAGCAAATCAACTATTTTCTTGTTTAAAGCTTCATCTTTTGGGAAGTAAATACTTATTCAAATGCTGGGTTCTTTTTCCGTTTCTTTCTGCTTTCTACTTTCTGGGAATCATCTAAGTTTTTGGAGTCTTAGGTCCCAGCTTTGGGGAAGGAACGTGTACTTTATACATTATCATTTGTCTTCAGCGTTCCACACTGAAATGTGGTCTATCTCATCTGGCCCAGGGCATCAGACTCTGTACCAGCTGTATCATTGCTCATGTCCAAATCTCCTTGTTCCGCAAGTGTCAGATCTGCTAACTCTGTGCCCTTGGTAGAAATATGAGCCCTTTTCAATCAGACATCTCTCAACACCTCCATCTCAATCCCATTTTGGAGTCTCGGAAATTCTTGGCTATCTTCCCTATACCCTCTTGGCATGACTTCATTTGTAAGGTGGCCGTGGTTCATCCAGATAGATACCTTTCTTGGAAATTGTTCTCTACAATTCCAGACCATTGCTGCTCAGTGTTATATAGGGCATGGGGCTTCTCCAAGAACCTGACAATTTCCCAGAGATATACTCTGGAATCAGAGCCCAACCCGTTTTGCTTTGGAGTGTCCAGCTGGGTGATTCTATAGTCTCTCCACCAATAGAAGTGTATGGGGGGAAGGAAATGGCCTTCATAGGGGCACACAAGCATCTAGATTCTTGTTGCCTCCCCTTGGAATCCCTCTTTCAATTTTTATTGCCTTCAGAGTAGGAAAGTTGCTCACATTCTTCACTTTGTCTTCGCTATATTTTGACCTGTGGTATAAATTTTATGCTCTCAGTCTCTTGATGCACAAAGCCAATATTTTATAATTTTAAAAATGGCCTTTGCTCTCCCTACAATGCCTGGCTCTAGGTCTATGGGCTCTGGTATAGATTTATGAAGTCTACAAAGAAGCTCCAGATGATGAATTTGACTCTTCCGGGCTGTATCTCTCCTGAGAGTCACTACCTTTAGAAATTCTGGATGATAATAAAGAAGAGAAATAGGCTCAAATAATTCTTGGGAAGGGGAAAGGGGAGAAGCAATGCCTTGACATCTTAAAAATATTATCCCCTGCTACACTGTTTTTCATTTCTTTTGTAGGTTTTTTATATTTTTCTGTGTCTTCCAAGGAATTTTACTGGGAAGATATAAAAGGCTCCATCAGGGACTGCCAGCCAGTTGCTATTTTAAACTGAAGGTCTTGTGTTTATTTTTTATGGAAGCAAATTTCACATACAAAAATTTTCTTTCATCTTGGGCATTTTCTTCATGGAGCCATCCGAGAAGAAGGAGCCAGAAACCTAACTCAGGGCTAGAAGGGGCAAGTGCCAAAAGACCTTTGTATATCTCACAGTTTGCTCCAAACCTTAGTTTTATCTAAGCATTAGATAGATCATGTATTATTTTCCCAGGACTGCTGTAACAAAATACCACAAACTGGGTCACTTAAAGCAACAAAAATTTGTTCTCTCATAGTTGGGGAGATTAGAAGTCTGAAATCAAGGTGTTAGCATGGTTGGTTCCTTCTAGGGGCTCAGAGGGAGAATCTGCCCCCTGCCTCTCTCTTAGCTTCTATGGTTGCCAACAACCCATGGCATCCCTTGGCTTGTAGCCACCTCACTCCAATCTCAGTCACCATCTCCTCATGGCATGCTTCTCTGTGTGTGTCTCCATGTCTTCACATGGCCTTCTTATAAGAACAGTAGTCATCGGCTTGAAGGCCCAGGCTGACCCAGTATGACCTCATCTTAAGTCAACTCATTACATCTGCAAAGAGCCTACTTCCAAATAAGGTCACCTTCTGAGTTCCCAAGTGCATATGAATCTGGAGGGAGACTGTATTCAACCCAGTACAGGTGAAAAAATAGATCTTGAAGTTTCTCTGTGATAAAATGTGGCAGCATTTCTCCAGAGGCTCCCAGACGAGCCATTCACTAGGTTCCAACTGGGAAGTTGAGAAGGGCAGCGGCTTATGAGTACAGTTATGTTTTGTTAGCGCAAATGTTTTTTGTTTGGTTTTGTTTTGTTTTTTAAGATTTTATTTATTTATTTAACAGAGCGAGAGAGAGAGAGAATAAGCAGGGGGAGCTGCAGGCAGAGGGAGAGGGAGAAGCAGTGTCCCCACTGAGCAGGGAGCCCAATGCAGGACTCGATCCCAAGACCCTGGGATCATGACCTGAGCTGAAGGCAGACACTTAACGAGCCACCCACGTGCCCTGCATGCAAATGTTTGGGTTACGTAGGTTTTTCACAATATAGAGGGCTGCAGTTTGGTTCATTATTGTTGCCATTTTCACTTTTCTAGCATCTGTGGCATCTAGCTCTGTCATTCCCACTCCATCCAGTCAAGAGCTTCAGTGAAAAACAGCACTATATTAGAATTCAAAGAACTTGGTTTCAAGTCTTGTTTCCATCATTTACCATCTGGCCTTAAGCACGTCACTTCCCTGAGCCTCAACGTCCTCAACAGTAACACAATGAAACTGCCAATGATTTCTTTTATAAGTGTGTGACATTTTTACCTCCAAAGCTATTAAAACTTGAAACTGCACTAAGACTTTTGGGATGCTGCCTTTTATTGAAGAAGCAAGGCACTGCGTGATATCAGAAATAAATTCCTATCTAGAATAGTTAAAATACCAAAATATTTTGGTGTTTTATGGAATAAGCTATAGTTGCCTGGAAATGCATGTATACATATTTATCTGCAATTATTTTTTAAGGATCTATTTATTTATTTATTTCGAGAGAGAGAGAATGAGAGAGAGAGAGAGATCACAGAGGGAGAGGGAGAAGCAAAACTGCCACTGACCAGAGAGCCTGATGCAGGGCTCCATCCCATGACCCTGAGCTCATGACCTGAGCCAAAGGCAGATGCTTGACCGACTGAGCCATCCAGGTGCCCCTATCTGGCATTATTAAGTGATATTTCGGGTCAGCAGACAAAACAGACTATACTGTAAATAAGTATGTATACAACTGAGAACCCATGGAATCCCTGTCTGATTGGCTTTCAAATGCCCCACGGCACATAGCGTGGGGTATTCTACGTACAAACTTGATTTATGTTTCAGGCAGTAGGAAAGAGATCGAAGGATGAGAGGGAGAAAGAGAATGAATTCTAGAATTCTATCGCCTCTTTCCTCCTCCTAGAATGGAATTGATAATTCCTCTCTTCATTAGGGTTCTCTAACATTGGGCATGTAGTGTCCTTTCAACATTGATCACATTACCAAGCTCCAAAGCGCCTAGCACCCAGCCAGCACATGGTAAGTGCAAACAGATATTTGTAAATGAACGAAGGAATAAGTATGTCCTGATGACCGCAAGGAGTTGTCCTGAAATGTAACTTGATATCATTACCTATGTCACCCTCTCCTGATGATTAGAAATAACTGTCCCAGTTTGCTTCCTGCCAACTTTCTTCTTTCATTAGCAGCCTCTGCCTTGGCCACTAGATGGCACAAGAGGAAAGTTCCTTAAAGATTGGAACAGATGCTGCAGTGTGAATAAAGCAGCCATCCCTGGGGTTAAGCGAAACAGGGAGCCAGCATTTCACCCAACACATCAGAAAGAAACAAAACCTCCACAACTCTGGACTTGAAATGAACTTTGAGCACTGATAAATACAAAGACAAAAAAAACCCAAAAAACAAAAAACCCAAGTCTCTGCAGATAGTAATAAGATACCAAACCAAAAACAATAGCCTTCAACCAAATATTCCGGGACACCACGGAGGGAATCAGCAGAACTGGGACAAGGCAAGAAGAGAGGAGGCCAGACTGAATCAACCACCATAGTTAAGGGTTATCACTGAGGCACGGAGAGATCTGGAGCTGATCTGAAAAACTCCATTCGACACAACTGTTGCCACAGGTTTCAGTATAATTTAATGTGGACCAAAACATATGTAGTTCTCATTTCAGAGTCAGTGTTAGGAAATCTTTGTGTCCTCTATTTAAAGTTATCAAAGATGGGGTGCCTGGGTGGTCAGTTGTTAAGCATCTGCCTTCGGCTCAGGTCATGATCCCAGGGTCCTGGGATTGAGCCCTGCATCGGGCTCCCTGCTCTGCCAGGAAGCCTGCCTCTCCCTCTCCCACTCCCCCTGCTTGTGTTCCCTCTCTCACTGTGTCTCTCTCGGTCAAATAAATAAACAAAATCTTTTTAAAAAATAAAATAAAAAATAAAGTCATCAAAGAACTCCCTAAATACTGTTATAGGAAAGAACCTGTACTGTACAGACATGGGTTTACTATAGACATCAAGGATCTAGAGTTCAGAGTGGACAGAAAAATGAATTCACGGGTACAGAATGCTGCCTTTTAAAGCCTGGCTGTGATCCAGGAGCACTGCGTACGACTTACAGGTGCACCGCACAGCTCCCCTTGCTGACATTCTGAGCTCACCAAGAAACTTTCTGATTATAAATGGACTTTGTAGATCTGCCTCTGGAGAGAAAAAGCTAAGGTTGTTCCAGTACAAGCCCTTCCAACCTTGTGACAGTTGTATTTTTCACTGTACCTTAATAAATTGGTATTCTGTTTTAAACAGCAGTCTCCCATGAGCTTTGTAAATGTAAACTGCCATGAGGAAAGGGATTTTTTCTTGACGAAAGGAACTCTCTGAGCCTGTGACACTCACAGCCTCACACAGTGTTAAAGTCTCTGTTGAAAATCTCCTGTGACATCTCTTGGCAGACAACCAAGTCTCTGGGGGACCTTGCTTTCACACTTCTAGGGCCAAGAGTCTCCATCCTGGTTGCATATCAAAATTATTGAAATTATAAAGCTGTTTAACTAATGCAGATTCCCACTCCAGCCCCAGAGAGTATAGTTCAGTAGCTCTGGGGCTGACCCGGGAATCCATATTCCTAAGGAACCCAACTGATTCTAACCTACAGTGTTAGAGGACTATTCATCTGCTTAAGTATAATTTCACAGTTAGTCCAGGATCACAGAATCATGGAATATTTTGTTTTTAGAAGGTCTCTAGGGCAATAAGAACTCTTTTTTACAGCATCCCTGAACCCTCAGCTTCCGATGGAAGCTGGGCATAAAGAGGCCAGACAGGAAGCTGCCAGGCCATTAACTTAACAACAGTGAGAAACCACAGACCTCTGGGAGCTTTGGCCTTTAGCTAGGAGCACCAAAGATTCCCATTAGCTTTTGGAGAAGTGGTCCTGTCCGGCCAAAACTGTATATATGACACCAAGGCCAGATACATAATTTATGAGCCCAATGAAAAATAAATAATTATAAAGAACTTCAAGATGGTGACAGCAGAGCATGAAACGGGTACAGGACCCTTCTGAGCCTGGGGACCCATATGACGACACAGGATCCACACCCATGAGGTTGGACGTATACAGGACTATTGGGGCAGAATGATAATTTATACATCAAGAGAGATCTGCATTCTTATCCCATATTCCTTCCAATCTGCTTGTTTTTCTGTCTCCACATGGCAGCCAAGGCAATCTCTTTAAAATGCACATCTGGGGCACCTGGGTGGCTCAGTTGGTTGAGCGACTGCCTTCAGCTCAGGTCATGATTCCGGAGTCCCGGGATCGGGTCCCACATCGGGCTCCCAGCTCCGCGGGGAGTCTGCTTCTCCCTCTGACCTTCTCTCCTCTCAGGCTCTCTCTCACTTTCTCTCTCTCTCTCTCTCAAATAAATAAATAAAGTCTTTAAAAAAAAATTTAAAAAAAATTAAAAAATAAAATGCACATCTGGTCCTGTCACTTCCCCGCTTCCCGTTGCTCTAGGATCAAGTCTCAAGCCCGGCCCACAAGTCCCCTGCCACCTGACGCCTGCTTACCTCTCCTTCCTGACATTCCCCCACTCTCTCTGGACTCCAGTCGTGCTGCCCTTGTTTCAATTCCTCCCATTTTTCCCTGCTTCTTCCTGCTCAGATCTCTCACAGTGCTGTTCTCTGTGGCTAGAAGAATCTCTCCTACCCGTCCTAACCTAACCAGAAAGTATTTTTGAATGAATGAGTACAAAACAACAAATGAAGAATGGGTGAAAATGTCAGGGGCTGAGTGTCCCCCTCTTAGTAAAGAAACATGTCCATTCCAAGCCCCACTGACCTGATCATGTTCATCACTCCCTATATGGATACTTGGCATTTAGACCTCCTTACATAAAGGGTGACCACACTTCCCAATGTTTCCAGGACCATCCCATTTTTTAACAGTGTGCTTATCAACAACATTTACTTCTGCTCATCAAACCATGTGTTTAGATGATGAATTATATGGACACTCTGCTTATATACCACACTTTAATAACATTTGAACCATCTCTTTCTCTCTCTGCAGAAGTAAATTGACAGAGGGAGAGCTCTGTGTTTTGGTGGCTTTGGTATTAACAGTAAGAGCTTAAGTTATTAAACTGAGCAGCTTTAATCTGCAAGGTCTCCTGGAGCACTGGGGATTATTGTATTTTTACTCTGGAGCCCATGTAGCTATTCCAATGAGCTAGGGTTTTCTCCCCGCAATTCCCACACTGGCCCCGTTGCCTTTCTCTAGAGCCACTTCCTAACCGTGAGAGATGCGATGGAGTTTTACTTGGAGATTGACCCTGTCACCTTGAACCTGATCATCCTAGTAGCCAGCTACGTTATCCTGCTCCTGGTGTTCCTCATCTCCTGCGTGCTGTATGACTGCCGAGGCAAGGACCCCAGTAAGGAGTATGCTCCCGAGACTACCCTTGAGGCCCAGCCCTCCATCCGCTTGGTGGTGATGCAGCAGAGCACTTCAGAGGACCCCTGGGCAAGGAGGCCCAGCCTTCATTTTGGGGATCCTGCTCTATTAGGGAAGAAAAGCACAATGGTGTGAGGCTGGCTAAGGGGGGCTGGGGAGAGAGCGCTAGACATTCTGCACAAACTATTCTCCACATGGCTGCAGTTCTCTCAGGTACCACCAGTCCTGCTTGGCTATGTGAGTGGGAGCTCTGCCTTACCTTCTACCTTCTGGTCACCTCTTTGTGGACGAAGCAACCATTTAAGGTAAGAAGCCCAAGGTGGCCTTTGGTCAAGTTCTCCAGATGCAAAATCTCATTAATAGTATTGGTTAGTGAAGTTGTTGGGCCCTTCCTGGTGATGCTGTCTTTGCCATTTCTAGGAGAGACGGACATTTGAATAAGGTGCAGGGATAGAAATCTCTTTCCTTCTTCCCTTCTAGGTTCTTTGGCTGATCCAGTAATTACGTTGACATAAAACAGATGAACGGGAGAAAAACAAATTTAATTTTTACCTATGGGAGCCCCATAAAAAATATGAAGCTCAAAGAAGTGACCAGAGCAGGCAGCTTTTATGTCCTTTAGGCAAAAAAAAAAAAAAAAAGATAAATTTGTGAAGAATTGACAAGGCAAAGAAGTTTGGGTTTGGGGTAGTGAATTAGTGAGGAAATAACAATGTCTGTTTATATAGCTTTCTTGGCCCTAAATTCCCTATTTCTGGTGACAAGAATGCTTTCTGCCCTCCCGATACAGGGAGGGTAGCTTTCATATGAGAGATTTATTTCCTGCTTTCAGCGGGGACAAAGAAGAGTCAGAGTATCCTTTCTTACACTGGTTCTTTTTTAAGGAACTTTAATTCAAAATAATCGATTGGCCAAAATGTCATATTTTGGGGTGGCATCTTCGACTCCCCTTCGAAGGATTTAAAAAACAAAATGCAATAGTATGTGTGTGTGTGTGTGTGTGTCTATGTCTATGTAACAAGGAATGAGACTAGCTTGCATCTACCCTATACTTAGCAGATTCTCTCTCTCCAAAGCAACCGTTGAACTTTTCCAGACTTGAGATTATTATTCTTTCTATACACACCACTCCTCACATTCTGTTCCCCTGTGAGTCAGTATGGGGAACACAGTAATCATAGAGCATAGCGGCTAACCGGCAAAGCTTGGAGCCTGGGTTGAAACCTTATCTCCTCCACTCACTAGATGTGTGACCAGAGCCATCTCTTTGTGCCCCAAGGCTAGCGTCAGGACTTACAGGCTGTATGGATATTTAAATGAGTTATTTCACTGAAAGCTCTCAAGACAAGGTGCTTTGCGCCTAGGGTTAGCTAATGATTAATGGTTATTAATATTATTAATGCTATTTCCTTTCATACTTCTCGCCAAGAAGCTCAAACTCCAATCCTGCTCCAATACAAGGTTACTGAAGACTCACCACAAAATGTTGAGGTCCCATAGCTTTGGTATTTCAGTTTCTCCCGCCCTCTGAACGCTGCTTACTCTCATCTCTCTCCTATTCTTTGTTGCTATTAACTAATACATTTGTTTCCCTGCTCACTCATCTATTTCTATGATTTTGAGTTATTACTTCCACTGTATGTTTTTAGGAATCCTTTCCCTGAGCTCACAGTGACTATATCCACTTGGTGATTTATGAAACCCCTTCTTCCAATCAGGCCCTGTGTGGAAATAACAAAGAAATTGTGTCATGACTGCGGCCCTCCTATCTTTGCAGCCTGATAGAGACAGAGTCAGGCATGGCCTCTCCAGTGAAGGACACGATGAAGGACTAGAAAGCATGGCATTGTGAGAAGTCCACACAGAGTGCAGAAGACCGTAGAGACATGAGCGCCTACTGCACAGACGGGGCTCAGGAAGCATTTAAATAATGTTGAATGGCCAATTTCATCTTGGACACAGGCGTCAAAGATAAGATTATACATTATGAAAAATGAGGAGCTGTTTTCTAGAAGGACTAAGGGATGTTGCAGGCTTGAAGGGTAAGATAGGAGATGGCATTTTAGATGGAAGGAAAGGCATAAACAGAGCTCGGAAGCAGAAATTGTGGAGTTCATTGACTATGAAAGTCGGTCGTTTCCAAAACCGTTGAGAAAAAGTGAGAAATGGCATCTCGATTTATCCTATAGAAAATTGAAGAGGAGGGGCCTGCCCATGCTGCTCTGCCAATTTCAATGACGGGCACTGTTTTGCCTTTGGATTGTTAAGTAGCCATAACACAAATAAAGATAATCCAGGTTATTCTGTTTTCAAATTTTGTTCACATTTTATCAGAAAGTCATGTTTTCTCTTAAATACGGGATCTTAAAATTGTATTGAAAATCCCGCAGAGGGTTTTTTATTTCTTTTATGGTCAAGAAATCATCTTCACTTTAATAATGAAAATATAAAATGAATAGGAAAATCAGTAAATTCACAAGCAAGCAACTTCTAAGAACCTGCCCTTTCCCTAAAATGAGCTTCACCTGGGCTAACTTTCTTATTTATTTTCCCTGTCAGGGGAACATATATATCAGTGGACACAAAAATTTATCAGTGGAAAAAAAAAAATTTATCAGTGGAGAAAAAAAAAGTCAGTCGACCATAAAAAAAAGTGATAATAATAGTTAATTTAGCCTTTTGAGGGAGAGAAATATAAAATGTTTGATTCTTCCAATTTTAAAGTTAAGAATATAAAGTAAACATCCATTCAACATGTTTTTAAATGGACATATTTTCGCTTGTGCTTCAATTCCATAATGCGGAGTTGAAGAGGACAGACTAACAGAGATGGAATATAGAGAAATAAATCCCAAGAGAGAAGAAGAACAACAACAACAAAAAAAAACGCACCAAATAATAGTAGTAACAACAACAGATAAAGGGAACAGAAATAAAGTCAGGGGAGAGACACAAAAGCAGGAAACTATAAAGACACTAAAGTGAATGTTGGAATAGGAGGCATCAAGCTTTTCCAAGCCTCTGTTTCATTCGATTTGTGGTTCATTCCATTTGTGTGTTCTACGGTCAGGAACGGGCTTCTCAGCATTTCAATCTTTTCTGTCTAGAATGTATGCTTAGAATCTTATGTGACCTAGAAACACCTTTCAGAATTTTGCCAATGAGGAGATCAGCCTAGAAGGTGGAGTGATGTCCCCAAGAGAACTTGGCTTCACAGCCGGGACTAAGATTGTTCCCTTTTCCCTCGTACCCCTACCCCTCACAGTGCTCTTTCTACAGCACCATCTCTTACCTGCTTGTATTTTAAAACTTCATAATTTATTTCTTATATTTCCTTTTCTTAAAAAAGATTTATTCATTTATTATTTGAGAGAGAGAGAGAGAAAGGAGGAGTGAATGGGGGGGCAGAGGGAGAGAGACAAGCAGACTCCCCACGGAGCACAGAGCCTGACTCTTAAGATCATGACCTGAGCAGAAATCATGAATCAGGCACTTAATCCACTGAGACACCTAGGAGCCCCTATTTCTTATCTTTTAAATAAAGCTATATTTCCCAGTGGAATGATTCATGGCACAGCTGTGAAGTTGTAACTGATGTTTTCAAAGCTCGTGGAATGGATTGCTGGCTAGAACCAGACGTCCCTTTAACATTGAAATATGGCCTTATTTTTTGTTTCCTTATGAGATTAAGATGTCCTTAGTCCACCTCCTTTGAATACATTATTCTCCCATCACGCACCATTTTTGTTAAAGCAAATGCAATATTGTGACCCAATTCGGGTGATAGCTGTGGGAAGGACACAAACAAAATGCTTTAAGGGGAGAGAAGGGAGGGAGAGCTTGTAGATGTATCACGAATCTGCTACATACCAGATACTGTTTATTCATATCTCCTTTAATCCTCCTCCTCCCCTACGAGATGGACACAATACAAACCCATTAAAGATAAGGAAATGGAGACTCAGGGAAGCTCTAGAGCTTGTCCAAAGCCACCTAGCTGGTGCACTAGGAGGCAGGATTTGAACTCCATTCTAAATGTGTGGTTTTCTGCCACCTGTTTTTTCCCAGTGGGTCCAGAACGGTAGTCAGCTCATGCTTGCTCCACACTGCCTGTCCCCCATGCTAGAACGGCGTTCCTACAAAGCTGCTATAAACTACGGTCCGTTAAATAATCTAATGGCCTTTCAGATTTTCTCCTCTGAGTAAGAGGACCATAGTTTCCATCAGAGGGAAAATAAATTATTATAATTTGGCCAGAACATTATCTTCTGGTGTTCCAGAAGTCGCCAGGATGGAGTGGCCTAAGACGGGCTTTGTACCGGAAATGCCAAACTCAAGTCCCACTCTGTCGCTATGTGCTGTCCTTTTGGGCATCAGTTACCTTCCTACGCCTTTTTCCTCACCTTAAAAACAAGGGCAATGCTAATGCCGGTGAGGCTTAGAATGATATATATCAAGTATCTGGCGTAGGTAGGATTTCAACAAAATGAAGACCATCATTATTATGCCGGGAGATTCGTTGAAAATAAGTAGGACCTTATCACCTGGAGGCCAGGGTAGCACTGGCAGGTCCAGGCTCATTTAAGGGAGCGTTGAGAAGCAGGAGTGTGCAGTTGAGAGTTGCCACATGCTGTAGAAATTTGGAAATAGGGTCAAGTGTCTGCGATGGGCTGAATTGTGTTCCCACCCCACCCCCCAAAGCCATACATTGAAGTCTTTACCCCAGTACTTCAGAACTTATTTTGAAGTGATCTTATTTTGAAATAGGATCATTACTGGTGTAATTAGTTAATAGAGGTCCTACTAGAGTAGGGTGGGCCCCTAATCCAATATAACGGGTGTCCTTATAATAAAGGGAGATCTGGACCCTGACCTGCACACGAGAACACCAAGTGAAGACAGGAGTCATGTGACCACCTGCTAGGAGACTACCAGCGAGTAAAGAGAGGAGATCCTTCCCCAGTGCCTTTGGAGGGAGTAGCCCCCGCAGACACCTTGACCTGAGACCTGTAGGCTCCAGAACTGGAAGACAATACATTCCTGTTGTTTAAGCCGCTCAGTTTGTGATGCTTCGTTAGACAGCCCTCGCAGACTAATACCGTGTCTAAAGAGAATATTTAGTACATGTGAGGGGTTGCTTACCATTTCAAGGTCCTTTAGGGTCAGTGACATTATTCCTTTGGATGTGACAGCATGCTGAGTTGGGCCTTGGACTAGAAGGCCGAGCTTTGCCAGAGTTACCTAGGAAATCGACCCTGCAGAAGCAGAGTAACCATTTGTACTTTTAACAAGGGTAGAATACAGAAAAAAATGTCTCTAGGAAGAAAATGTGCTTGTGGTTTTGCTAGATAAAATGTGAAGGATAATTTGTTAAGAGTGAGGAACTCTCAGTTCTATAAAGAGGATCAAGGAACAAATCACAAAGAAAAGATATTACAGAGTCCACATGCAAATCTATTGGGTTAAAGGGGGGGAAAAAGTCAGAACTAGCCCTAAAAAATCCAAGTCCCTCCAGACTATAGGACCTATAGGTTACATGTCTATAGTGTCCTATAGATACTTTAAAAGCCACTTAGTGGGTGCCTGGCTCCATTATTTAAGATTAAATGACAATTCATAGGGGGGAGAAACAATCAGTCTTATTTTAGAGACAAAGGAGTTTCAGACTGTCTTGCATAAGTCTTTCAATTAACAGAATAGGATTAACGGAACCCACAGATTCTGACTTAGTCCTGACTTTGCCCTGTAATTCCACAGCTTCCCCAAATTTATGCAGAGTGATGGAGTGAGTCACTAAGCTGGATGCGGGAAGTCCACACTTTTGTGAATGTCTCCCACTGCCTTTACTTCTATGGAAGCACCAAATAACACAGTCCTTTTTTTTCTTAAATATGTTATTTATTTATCTGAGAGAGAAAGAGTATGCATATGGGGGGGGGAGAGGGAGAAACAGACTCCCCGCAGAGCAGGGAGCCTGATGCGGGGCTCAATCCCAGGACCTTGGGATCATGACCTGAGCCTAAGGCAGACGTTTAAGTGAATGAGCCACCCAAGCGCCCCAACAATCCTCTTGATTAGGGCAAAAGTCCCCAAGAACTAGAGGGTAGATGGAAGTCCAGTACAGCTTAAGAGTATCAAGGACAGCCTTCTTCTCATGACTTCATCCTCCCTGAGAAAACACTCGTGGTTGAACTAGAAACTCAGAGTACATGTATTATCTACCTCTGTTGTAACAGTTCATTTGGACCTTAACCTTCTTGGGCTGTCAGTGTTTCAGATAAGGGCTTTGTGACACCAGGATTGAGAAAGATCCTTGCTATTTCACATCCTCCCAAGATAATGGGAAGTTGTCCGCACGTATTTATTTTGCATTCAAGACTTCTGTAGACTCAGCTGTTATTTAACTAAACACCAGCCCTGTGCTGGGATCTGCTGGTTCTCTGACACTTCAGCAGCCTGGTGGCCTCGGCTGCAGCCTAAAGTTGACAGAGGCACAAGGTTCAGGAAATACTAGAAAGGTGAGGATGTGGTTTGGATGGACGAAGGGGACCAAGGGAGAGAAAAGCGTACTGCTCCAAAGGAGGGCTTAAAATTGCCCAAGAGTGGCTCAACGGAAATGTGGCGGTGGAATTTGGAATCTGAACTGAATCGTCAGAATTGATGAAGACTTTTTTATCATGCCAATTAATCAGTGAAAAGCTGCTTGCCATTAGGGGCAGGAGGAAAGCTAATATTATAATAAAATGTTGTGTGTGTGTGACGGTCATGTGTGATGGTCATGATACACCTACTCAGGACGAAAAGCAGATCCAGACAAGGACAACTGGTTTTGTCAATGTCAACAAGGCTGAATCTGACAACTCTCGCCATCAAAAAAGTCTCCTGATACGTAACCTACATCTCTTCTGTTTTTATACTTTATACTCATTTTCTTTCATTTACCTCTTTTGGGTTTTATAAAGAAAAACTGTTTATACAGTGATTTGTATGAACGTGTCTCATGAAAGAATCCAATCTGATTAGATCGTGAGGTATATAATAAGTAAACAGCTAGTTCGTGGATGGAGCCATAGCATATTGGTGAATCGCCATCAGTTATGAGGTATGCCAAAAATCATTTGTTACTAAAAATAAATTGTCTAAGTTTGTGAATGATTCACCGATTTTTATATAGGGAGTGACTGCAGGTTATCTCAATCATACACCCTCACTTCTGTGCACCCCGATGTTGTTGCAGGGACGGCACAGGTACGGCGGAGTTTCAGTTAATGGGGAAGCAACTGCATATATTTATTGAGCACTTCCCTATTTGACAAATATTTGTAAAGCACCTACTTTGCCTGGGTCTCCTGCCAGGCCCAGGAGGATACCTTATGCACATGACCTGTCCTCGTGAAGCTTGCCAAGTAGAGGGAAGAACCTCTCAGCACTTTGTATATATCATCAGAACCTTCATTATAATGCTAAGAGGTACTATTGTTTTCCCAATTTTATAGATTTTGGCAGCAGAGATTCTAAAGCCCATTCTCCAAACCAGTGGCCTCCAAACACGACTAAGCCTGCATCCCTTTCAGTAAAGATGATTTTAGCACTCACCTGTGTGTGTGTGTGTGTGTGTGTGTGTACCATGTCTATCTAAATAAGTAGACATTTATATATATTTAAATTGTTTTATTTAAGCACATATAGATTTGTGCATTATATATACACATATGTGTATATGCATATATGTACATTATATAGATCTTCCTATACACTTCATCTCAGAGGCCACTACTCTACACCACTTTACTACATTGCTTCCTGATTCTGTCTGTGTGTAACCGGAATGAATAATCTACCTCCATTCTACCCGCCCTCCACCTAATCTTAGGTTTTGCTCTGGATGAGGGAATGGGAACCCCATCTAAGAACTTGATCGAGGAAATATTTCTTTTTAAATAAAAAGCAATCATTTTCAAGTTTGAACTAGATCTTTGTATCGCTAAATATGTTTTGGCAGCATTCCTTGATGAGTTTTTTTTATATGCAAAGGTGAGTTCTGCTGGCTTGTAAATCCTATTCATCTCTTCTGAATTCTCTTTGCTGGGTGGGATCTTAAATACCTCCAACAAAAGAATGAGTGTCTTATATGTGTTTCAGCATTCCATACGACCCAGTAAAGGACTGAACACATCAGGAAGCCTCTGTCCTTTGGTGATGTCTTTGTTGGAAAAAGAAAGGAGAATTCTTACTTCAGCTGTAGAATAGGAATTACTCTTCTGTGGTTGCAAAGTGCCCCAGACACAGTAGGAAGGCAGCTGAGCTGGGTTGCTCTGATGTCCTGAGTGTGGATGGCTGGGGATGCAGAAGATATCTTCTAATGAATGGGTGGTGGAAAGGATGCCAGGGCTGTCACATAGCCATCTCCACAGGCACTGTGAAAAGGGGGGCTGGGAAGCCAGATCAAGGGAGATGAGAAACCCCCAGCTCCACCTGATCACCGTAACTTCCACTTTTCCTGTGGAGGCTTCAGGAAAATGGCTGCAGCTCCCTCTTTGACTTGATACTGTCCATGCCTCTGTGCTTGCTTCTCATCCATATTTCTATTTCTATGGGACAGACTCGGGGCTACTAATGGGGGCTCTAATTCTAACCCAGTCACTAACTTCATGGGAGGCATTCAGCCTTATTTGCTCATCTGCAAAAAAAAAAAAAAAAAAAAGAGGCACTGAAGTTAATGCAACCTTCCAGGGGCCTTCCAGCTCTGGCCACCTTGACCCTACATCTTTCATCTTTCCTTTTTCCTGACCTTTCCTCTCTTCCCATCTTCATCTTTTAGAATGAAGCAACTAGGGACAGGAGGATTTGTCCTGAAAACTGCCTCCATTTTGGACATTGTTGTTGATCAGGGAGCTACAAAAGGAAGCTTAACAGAGGGCTGAGTCCTTTCCTTCCACTGGATGGGTGCACATATCCCATTGTCTAACATGTTTTCCAGCTGACATTTCAACGAACTGTCCCCATGTTGGTGCTTCTTCAAGTCAAAGTCTGTTTTGCACTCTTTGGAAAGAGCATAAACCATGACAAATGGCCTCAGCTTATGCATATGGTGGTGCATTGGTTTCCTAGTTTTCTGGGATGTATTAGCAAACGTATTGTTCCCAAATGTAAAAATAATGAATACCACCATGCATGGAACGTTGACAATGTGAAACAGATCAGATTTATGGAAGCCTCAGAGACAGTCCTTAATTTTTAGTAGAACATTGCCTTTTATTTCCATCCTCAGTGAATTTCAATTGCCTTCCCCCTAAAACCTTGTTTTAAGATGGTCATGGTGGTTAAGAATTAAAAAGTTTTTTTTTTTTTCTTAAGTGTATGAGTTAGAGTTTGTATTTGGTTATGATTAACAAAGACACAAGATACAAGAGCAAAACATGATTGGAACTTTGTTCTCTCTCCTGCATCCTGAAGTTGGGAGGGGAAAGGTCCAGCCTGGTACAGTGATTCCAAGATGTCCCCAATGTTCCAGGTACCTTCATTTCTGCTCCACCAGCTTTACTTCATGATTCCATCCATGAGATTGTCTTCTCATTACAAGAGGGCTACTGTAGCTCCAAATCTCATGTCTGAGTTCCAGGCAGGGAGAGGAATAGAGGGGAAGGGCGAATGGGCACATATGAGTCAGATAAGAGAGCTACTTAACAACTTCTACTTAGATTTCACTGGCTAGAACTTCAACTATCTGTTCCTCTCTGCAAGGAAAGCTGGAAGATGCAGATTTTTGCTGGGTACATTGACATTGCCCCCCTAAATCAGGGTTCTTAGAAAGAAAGAAGGAGAGAATGAATTTGGGATAGGCTACTGTCCTAGTGGAGTTGTTTATCCTTCTAAAATGAATTTGTTCGGTAAGCCTGGAAATTATGGAAAAGGAAAGGAAAGAGATGATAATGATGTTAACTACCCAAAATGACCTCCAGCAGCATTTAGTGTTAACTATATGCTTAGTTTTTATTAATAATTGTAATTATTTTTCTGATCATATTTTTTCTAACTATAAAAGAAATGCCTATTCATTGGGGAAACTTTGAGCAAAGCATAGAGAAGAAAATAGGAATCATCCATATTCCCATTACCCAGAGATAATCACTATGCTATTTTGTTGCATTTTCTGCCGTATATATATACTACATATTAATAATCACAGCATGTGTATAACTTGGTATATTTTTCCATTTTCTAAATAAAACAAGTGAATTTACCCTACAAGTGAATATGACCCTAGCCATTGTATCTCTGTACCCTTGTAACAGAGCATTCCAAATGGGGGTTGCAGAGCTATTTGGAAAATTCTTTTTTTTTTTTCTAAAGATTTTATTTATTTATTTGACAGACTGAGATCACAAGTAGGCAGAGAGGCAGGCGGAGAGAGAGAGGGAAGCAGGCTCCCGGCTGAGCAGAGAGACCGATGCGGGGCTCGATCCCAGGACCCTGAGATCACGACCCGAGCCGAAGGCAGAGGCTAAACCCACTGAGCCACCCAGGCGCCCCTTGGAAAATTCTTTAAGCCAGAAAGCATGAATAGTGTAGACAGCATAGACCCATTTTCTCCTGCCCTGCTTCTGGGAGACCATCCGGAAGATCTAGCTACTGTCACTCTCATTTTCAGACAATATCATATGATCTTCTTTCTGTATTTTTTCATCATAAAAAGTGGCAAGTGCACATGCCAAGAGCTAAAATGATTCTTCAGGGAACATGAACTGTCGCCCATTCTTACCATGTGGCTCACAGAGGTGGATTTTGCTCTGGCTTGTAAATTCATAGGACCTGCAAGCTAGGTAGGACCCTCATGGCTCATCACTCCAAACCTCTAATGCAACAGGGAAGAGAAGCAGAAAGGAAAAGTGCTGTGCTGAGGGTTACAGCTGGCACGGTCAGTACCCAGGTGCCTTTCTGGTGATCTTCCACTCTACCTGAGATACTTTGGATGATGATCTAATTGGTAAACTTCAAAGGTGTCATGACTCCCCCAAAAATACACAATGAACTGCAGTCAGTCAGTTGCTAAAGGCTTCAAATGAAGCCTAAGGATTGATAACGTGCATAGGGTGGCATTTCTCAGATGGTCAACTGCTCTTAATATACCCAGATATTTGGAGAAAGTACACCATCCACAGAAAGCAGTTTTTCTGTTCCGTGTTCACTTACTATGAGCTCGGACCTTGCTGAATGCTATAGAGTCGTATTATAGACTGACAAAACTTGCAGCCTGGTTGGGGAGATGAGAGGGACATATGATCCAATATGGCACATTTGTACAATGAAATGTCATGCAACCATAAACGGGAATGAGGTAAATCTGCACAAACTGCCATGGAAAGATAACCATAATATGTCGTTAGAAGAAAAACGCTGATCAACAGAGAAGTTTAATGCACATATAGTAAGATCTCTTCTGTGTTTTGAAACAAAGTACATTCACACACTTACATGTTTTCTATGCATAGAAAATATCTAGACAAATAGGCACAGACTTTTAACAGTGGCTATTCAATGGAGTGGGATTTTAAGATGGGGATATTATATTTCTTTTTACTTTTTTCATTCACATACTTCTGGTTTTTTAAACATAATCATGTACGACAATCAGTTTCCCTGTCATACATTTTGAATCATCACAGTACTACGGAGGAGTTGTGACAATTAAATGAGTTGCTATGAATAAAATGCTTAGACTTTTGCCAGGTCCATCGGAAGAGCTCAATAAACATTAGCTGTGATGATGGTGATGATGATGATGAAGATGATGACGATGAAGAGTGTGTGCTCACAAGCTGTTGCTCAGCATTATATGTCCACACAAGTTATCTATAGAGCAAATTGATCAGATATATATACCAAAAGCCTTTGAAATGTGAAAGCATTTTGACTTAGCAGTTCTACTTTCAGAAATTTCTTCTATGAAAAAAAACAAACAAACTGAATAAGTATATAAGAAGTACGTACAAAGATGAATAAAGAGCAAAATGTTGGCAAAAAGCTAAATGTTCAAAACCAGGAATGGTTTAATAAATTATGGTAGAGTATGCATTCATTGTAGCAATGAATTCATTAATGTGGTAATGCGGTAATGATATAATATTAATGGAAAAGGCAAATTCCTGAAGGGCATATACGTTATAATTCTATTACAGTACAAAAAAATGTAATATACGTAAGTATCTCTAAAAGCACATGCACTTAAATAGTAACAGTACTGAGCCCTCGGCAATTGTGAAAATTGTTTTCTTTTCACTTGGGTGCAGTTCCCAATTTTTCTGTAGAACTTGTGCAAGTATTTAAAAGAAAGGCAAAGGGGCCTTTGGAGGAGCATTTCATAAGGCAGCCTCCATGCCAACATACTGGCATCGGGATGCCTCTGCCTGGGGGCCAGAGGAGATACGCATGCCTGCAAGGATCACATGGGCTAGTTTTTTCAGTTTCTAGAGCAGACTCAGCCGACATGGAACTAGTGTCCTGGCCTGACTCAGGAGACAGACTTTGGGATGTTTATTGAAGGCCAAAAGAAGGAAATGGGTGAGCAAATTTGGCCCATGTCATTGTAATCAGCAAACCCAAAAATATGTATCGAATTCTTACAATGACCATTACTCCTGTTTTTCATGGAACAGTCCCAGTTTGTCTTTTGACCCAGCCTAATCATGAATAACACCCTTTTCATTCTTGGTCACCCTACCCATTTGGGGTTTGCTCCTTTGTCTGACCATTTTCTTTAATTTGTTCTTCTAGCTGCTGTGTTTCCTCTACACCGAAGTTAGTTAAAGGCTTGATTCAGGTTCGACTTCTTTTTTGGCAAGAATTCTTCATAGATGTCTCTGTTTGCTGTATATTGCTTCATGTAAGGAGTTACACAATGTCTGATTATCCTCCTTTTAGTGATACTCAAACTGACGAGTGGATTCAGGTGATGGCAGCATGATCAAGCTGTTATAAAGTTCTTCATCAACCTTTCATCTCATGGTTTCACCCATTGTTGATCATCTTCTGCATTACGGCATTAGAGGTTAGAAAATAGTTTCAGGTCTATCATTCCTTCCATATTTGTTGGCTGGAATTCTTTTGTAAAGAAGAATGTCCCTTGGGGCACCTGGGTGGGTTAGTCTGTTGGGCGTCCCACTCCTGATTTCAGCTTAGGTCATGATCTCAGGGTCGTGAGACCAAGCCCTGCTTCCAGCTCCATGCTGGGCATGGAGCCTGGCTTAAGATTCTCTCTCTCCCTCTCCCTCAGCTCCTCCCAAACCCTCTCTCTCTCTCTCTAAAAGAAGAAGGAGGAGGAGGAGAGGAGGAAGAAGAAGAAGAGGAAGAAGAAGAAGAGGAATGTTCCTCATTAATTAGGACTCTCTAGTACAGTTTATACAGGGAGGACAGAATAAATGCTTGTCTCTTTCCTTTTAGTGGTCAATTTTCAGAGCGAGAAGTTGAAACCCTAGTTACTTCCAATGCTGTCCAGGGTTTTTTGGTGTGTTTTGAACTTTTTTACTTGTTTGGTTATTTTTTGATGGGGAGATTTCTTTTTTCTCAAAAAAGTTTGGTATCGGGACACCTGGATGGCTCAGTCAGTTGAGCATCTGCCTTTGGCGCAGGTCATGATCTCAGGGTCCAGGAATCGAGCCCCACATCGGGCTCCCTGCTCAGCGGGGAGCCTGCTTCTCCCTCTGCCTGTCGCTCCCCCTGCTTGTGTTCTCTCTCTCGACCACTCTCTCTGACAAATAAATAAATAAAATCTAATTTATATATATACATATATATGGTATCATTATGAATTCATCAAGTTCTTATATATTTAAATACATTTTTTTTAAGATTTTATTTATTTATTTGACAGAGAGGCAGAGATTACAAGTAGGCAGAGAGAGAGGGGGAAGCAGGCTCCCCGCTGAGCAGAGAGCCCAATGCGGGGCTCCATCCCAGGACCCTGAGATCATGACCTGAGCCGAAGGCAGAGGCTTTAACCCACTGAGCCACCCAGGTGCCCCTTAAATACATTTATAAAACAAATTATCCTCATAAATTAGGAGCTGTCTTTATTAGTCAGGGTTCTCCAGGGAAGCAGAACCAGTAGTATGTATGTGCACAGAGAGAGAGAAAGAGAGAAAGAGAGAAAGAAAGAGAGAGAGAGAGAGAGAGAGAGGTTTATTTTAAGGAATTTTCTCACACAACTGGGGACTGACAAATCCAAACTCTGCTAGGGCAAGCAGGGCTGGCTGGTGAGCCAGAGAACAGTTGGGGTTGTAACCCAAGTTCAAAGGCTTCTAGGGGCAGGACCTCCAACTTTTTCCCTTAAGGCCTTCAATTGATGGGATGCAGCCCACCCACATTTGGGAGGGTAATCTGCTTTACACAAAGCCTACTGACTTAAATGTTAATCTCATCTGAAAAATACCTTCACAGCAACATCTAGACTGACTATTGATCAAATATCTGGGTACCATGGCTTAGACAAATTGACGGGTAAAATTAATCATCACATTATTTCTATTTTTTAAAAATCCTAACAATACAAATGCAAAATGAATGGTAGAATCAATGCTTACCATGGGTGTTCAAGATGCAAAAGGGCACTTAAGCGGAACCAAATAAGAAAGATTTGAATTAGTAATTTCTGTGTGTTCTACTTAGGTGCTAGACTGAGAGCTGGCAAAAAATGACCCCAGTGCTGCCTCTTCTCATGTAACCTTGTGTAATTTATGTTAGTTCACTGAGTTTCAGAATCTTCAAATGAAAAGCAAGAATAACACCTGTCCTACCTGCCGTTATACTTTGTTATGACAGCCAAAAGAAATTGGGCATATTAAAGCATTTTAGAACCTGCATGTTACTACTATAAGGTGTTATTACACTACTTTTTGTTAAGAATCAACAAACTGCAGGGCGCCTGGATGGGCTCAGTCGGTTGAGCATCTGACTCTTGATTTCAGCTCAGGTCGTGATCTCAAGGTCATGAGATCGAGCCCTGCACTGGGCTCCATGCTCAGTGGGGAGTCTGCTTGAGATTCTCTCTCTCCCTCTGTCCCTTTCCCACTTGTTCTCTCTCTCTCTCTAAATAAAAGAAGGGAAAAAAAGAAGAAAGAAAGAAAGAAAGAAAGAAAGAAAGAAAGAAAGAAAGAAAGAAAGAAAGAAAGAAAGAAAGAAAGAAAGAAAGAGAGAGAGAGAGAGAGAGAAAGAAAGAAAGAAAGAGAAAGAAAGAAAGAAAGAAAGAAAGAAAGAAAGAAAGAAAGAAAGAAGAAAGAAAGAAAGAGAGAAGGAAGGAAGGAAGAAAGAGAGAGAGAAAAATAAGAAGGACGGAAGGAAGGAAGGAGGGAAAGAGGGAGGGAGGAAAGGGAAGGAAGGAGGGAAAGAAAGGAAAGAAAGAAAGAGAGAGAAGGAAAGAAAGAGGAAAGAGAGGAAAGGAAGGAAGGAAGTGAAGGAAGGAAGGAAGGAAGGAAGGAAGGAAGGAAGGAAGGAAGGAAGGAAGGAAGGAAAGGAAGAAAGGAAGAAAGAAAGAAAAAGAAAGAAAGAAAGGAAGGAAGGAAGGAAGGAAGGAAGGAAGGAAGGAAGGAAGGGAGGGAGGGAGGGAGAGAAAAGAAAGAAGAGGGAGGGAGGGAGGAAAGAAACAACAAACTGCAGAATGTGGAGCAAATGTGCTACAGCTCTAAGTACAGCACCCCATGATGATGTTCCATGGCTTTCTCTTCATTTGTGAGAGGCCATCTCTTTTAGGTCCCACCTTTTAGAAAGAGGGGAAATTGTTACTCCGCTAAGGGAAAAAGAATCAGAGTGTTAATTTTTCATATGAGTGTCTTGGTTTGTAAATCCCTACTTCCCCCCCAGAGCCCCAGTTCTCTGTGTCAACAATGTAGTTGTTTGCAACTACATTGCAAGTGTAGTTTTTTGCAATCTTTGCAACAATATAGTTGCAAAGGATAAATAACTGGCTTATTTCATTCACTTATCTATTCAATAAGCATTTGTCAAACACCCATTACCTATGAGACACTATGCCTGGTGCTTTTGGAGACACTGAAACGAATCAAATCCAGAGTCTGTCCTCAAGCAACTTGCAGGTTAAGAGGAAGAAGCCACTGGTGCCTGAGTGGCTCAGTCAGTTAAGTGTCTGCTTTCAGTTCAGGTCATGATCTCCGGGTCCTGGGACTGAGCACCAGATCAGGCTCCCTGCTCAGCAGGGAGTCTGCTTCTCCCTGCTTCTCCCTCTGCCTCTGCCCCTCCCCCCTCACTTGTGTGCTCGCTCTCTCTCTTGCTCTCAAATAAATAATCTTTAAAAAAGTCATAATTTAAAAAAAAAAAAAACCTTTAATACAATATAGAAGAGAGAGATCAGTAACATCCATGAGAGTTCAGAGGAAAAACCAGGTTTTCTTTTTTAAAAGATTTTACTTATTGGAGAGAGAGAGAGAACATAGGCAGGGGGAAGTGGGGGTCGTGCAGGGGGAGAGGCAGAAGCAGACTCCCTGCCAAGCAGGGAGCCTGACGTAGGGCTTGATCCCAGCATCCAGAGATTATGACCTGAGTCGAAGACAGACGCTTATCCAACTGAGCCACCCAGGTGCCCCTCAGAGGAGGAAACCAGTTTCAACTGAAGGTTCCAGACAGCTTCTTGGAAGAGGTGGCACTTAGCCAGACTGAAGAGTAGGAATAGATGTGGGCCTGGGTGGTGGGGCAGGGCGAAGCAGATGGAATAAGATGGGATGTGTAGATGTGGCGGAGAATACGAGGTACTTGAAGAGAAGCGGTAGGAAGGGTGTTTGGACGTGTGCTATTTGCAGCAATTGACGAATTCTCTCCTCTTCCTCTAACTTCTCTACAATTTTAGAAAGGAGAAAAAGACTTCCTCTGTCTAGCTCACCAACTACAATTAATGGGTAGTAAGAGGTTATATCCAGTTGGTCAGCTCAGTGGAAAGGGTTATTGTCAAATACCTATACCTATTCGATAAGTTACAACGTTATTATGATTATAATGCTGCTCTCCAGCTTTAAAATTCTATGATTCTCAGAAGCCAAATCTTGTCTAAAAGTTTTAAACATTTTAGATATAAACCTTTCTTAGCTAGAGTTCCCATGTCCATACTTCCTAAACAGAAAATATAGGACTGAATTTAGCCGCCCTGATGACTCAGAGTCATCTTCAAAAACAGAAGGGATCGGGCTGTGCCGTATCACAGCACTGCCAGGATCCATGCAGGCACAAAGTATTATTTATCCCTAAACCTAGGGGCTCCAGATTGATCTGTTACAATTTTTTTCATTTTTCCTTTTTTTTTTGTTTTTCCTACCTTGTTGCTGGGCATTCCACACTGAGATTTTGATGCTTTCCATGTATCTACCTATTTCATCCCATTTTTTTTCTGCCTGTTTGCTGCTTCTCTTCTACATGAGGTTTGGAAGTTAGATAACCAAGTTCTGTTAGAATTACATGGAAAATAAGAGCCTATTGCTAAGCTCTGAGTAAGGGTCTAAGAGGATTGCCAACATGTAAAGTATCTTGAGACTTAGTGCCATCTGGTCTGGCTGTTTAATTAAAGGTATGTGTGTAAAGGAGGGGGGAGGGAAAAGGGGAGCGATAGAGACAGAGAGAGGGAGGGAGAGAGGGAGAGAGACTAAGTACGTGTGCATGTGTGTGCACATATAAATGTAATTTTCCCTTACGGTTTTCTTACTGTGAGTGTGGGACAATTAAGTTCAAGATAAATTCAAGATGACAGGCTATAATTTGCCTAGAAAAATTGGAAAGCACAGAAAAATCTAAGATAAGAAGAAACTTTGTAACATTGCATATAAGAAATAATCATGGTCACTCCTGCTAGGATGACTATAAGATAGAGGAAGGAGCAACCATCATCTCTCAGAAATAGCAGTTATGTGATTAGTCCAAATTCCTATGGGGAAATGGAAAGAAAATGATGATTAGACTTGAGGTCTCCTAATTCCAAACCAGACTTCCTTCAACTACTATAAAATACTACCCACATGATAATTATTATTAGAAATCAAAAGAAATCCTGTACCTCTGTGCTTCTACATCACATTGGGAGGGCATTTAAGCAAAAAATGTAGGTTTGGAGTAAGTCAATGTATGTCAAAAACCAACCCCTAAGCATGCTAGACACAATCACCTGGAGAGTCTGTTTAAAAATACGGATGCTCAGGCCCCATTATCAAGAGTCTATTTTAGCAGATCTGGGACAGGGACCAGAAGTCTGGGAGAGATTTCACCCTTAAATACTTAAGCATACAACTCCTTCATAACTACGATACCATTATTACCCCAGGTTTTGATTTTTATGAGAAACCCAAATTGTGTTTGTGCATCCAACCATTTCGTATTTAGGCCCCGGGCTCTAGGGAGCCAAAAGGTCATTGCTTTTTTTTTTTTTTTTTCAGAGCATGCCCTTCTTCCTGCCCCTGCCTTTCCTGTTCAGCTCACGGTGTACTTCTCAGTCCCCTTCACCCATGCCTGTGCCAAAAGAACAAAATACCAAAGCATGCGTGAGATCCCACCCCATTTGCTTCTGTTCTACCCCTCTCTGCTTGTGGTGCTCAGCTGGAAGTGGCGATGAGGTTACTAGTGGACACCCTAACCAGCCAGGCCCTGCCTAGGAAAGTCAAGGCTTTTTCAGCGACGACCATGTTTCTGAATGAAGAGTCAGATGGTTGAAGATAATGTTAATGGTAAAAACAGTGGTGGTGATCCAGCCAGGAACTCAATGCTCTCTACAGGGTTGAATGCTTCCTGCACCTGCCAGATTCTATGCCTGCAGCAACAGGGATGCTTATGGAGAATACACAAAGAATGATATATCTGTGGAAATACACTTCTCTCTCATCACTTGCCATACACTTCACAACTAGTATCTCCTTTGATCCTCATGGCAAGCCTGTAAGGTAATGAATCCTATAGTCCTGATTGGAGAGATGAGGAAACAGAGGCCCAGGCAGAGAGGTAAATAACTTGGTCAAGAGCATGCCCAATAAATGGTAGAGTCAACATTTGAACCCAGATCTGTAGGACTCCTGCTATGGGTCAAAAGAGGTATGTATGGGTTGCATACAAAAAAAAGGAGCAGAAACAGCAGTTTGTGCAAAAGAGGTATGCTATGGGTTGAATGGCACCCCTACCCCAGTACCTCCAGATGAGATCTTCTTGGGAAATAGGCAATCTAGTTAAAATAAGGATATTAGGGGTAGGCCCTAATCAAACAGGACTGATGTCCTTATAAAAGGGGGAAATCTGGGCATGGGATAGACATGCAGAGGGAAGATGGTACGGAAACACATAGAAGGCAGGCAGCTGTGTCAAGGGAGCAAAGCACCACAAGCCTGGGAAAGCCACAGATGGATGGGAGACAGCAGAAACTAGCAGGGGTAAGGAAGGAATCGCCCCTAGAGCCGTCAGAGGGAGCATGGCCCTGCCCACACACTGACATCAGACTTCTGGTCTCCAGAACTACGAGACAATATATTTCTATCGTTTGAAGCTACGCAGTCTCTACTACTTTGTTATGGCAGCCCTAGGAAACTAAGACATCTCTCAGACTCTTGAACACATTATTATAGTGCCTCCCTGAAAGCTGAATATTACTCGAATAGCAGAGACCAATCTAGAAAATAGCAGTTATCTGCATGAAGGCACAAAAGTAGGGCCAAGCAAATCACCTGTTGACCCAGCCAAAAAGCCAGGTTGCCATGGAGAAAAACACAAACTCAGTTTGCACTTAATCAAACTCGAAGGAGGATCAACTTTAGATGCTTTACGCATAAGGCCCCCAACACTCGGCAAGGTTGGGGTCTCTACCCTCCTGCGGGTGAGGGAACTGATTGGTCCCCAGTCCCACAGCTGAGAATGAAACGCCAGCCTTTACACCTGGGTAGCTTCCAACAAGCCCCACTGTTCTTTCTGCCTGTTCTGATTTCTTCCCACAGGAAACCCTCCTTAGAGACACAACCCTCTGGATGTGGGCAGATATTAGAAGGAACATTGTGTAAGTACAATGTTTGCCTCCTATTTTGTACTTCTATGTGTCCTTGGCTCTTTGAGGATTCAGGGATAGGTTTTGATTTTAGATTTTTCTTTAAAGACCCAAATTGGTCAATGCGATCAGTCCTAGTTCCTCTATTTGCTGTCTCAGGACACTGATTGTATCTCCCTAATGACCTCATTTCCCACTTCTGTTGTTGTGCATTCTGCAGTAGAGCTAATAATTGCAACTAATTAGCTTAAGAAGTGCCTTGAGATAAGAACAAAAGCACTTGCATTAAAGAATTCAGTCCGTTGGACTTAGGCTGCGGAACTTGTTCCTTAAGAGGAAAACTGAACTTCGCCTTCCAGCCAGAGGCACCTCTAATGTCATCAAGACTATGATTTTGAGACTTGCTTTTCAGTAGAGCTGACCTGAGGGTGCTTCCTCTACCGACTGGGAGGACTATCTAAGTGAAAGCCCTCCTTGTCTTTCCACGTCCTGTGGATGGAAGGGCACATCCCTGTGCATTGTCTAACCAAGAGCAGCTATGGAATGAAGACAATGGAAGGTGATGATTTAAGTTACAGGTGACAAGATGGTGAACTCCAAGAGGGAAGGAATATTATGTCTGGCATTGCCATTATTCATTATTTAACTCACCCTTCCAGAATGAGAAATTTTTGTAACTACCTTTGTACTAAGTTTATCATGGAACCCTGAGTGATAACCTGCAAATTCCCCTACCCAATATTGAAAGCTCTTCATGCTGCTGGCTCCAACTTCTTTCCAGCCAGAGCCCCAAACCCTCTTCTACTTGACACCTCCATTCTAACCAGATGACTCCTAAATGTGCTTGGCACTTTCTTATCTTCATGTCTCCTGCTCCTAGTACCCCCCCACCAGAATCCCATCATAGTTGTGTATAGGCGAAATGGGACCATCAATGATCTATGCAGGGACTGGCTTTATCAGGACCCCCTAAAGGGGTTATTAGAGATTCCTGAGCTCTACTCCCAGATGATTCAGATGCAGAGCTAAATTTGGGAACCCCTAAGAGCCCAGATTCAACTCGCCCAGTGCAGGATGCCCCTCTCTACCACCCTAAGACATGGAAATTAGCATCTGTTTGAACACTCTTTGTAGTCTTGAATTCTATATTTAAACAATGATTGCCAAAATTTCTGCCACATGTGGAGGCAATATTATCTTCCCTGCAAATCCTACTATTTGACCTAAATCTTTCATTTGGATCTACTCAAAAGTAGTCCAATACCTGTTCCCAATGGCAGGTTTTCAATGATCTACATAGATATTACTTCCCACTTACTTCCCTGACTCCCCCCCCCCTCTTAAGGCTCCAAAGTTTCTGGCTAACCACCTCTAATTCCTTCAAATATAAATCATAATTTATCATCATCATCACGATCCTTGCCAGAACTCCATGAGGTAGGTAGTGTTAATTAGTTCCATTGTATAGATGAGGAAACGGAGACTGTGGGAGGTTACATAACGTCCCTAAGTTCACGCGATACATGTCAGAGCTTAGACCTGAACAAGTCCATCTGACTCCAAAGTGGGAGGCCTTAACCGCTTTGCCATATTGCCACAAGTTTGTTCATTCTTTGGACCATCTCCAATTTTAATATCTCTCATTAAATGTGATATCCAGAATGGGATACAATGTTCATGAGCTTGCCTGACCAGGACAGACTCCAGAGTCCTCTTCTTGCCTACTACACACTTCTGTTAACTCAGCCCACGGTGATCTTGGTGTTTCCTGGCGATTCCATCATGTGGTTAACTGATATCACTTTAAACTCCTGGTGTTTTCACATGGACTGCTTGCAGGAATTACTTCTCTTTCATTAATTGCCATTAATTGCCTGTAATGTACAAATCAAAGAACTACAGGCTAGGGATACAGGTGTGGGTACAATGCTGGAAAAGACATGCCCTGCTCTCAAAGGAGCAAATGGAAGAAAGGTAGGGGAACATTGTGAAGGGAAGAGATGAAAGAATGGGTTCCCAACCATGTCATTGTCATCATAAGACTGTCAAGCAGAGAGACCTTAGGGAGAGTCAATCTTTTTCCAACTTTGTGACTAATGTTACTTTGTGACCATGTGACCCCAGGAGCCTGAGCAGAAGAGCAGGGCAGATGCTCAAAGCTACCTCTAACTTTAAATTTAATTTATTTTAAACCCAAGTTAGGGACTCTTCTTCTATTTGGGCTTAATTGTCATTATGTATTTATCTTGTGAGTGTTGGTCCGTCCTTTCAAACCTTAAGTGTTTTGTTTCATTTTGTTGTTTAACCTGATTCTGCAAGAGTCAGATTCTACAGTGTCAACACTCCCAGCTCTGAACCTCCCACAAATGGAATTAACATGCCTTATAGGTAACTAATAAAAGCATTACATGGGAATTGATCCTGGACAGGTAGCAGTGTGATAGAAATGCAAGGTCAGGGTGGGCGCACCTGGGTGAAGCAGTCAGTTAAGCATTGGACTCTTGGTTTTGGCTCAGGTCATGATCTCAGGGCCATGAAATCTAGCCCCACGTGGGGCTCTGTGCTCAGTGCAGAGTCTGCTTGAGATTCTCTCCCTCCCTCTCCCTCTAACCCTCCCACTCTTGCACTCTCTCTCTCTCTAAAATAAATAAATCAATCAATCTTTAAAGAGAGGAAGGAAGGAAGGAAGGAAGGAAGGAAGGAAGGAAGGAAGGAAGGAAGAAATGGAAGGTCAGGCTGGGAGAGTTTTGTGTCTGGCTTGTTCATCACTGACTGCCCAAAAGATAGCACAGAGCTCAGCATCCAGTGAATGTGGCATCAAGCCTTGTATAAATCAATCAATGAAGACATTTCTCCAGTTTCACACCATAGAATATTAGAATATCCTATCTGGAAAGGGCTCTTTAAAGTTCTCTAACTCAACCTTTCCCTTCACAAGAGTCAAAAAACGAAACCCAAAGAGGAACAATGATCTACCTCAAATCACTTACTTGGGGAATAAAACAAATTAATGACCAATGCTTCCTATTTTCTAATGCAGAGTACTTTCCACCCCACCAAGCAGTGGACTCACTAATCAACACTCTCCTATTATATGTGTCCACCTCCTAATTGTACTACTACTATCAAGCTTGGGCAACCCAAGCTTGATACCCCAAGTAGGACAGAAGAAAACTTTTTCCTTCTGACTCAGAACCCAAAATTCTCTTGGGTGAATCTAGAGAAATCTGTAGCTCCTTGGGTACGACATTGGTCATAATAAGGAAAAGACTCTAACAGAGAGTTCCGGAAAGTAGCTCTGGGGTCCTAGGGGTAGAGGGCAGGGGTCTTCCATTATTCCTTACACACAGCAGTGGGCCCTCAAGAGAGCAAGAACTCAACCACATCAGGGGCCCATGACCCCATGAGCCAGAGCGTATTATGGGCCTGACGTATTATGAATTCTGCTGTCTAAAATCACAATGAACTTCGAGTGTTATAGATTATGGAGTACCTACAAAGTGCCGGCTCCCCATACTGGGGTTTTATACTCTTTATTCCAAATTCTTGGGACAACCTTACATGCTAGTTTTTATTAGCCCATTTTCCAGATGAGAAAATGGAAGATCCAGAGAGATTAAATAACTTTTCCAAGGTAATAAATAGAGAAGGTAATATTAAAACTTGTCTATCCATCTAAAGCCAAGATTTAATGCAAGGCCATATACTTCCTACGACACCAGACTGCTTGCCCCCCAAATCTGTCCTAAATTATTTTAAGTTTAACCTCAACTAGCCCCCAAAGATGTTACCTAGATAAATATGAATTTGGCTACTACCAATACGTATGGTTTTACCCATCTGCCATTCCAGACCAGTCTCCCAGTGGACTCCCAATGTAGCCTACATTTGCAGCTGTTTTCTGCAAGAGCTCTCCACCCCGACTTGTTCTATTTACTAACCATTATTAAGAATCAAAAACAATATGACTTCAAGGACATATTTAACTCATTCATTACTAACTGGGGAGCAGGTGGGCAGAGCAGGGAAGGTCCTTTTGTGTTTTTTTTTTCCTCATTGAAGAAATGAAGATCATCACAATAAACAAGTTACATTTTTCTGGGTACTCACAGAAATGTATTTGTTTTCTGTTTTTAAATGCATAGCACAATTTTTACATAACTGAGTAATTTGTTTATTTTTTCAATTTACTGTAGTATAGTTTACATAGAATAAAACACACCTTGTTAGGGTGCACAAGTCTGTGAATTTTGATAATATACGGTTGTTATTATGGACTAAAATGACCCCCCAAAATTATATACTGAAGTCCTAACCCTCAATATCACTGTATTTGGAGATAAGGCCTTTAAGGAGGAAATTAGAGCTAAATGAAGTCATTCAGGTAGGACTCTAATCTGATAGGGCTGCTGTTCTTATAATGAGAGGAAATGATATCAGAAGTGTGCTCACACAGAGGACAGGCCATGTGAGGTACACAGTAAGAAGGTGGCTATAGGCATGTTAGGAAAGGGGGCCACAGAAGAAATCAACCCTGCCAACACCTTGATCTTGAACTTCTAGCTTCCAAGAACCAAGAGAAAATACATTTCTGTTCCCACCCCCCATCTGTTGTATTTTATGGCAGCCCTAGCCAATGAATACAATCGTGTAACCACCACCATAATCAAGATATAGACTATTTCGATCGTTCCAAGAAGTCCTTGAATAGCCAACCCTCTTCCCTCACCTCCAGTCCCTGGCAACTACTAATCTGATTTCTGTTCCAGTAGTTTTAACTTTTCCAAAATGTCATGTAAATGAAATTGAACACTGTAGCCTTTTGAGTCTGGCTTTTATTCACTTAGCATTATGCTTTGAGATTTGATGACTTTGTTGCATGGAGAATCATTGCTTTTTGATGAAGATGTTTGACAGTGTCTGACCGAGAGAAAAGAGAGAGAAGGAAAAGAAATAGAACAATGATTTTGAGGCGTATGGTGATGTTGATCAAGAATCAGGTATTTGAGAAATGGAATGCACTCGAAATATGAGGCAAATAATTACTTTAGATTTTTCCAAAATCTAGTTTAGACAAATCTCTCTCCCTTTGCTATCTCTCCTTGGCCTTAGGTCAAAGGTGAGATAACCATCTTTCTCAGTTCCTAATATCCTATTATCCTTAGTCTATGTGATACCTCACTCCTGCTTAATTTTATTATGTCTCACAATTTATTCTTTCTTTTTTTTTTTTTTTTACAATTTATTCTTTATACCACTGCTATTCCTCTCCCCCCAGACTCACTCTCTCTTGAAGGAGTTCCCTATATATGCTTAGGTGTATATAGATCTTTAAAGCATATATAGTGCTGGATTATATATTTATGTGTTAAATATACATAAATGATATTGTGGCATAGAGTTTGGACTGTTTCTCTTTCACTCAGCACTTTTTTAAAGATCTATCCATGATGAGTTAATGTGTAGTCCTTTGTAAACGGTAAAGAACTCTACAAATATTTACTACTACTACCTTAGAGGTAGTAATAATAATAGTAATTTGTTCAAGAAATCTTTTTGAGCACCTACTGTGTTCTCTGTACTTTGTTAAATCCTGCCTGTAGAGACATGATTTTTTTAAAAGACACGGTTCCCTGCAGACAAATACAGTAAATGAATAATTGCATAATTAACTCTATAAATATGATCATAGTAATCCTAAAATTGTAACTAACTATGTGGTATGAGAGTTTCTAACAGGAGGTCCTAACTTTATCTTGATACTCAGGGACAGCTTCTCTGAAACAGGAACACTCGGGCCAATTTTTAGTCCCGTACACTCAGGCTCATGAAAGACCCATTAAAAACCACATATATTGTATATATACCCAGTGGGTTTTTTCCATTTTTTTTTTCAAAAGGGAACGTTTGAACCATAACAAAAACAACAAAAATCTAGGACTGAGCTTTGGAAAATAGGGTGCTGGGACTGCTTTGGAGGGATGAGTCAAACCCTGATGAGCCAGAGACAACTTAAATTTAAAACTGGAATAATCAACAGTGTGAGTCAACTTCTCATTCTACGCAAGTTGATGTCAGCAGCAGCACACCAGCATCATCAGAAGAAGTCTGAATTAACCTCCTCTTACCATGCCTTGTGACTGTGGTCTGTTTCTCTGCTTGGATAGAGGAGCAGTTAGAGATAGTAAGTAATAGAATGGCCAGACACAGGATTGAGTCATTCATTCCTCTCAGCTTTGGGACTGGTGGCGCCAAGAGGGGAAAAAAAAATCCAAGCTCAGAATAAAGGACTAATGTCCTCAGACTCACTAAGCAGTTTACATTGCATTAATTTCAATGTAATATAACATAAGAAAGAGGGACAAAAGGGGCACCTGGGTGGCTCAGTGGGTTAAAGCCTCTGCCTTCGGCTCGGGTCATGATCTCAGGGTCCTGGGATCGAGCCCCACATCGGGCTTTCTGCTCGGCGGGGAGCCTGCTTCCCCCTCTCTCTCTGCCTGCCTCTCTGCCTACTTGTGATCTCTCTCTCTCTGTCAAATAAATAAATAAAATCTTTAAAAATATATATAAAAAATAAAACCTTTAAAAAAAAAAAAAAAGAAAGAGGGACAAAAGAGAAAAATGCACAACCTAAAAACCTATCCAAGTATGGTCGTTCAGATAGCAGGCAAATCCCAACTCTATTCCCATTAGCATTGAGAGTGTTTTTCCCTTTGGTGAGAAAGCCAGACAAAGATCTTGAAGATTGTCAACAGGATTTTTTTTTTTAATGCATGTCTATGTAAACACTGTTCTTCATTTAGAGAGCATTTATGTATTTTCTAATAATGCAGACTTATTTGAAAATGGCCTGGTTGATCCTCTCCCAATCTCCTCCGACCCCACGAACTAATCTCTTCAACGTCCACATCCTTGTGTTGGGGAATAACATTTCATTTTAACTGCTTACTGATTTGCACGTCTGCTGGCTGAGGAAGTCTGAAATTGCAAACTGTTACTTAGGAGCCACCAAAATGTTTGATGTTTAACGGTGCCTAAAAGACAGAAAGATCATGGCCTATTTCAAATGCATTTTCAGCCTCTCAGTTTGCCCTTTTAATGTGTTGACATGAATGGAGAATTAATAACAAAAGTGAGTACAAAGTGATGAAATGTATCCTTAAGCCCCAAGGAGTCAACTTACATAATTATTGTTTAGTCTCCCCACTTTACTGTTTGAATATGATCCACAGTAACAGATATTTATTAAGCTTTCTTACTGTACCCAAGAGAGAAACAAAATCAACAAGACTGCAGAGCCACGGCTCTTAACCTCCACTCCTTAAAGGGACTGCCAGGGGTGGTTTCATAACCACCTTGTCATTACATATCCACACCTATAAATCCATGTGCAAGAAAACAGGGCCCAAACCTTCCATCCAATTCTCCGAAGAATCTGTGGCTTCAGGAAAGCGCACTATCCTAGATGAGGAATAAGTCATATCTAAAGATTAAATGACAAATCATTAAAGGTGAAATGGTACTTCAAAGTCATATAGTTGGATTTAACTTTCTTATGCTTACAAATGAGAACACTGAAGCATGGCAAGGAAAAGTGACTTGACTCTTGTGCCAGATAGAATCAAGAAAGGGGCCGCACTGTTGCTCTGGAACTAACTATGGATAGGTAGGTAGGGTAAGCTGATGAATAGAAAAGAAGTATGGAAGAAAGGGAGGAAAACTACATGTGCTTGAGAGTGTCAAAAAAGACCTGATGTGGAATGTGGCCTTTGAAGTAGTCTCAAATGGTGCACTTTGAGAGATCTGGCTGGAACGGCCAAGATGAGAGTATATGGAGTTAGGAGTGTCACCTGGAGAAGAAACAGGAAGGTTAAGTTAGGGATGTGTGAGTCCAGCTCTGTGCACACATGCCTCATACAGGACGAGAAGGAGTTGGGACTAGAAAGATATGTAGATGGTGGCTCTACTGTGAGTGGCCTCAGAGACCAGATGAGAATTTACGCTCCATGCACAACCCAAGTTCAAGAATCCACAAAGTAGGGGCACCTGGGTGGCTCAGTTGTTAAGCATCTGCCTTCGGCTTGGGTCATGATCCCAGGGTCATGGGATCAAGCCCCGCATGGGGCTCCCTGCTCAGCAGGAAGCCGGCTTCTCCCTCTCCCACTCCCCCTACTTGTGTTCCCTCTCTCGCTGTGTCTCTCACTGTCAAATAAGTAAATAAAATCTTGAAGAAAAAAAAAAGAATCCACAAAGTAATTGGTAATTACTTTGGTAATTGCCAAAGACTCCTTTAAATGCTCATATGTACTCAGCTTTGGAAAACGCTCACAGAATCTACCGGTGGGGTTATAAATTGGTACAGCTTCTCTAAGGAGGTGGTTCGGGCACCAGCAGCAAAATGCTTTGAAAGGTGCATAGCTTTTGACTGGGCAATCTTTCTTCCAGGAGTTTATTCTAAGTAAACAATAATGAATGTGCCCAGAGATCTCTCTCTAAGATTACGCATCTCAGTGAGTAATTAGACATCACCCAATGTCCACATGTAGGGGACAAGTTAAGTACATTATGGTCCTTCCTCTAGCTAGAAAGAAAATGATCATTAAATATCATGCCACAGGGGCGCCTGGGTGGCTCAGTGGGTTAAAGCCTCTGCCTTCGGCTCAGGTCATGATCTCGGGGTCCTGGGATCGAGACCCGCATCGGGCTCCCTGCTCAGCGGGGAGCCTGCTTCCCCTTCTCTCTCTGCCTGCCGCCCTGCCTACTTGTGATCTCTCTCTGTCAAACAAATAAATAAAATCTTTTTAAAAAAAAATAAATATCATGCCACAGAAGAGTAGTTAATGAGAAAATATTCATGATAACTTGTGAAGATTTTTAATTTGCTTTTACTATTTTACCTACCCTATTCGATTTTTCTCAAATGAGAAGCTAGAGGTTTTGAACTTGCCTGTGTGCCTTATCTGCATAGAAGTACTCTGACCCATTTTTAGAGAAATAAAGCAAGTTGCAAAGCAGTTAAATGTACTATCATCATGACTGTAAGAAGGTATAAAAATATATTTATATAGACTGAAAGGTATTCATCAAAAAGCTAACAGTGGTTATCCCCAATTGTGAAGTTAACATTTACTTTCTGCTTTCTAGGTTAAAAAAAAAAAAAAACAGTTCGTAATAATATTAAAAGCAAAACAATATTGGTGCTATTTTTTAAAGAGGGTAATCCCTGAAGGTTGTTTATTTTTTAGTGATTTCTGACCCTAGCAGTTCTTTCTCTCCTGTAATGCATATCAAAATGCCATCAATACTCCCTTTCTCAGATCTTCCTATCCTAATTTATTTAATTAGGGGCTTCATTTACTTCTTAGTACTCCTCCCTTCTAGAGAGCATCTCTATAAGACAGCTTTTTTAATGTGAATATTCCAAAGGCTCCTATCAAGCACATATCCAACCCCTGCTTCCTGGGAAAGTTACTTCTGGTTTTGTCAGAAGTTCCATTGCTGACCAGATGGCACTGAGTGGAGAGGAAGTAGGCTTCACTCTAACCTGTGCCCATGTCCTTCCAGCCTGACTTCTCTCTCCACAGGGAACTGAATGGATTATATCAGAGAGCAGATCCTCATGATACCATGCCTGCAAATATTTCCTAGAGGAACCAGGGCTCTGCTACTGATCCTCAGATGGGAAGAAAAACGTAGGTTTTTCCTACAGATATCACCCAATAAAGATCCATCCCATTGTCATGATCAACTACTCTGAACGTCAATGGGGTTTACTGTTAAAGCCTGGGGACCTGCCATTAACAGTAGACTGGATAAATACTGTGCTAAATTCCTATGTGCTGGGGGAGGAGGGAGTGATGAGGATTCCCAGGGAGCTGGTAATGTTGTGGTTCTTGTTCTCAGTGCTGGTTATAAGGTTTAGCTTCTAAAAATCCATTTAGTGTACATATGTGCCCTTTTTGGTATATATGATATACTGTGATAAAAAAATAAAGTTTTAAATAAAATTTAAAAACCAACCTGGGGACCCCTGCTGACATTCTCAAAGCAAGGACCCTTAGTTGGACAAGTACCAAACTTTCAGGAGACCTGTAAGATAATTTATATGGTTTGAGGGCCTCTTCAGAGTGAAGGAAAGCCAGAAGGAGAGTGGAAAACAGGAGTGACCTATATGATTGGAGACCAAGTTCTGTGGCCTCAATTCTGAGGATGTGGCCAGCTGGTGTATTTGAGAGAGTGGGGGGGGGGTGCAGGAAGGGGGGGAACTGGTGACAGTGTGGGAACACAGCCTCCCATTCCCAGTCATTGCCCAGGAGACTGGGATCACTGAGCAACTTACTTTTTCTCTCCACACTTCAGCTCAACCAACTATAAAAGGAGGATATCTGATCTCACTAACCATGACCTAACGGCTTTGTCCTCACTGGGGCTTTATGTTCAAGGAAACACATAAAGTGTTGGGAGGGGGGTGCAGTTGGTGGAGGGCAGAGGAGAACTAAACACAGCAACGACTGACAGATTCGTTTTTCTTATTAGAAAGCAAACATTGCTAGGTCACTCTCGGGTCACCCAGAGGCAGGATATAGCTGAGTGATGACAAAGCCCACTTTCCAGAACAGGATGGCCACTATGCGAGCTGAGCACTTGGAGCCAGCAGAGCTGGAACCTTCTGGCCAGACGTTTCGCAGCAAATCCTTGGTGCAGTTCAGCCCCATTAAAAAGCCAACTACTTGGTCCATCCAGCCCATCTCTCCTCTGGACAGTGTTAGTGATCTAGAGGCCAAGGTCAGAGCTCCTACTTCTCCCTCCTGGGGGTTTTCCATTCAGCATCACCATCTACCCCAGTTCTATTACCAACTTTTCTCTGCTCTTCCTATACACAAAACCGGGCTTGCACGCATGCACATAGTCTGCGCTATTTTCAAACAAACTGGTAGTTTAACAGGATGCAGCAGGGTTTTTACACTAAAAGTACCCAGACTGTATTCTGTAGAACACCTATACTCAAGAATCTTTATACAAATTCCTTGACAAAAGGGTATGTGGTCAAATATGTTTGGGGAATGCTGGGTTCGTTGCAGTGTTTACTTTAGAAACTCTCAGAGCCTTTGATAGGCATTATGAATGTTCAAGAGAATCCAGAACTCTTAAATCTTTTTTTGTAGGGAATTTCATAGTAATTTCTCAGGACACCTAGTTTAGGAAAACTGGCAAATTCTTTCATTCAACAAACATTTATGAAGTACCTACACTATGACACTATGTGTCAGGCACTGTTCCAGGCACAGAGAGGAAGTATCTTCCTCAAGGTCCTTTTCAAAACATTTTTATTCTAGTGGCAAGAGAGGCTAATAAGCCAAAAAACAAGAAAGCTTCTGCATGTGGAAAGAAATATACAGAGAAATAGCCAGGGCCCACTTTAAGTCTTCTCTGGAGAGCTATTTGAGCTAAAACTTGACAGTAAATCTGAATCAGCCACAGGAAGAGCCATGAAGAAAGCATTCTAGGCAAAAACAAAAGAGTAAGTGCCAAGTCCACAAAGGCAGGAAAGACCTTGGGCTAGTTCAGGACCAGGTCAACTTCTGACCAGGATGGTGGTGCTGGAGGGTAGTGAGGGATGGAGAGGATGGTAGGAAATGAGGTTGGGGAAGATACAGGTATTGGATCATGTGGGGCCTTATGGGCAATCATCAGACATTTGGATCTTTGTCTAAGAACAACGAGAAGCCACTAGGGGGCTTTAAGCAGTGAGGTGCTGCCGAGGGAGATGGGGGAAGTAGCTGGATTAAAAATGTGTCTTGTTGGCAATACTCTTGGCTCTAATTCCCCAGACTCCATACCTTTGAATTCTAATGCCTGTTTCCCATGCCCGACTACTCCAGCACCTGAAACTCCAATGCCAAGCCCTTAGATCCCGAGTCTGATGCCTATGCCCCTGATCCCTGATATGCTGAGACCTGGTGCCCCAACACAGGAGCCCTAGCACCCAGCTGCCTTGATTCTCAGACCCCAGGCCCAGCCTAAGACTGCAGGTAGGCCCAGCCCAGTGTGTGGAGAGGCCTCAACACCCCAAAGTAAAAAGTTACCCTCTGAGCTCCAGACTTGTAATTCTAACTCTTATGGCATATCAACTTGAAACACCCCTCCCTGCCCATACAGAAGAAAACAAGCCTGTGGTGCTCACCATCTCCTCAAAAAAAGAAAGAAGAGGAGAGGAGAGGAGAGGAGAGGAGAGGAGAGGAGAGGAGA
>CM052891.1:25717863-25837033 GCA_028534135.1 Potos flavus | reverse complement strand
TATCTTATGGTGGTTGTGAATTCTGTCTCCTAGCTCAACTGCAAGTTCTCTCTCTCTAGGCTACAAACAGAAAGCAAAGATATCTGGGTATCAGGAGACCCAGGTACCAAGTCTGGGCTCACACTAAGCAGCTGTGAGAGTATAGACTAGTCACTTCACCTCTCTGGACCTCAGGCACCTCACCTGTAAAGAAAAACCAAAGGACTAAAGGATCTACTTCTAACATTCAGAGACCTACATTCTGTGCTTCTCACGGCTGGAAGGGACATAACCAGACAAATAGAGGGAAGGGAAATGGGGATTTTCCCCCCATCCCTTGAGAGAAAGCAAGGAAAAAAAATTAAAAAGTCAAAGATTAGCCTTTATGTTGGGTTTGTCAGTGATTTCTTGGATATTACTCCAAAAGCACAGCAATAAAAGCAAAAGTAGACAAGGACTACATCGGAGAAACTTCTACATGACAAAGGAAATAATCAACAGAGTAAAAAAGCAACCTATAGAATGGGAAAAAACATTTGTGAACCACATATCTGATAAAGGATTAATATCCTAAATATACAGGGAACTCCTATAACTCATTAGAAAAAAATAACAAATAATCTATTTGAAAATGAGCAAACGGGGCACCTAGGTGGCTCAGTGGGTTAAAGCCTCTGCCTTCGGCTCAGGTCATGATCTCAGGGTCCTGGGATCGAGCCCCGCATCAGGTTCTCTGCTCAGCAGGGAGCCTGCTTCCCCCTCTCTCTCTGCCTGCCTCTCTGCCTACTTGTGCTCTCTCTCTGTGTCAAATAAATAAATAAAATCTTTAAAAAAAAAAAGAAAAGAAAAGAAAATGAGCAAAGGACTTAAGTAGACATTTCTCCAAAGAAGACATACTAATGACCAACGGATACATGAGAAGATCCTCAACGTCACTCATCATCAGGGAAATGCAAATCAAAACTGCAATGAGGTATCACCTCACATCTGTTAGAACGGCTTTTATTTTTTAAAAAAGAAATATTAGCAAGGATTGGAGAAATTGGAACAGTTGTACACTGTTGGTGGGAATGCCAAATGGTGCAGCTGTTGTGAAAAACAACACAGAGTTTCCTCAAATAATTGAAAATTAGGACTACCATATGATCCAGCAATCTCACTTCTGGGTATTTATCCAAAGTAATTAAAGTCAAGATCTCAAAGAGATAGCTGCTCTCCCTTGTTCATTGCACCCTTATTCACAATAACCAAGTTATGAAAACACCCTAAGAGTCCATTGTCCAATGAACAGATGAAGTGTGATATATATGTTCAGTGGAATGTTGTTCAGCCTTAAAACAGAAGAATATCTTGCCATTTGTGACAACATGGATGAACCTAGAGGATATTATGCTAAGTGAATTAAACCGGTCACAGAAGGATAAATATTGCATGATCCCACATATGTGAAATGTCTAACATAGTCTAACTCCAAGAAGCAGCGAGTACAATGGTGGTGACCAGGAGCTGAGAGGAAAGGGAAATGGGGAGTTGCTGTTCAACAGGTATAAAGTTTTAGTTCTATTAGATGATTAAGCTCTAGAGGTTTGCAGAACAACATAGTGTCTACATTGAAAAATACTGTGTCCTATACTGAAACATTTGTTAAGAGAGTAGATCTCAAGTTAAGTGTTCTTACCACACACACACACACACACACACACACACACACACACACACACACACAAAGAGGGTCAGGAGAAAACTTCTGGAAGTGATGGATATGTTTATTACCTTGATTGTGGTGATGTTTTCACAGAGGTATGCACATGTTTAAGCCCACTAATTATATACATTAAATTTGTATAATTTTTTTAGAGTCAAAGTTTAGATACTATATTAGTTTCCTGCAGCTGATGTAACAAATGACTGCAAACAGTGTCTTAACAACAGAAGTGTATTCTTTCACATTCTGGAAACCAGAAGTCTGAAACCAAGGTGTTGGCAGGTTTGTTCCCTCCAAAGGCTCTAGAGGAGAATCCTTCCTTGTCTCTCTCAGCTTCTGGCATCTCCAGGAGGCGTTGGCTCGTGGCCATATCATTCCAATCTCTGCCTCCCTCTGTTGTCATTTTGCCACCTCCTCTTCTGCCTCAAACTCTCTAAGCTTCTTTCTTTCTTTTTTTTTTATAAAGATTTTATTTATTTATTTGACAGAGAGATCACAAGTAGGCAGAGAGTCAGGCAGAGAGAGCGGGAAGCAGGGTCCCCGCTGAGCAGAGAGCCCGATGCGGGGCTCCATCCCAGGACCCTGAGATCATGACCTGAGCCGAAGGCAGAGGCTTTAACCCACTGAGCCACCCAGGCGTCCCTCCCTCTGCTTCTTTCTTATAAAGGTATTTGTGATTGCATTTGGAGCCCATCTGGAAAATCTAAGCTAAGCCCCTACTCTCAAGAGTCCTAACTTAATTATGTCTTTTGCCATACAAAGCTACATTCAATCTTTTGCCACATAAAGTAATATTCACAGTTTCTGGGAATTTGAACATGGACATATATTTTTGGGGTACCATCATTAAGCCTGCTACAGATATCAATTACCACTCCACCCTAAATATGCCCTCATGCTGTTTTCAGATATTCATTCTTCCTCTCCAGAATCCCCATGCCAACATGACTTCTCTCTCTTTCATTTCTCCTTCATAGAGCCCCATAAAAGACTGCATAGGGGAGGTAGTTTTACAATGAGTGCTGCTCCCACACAGAAATTTCTGGAAACCTTTCAGTAAGAGTATCCTGGGGACTTCCTTTACAACTCAAAGACTGGAAAATCAGCTAAGACATCAGCTGATTTGCAAAGCAACAAAAGAATGTACTCGGCTATGCATGAAATGATCAGGGTTTTAGTCCCTACTCTGTACCAGTCTGTTTTATGATCCTAGAGAGGCAAGGGCATTTGCTTTCTAAAGAGAGGGGCCTAGCATAGGTGGCTTCTAGACATTCTTATTTCTAGAGGAGTAAAAAAAAATGATTTTCTCTACTCATCTCAGGTTCACTGGCTGGGGCCTTGCAAAATGGAGTAGCAAAGACAGACTAACAAGAAAAAAACATATAGCCACATATTAGCACATATATCACACATACATGTAGGAGTATGCAGTGATAAGTAGCTTAAAGGGGTTGGTTAGAATCTGGGCTTACATAGGGGCACGTGGGTGGCTCAGTTGGCTATGTGTCTGCCTACAGCTCAGGTCATGATCTCAGGGTCCTAGAATCGAGCCCCGCATCCGGTCTTCAGTCAGTTACAAGTCTGCTTCTCCCTCTCCCTCTGTGATCTCTCTCACTTTCTCTCTCTCTCAAATAAATAAAATCTTTAAAAAAAAAAAAAAAGAATTTGGGCTTATATAGCATTTAGCAAAAGAACACTAAATTTGTACTGAAGTGACAAGACAAAGGAAAAGAACTTTGAGTTTTTATGGTGGGAAATTGTTGAAAGGTAACCACGTGGAAAGAAATAAGGGCTAGTTAGTAAAATTTGTTCTGTCAACTCCTCTGGTGCCAACGGGAGCTGAGAAAAGCCTGCAGAGTTGTCTATAGTGGTTGAGAATCATCCTGTTCTTCCTAGCAGAGGGGGAGGGCAGAAGGTTTTCCTTGTGTCTGGCTTTTCTTAATTACCTGCAGCTCAAAATAATCCTTATGTCAGAGTGGCATATTTTGGAGTGATATACTCTGAATACCCTTCAAATTCAAGATTAAATATGTTCTTTCTCTGGAGCCTTTGAAGCACACATTTCTTCTAAGTTACAGAAGAAAGGCATAGCCCTTTGCCCCTCCTACCACAATTTGGAGGAAAGCATCTGCCCTAGAAAGAAGAAAAGAATTGAAGCGAGATAAAAATCTTCATTTTCCAGTCCTGATAGCCCAGATCTGAACACTTGAGGCTTTTGCAATAGGGAGGGTCAAGTTTCAAAGATTACTATCTCTGCCATAAGCTGTTTTGGAAAAAGTTAACAAATCCTTCAGCTAACAAATATTCTTGGGCTTAGCAGCATATAACTGACTGGACAACTGTTTCTGTCTTCCTCCCTCGTCTTGCCCCCCTTCATCTTCCCTTTCCATATTCCAGCATATCCGAAGGAAAACTTCCTCCCATAAGTCATTTAAAGAGCCAAGTCGCCAATTAGAGACCTAGTAACAGAGAATCAGAAAGGGCACAAGAAAAAAAATTATCCTGTGCTCCCCATCACACTCACTTGTGTAAATTCTAAAGGAAATAAATGAACTTCTATAACCAGGAGAAAGGAAGAAAGTAACATTAATTAAGCACCTGCTATGTATCAGACCTCTTTCTGGTCATCTTATCCTCACAACAAGCCTGTGGAATAGATACTATCATCCCCTTTAAAAGATATGGACACACACACACACACACACACACACAAGATATGGACAAAACAGCCCAAAGGGGGAAAACAACCTAAGCGCCCATTGCCAGATGACTGGATAAGCAAAATGTGGGAAACACATACACGGGAATATTACTGAGCCTTAAAAATGAATGAATTCTGGGGCGCCTGGGTGGCTCAGTGGGCTAAAGCTTCTGCCTTCAGCTCAGGTCATGATCTCAGGGTCCTGGGATGGAGCCCCGCATCGGGCTCTCTGCTCAGCGGGGAGCCTGCTTCCCCCTCTCTCTCTGCCTGCTTATGATCTCTGTCAAATAAATAAATAAAATCTTAAAAAAAAAAAAAGAATGAATTCTGATCTGTGATACAACATCAATGAGACATTTAGACATTATGCCCAAGACATTATGCCAATTGAATTGAATCAGACACAAAGGGACAAATATTATATGATTCCACTTACAAGAGGTAACTAGAATAGACAATCACAGACAGAAGGTAGAATAAAGGTTACCAGGTGCCAAGGGGAGAGGAGGATAGGAGTTATTGCTTAATGGGTACAGACTCTCTGTTTGGGATGATGAAAAGTTCTGGAAATAGATAGTGGCATGACTGCACACGCTGTGAGTGTACTGAATGCCACCCACTGTTCACCTACAGATGGTTAAAATGGTGAAATCGATGCCATGTATATTTCACTACAATTGAAGGGGGAAAAAAAAGAAAAAAGAAAAGATTTGGAAAACGTGAGGTTAACTATCCCAAACCACACAGCTCTTTTAAGGGGAAGCCAGGGTTTGAAACTATGTCTGACATGTAACAAATTATCATGTGGAAGAAAAAAAAAAAAAAATCAGTAGATAATGACAAGACTGATCTTCAGACAAAGCAGAAACTGCAACTGAATTAACAGTAGCTTTTCGGGTCTAGTCCAAGCTAATTTCCTCAGCTGCGGTTGTGCTTTTTTGGATGATGACTGGGTGAATGGAAAGAATGTTAACACATCACTCTTTGAATATTACCTAACCACATCCTCATTAAGTCTCTGCTGGGGATGACCTCCTCCGTTGTGTTAGCCCCTGGTTCTACCTCTGTTTGAACTTTGGGAATAATTAAAGAATGAAAAGAAAAACAAATATGGCTCATAAAGCCTACAAATAATGGTCTTAAGGAAAGTAAATATGGTGATTCCCGTTAGCCAGTGTCCGAACATTTTGAGAAGTCACTAGATTGTAGCTCTTAACCTCATGTTTATCTCCCATCCCAGGTAGTGACACAATGCTCTGGCCAAGAGCAAGATTTTGAAATTTTTTTTTTTTAAAGAGTTTATTTATTTATTTGACAGAGAGAGACACAGCGAGAGAGGGAACACAAGCTAGGGGAGTGGGAGAGTGAAAAGCAGGCTCTCCGCTGAGCAAGGAGCCTGATGGGGCTGGATCCCAGGACCCTGAGATCATGACCTGAGCCGAAGGCAGATACTTAACGACTGAGCCACCCAGGCGCCCCTGGAATTTTTTTAATGAATTGAATTGCAATTTCAACCCCAACCTGCCAGGAGACACTCTATAGGACCGGCCTAGATACTCAGTAATCCAAAGTGTCTAATGGAAATCAGTGATGTGAATTCCTTGCTGGTTGTTGCTCTACCCTCTCTACCACCACCACCATAACAAACAGATTAATTTTCCTTTTTGGAACCATGTCCTGGGCATGTTTATCAAAGGGCCACTGAAGAAGTTTTAAGTACGGTATCCTTTCCTGGTAATAATAATAGCTAATGTTGACAGCCTGACATGACGTACCTACTGAAATAATACAATATGGAATAGCCAACATAACCTCTGAAGCATTGTATTTTTGCCTAAAATATGAATCTAATGAATCCTGAATCTAATGAGGCCTTTAGACTTAGTTTCCAATTTATGGGGAATATTCAAGGCAGAGGAATAAGTTAAAATAATATCACAAACAATTAGATAATGACAAAATGTAAAACATTCTTCAAGACAATTGGCCTTACTTTAAAACATTAGTGCCACAGAAACTAAAATGGGGAGGCGGCTGCTGTTCTAGATTATGAGAAACTAAAGAGATATAAAACCAAAATATATGGTGTGAGCCTTCAGTGGATTCTGGTTAAAGAAAAAAAAAGCTATAAAATGAGCAATTAAAAATATCTGATTATGGACTAGAAGTTACGTACTAAGAGAATTATTGCCCATTTCTTATGTATGGTCCTTCTTTTCAGGGCATGCATGCTGAGGTATGTAGGGATGGAGTGTCGTGATGTTTAACCTTATTTTTGTAAGGTTTTACAAAAAAAATATACACACATGCACACACATGCCAATGTGTAAGCAAAACAAATATGACAAAAAACATTAACAGCTATTAGATCTGGATATTCGGTATTTGGGTGATCATTGCACTATTTTCTCAAGTTTTCCATATATTTCAACATTTTCAAATTAAAATTTATTTTAAAAAATAAACATCAAAATTAGGTAAAAATTCAGTTAGTGTTGAGTGTGTGCTATGTGTCCGGCAATGTTCTAAGACTTTATATTAACAGCTCATTTAATCTCCATAACAACTTCATGACACAGGTACTAATATTCTTCTCATTTTAGTGATGAGGAAAATATTCATTTATACGTACAAATCTCACAAGGAAAGAATATGGGGCTGTTTTCAAAGCCATTTCCCAACATGGCTGAAGTGAATTGTTTCACTTGCAATAAATGCCAAAAAAAAAAAAAAAAAGACAAGAGGCAAGCTTGGAATGAAAACCTTCACATGGAATTCCAGATTATTGAGTGCTTTCCTGACCCAGGAAACTAATGTCTTCCTTTTTTTTTTTTTAATCCCTTAAATATAATATTCATTAACACAGCTACTGATACTGTTTCCATCTTTTAGGAAGTTGTGTAATAAAGTGACCTCAATCCTGCCAGAATTTTGTCCAGTTTTAAATTTAGGGATCAACTCCTTCAGTTTTGATGGCAGGAAACAGAAGCAGTCGGGCCACGGCTGTAGCCATTTGTCTCACGGCGGCCTCCAGTGGCTGTGGGTCTCTGGGCCCTTCTCTTGTGAAATGAAGAGTTTGGCCACAAAAAGCATAAGATCCTTTCCAACTGAGCCTTGCTGTCACCAGAGCTTAGAATAATCAGTGTTACAAACAACCAATCTGTTTTATTTTGTGCAATTAGGGAAATTTTTTTAAAGAAAGTTTCTCACAGCGGGGTCCATTACTTCCCTTCTCAAGTTTTATGGTTCTATTTTAAAAGTGTCCTCTGTGGCCCCTCCCTGACCTCTTTTTCATCCCACCAGTACATTTATCTGATAACCCCTTGTGAGCTAAGGCAGGAGATTCAAGGCTCAAGCAGCGGGGTGTGGGAGGGCTGGGGGACAGGAAGCATTTTAAAATGCAAGTCTGTCCCACGGGTTAGGAATGCTAACCTGGCTTGCGAAGTTCAAGTCTCAACCTTCTTTACCTCCTCAACTTCGTATTCCACTGAAGTGTACTACGTAAACCTTCAATTACCTACAAGTTAGGCATAGTCAGATTGGTAGGTGGGTGTACAGGAATTCTTTTACAATCTGTTCGGTCTCTAAAACTCTATCAGCCAAATAACCTATCCATCTTCGAGTCAGAAAGAATGGCCAAGCCCAACTCTGCCAAGCAGTTACAGGGGATGGGATTTTAATCTTGTAACTGAATTGTTGAAAATGGGCCCTGGGTTTGATTTCTGCAAGTTTCATGCAGGTCTCTGATGACCCCATATTGCAGTTGGAAACCTCAAGGCAAACTGCAATGCATTTGAGCTTGCCAGAATTGGGCCATGAGAAGGACATCGAAGCAGGAGGCTAACTCCCACCCCCCCACCCTCCATCCATCCTGCTGCCACCAGCCCCACCCCAGCTCCCCCACAGAGAAGCCCCTCAACATTTTCTTACTTAGGAAAAGGTTTTTAGCAGAAGTAACTTTGCGTTGTGTTCGATTTTTCACCTTTATTTCACACAAACACTTTCAAAAACACGGGTTTTTTTTTGGTAAAGATTGTATGTATTTATTTGACAGAGAGAGAAAGAGCACAAGTGGGGGAATAGCAGGCAGAGGGAGAGGGAGAGGCAGGCTCCCCTCTGAGCAAGGAGCCTGATGCGAGGCTCGATCCCACCACCCTGGGATCATGACCTGAGCCAAAGGCAGACCCTTAATGGACTGAGCCTCCCAGATGCCCCTCAAAAACACTTTTAAATGGAGGCATTTCAAATTTTCTTTGGAAGGGATTTCAATTTAAGGTTTCCAGTTATCTGTACTTACTTTTTAAAATATGTAGTGTAATTGTCAACTTCAAGAGGTAGCACTAAAACCAAGAAGCCCTCCAGGGTGGAGGGAGTGCCTTCACCACCATGCTTCACAGCTGTGGGAAAGGGACCTTGCTCATTGCCAAGCATGGGTAGGAACATGGAAAGGCCTTGTTCCCCTTTGATAATGCCATCCTTGCTCAGAGCCTGACCCCCCTCCCTTTGCCCAGAACATCCGGCACCAGTATTTCTAAATCAGGACCAAAGGCAACAAAGTGTAAACTCTACATTCCATTCCTTCTGTAGGAAAGCTCTGTGAAAGTTCCCTTCTCCGGAGGGGGGAAAGGTGGAGGAGTGTGGGCAGCTGTCCCAGGAACATGTTTTCAGGACGAATTCTCCTATCTCCCCATGGAAAGAGACTTCAAAAGGCAGCCTGTTAGAGTAATGCGTTGGGATCCCATGTACATTCTGCTACAAAACAATTCCTTTTTTTTTTTTTTTAAAGATTTTATTTATTTATTTGTCAGAGAGAGTACAAGCAGGCAGAGTGGCAGGCAGAGGCAGAGGGAGAAGCAGGCTACCCGCTGAGCAAGGAGCCCGATGCTGGGCTCCATCCCAGGACCCTGGGATCATGACCCGAGCCAAAGGCAGACGCCCAACCGACTGAGCCACCCAGGCATCCCAACAATTCCATTTTTAATTGAGGTTGGGGGGAAATGCATATTAATAACTCTCTTGGAGATTCACGCTGTGCCTTGGCATATTAAAGCCTATTGTAAGGAAACCTATTTCTGTTATTAATGCAAGATTTCCGAAAGCTATTTGACCGTATAGCCTTTTTAAAATCTCTTGTAGGTAACACCTACTAACATCTGTTCTGAGAATTACAAATTGGGAAATGCTGGTTTAATCGAAAATCATGACCTTTTGCGTCAGCAAGTCTAAATGGGAATCACTATCATTTTCTTGCTGTGGGGCCCTGGGAAATTTACTTGACTTCTCTGAGTCTCTGCTTTGCCATCTTTCAAAATAAGCGAATAATTCCAACCTTACAAGGGTACTGGGGATGAAATAATCAAATGTGCTTGGCACCCGATGGGAGCCCTAATGATACCTTGTGGAATGCAAGTTGTGCAGCACTTTCCAGATCCCCTTCTGCAATAAAGGAAAGACTTCCTTTTCCCAGTTGTGGGGAATGCTGCCAGAAAACAGTCCTCTGCTCTCAGCCCCCTTCAAGAATTGTCTTGGCTGAAGAGAACCATCTGTCCTAAGGACACGTCCCATCCTCGGGGATGCTGTGGAGGGGTGGGGGTTCCAAAGGTCTGACACTCTCGCCCAGTTTTGGGGATGTCAGCTTCAGAGTTTCCCCTCTTGGGTTGGCTAAGGCCTCCCTTGAGACTACATTGCAGCCTATCTTCTCCTCCCCCCATCCTACTTCCATTCCCTCCCCTTTCCCGTCCCTTCCCCTCCACTCTTCTCTCTCCTACGGTTGTTAATCCAAGAGCACTCCCTAATAAAGCTTCTGTACACAAATTTCCACCCCCCTTCCTGGGGACCCAGTCAGCACCACTGTGATTCCAACAGCCCACCTTCCATCAGCACTTTGATGCCAGGAAAGAGAGGTATGCATGGCACAAAGGTCCTCAGCAGGATCCAGATTCATGCATCTAATTTAGTTCCTTAAAAGAAATGCATCTCATGTCAAGAAAATGTCCCTTCCATAAATGACTCTGACAGGCTCCCCCAGGAAGCCAGGGGCAGATAGAAAATATTTTAGGCTTGGCAGGCCATAGAGGTTCTGTCGTAACTACTCAACTCTGCCATTGTAACATGAAAGCAGCCACAGACAATATACGAGACAAATGACCATGGCTGAATTCTAATAAAAATTTACTTACAGAAAAAAAAATGTTGACTCTCAGGCCCAGGCCCAGAATTTCTGAATCAGAATCTGTCATTTAGCTAGATGGTCAGGTGATCTGTAATATGTTTGCGTTTACACAGCAATGCTAGATAGTGCCCATTACAGCAAGGTCAGAGATAAGTGTCACCCTGAGCTGGTTAGCTTCTCTCTGTTCCATAATCACAGGAGACAGATTGGAACCCAGCCTATACCAGCGATCTTGCAAAAGTATGCCACCTAGAGCGGGCCAGCTCCATGTCCCCCTTTACTGGGCAAACCAAGTAAGTTCTGACTTTCCAGCTGGAGGCCAGTGGTTAATTAATATGAAGGACCCACATTTATCAAAACGCCTAATCAAAGTGATGCAGAGAGAGGGGGAGCAAGAGGAAGAAACCTTCTTATCTTTGAGGAAAAATTGAGTAAAGGAGATGACGCTGACTGTCAGACCCGAGAGCTCATCCTCCTGATTCATGCAGTCCTGTTTTTCCAGTAGAGACTCTGCAATATTGCATTAGTCAAATGATTCTGCAACATCATTTAAATGACATAAAATGTCTGCTTGTGGCTGAGCATGATTCCGAGGGCGGACTTGTGCCAGCCCATCTGTGTCTCTGGAGAATATATCCAGAATTAATTCTATTAGAAACAACAGGCTCGTTCTGGCAGGAGAGTTCTGGAAAGTGGCTATAAAAGGCCTGTGTGCTAGAAGAACTGTCCTTATAAGGGTCATCACTGGCATAAAGGCAGATATATCTTCTCATCCCCTCCACTTGTGCCCAGAGATGCCTTCTCGGCTGAACTTCACCACCGTATCCTCTAACACAGGGGTTGGCAAACTTTTTCTGTAAAGGGCCAAATGGTCAATATTTTAGGCTTTGTCAGCTCCAAGGTCTCTGTTACAACTGCTTGACTCTGACCTTTTTAGAGCAAAAGTAGCCATACACAATCTATAAATAAATAGGCGTGGTTTAATAAAGCTGTATTTACAAAAGCCAGCTGGATTTCACCTACGGAGTTTAGCTGGCCTATTCCTGCTCTAGCATCTGGTCTAGACTACCACTTCTCAAATGTGAATGTGAGTAGGAATCACCAGGGTTATCTTGCTAAAATGCAGAGTCTGATTCAATAGATGAATGGAGCCTTGCCTTTTTTTTTTTTTTACCAGCTCCCACATAACAGTGATGGTAGTGGTCTAGAACCACACTCTGAGTGGCAAGGATTGAATACAGACCAGTAGTTCCCAACCTTGTACCCTGGAATCACCTAGAGAGCTTCCTATCCTCACTCCCACCCCCAAATTCTGATTTCATTGATGTGGTCTGTGGCTGGAGCATCAGGATTTTTAAAAGCTCCCCAGGTAATTTTGATATGCAGTTAAAATTAAGAACAGTGTATAGCAGGTGATTGAACTGCTTGGCAGTTTCTTTGATAAACATTAAATTCACTGTTCAGATTTCTTAAATGGCACATTTGTTCAGAGTAAAGTTACCCCTTGAGGAAAAAAATATTTCTACCCAAGAGAAATGACACTATTACATGTAAAGCAAACAAGTCCCCAAATTAGCTAAAAAGGATTCAATTTAGAGTCTAAATGGATGGATAAGCCTTATGGAGGGAACAAACCCCTTTCTCTCAGATTGGGGCAAGAAAGGAAACACAAGATTTTTGTAAGCGTAGAATCTAAAAATTGGGGCATTCGTATCAACTGTTCTGTAGAGGGAGAGATAATCACCCAGCAAGCACTTTCTGAGCACTGAGCATGTTCCAGGGAAGGTCATCTGCTGAGTGTAGGGAATGGTGTGAAGGGCTTGCATACTATGAAATCTCAGAATAGTTTCTAAGAACATTAGGAGAGAAGGCAGAGTGGGGGGATGGATAGACTTCTTAGCACTGCAATGGGCCAGTTGCGGTTAGAGACATTTTTCAACTGATTGAAAGGAAGAATTTGCTGACAATAAAACTGTCCAAAGTTGTCACTGGCTCCCATCAGAAATGGTGAACTCCTAGTCAGTGGATGATTTCAACCACTGGCAAAATCAGCACTTTTGTCCACAAAATCTATGGATCATGAATAGCCGAGCCGGCTGTTAGTAGTAATTTTGGTATTAGCTGTTAAACTGCCAACCTTGGCCAATGAATGACTCGAAAATTACACCCTTGGGGCGCCTGGGTGGCTCAGATGGTTAAGCGTCTGCCTTTGGCTCAGGTCATGATCTCAGGGTCCTGGGATGGAGCCCCGCATTGGGCTCTCTGCTCAGCAGGGAGTCTGCTTCCTCCTCTCTCTCTGCCTGCCTATCTGCCTACTTGTGATCTCTCTCTCTCTCTGTCAAATATATAAATAAAAATCTTTAAAAAAAAATAGAAAATTATACTCTAGAATACAATCAAGTCTGTCTCGGTAACAGCACCTGTCTTAATTATTTGCATTACTGATTCCCCTGGAATGGGAGAAAAAGGTGTGACACCAAGTTGGCGTGCCAGGAATTGCACACAACCCACAGTCTTACCTCATCGGCAGAGGAAATGTGTCTCGCACGTGAGCATTAATCCCTGAAGTGTGCGGTGGTGGGAAAAAAAAGGGCTGCAAACTGCTTGTGACAGATGGTAACGTGGCCGGCGGAGCCAATAAGTGAATTCAGGGAGGGGATATTGAACAGAGCACCAGTGTAAAGTCCTTCCAACTCTAAAAACTCAGCGATGCTAAGAAACCACCCATGCTTCCATTTGTTCTTTTGGTCTGGAAAGTAAAAGTTCCATATGAGAGGGAGAATGAGTCACTACATAAATTATTCAGGGCCTGAAGTCCTTTGGGGAATTGCTTTCTGGTCTTTGAGGCAGGGATCTCCCTCCCCCCCTACCCCCCCCGCCACCCCGCCCCATCCCAAGTCTGGGTCAAGGTTGCATTTTTCGTCTCTCAGCTGCAGAGAAAGTTCTCATATAAATACCTAGGTTTCCTCCGTCTCCTGTCTTCATGATTATTAAAAGCGTCACCCCGTATGTAGCTTGCAATAGAGTATTTTCCTTAAAGCCCGGAATTGTTGCTAACGGGAGGCCATGTGACATAGTAGTATGCCGGGGCGGGGTGAGGCACGCGGGGCGGGGGGGGGGGGGGACTCAGGGATCAGCTTTATGGCTTTCTAGGTGGCTACCTTAGATAAACTGCTTTCTGCTCAGTGCCAGCCTCATCGTAAGTAAAATGAGGACAACCATGTCTACCTCAGAGGGTTATCGTAAGTACATAACACAAGTCAGTTACTCAGATGAGCACCTGGCAAGTACAAAGGTGAGTACTCAGGCTTTGTTAGCTATTACATAATTCCCGCCTTCTAGGAGCTGGGAGAAAGACCCACTTACATGGACACACTTTAACAACACATGCAGCCAACAAAACCTAAAACAAAACCAAAAGTGGACAGCGGGTATTTTACTACCTCTCTTTTAGAGGTTCTACCTGTTCATAAAGTGAAGAACCAACTTTTTAGTTTGGCCTCAAAGTCCTTCATGATTTGATGCCAACATTTCTACACTTAGAAACACATTCTTCTCATCAAGTCAATAACTTACACTCAAACCAAACCAGACCACTGTGGTCCCAACAGGCTCTATATCTTTCCGTCTCTGAAAACGTACTCGTAATATTTACTCAACCCAGGGGTGCCTGGGTGGCTCAGCCGGTTAAGCATCTGCCTTCGGCTCAGGTCATGGTCCCGGGGTCCTGGGATCGAGCCCCGCATCAGTGGGGAGCCTGGTTTCCCCTCTCCCTCTACCTGTAGCTCCCCCTGCTTGTGCTCTCTCTCTCTCTCTGTGTCAAATAAATGAATAAAAGCTTAAAAAAATATATTTACTCAACCTGTATGTCATAAACTTTTTATTCACCTTTGCTGGTCAGTACCTTCCCATCCTTCATCATCCAGACTAAATAAACCTTGCTTTCAAACCTCAGCAGACAGAATGTATCTATCCGTCTCTATGGTGTCTTAATGCTTTATGGCTCCATTACCATATAGGTTTAGAATCATTTTGTGAAGTCCACCAGATTTTAAGTGTCTGAAAAGACAGAAATTGCTCCTTATTCATTTTTATATCCCACTCTGACCCAGCCCCACCATTACGACCTTTGCAATAGGAAAGCACATAAGTGGAATGGAGCTTGGAAAGAATTCCTAACTAGCCCAAGTGGGGCGAGAAAAAGGAGATAGCTATAACCCAGGGGCTGTGAGGACTTATTAAAATTAGATATTTAATGTCCGAGAGCAAATTCTTCATATACTTAATATTAAGGGTTTTTTCAGGTGCTGACCACACCCATCTCCCTTCCAAAAGAACTGCCCCTCCCATCTCACAGCCTCTAATGAAATGATTCATGAAGCAATTGTGCTTGTTCTACCACAGTCCATTGTCCAGCCTGAGTTGATTGGATCAAGGCAGTCAATTCATAGGAAGCCTATTTACCTGTGGTCTCAGGAGGCAAATCGAACTCAGCCCATGCCTCTTTCCAGCAAGAATTCAAATTGGGACTTGGAAATACTCAGCCGGGAGCTATAAACACCAGAGTTGCTATAATAATAATAATAACAATATAGCTGTATTTATTGAGCGTGTACTATGTGTCATCACTACACTGAGTGTTTAAGGACATTATCTTACTTATTTCTCACAATATCCTATAAGGTCGAGACCTCTATTTTCGAGATGAGGAAACTGGAACCAGAGAAGTTAGGTGGTAAATCAGGAGTCAAACTCCAGCAATCTGTCTCTAGAGTCTGTGTCCTTGATCTCCAGGGTAGGGCAGGGCAGGATGAAATGTCCTGAAGACAAAGAGTTGGGGCATCCTTATGAAGATCCCAGACAAGATAAGGAGGAAGCTGAGGGAGTCAGTCTACGGAGGAAAACACAGTAAGGACAGGAGGACCAGCAGAGAGAGCTACAAAAAAGATCGCGAAGCCACAGAAAGACCTCATTTCCTAGCAGCTGTAAAATTCCCAGGGGCTTGGCAATATTGTGTTTCCTGCTTCAGGATTTCACAAACACGACTGCTTATGTTAAATTGACCTTTGCGTAAGCTGAATCAGGTGGGGCCTCTGTGCAATGAACAGAACCCTGTGCACTTTCTTCAAAGTCTGTGTCACCCTATTGAATGTTCAGCCTGTGGACTCAGAGGTCACACTCATGGCATGGTCCCCCACCTAGCTCAGCTGCAACTCTGCAGACCCTCTGGCTCAGGAAAGAATTCCTGACTCAGAGTCAGATTTGGTCAATAAAAACACAGGACACCCATTTAAACTGGAATCTCAGTTAACAATGAATAATTTTTTAACTCTGCCATGTCCTTAACGGTGTGACCTTGAACTGGTCCTTGATGTGTTTGAATCTCAACAGCTTCCTTTATTTAAGGGAAAAAAAAATGAGTGTGGGGGAAGGGGCTGCCAGTAAGAAAACATTTGTCCTGCCTCCTACTTCCAGCCAAGAGTGTGGCTGCGGTTTACCTAAGATAGAGTAGGTGAAAAGGCTGTGCAAACACGGAGCATTTTTTTAAGCCTCGCATTCCTTAGGGCTTGTGTGTAAACTTTGACTTTTATCAGTGGTGCTGCCTCAGTCAGTAAAGAGAAAGGTATTGTTATTACCATGGCATTTCTCTCACTCGTGTCTCTGTTTACAAAGTCATAGGTATTGCCAGAAAAATACATTTTTTTTTTTCCTCGCTGTTAAAAAACAAAATTCAACTGAGTAAATTTAAAGACCAAATTGGCTTTATTATTCACAAATCGGCCAGAATCCCATTTAGCAAATAGAAAAGAACTCCACCAAGCTGGAGAAAAGGAAAGGCTTTTAAACGTGGAAAGGGGGCCCCAAAAGGCAATTACTAGCAAAGGATGAATTGTTTCAGGCACCAAGGCCTTCCTGAGGCAGGATGGAAAGGGTCTATCAGCAGGTTATCTCACTACTGCTGACCAGGTAACTCCACGTTGACTGGCTAAAGGTTACATTCCTGGAGGGTTAAAACTGCAGGTCGGTTAGGTATTAAGACTTGTTTTGTGGCAGTGGGGTTTAGCCTAAATGACTCCATTTTGGGTCCGGCTGCCTCCCTTTTAACATCATTAATGAGTCAGCTCTGGAAGCACCAGTCTCTTTACCAGTAAGACAGATCTATTTTTCCACGGCTCTGTTTACTCATCAGCAGAGACACTCTCCTGGGCCAACTCTCCACAGTCTTGGCTCTGAGTCTTTCCATGTTTCTCTGCTTTGCCAAACCTTATCTTCCCTTTCAGCTTGGGCCTAGATGGCCCCCTTCCCTACCCCTCAACGGGGATTGTGATTCCTGTTCAGGGGATGCTTAACTATTGGTTTGGGGAGAAACCTGCATGGCAATAAAGAGATGGGCTCGAGGGATGGATGTTAGTTTGAGAGTCCAGACAACTGTGAGACTCCCTGATAGAGTTAAGAGGGGTTTTAAATATAGTTTTTGTGTTTTGTTTTGTTTTGTTTGTTTGTTTGTTTGTTTTGGTGGATTTGTTTGTAAATGAACCATGTCTCCCTTATAACTATTACTTTGTGGGATTTTCCCAACTTCAGAAAGGCTTAGTGTCTCATCGAAACCACAAAACTCACTAAATCATGGTCTTCTGATCTTGTAACTCACAGAGACATGACCAACATTTCCTACAAAGAAATTATGAGATAGTTGATGCTTTTGCTTTATGAAGTTATGGAGTGGGAAGGACCTGAGGGCGGGGGGTGGAATCCTGAGATAGGGTTGACAGAGGAAATACAGAAGGCTGAGTTGAATTTGAATTTCAGATAAATAATGAATAAACAACCGGTATCGCATGGGACAGACTCATATTACAAAATTATTTGTTGTTAACTGAAATCTAAATTTAACTGAATGCCTTGTATTCTTATTTCCTAGATCTGACAGTTCTAGTTCTTTCAACAGGTAACATTTAAATTCTCCAGTCCTCAGAATCCTCTGTAAAATGAGATGGCTGAACAAGATGAACCCCGCATCTCAATAATGATGTAATTCTATGACTCAAATACTAATGAACAACCAAATGTGATCTTGGGTGAATTATTTAATCTCTAGGAGGGTCAATTTCCTCATCTTCAAAATAAGGATGATAAAGCCCATGTTAGGTAGACATATGCAGCGGGCTCCTACCTGTGTCAAGGACAGACAAGCCCAACATTAGTTGAAGAGGTGAAAACAGATTTTATGCAATAACTACTGACAGTAGGGGGAAAAGCTGAGTTCCATTCCAATCTTTGCAGAGGTGGCTGGGCGTTTAAAGGCAGAATGTGGGAGGGCTGAGGGTGGGGAAGCAATGAGGGCTCCAGTAGAGTCAGGGAAGTGAAAAATTACAAAGGGTTGGTTAGTGTAAATGCGATTAAGCCAGCTGTGTCTGCAAGTTGGCAATTACTGGAGCGAAGATTCTATCCTCCCACAGAAACTGGGAGACAGAGGCCCGAACCTTCCTGAGGGTTACATTTCAAAGGAATGGCTTTCAGGTCTGGGAGACTCTCCTGAGTGTAGGAAATACATATACATCTCAAAGGGGCAGAGGACGGATTTACAATTGTAAACTTTTTTCGTAAATGCTCTAAGAAAGAGAGGTTGGGGGCCTGTTGTCAGTGTTGGCTAGAACAAACAGCCAATTATTTTGACAGCCCTGAATTTTTCTAGATAGGAACTCAAAGGGGGACTGGGTAGTCCCAGAGATAAGGCCTTATAGGCTGCTAGGAGCCTTTAGAGGATTGCTCAAGCTTCCTGGTGCAGAGGTTTTGGGTGAATTCTCACCTTCAAAACCGCTCGGCATCGGAACGTGTGCTTAACAAATAACCATTCATTTACTTATTCAAAATACCATAAGATCCATAATCAAAATGTAGCCAACCAGAATTTCTTTTTTTACAATTCACAAAGTTTTGGTGTAGAAAAAGGAATAGAAAACTTGCTTAACTTGCTTAAAGTCTTAGGCAATTGTTGGCAGGCAATAGACATGCTGTAGTTTTGTTTTTTTGGGTTTTTTTTTTAAGATTTTATTTATTTGAGAGAGAGCGAGCGTGAGCACAAACGGGGTGGGGGGGGTAGAGGGAGAAGCAGGTCCCCCACGGAGCAGGGAGCCCGATATGGGGCTTGATTCCCAGGACCCCTAGATCAGGACCTGAGTCGAAGGCAGACACTTGACTGACTGAGCCACCCAGGCACCCTTTTGCTGCTTAAAATGAATTTTACTTCTTCATGAAGGTATCTCTTAAGACTAGTCATCAACATCTTTTGTTGACAAGGAGTTGGCGATCTACAGGCACAAAATACACGGATTTAAATTATTCTAGAATTTGTACCATATGTTAGCTCTCAGCTTGCCCTCCTTCGTCTACTCCCAAAGATTTCTCAGCTTCTGAATAGGTCAGGGTACTATATTGATTTAATTATATCTATAGTGCAGCAGATCTCTGCTGGGCCTGGGGAAGAGTATATGTCCTATTTTTGTTTTCTTTTGCTCATTAGATTTCTATTTTTAAATGGTACTGAATTGTGAATTTAATGTAATGCTCACAGAAGCAGTCATGGATGAAAATTGTATTCCTCTCTGAGTTTTCAGAGTTCTGCTTTCTACAAAGAACACTTCCATCATTCTCAGATGTGTTCCTTTCTCTCCACCCCCACTGGCATGGCCTCAGTTCTGTCCTTCAAGGCTTCTTGCCTGGATTATTCTAATCCTGTTTTAACTGGTCACTCTACTTCTAGCTTTACTCAGTGTCTGCTAGGATCACTTATATATGACAGAAGTGCAAAATTAGAGTGGTATAAATGAGATGGAAATTCATCCCTCTCGAACTTAAAATTCTGACTGGCATGGCAGCTCTGGACCAACGCCATTGGGGCCCAGGCTCCTATCTTACTGTTCTGCTATGCCACGTAATCCAAATGCCTCTTTCTTGTCTACCCTTCAGCCTGTGGAGACAGGGAAATTGATAAGGGGGTGGCACAGTGTACCTTTAAATGCGTAACCCAGAAATTGTACCTTCAGCTCACATCCCATTGCCTGGAAGTTAGTCATATGAGGCAAGCTGGAAAATGCAGTCTTTACTCTGGGCAGCCATGTGCCCAGTTTATAAATTGGGGTTTCCATGAGTACAGCTAAAGAGGAGAAGGTTAATCAGAGGGTAGGAGCTAGACTTCTGGTGAGCACAGCTAACATACAGAGCTGCTGAATCACTAGTGGTACATCTGAAACTAATGCAACATTGTGTCAATTCTATTGCAATAAAAAACTTTCTAAAATAAGTAACAAAATCTTAAAAAGAAAGAGAGAGGAGAAGGCTATAGAGTGCCACTGTTCAGTATGGTAGCCACTAGCCACGTGTGGCTACTTAAATTTAAATAAATTACCATGAAATGAGAGTAAAAATGCAGTCCCTCAGATACACTGGCTACATTTCAAGTGCTCAAACAGCCTAAGTGGCTAGCTGTTATGATATTGGACAGCACAGACAGAGAATGCTTTTATCGTCATTGCAAGTTCCACTGCATAGAACTGATAGAGACAACCAACATTCTCATCCATCCCCCTCCAAACAAATTTTATCATGAGATCTTCCTAAATATAAAACTGATCACCTCATTAGTGTGTTTGAAGTTTTTCAGTGGGTCTCTACTGCTTGCAGTATGAACTCCAAATTTTGGCTTAGCACCGCAGCACTTGATTTAATCCCAACCCTTCTTACCCCTCCACTTCTGTCTACACTTCCCCACAAATGCCCTTCACTTGCATTATGTGGAATTGCAGGTCTTCCAACATGGACTGCTTTTGCATTTGCGGTGCTCCCTATCCTTTGAATGTCAGCATCTTCATTGCTTAGCTTACTTTCTCTCATTTGATCACTGGGTACGAAGTCCTAGTGTCATCTCCTCTTAACCCCCCCTCCTACCTAGCTTCAATATCATTAGAGATTTTTATTATGTGCCCCTAAAGAGTCATGAAGAATACTCCATCAAAGCACTTAACACAGTGAATAGTGATTTAAGATCGATTATTTTTCTTTCCCACTACCTGGAGGTTCTTTGAGGCTATGGCATCTCGTACAACTTTGTATCGGCACCTCATTAGACTAGACTTTCAATAAACGTGTGATAAACGAACATAATAACTTATTCATTATTTTCAAGTTTTTCCCTTTCTGTATCTTTTAAGGAAGATAGCTCTCCATGAAGACCCTTCGTTTTGTTTCTGTGGAGAGACTGTTGGAGTTGCTAATGACAGAAGCCAAAAGAGAAAGACCTAATTTCTTCGCATGAGAAAATGAACAGACGGACCTTCTGGGGGTGGAGTTTTTTCCCCACTGGTGTGGAAAAAAAATATGTTGGATGGGAAAATGGGGATGTTTGGGAGAAAAAGAAATAGCAACTCCCATAGGATGTAGGGCATTGGAGAAACAATGTGGGGCACCTGGATGACTCAGTCATGATCCCAGGGTCCTGGGATCGAGCCCCAAGCCAGGCTCCATGCTCAGTGGGGATCCTGCTTCTCCCTCTCCCTCTGTCCCCCAGTTTGTGTTCTCTCTCTCACTCTCTCTCTATCTCAAGTAAATAAATAAAATCTTTAAAAAAAAAAAGAGTGATACACAACATAATTCCCTTTTCTGGATTCACAAAAACTTTAGTAACAGTTGCCATTACTTGTCTGTGTTTTTAGAGAATCATTCAGGTCTGTGTTTCTTCTGAGTAGAAGAAATTTATACAGCAGATGCAAGGGCTTGTCCAAGGAGGCCCAGTTGCTTTTGGTTTACAAATAAACTAATGACACTAGGTCTGGACACACTCCCGTAGCAGGTGAAGTTTCAGAGCATCGTCTTTCAGTGTGTGCAAGTTTAGAAATGTTCACGGGTATTCACACCAGCATACTCTGCTTTTCTCTCTTCAAGAGAAGTCATGTTTCATCTTCATCAGCATTTTCTATGCATCATGAACAAACCGAATACTGTGATGAGGCACCGAGGGAAAAGGAACCGTCGTGGGGTCAGAAAAACTGTGCTCAAGTCGTGACTTTTTCACTTACATTTAGAAAATTAAGTAACTCACAAAGCCTCTCTAAGCTTTCACTGCTTTATAAAATAGATATGGCATTATCTCCCTCACAGGATGGTCTTAAGGGTAGAATGAGCCAGCACCTGTAATATTTCCAGGACCACATCAGGCACTCAGAAAGTTGAATCTGTGGGACCATTGTACACTGCACATCCGCCTTCCATGTGGTCCAGTCTCTGAAAGAAATCACTTTCAAGTAAATACAACCGAATAGCTGAGAATAACTTTTAAAAAAGGTGGGGAGGATCCTAAACTTTACTTGTTGGAAAATATTAGAGTATCCAACTCATACTTCTAGCAAAACTTCTCACAATCCCTTTCCTGTTCTTCTCATATCCCACAATTTTCTGAACCTTCTCATTTAGCTAAATCCCTCCCCACCTCACAAAATACCTTTACCAATATTCGCAGATTAGGAAATGTTTTTCCCTCACTCAGCTTCATCATATAAATCAGTATAGCCTGTCTACCTAAATCCTTTGTTTCTCCTGGATCTCTCCTTCTTCCCTTTGTTTTCTTCAATTATTTTCATCAAGGAATTCCAGGAGCTGGGCATGAAAAGGACAGGTATTCCTCAAACGTCAGGCGTCTTTTGTATTTGCTGCCAAATATCACAGACTGGGTGGCTTATACACAACAGAAAACTTTCTTCCCCTCCAGTTTTGGAGGCTGGAAGTCCAAGGTCAGAATTGCCAGCATGTTTGAGTTCTGGTGAGAGCTCTCCTCCGGGTTGCAGACCGCTGACTTCTCCCAATTTCCTCACATAGTGGATGGGGCCAGGGAACTCCCTCAGGCCTCTTTTAAGAGGCCATTAATCTCATTCATGAGGGTGTTGATTAACCTAATCACCTCCCAGAGGCCCCCATCTCCTTATTTCATCACATGGAGCATCAGGATTTCAAAAGATCAATTTTTGGGGGTGGAGAGGGTCCACAAACATTCAGATCATGGCATCAGGGAATGTGGGCAAAAGACCAAGTAGGAAAAGACAGTATTCTCCTCTTTAGAAAAGATTGGGCACATTGACATTTTAGTAATTGCTTTACTTTGTCATACTGGTAGAGAGACAGATTGGAAGCCAGTCACAAAATAAGACTTGTAATCAAAAGTTCAGCAACCTTCCTGAGCATCTGCTGAAATCACGGTCTTGAGCAGAGTTGCTACTTTCTGGTTGGGCAATGGCAGCCAGAGGACTGGGTTCCAGGTGTTTCCTGGTATGGTCAGCATCCTGTCCAGAAACTCGGTGCCCCTCGGTGCAAGAAGAGCAGGTGTTCTCCCAAGAGATTCCTCCGTAGCTGGAGGCCGGTCCATCACAAATTCTAGTCACAGTTTGTGCCCATGCAAATGTGGGCCCACCATTTTGCAGAAAGAACTATGTCTCTGAGCTCAACAAAAATGTCGCATCCTGCGAATGCAGAAAAACTTCCCATTTTCTTCCCCTCCCATAACACTAATCTCTAAGTTGAATCCAGTACCTCTTTTCTGCAAACATATTTGGGATTTGTCCTCAGAAACAGATCCAGATGGACACCTTACTTAAAAAAAAAAAAAAAAAAAGTTGCAGGTGTTTACATAATTAATTCAAAGCTGTTTCTTGTGATTTTTTTAAAAAGATTTTATTTACTTATTTGAGAGAGAGAGAGAGCAGAAGAGCACAGAGCAAGAGGGAGAAGCAGACTCCCCGCTGAGCAGAGAGCCCAATGTGGGGCTCAATCCCAGGACCCTGAGATCATAACCTGAACAGAAGGCAGACACTTAACCAACTAAGCCATCCAGGTGCCCCGCCTTATAATTTATTTTTATCTTTTGAGGATTGCTTTTTTTTTTCTTTTTAAGATTTTATTCATTTATTTGACAGAGAGAGATCACAAGAAGGCAGAGAGTCAGGTAGAGAGAGGGAAGCAGGCTCCCCACTGAGCAGAGAGCCAGATGCTGGGCTCAATCCCAAGACCCTGAGATCATGACCTGAGCCGAAGGCAGAGGCTTTAACCCACCCAGGCGCCCCTTGAGGACTGCTTTTACTTTTGGGGAAGAGTTTTACCAACAATGAGGCTGATTTAAATTTGTGATCATATTATTTAAATAAGCCACTTTCAGTTAATATTCTTGCATTCATGTGGAAGAGACAGTGTAGGTCAAGGATTTTATTCTATTAATTTAATCTGATTTTTATCTTGCTCATTTTTTTCTCTTGGGTAAATACCATTCACATTGGTGTTTCCAAATCCAGGTGGCCTCCCACAAATTTTCCCCACACTAAACTTCACATCTTTGTTCAAGCCATTCTCCCCTTATAAAAGGCTGTGCCAAGTCATGTCCATCATCTGTTTCAAAATCCATCTCCAGACTTCCTTCTCTTCTGCACCCTTTTCCCTAATTAGCCCTACCACATTCTGAGAGCCTCTTTTCTGTGTATATTCCTAAGTCATTGATAGAATGTGATCTGGCATCCATCGATTCGTTGGTTTTTTAAGCCTTCTTATGTTATTTCATATTATTATTTTTAATCTATTTTTATTAGTTATTTCCTTTGTAACCTTTCCCACTGTCACCCATTTATTTGCCCAGGAGCCAGACAGAACAGATGAGTAAACTTTCAACCCAAGTTCATATTTCTCACTTGGTGTAGAAAAAAGTTTTTGTTTTTGTTTTAAAGAGATATACTGCTTAAAAATCCTAAGGAGAGGGCACCTGGGTGGCTCAGTGGGTTAAGTGCCTGCTTTTGGCCTGGGTCATGATCCCAGGGTGCTGGGATCCAGCCCCATATCAGGCTCAGCGGAGAGTCGGCCTTTCCCTGTGCCCCTCTGCACCCCCCCACTCTCACTCTCGCTTTCTCTCTCTCTCACAAAAATAAGTAAATAAAATCTTTTAAAATCCTAGGCAGAGGCAGTGTGGTGTACCAAAATGATCGGAGGCTTTAATATTAGACAAAGCTGGGTACAAATCCTAGATTTGCCTTTGGCAAGTTTTTAAACTTCTCAGCTTCTTTATCTGTGAAATGAGTAAGATAATGTCTATCTCCTGGAGTTCCTGAGGAAATTAATGAAATAAGCATGGAAACCACCTCCCAGTTAGGAGATGTTCAAGGAAAAGGAAGTAGAATTCTGGGTGAAAGAATTTCCAACTTTTCAATGCTCCACTGCACGCAGAGTGAACACTCCTAACAAGCTGGCCTACTAGCCCCTTGAGAGTCACCAGTTTGGGATGTGGGAGGATGGGTGTGGACAGGCTACCTGGAGGGGCGCACACCTAAATTCCAGGAGTGATAAGGGAGAGGATCAAGAAGCCACCCGTCATTCACTTTCCTTTGAACGTCTCTTCCAGCAAGCCCTTAGGGTTTAAGTGTAGGGACAGGACCCTGCTCACCTCAACTGTTTGGTTTATTTGGAAGTTTTTTAGATTAAAAAAAAAAAAAAAAGAATTGGGAGGGGACAGCAACAAACAGATCCCTGTGGAGGATCCTCCTATTTGTGGTTCTCACTGAATCTCTGAGTTTCTTAGTGATACCAACCTTCTCTTGTAGCAGACAAGGAAAGGTTTTAAAAACCACCCTGGAGCCTCGCACAACAGCCGAGGCGGAGCGGGCCCTCAAAATGGTGAAGGAATAAATGAACGGAGCTATGAAGAAATGAATGGTGAAGAATGAGAGAATGCCACACAACCAGGACTAGAACGCAGACCCGGAGTCCTTGTTTGCAGCTATCATCTTCAAAACCGCTTTAAAGAGTCTTGGCCAACCTCCTCCTTTGCAATTTCTCTTCCTCTGGCTTCTGCCTCTTCAGGTTCCATCGTCCAACTCCACCACTTCTAGGAGTCCACCGCCCTCCAGCCCTCCTCCTCTCTCCTAGCCCCGCCCCATCCGACACGAGGCTCCGCCCCCCTCGCCGGGACTCTGCGGGATGAATGGCAGCGTTGCTGCTCCGCCGCTCGGGGTGCTGATTGGCCGCCCGGCTCGGTGACGCGCTGGCGGCCGCGGGCGCACGCAGGCGGGCGGAGCTGGCAGGGGTGGAGCCGGGCTCCGGGGCGGGGCGCGGGAGCCCGGGGGCGGAGGAGCCGGGAGGCGGGAGGCGGGAGGCGCTGGGGCCGTTTAAGCGGCCTGCCTCCCGCCCCCAGTCGCCCGGTCTGGCCCCGGCCCTGTCCCGACCCCCAGCGTGGCCCACTCAGCCTTGCCCCGCCGAGCGGTCCGCCGGGCACGCGGGCGGCCTCCGGAGCAGCCCAAGCCGATGAGGGCCGCGCGCCCTGCCGCCGGCGCTGACGAGACGGAGCTCCCGGCCCCCGAGGAGGAGCGGAGGATCAATGCGGTTCAAGAATCGATTCCAGCGGTGAGAGAGGGATGGTGCCCGTACCCCACCGCCCGTGCTGCCGGCAGCGGGCCCCAGATCCCGCCTCGTCCGGCGTGGGTCCCGGCTCCTCACCTGGTTCCATGCCCCCCGCGGATCCCGCGCCTTGGCCGGGGACCAGCTCCCGGGGGATTCCCCGCCCTGTGGTCCCTGGGCGATCCCCTTCCTCGGAGGACCGGGATCTCGTGCGTGACCCGGGTTCCCAGACCCCGAACCCCGAGCCTGCCCTCCTTGCAGGGGATCCCATTGCTCACCCGACTTCATCTTACCGACCCCATTCCGGCAGGGCTCGTGCCTTGCTCTGAGGACCGGAACCCCAGCCCCAGACGCCGACCCCGTTTCCTCTAACCCTGGCTTTGGCCTCCACCCCTTATCCCCAGCTTGGGGGTCTCCTGGGACGCGCGGAACAGAGGCTGGGCAGCTGCTGCGCCCTACAGCGAGATTTGTCGTAAAACGGGGTGCTGGGCGTTTTAGTGCTTTGTCTGTGATCGGCCCTAGCAGCAGGGAAACTGAGGCATGCTCTACCGGTTTAGCCTTGCCTGGCCAGGTCCGGGCCTTGCTAATTCTTCAAGCTTGCTGGTTTAGCGTCCAAGGGCGGTGTTGGGCACTGCGAAGGGACAAGTTAGCATTCGGGTGGTGAGAGCTGGTGTTGAGGCGCCTGTGTTAGGAAATGAGGAGGAGGAACCGAGGAGGTGCCACCGGAAGGTTGGCCAGCAGCTCATTCACTGGAGAGCTGGTGGGAACGCCAGCCTAGGGAGGCACGGTGGCCTTCATCCTGGCTCGGGTCTCTGACATTTAGCAATGGATGGAGGCTGGCTCATGGTTCTGAGAGGAAGCTTTGGGCTTTTTTCTAATTCTTCTTAGTTTAAGTGGGTGAAAGTTCATCTCCCCAGTGTTTCACTCTCCATCCTTTGTCTGAATCTGTCAGCCGTGGCCCCATTCCCAGACCTTCACTAGCAGGCAAGCTTGGTATGCAGTGATTGGGAATTTGAAAGAAGAAAAGGAATGCATGAAAATCTTCCAGGGAGGTGATTGTTGAGTTTTTAGACATTGTCTTATTTCAGAATTTCAAACTGCACTTTTTTTTTTTCCTTTCCACCCCAAGTCCTTTGATGCCCACTGCCCCATTATGCTTCTCTCATTCCTCCCCTTGTCCTAAAGGGTAAAGGAGCCAAAAATGCATAGGAAGAGTGGGGGTGGGCCGTACCATTAGAAGGGTGATGAGTTTGAAGACTTGGATTAACTTATGGATATTGCTCATCACTCAGAGTGTTGAATGCCTGGCACTATTCCCTTGGTGGGAGCATCACATCAGTGCTTCTGAAGGCAAAAAGGAACCATGATGTCTGGCTTTAGAACATGAAGTCAGGAATGAAGGTTGGAGGGGCCTTAAGGGAGAAAGTAACATGCATTCAAGTATGATTGGTAAAGCCCTATGCATGTGGTTTGTTTGATTTGGTTTTACTTCTTTGAACATCTGTGCGCTTCCTGTTTTCAGAGAACAGTGGCAATATTCTGTGAAATTACCCTTCCATATTTGATTGAATTTGTATTTCTTTCCTATCCTTTGAATTCTCCTCAAGAAAGAAAAAAAAAGGCCTTTTTTTTTTTTTACACAAACATTTAAACAATGTTAAGGGAAATGGAAAAAAACAAAAAACAAAAAAACAACCCTTCATTTCAGATCCTACTATCTCAGCTGATTGAACTACTTTTGCTGGATGCTAATCTACCCAGTCCTTATTATCAGTGTAGTAATGTGATTTTGTGCTCTACTTCATTCACTTAAAGATGAAAAATAGAGGCATTTCTTTTGGTGTGGCACAGACTTTGTAATTATCTCAGTGACTGCACAATATCAATGGATATTTAACATTTATTTTCTTTTTTTTAAAGATTATTATTATTTTTAAATTTATTTGACAGAGAGAGAAAGAGATCACAAGTAGGCAGAGAGGCAGGCAGAGACAGAGGGGGAAGCAGGCTCCCTGCAGAGCAGAGAGCCCCGTGCGGGGGCTTGATTCCAGGACCCTGAGATCATGACCTGAGCCGAAGGCAGAGGCTTTAACCCACTGAGCCACTCAGGCGCCCCAACATTTATTTCTTGATATTTCTATACCCACCCTGATTTTCTTTGAAGATGGAATGATCACATAATTTCTTGTTTTTCTATTACAGACAAAATTGGAAAGCTATTTCTCAGGGTAAATTTGAACTTGGACATAAAGCCTGCAAATACAAATTAACTTAAAAAAAGCCGTTTTTGTGTATTGTACAACACTAAAATGTTGGAAGTACTATTCATCATCTCTTCAAGGCATGTTCCTTATATATCTTTTGAGCATTCAGAAAAGTTATAGGTAGGTAAATTACTGGAGGGAGGGACATACTGTCTTTGAATGCATGTGCTACTTCTCCTGATAGATTTATTAAGACTCCCTTGAAGAGCATTTGACTGCAGTAAAAACATTTCATTAAGCCATGGTTTGTGGCTATGTCTCAATTACAAGAAATGAACACCTTGCTGGTTTGTTCGTAATGGAAATAATGGTGGTCATTGTGGCTTTGAATAAACTTTCAGAGTTCTGCCATTTCTGGAGAGGAACGCTGTGAAGCTGTGAAGAAATTTAGCTCACTGTCCTAAGTGGAGGGCTTTATGTATGCATGGCTTCTCAAAAAGTTTAGGATATGAAAAATGCCACTGGGACACAGAGCATATTTTCTCTTGCTTTATCCTTTCCACATCTGAGTCTCCCCCCACAACCTCCTCTCCCAGAGTCATTTTCTCCCTATCACAGCATCCCTGACTGATTAGAGTAATTGCTAACATTTAATTAGTGTTTACTCGAGCCAGGCAGTGGGTGGGTTTTTATATATTACTCATCTCATTCTCAACTCTAACCCTGGAAGACAAATTTTTATGCCCATTTAATAGACGAGCAAATAGGGTTAGAGAATAAAAGGGAACTTGCCACAGTCACATAGCTAGGAAAGGGCAGATGCATTTCAATTCAATTTCTTGTCCCTCTCTACCACCATGCTGCCAGTTCACCTTTGACTGTCTCTCTGCTTACACAATATCATGTGTACAGCTCTGAGGCCTACGACCCACAGAGCTTCTACTGTATGGTGTTGGTGCATTCTCATGTCTCTAGCCTTGCCACCGGAAATCCAAGGAAAATGATGCTCCTTGCTTCAACTCCAGGCTTGTGACCACTGGTTAGCTTCAAACTGATTATGTGATAAAGCACCTTACCCACCAGTGTTAGGAAGTCTTCCCGGACTGCCTGTTGCTTTTTTTTTTTTTTTTTTTAAACATATTCTTAGAGCATTGAATTACAGGCATGGGGTAGTCTTCTTATACATGTGCCTTCTCCCTTATTTAATAATTAAGTTAAATGTCGTCTACCACTATCACCACCTCTGGCAATGGACAGTTTTCCTGAATACCATGCTCACTCGTAAACTGGCTAATATTAAGGTGCTGTGTATAGGGGTTGGCTTATGTTGCTCTATCAAGTGCTGTTGAAAGACCCCTGGAATATCCATGGTCTAAGCCTTTAAGAATTTTCTTTTCATGAGACTCAAGGTTCTTTTGGCCCTAAGATTGTCTGTTTCTCTTTGTTACATACAGAACCTCTTGGATCTCAGAGTGAAACTAATCGACAACAGGATATCTCTCGGTTAAAACAGTTAAGCAACAGGCAGAATTTCTATCTTTCTATTCGTTCATTCAACACTTATTAAGTTCCAGCAATAAGCTGGGTATTGTGCTTGGGATTGGAAATGAAATCGTGGACAAGAAGGCCTTCGTGGAATTCACATTACAGTGGGGAAAGATGAAATAAAAAAATACACAAGTTGAAAAAAACCTATTTTTACTATTTCTGATAAGGGCTCTGGCAGGGTGGGGAGGGCTGAAATGATACTTTGGGTAGGATGGTCAGGAAAACCTGAGGAGGTGACATTTGAGCTGAGCTTGACAGGTGAGGAGAGTTGAACCTTCTGGAGAAGAATGTTCTAGGCAGTAGTGAACAGCAATCACAAATGCCCCGAGCTAGATGAGAACTTGGTAGTTTGAGGAGCAGAAAGGAGGTGGTGTAGCTAGAGGGTGGAGAGTGAGAGGAAAGTGGCTCCCTGAGGCTGCAGAAGCAGTGGGGCCCAGCTGTGGGCCACTTTGGGAAGCCAGAGTCAGGGTTTAAGGCAGAGTTGGGGTGTGTACTGTGATCTGGTTTTCATATAGACTATTGTGGCTGCTGAATGAAGAAGAGTCTGTATGGGGACAAGCAGGGAGACCGATTGAGAGATTTGTATTTGTATACACCGGAGAAGTCAATGTCTTGATGTATAAGGTAGGGTCTGTGGAACTGTAGAGAGAGAGCTAGGCTGATCTGGAATATATTTGGAAGTAGTATTGACAACACTTGTATTTGGAAAATGGGGAAGACATAGGAATCAAGGACAACTGGGATTTGACCTTGGGCCTCAGAGATTTGCTGGTGGGTCATAGATTTACTTTCAGAAGGCACAGTGCTTTGGGCTATCTGTTCTTTCTCTCCAGAGTTTTGAAATTTTGTCATGGAGGATTGGGGGTTTAAGAATGCTGGGTAAGAAGGAAGCAAGAGAGACTGTTGAAAGTGAGGAGGTGGGGCGCCTGGGTGGCTCAATGGGTTAAAGCCTCTGCTTTCGGCTCAGGTCATGATCTCGGGGTCCTGGGATCGAGCCCCACGTCGGGCTCTCTGCTCAGCAAGGAGCCTGCTTCCCCCCCCCCCCCTCTCCGCCTGCCTCTCTGCCTACTTGTGATCCCTCTCTGTCAAATAAATAAATAAAATCTTTAAAAAAAAAAAAAAAGAAAGTGAGGAGGTGAGTGAACAAACCTGACTAAATAATAGTTTTATAAGGGGCGTCTGGCTGGCTCAGTTGGTTAAGCATCAGAGTTTTGATTTTGGCTCAGGTCATGAACTCAGGTTGTGAGATCGAGCCTGCTTCTGGCTTAGCACTGTGCATGGAGCCTGCTTAAGATTCTCTCTCTCGGGGAGCCTGGGTGGCTCAGTGGGTTAAAGCCTCTGCCTTCCACTCAGGTAATGATCTCAGGGTCCTGGGATCGCGGGGCGCCTGGGTGGCTCAGTGGGTTAAAGCCTCTGCCTTCCACTCAGGTAATGATCTCAGGGTCCTGGGATGGAGCCCCGTATCAGGCTCTCTGCTCGGCAGGGAGCCTGCTTCCCCTTCTCCTTCTGCCTGCCTCTCTGCCTACTTGTGATCCCTCTCTCTCTGTCAAATAAATAAATAAAATCTTAAGTAAATAAATAAATAAATAAAAATAAAAAGATTTTCTCTCTCTCTCCCTCTGCCCTTCCCCCCTCAAAAAACCTAAATAATAGCTTTATTAAAGTGTGTTTCCCATACCCAGGATTAAATTACCTTCCCTCAAACCCTGTAAAACCTGCTGGATACTCTCTTCTAGCATCAGATAACCGTTAGGGTTACTCCTCCTTAGGTAGAGGTGGCTTCCATAAATGGGTGCTGTTTTCTGTAACACTTGAGAACCCTTCTCATTCTTTTTAGGGGAAGAGAATAGAATAGGTTCAGCGTGTAGGAGTTAATTTGCATTTTACTTCTGCTTTTCCATTTAGGTTTTAGGAATGATTTCTTCAGGAGGCTATATTGGAGGCTTGATTGCATTGTAAATTTCTCAGTAGAACACTTGTGCCATGGTTTTGACTGAGCTCGGGACAGTGGTGGGCTCCTCGAAGACTTCCTCTTCCCTTGCCTTATTATGCGAATCTGGCTCTGGCCATAAGAGACTACCTTAAGTCACATGGGTGGGATATTTTTCTCTACAACTTATGAGTTTATTTCTACTCTGAGTGATTCCAGGTGGGCAGGGACGAAGCTGTCACAAACATGGCCATCCAGCTTCTTTGCTTTTAGGAGAAAATGTGAAAGTCTATCCTTGTTGCTGTGTAATGAGTTGACTATTTTTAGATTGGGCTGCCAGAAATATAAATTGCTATTTTAGTCTTCAGTCGGGTGGTGGGTAGACAAACCTTACTTACTGTACCCTAAACAGAACACTCTCAATTTAATATACCTTCTACCATCTTGGAGCCTTGCTCTTTACTCTTTAAAATTTCTAATATAGAGTATGCTACTTATAGCTCTGTTGTTATGTCTGGGGGTGATAAGGTAGATCCTTGAATGCTTGGGATGCTTTTAAAGCATTCTTCTCAAGAGTGCAATTATTTTCCTTTTTACTAATAAGAGCTATGTAGCAACACTCTTGTCCCTTAGGAAATTAGTAAAGTTACTTAAAGGATTAGCAGGGGAGAAAAGATTTATTTTATCTTTGTGCGAGAATAGCTTGGATAAATTCTGAAGCTGTTAACTGTACATTTCTCTTAAACAGTTTTCAAACCCATCTGGCAAATTCCATTCAATAAGATATATTCTGCACACTCATTAGATAACTAACCCATTGGTGGTCCAAGTGAAATACCATCACCGTCCCAAATTCATTCCGCATTGGATTTTCTACCTAAACTCTCTATATTGGTTTGAAAGAAACTGCCATTTTCTTTTTATTTATTTGCTCTAAGCATAACAGACCCTTTTAATTCAGGGAGAAAATGCTAGTCTTTTGTTCCTAAGCCAGGCATTGTTTAGGATGGCTTGACCATGTGCTTCAGACCTGGCTCTGCCATTTGGTTCAGCCTGGTACCATTTTTTCATCATAGTAATTATAAGGTGTGACTGGTCAGAACTCGGTGGCGGATGACAGAATCTCCCCTCTTGCCCCCATCTTAAAGTAGCTCAAGCAAAAGGATAATTTCTAGCATAAAGCCTGCTGCCATCTTGCAGGCTCCAAGCACAGGATGCAGCGGGGCCTCCGAGACCGGTGTGCTGTGGGGGCTCTTTTACCTCTCTGCTTCTCTGCATCTGCTTCTTTTGGGTAGCCGCGTTATCATCTTCCTGAATTTACACTTCCTCTTTCTCAGAGAACAGACTAAACCAGCATCCCTCATGAAACATGGCATGGGTGAGGGTTGGATTTTGGAGGATCCTCACCTCCACACTGAAGTGGAAGAATGTGATTTATATCTTCGGGTCCCATGGTATTCCTGGTTTTCACTGTACTGCTACTTCCACAAAGGTGGCCCAAAGGGAAGTGTGGAATATAGGTATGTGTCTATATGTATACTAGATACATACACAGATTTGTATGTATGGATGAATTTTATAGTCAGGGTATCCGGTACTAGTTGTATATTAGGATTTGAAAGCAAACTGTTTTAACTCAGGAAGAATGCAGGTAAAAACAAACTTTTAGTTTAGGTGGCCTGGAGGCAGCCAGGTATCATTTATTTAAGCTGTCTGGTGCTGGAACAGGTAATGCAATATAGGGAAACTATAGTTGGGCGGGCTTGCTAATCGTGGAATGTAGGGTGTAAAGATCTCCATATATAATGCTTTATAAATTTTGAGAGAGAAAACTGAAACCTTGCTTCGTATCCCTTTTCACTGAATGGCAGTCTTTGGCATTTGTACAGTTTAGAATGATTCCCTTTGCCTTTTTTCCCTGAGATTTAAGATTTGGTTGTGCCTTTTTTTATTCATAATTTTTTTAGCATGGGGGGGTATGAGTTGAAAAAGGTGGATACGATTGATTGCTGTTCGCTTTTGGTTGGTAGAGGTTTCTCTTTTGAACAAACTGAAAGAATACTTAATCCAATAAACTAGGGCATTTGCTTTCCGATCATGGCTGTTAGCTCGGTTTACACCTGTTTAGTGGCTTTGGTCTTGTTCCCGTAACTAAGTATTTCCAGCCGCCTCCTCCTCAATTAGAATAGACCAAACAGTATTGGCAGCCTTCCCCGTTGTTCTTTACACGCTTCGAGCTTGTCTCACATGTCTTTTTGTTTGTCCAGGTTCATGAACCACCGGGCCCCAGCCAATGGCCGATACAAACCAACCTGTTACGAACATGCTGCTAACTGTTACACACATGCAGTGAGTACGCGTTTTCTGCCCTTTGTGTCCTTCCCAGAGGGCTCTGGTGGGAGGCGCAGCTGTTATCTCTAGTACCCTCAGCCCAATTAGTTGGATGTACCCATCTCTGTGACCTCACCCACCAGGGCATCGGTGCTGGGCCATGTTACCAGAAGCTGCGTGAGCATGGCAAACCCTTTGAGTGCTCTCCCAGCTCTGTCCATCCTAAATGGACTTTTTCTGACAAGATCTTCTGTAGAAGATCTCAGGGTCCTGGTATCGAGCTCCGCATTGGGCTCTTTGCTCAGCAGGGAGCCTGCTTCCCCCTCTCTCTCTGCCTTCTCTGCCTACTTGTGATCTCTCTCTCTGTCAAATAAATAAATAAAATCTTTAAAAAAAATTAAGTTCTGTCTTATGAAAAACTTACTTTATTGTCATTAATTTTCTCATACCGTCTGGGTCAGTGAAAACTTCAGCATTTGAAAATATTGGGGGGAAAAAGATAAGATTGCTAAAGTTTGCATTCTTTGCCAGGTATGCTTATTCTAATATCTAATAAAGTAGTTTATTTTTCCTGAGGATGTTTATTATCATAAAATTTTTACTACTCTTCAATTTTACTGTGAACCAAATACTTCTCTAAAAAGATGAAGTCTTCAAAAAAAAGTTTACTAGTAATACTCATACTTGTATGACAGACGCTGAAATTTGCATCCATGTGGAGTATAAACTATGGTACAGAAAGCAAAATTCTCTAAGATTGTCATCTCTTAAAATTACTTGAATAGGTGAGAGTGGATTACCCTTGCTTACTTGAAAGGTGCTATTAAAAATAAATAACCCAAAAATCCTTTCACTTGACACTAGTTCCCAAATTGGTGGAATGTACAGATCCAAACTAAAAATCAGAACATGACCTGTACAGTTGATTTTTGTGTATGTGGTATACATTATAATAGCTTTTGATTCAATTCATTCACTTAACCCTTTGCTGAAATACTGAGATTTCAGTAGTTCATGGGGGAAATAGAAAAGAACCTTTAAAAGTAGGACCTCCCTAGGAAATCTGGGTACCTGGTTGGCATTTGAGTATTTTAAGTACCTACTTCAAATCACATTAGAGAATAGGATGAAATACATTCTTATGTAATGAAATTAGGATAAAAAACATCTGCTTTGCCACCATTGAGTAATGTTGCATCCTGTATCGTGTACTTGGGTACCCAGTGGTGGGCATGCTTCCTGGGCCCTGAATGGTACTCGGCCCTCACCACTGTAGCCACCGTCCACTCCATCCACGAGAGGCAAGTGCTTAAAATGATCTTTCTAAAACTGTCCCCGGGAAACATATGTATTTTTTAACAAAGATGTCAATTCCACCAAACCCAGGGTATTTACTCTTGTCTGCCTTTCCCTCAGTTCCTCATTGTTCCGGCCATCGTGGGGAGTGCCCTCCTGCATCGGCTGTCAGATGACTGCTGGGAAAAGATCACAGCCTGGATTTACGGGATGGGCCTCTGTGCCCTCTTCATCGTTTCCACAGTATTTCACATTGTGTCGTGGAAGAAGAGCCACTTAAGGTACCATGGATGGCTTGCTAGTTCACCAGATGAGAATAGCAGACTCAGGGTAGCCTCCCCTACTGGCATGTTTCAGTCAGGTTGAAGCTACAGAGTAGATAGACATTTTCTTGCCCTGTAGACTATAATGCTATGCCATTATAGTCAAGAAATTTCCAATGGATTGGACAGACTTTGAGAACCCCCATATATATCTAAGAAAGCAGGCCTTTCTCAGAAGCCACGAGCAAGACCACACTGCTTCCCCAGGACTTACGTCATAAAATCCCAAGACCTGTCTTTTAATGTTGTCAAACGTAGGGCACGTAGGAGCGCAGCGGCTGTGGGGTAGTAACAGCACACTGAACTCGGAGTCAGCCCAGCCCTGCCACTCAGGCTTGTATAAGTCACCTGACCCCACGGAGCCTCAGTTTCTTCCTCACTAAAGTGAGAATAATAGTGCCCGACGCCCAGGGTTCATGCTAGGTAAATGAGATAAGGCATGCCAGAATGATTTGAAAATTACAAATGACCAGGACTTCGTCATGTACGGAGGTTTGCTACAGTTTGGTTTTACTGTTTTGCAAAGTTCAGCTTTCAAAATTAAGTCCTGGGTATCGATTCAAACAGAATTCACATATTAGCTGTCAGGTACGTTCCAACCCAAAACAGGCCCGCTAGCCTTCCAGTAAGGACATAAAAGCATTCCTCCTTTGAGTGAAGGATTAATTTGGGGGAATACAAAAGGAGAAGCACGCCATTTAGTTGCTGATGGAATACATTCTGTACAACCCAAAAGTGCAGAATTTCTTTTTGTAAAAGGAGGACTCAGAGCAAACTTAGAGTGTTTTAAAATAATAGAATATAGCTTTTGGTTTTACAGAATGCCCCCCAAAAATCTCAAATGATTCAAACAATCTAATATTAAAAAGACATGTATTATTTAAGAACAGGGTTTGGGATTCATGAGATGATTACTGGTCTCCTTCCAAGTAGAATCATAGTTTCAGAGCAGGGAGGATCCTTAGGGGTCATCTAATCCAAACCCCTTAATTTTCACCGGAGGAAACTGGCTTGCCTTGCCCAGGTCAGTGAGCCTAGCAGAGCCTGATCATTCCTGGACCTCTGACTCCCAGTCTTAGGGGTTTTTCACTCACACCCTTCTCAATACTGCTTATAGTTCCCAGCCTGCTACCTGTGCCTATAGGTTCCTTGGGCCTAAAATGAAACCACAGCATTGGATCATGAGGGCTTGCTGGGCCATATTCACAAAAGAGCCTCAAAAGTACCTGTCTCCCCAGCACACACTGTCACAGAGACCAGGGGCCAGAGTGCTTCATTATCTTCCTGGCACAATCCAACACTTGTGGTTGCCTCGGCTGACTGGGCCTTGATGTCTAGATTTCTGAATCAATAAAGAGTTGTAGACGCATACTTCGGTATTCAGGGCCTCCCTCCCGGGGGCTGGAGAAGGTGTAATAGAAACCAGGCTCTCTTGAACTTTGAAATGGCATTGCTAGAATCAAGCCACGTGTGGATTTTTGCTCTGCATTACTTTTTTTTATATTTCCAAATATGGCCTTTATTAGAAGCAAGGGAATGAGCATTTATTGAGTACCTACTGTGTGCTAGATGCTGTGCTAGTGAACACATGGTCTACGTTATCTCATTTAATGCTCACACATACTCTATGATAGAAATGTTGTCATTTCTATTTTCCCTGTGAGGAAAGTGAGGGTCAGAGAAGCTGGGGTGGATCTTGAATAAAATTATAGGTCTGACTTTACCTGCTATAACAAGCGCATAGCCGTCTAGAAAGCTGAATTAGAAAGGCCCAGACCTGGCTAGGAATCACAATCATCCAAAGAGCTAAAAAAATAAATAAATAAAAGATTCTCCTCTTCCCTCCATTCCCTACCCCAGGTTTCAGCCATTTTAAAAATTATAATTTTCTGAACTAGAGTTTATGACTATATTTTATAAGCTTCCCAGGTGATTGTGATATGCAGTCAAGTTTGAGAAGCATTTTTTAAATTTTTTATTATCTATCTGAGAGAGAGACAGCGAGAGAGGGAACACAAGCAGGGGGAGTGGGAGAGGGAGAAGCAGGCTTCCCACTGAGCAGGGAGCCCGATGTGGGGCTCGATCCCAGGACCCTGGGATCATGACTTGAGCCGAAGGCAGACACCTAACGACTGAGCCACCCAGGTGTCCCAAGTTTGAGTGCATTAATCTAGTGTTGGCTTTTTTAGACCTGTGTCCTAAATTATTTTCACTTCTCTAATATATGACGAACGATAACTGTGACTAAAACGTCCTCAGCTTGCTTTGGTCGATACTGTATATGTGGTGAGGGAAAATCTAACACTAGCCCTAAACAAAACCACAGCTATCACCCCTTGGACACTGAAAATGGATTCAAGACAATGCAATGCATTCATACTTTTAAATCAACCTCAGTAAAAGGCAGATTCTGTCTAATCCGTTGGGTGACTAGACCTCCGTGAACCAGATCTTTGTACACTTCCTAAATTTTCAGTTTTGGAAGGTGGAACTCAGGAAGAAATCCAGGTGGCTCTCTGCTTTGTAGCAAATGAGCCTTTTTTGTTTGTTTGTTTGGTTTTGGTTATTCCTGTTCCTAAATTAGTTTCTGAATTTCCTTTATTATAACTTATTGTATACACTAAGATATTTGAAGTGAGAGCTTCTTTGAAGACATTCTAAGGTGAAGAACTACTTCATGCCCTGAACTGTGTGATAGGGATTGAGGGGTGGTCGGCCCTCAAGGAATTTCATTTTTCTGTTAAATTGGATCCAAAAGAATGGAAAACATCAGCACAGATTTTGTTTGTTTATTTTAGCCAAAATAAATTCAGAGCTCCTGATTACTATGGGATTCTGCCCCTGTATCTCATACATGGTGAATATATGTGTAAGCTTAAAAGTAATGTAAAATTTCTACTTGTGGCTTCATATTATTAAAAATAGCTGTGTGAAGATGAATGGATAAAGATGTGGTTCATATATACAAAGGAATATTACTCAGCCATCAGAAAGGATGAATACCCACCATTTACATTGACATGGATGGAACTGGAGGGTATTAAGCTAAGTGAAATAAGTCAGTCAGAGAAAGATAATTATCATATGGTTTCACTCATATGTGGAATATAAGGAATAGTGCAGGCGACATAGGGGAAGGGAAGGAAAACTGAATGGGGAGAAATCAGAGAGGGAGACAAACCATAAGAGAATCTTGACTCCAGAAAACAAACTGAGGGTTATGGAAGTGGGTGGGGGGAGGTGGGCGATGGGTATTAAGGGGGCATGTGACGTGATGAGCACTGGGTGTTAATATGTGACTAATGAATCATTGAACATTATATCAAAAATTATGATGTTGGGTAATTGAATTTAAATTAAAAAAAATAGCTGTGTGACTTTGAAAGCCAAGTTATAACTTCCACAAGAAACTAGAACAGGAATGGAAATTACAACATGGTGGAGTGATAAACTATGCTGCCAGTCTGAAAATTTTCTAAAAACTTTGCCCAACTTGTTTTTCCCCCCACTAGGACAGTGGAGCATTGTTTTCACATGTGTGATAGAATGGTTATTTATTTCTTCATTGCTGCTTCTTACGCTCCATGGTAAGATACTATCTTTCTATTTTTGAAGGTAGTGTTTTTGGGATAGAATTTCTGTCCTTCCTTCCTTCCCTTCTCCTGTCCCTGCCCAATGCATATACCTCACCGCTCTCCCTCCAACACACATGCATACATAGTTTTTTGTTTTGTTTTGTTTTGTTTTTAACTTGGGTCAGATTGCAGATTTTAAGGGAAGAATGTCACTGCTGTTCAGAATATATATCTGGCATTGGATTGTTCAAGAGGAAGTACCAGGAACTTGTGTGTAGGTAGCACACTCACTTTTGAAATATGTCACCTTTGCCTTCCATGTTCTTTCTGTATACTGCTGCTATTCACAATACTTGGACATCTAATCATTCAAGTGGAAATGCTATAAATATGTATGAGGAAAACAAGCTCACTTTGGAAATTTATCCTGTTTATCTACAATTCACTTCACAGCACAGTGTAGCTACTATATACGGAGCGTATTTCTCATTTCTTTAGCTGTATGAGTAAGAGAACTAATTAGTTAGCTATTTAAAACACTTAGTATTCTGGCTAAGTGGGTGGAGCATGCAACTCTTGATCTTGGGGTCGTGAATTTGAGTCCCATGTTGGGTGTAGAGATTACTTAAAAAAAATAAAAATGGAATACTAAAAAATATTAAGTACCTAGTATTCTGTTCAGTTTTTGCTCTTTCTGCCCCTTTTGGTATAGATCAGATAGAATATTTTGTTGCCTGGAAACCTATGATTGAAGGAACTCTAGAGTCCCTCTATCAAGACATGGTCCGGTTTTAAACGCTCAGAAATTCATTTTGTGCCATCAACTGCAATAGTCACTAGAAACAGCAGGCCTCTGCATTCTGACTTATACAGCATCCATCCATCATTAAAAAGAAGCTTAATTATCTGTTGGAGTAAAAAAGTGTGTTCTCTCCCTAATACTTGTCACTAAATTACAGCTGTGCATCATACTGGAGCAAGAACACTTACAGGCTTTTGGGAAGTATTCCCTGACTTAAAATAAGGAAATAAAATTTTTAAAAGCTCAGGAATCAAATATTACAGTAAGCAACCTGTTCACATGTAGTTCTCAATAGGTAGGTGGTACCTTTTCTGTTTAGGAATAATAATTTTGTAGTCCTAGCCAATCAGAATAACATTTGGGTTTTTTCTCATAGCTATTCTTAATATGAAGTGAGTACAAATGAATTTGCACCATCTTAAAATTCAAGCTTTACAAGAGCCCATGGTTAAATTCTGAGAAAATGTCTTTCATAACATATGTTGAGCTAATTCTTCTCATGTTCTCCCTTGGCAGAGATACTGGTAATGGAAATACTTGGTCTGTGTACTAAGTATCTGCTGTGGGTATGTGATCCTGGTTGAGGATTCTGTTCAGGGTTCTCATTAAGCTTTGTAAGCACTCTGTTCCCAGATATATTATCAGAATTAAGCTGATTTGACAGCAGTCTGCCTAATAAGGAAAGTCGGGCATCACAGGTGTGGTGGGACTCATTTCTGCATATCTCCTTTGAGCTGGTTCTATTTTTAAACGATGTTGGAACTAATTCTAAGTCTTAAAGGTCAAGTAACAATTTTATCTCTGAATGATTAATTTTACCCAAATTGCCTAAATACCTCCATGGCATGTTGAATGCCTCTTTATCCTGGTTTTATGCTGGCACTTGCTTGCCCAGTTTTCAAGCCTAGAGGAAAACACAGGTCCTGTGAATTCCCTTCATTTATCACTTCTGTTCTTTGTTGTCATGTTTACATTTTTTAGGTTAAATCTCCGTGAACTTGGACCCCTGGCATCTCATATGCGTTGGTTTATCTGGCTCATGGCAGCTGGAGGAACCATTTATGTATTTCTCTACCATGAAAAGTAAGAGAAAATAACTTACATTTGATAGTTTTAAAATTAACTACCTAAATTTTATCGACATTACAACACAATTTGCTTTATATTTGCACTTCAGAATAGTAGAAATACATAAATAGAATATATATTGCTTTTAACAAATCTTTGAAATCATTTGGCTTTCGTTATTGGTAGACAGATTGCTGTGGAAAGAACTGAATGGCACATGTGTGATAGGACGCATTTGAGGGACAGACGGACCGCCATTTTAGTCAGTCGGATGTTACTTGACATCCTCAGGCGACTGGCCTTATCAGCAAACTAGCCTTATCCTCTGTGATTCATACTTATCACATGAGGAAAAAAAAAACAAAACTTCTTTTCAAGCTTTCAGTGAAGATTGAAGAGGACAGATAAGCCCTGGAACAACACTTACCTAGATAGGAACCCAGAAGACATCCCAAACTAGGATTCTCTGAGAAAGGGGATATTTGGAAGAGCATCCAAACACTTAATATCCTAACCATGGGGCACATTTTTTAACCTGTTATTTATAGTCCATAGTCATAAGTATTAAGCAATATAAAAAGGAAAGCTTATTGAAATTTAGCATCACAGCTCTAGAGGAGACCTTCAAAGTCATCTATTCCAGCTTCATGCTTAAAAAAATGAGACTATTTAGGATGTGCATCAAATTAGTGATTCATCTAGAATTAGGACCCAAGTGTCCTAGTTCTTACTCCATGGCTCTTTTCATTATTTCACATGCCTGAATTTGAGAAACTAACAAGCATGAAATCATTGTCGTTGAGTACAGTTTATTAGCTTATCTATTGTCATTGGCAGAATGGCTCTAAGAATTGAACATAATTTGTGTTTATCACAAAATATTAAATTGTTTCCTCTTTTCAGAAGAAAATGGCAGTTTTCACTAACTTCTGACTTTGAAATTCACTTAAATGCATTTTTGACCACAATTACCTATTCTGAGTGGTGTTATATAGTATATATATAAATCCGAGGGAACAGTTTGCTTCTTGGGCTCAAACCCCTAACTTATATCCTTGGATAGAATAGAAAGTAAAGTAAAACAGCTATCTTGTCTCCTATTCCAGGCCTCCTTTTATACCAGACCTACAAACTCATTCTTCCCCCGTTCCCTGAGATTACTTCATAGTGGACTCTGAGTATAAAACACAGAGAATGAGATGTGAGTGGCCCTTGGCCATTCGGGTTGGGCAGATATTAGGGAGTGCCTAAATCATGCCACGTACTATGCTAGGCCTTGCAGATCTGAACATAAATGAAACTTGGCCCCTGCTTCCAGGGAACTTAGAGCCTAGTTTGATCAGGCAGAAATGTAAGCTGAATTTTTAGTACAGTATATTTCTTAGCATTTTCAGACATTCTGTAGCCTAACACAATGAGCCTTACAAGTCAGAGTTGGTGCAGATGCAAAATAAGGAGACAAACAAAACTACACTGCCTTTCATTCCTTAGGGCTACCATCCCTTTGCCACTGACAAACCCGGCCCCACACAGCATCCCTGTCTCTTCATAATCTCAGTTTCTTGTAGCTGTGGATTGGAGTGGTGATGAGGCAAACACTCTGGGATTGGGAGGGGAAAAATGCATGGGGACTGGATGCAGTAATAACACTTTTAGTAGCAAACATTTTCCAAGTCACATGTGGCGTTTGATGCCATTTCAGTCTTGTAAGAAATGCTAGTTCATTGTGACTCAACTGCATCATTTTAATTAGAGACCTAATGGTCTCCTACTGGGAAAATATATTCATTGGAATAGTTTAAGTTTGCATTTCTTTTTAAAAAAAAAAAAGGGAAAGCTGGTATGGAAATGGTCTGAGTATTGTAGGAATAGATACAATTAACTGCCTTTCTATCCTGCAGGTATAAGGTGGTTGAGCTCTTTTTCTATCTCACAATGGGGTTTTCTCCAGCTTTGGTGGTGACATCAATGGTAAGAAATGGCTTCATAATTTTAACTATTTCACCTTATTTCCTTTTAAATTGCTGGAACTCTTCATTTGTGCATAGATATGATATGTAGCTTTTCTTTCTGAGGTTATGACATCGCCATTAACTTCAAAGAAAAAGTGTATAAATAACAAAGTGCCTGCAATCTATACTAGCTCCTGGTTGTAATTTGGAGAAGTTATATACTAAAGTGTGGTTGATAATCTTCTGTATGTGTTGCTTGTGGAGAGCCATTCTGTTCACCTCACCCTTCTCCCAGAGAGGCATGAGGTCACCTGCTGATAGGTATTTTTGCATGAATTGCTTAGTGTCTTAACCATAAATCCATGGAGGAAGGTAAATTTTTTGATATCTTATAAGGAAAAACAAAAAACAAAAAACTATGAATTATTGACTTCTTAAATCTTAAGAATTAGAAGGACCATAAGAGGTCAGTTGTGTTGACATTTTATTTAGTATTTCCCAAAAGTCTTCACTCTTTTCTTTCACTTGCTTTTAAGACATATATATTATTTCTCTTTCTCAGGAAAGTGCCTTTTTTTTTTTTTTTTTTTTTTTTTACTTTGCTTGGAAATTTCTTTTGAGGACTTTCATGGGTGGAAGTGTAACATTACCTATAGTAGGCAGTCAGGGTGTATGTTTTGAACTCCCTTCCAAATTGAATTGCTGTTGGGAAATCTATGTGTATCTATCAGTCAGTCTGAAAGAAAAGCATATCATTATTGGCCGGTGATCTCATCCAGCTGGTTACTTTGTGCCATTAGCTTATGTAGGGCCATTAGCTCCAATGTCTTAGGTTCTGCATTTTTTTGGCATTAGCCACTGTGTTAATTAAGGAACTCATAATGTGTCTAGTTTGAATTCTTTTCTCAGCCTACAAAGGTCAGAAGAATTGTACCTATAATTTCACTCGTGTGCCCGTGAGCTAAGAATGTATATAGCCCCTACCCTGATAACAAAAATACCTGTAAAACGTTTAGAAGTTACAGGTTTGCTTGTTTTTTTCAGAGGATATGTCTTATAAGAATGTGTCAAAATGTTTCTTTAAAGTAAAAGCTTTATGATAGCTTTAATAATTACCTAGCACCAAAAATAAATATAGTTTAGTTGGTAAAGGCAACAGGGAATAGTGAAAGGAAGGAGGTGAATGATGGAAACAAGAAAATCTACCTTAAAGGCCATATAGTTAGAGGGCAATTCAGGACACCCAAAGCAACATAAGCAAGGTTTGTGTGTGTGGGTTACTAATCATTAGAGTAGAACATCAAATAAATTTCCTTGGGGTATCATCAGAGCAGGTTTATCCAGTATTTTTACTAGCCTAAATCTTGGCATTTTCACAAGTTGTACAATAGTCGGTGACTAACTTTTATGATAGTCAAACAGGATAATCCTCACATTCCGCCCCCCCCATAGAATTTAGTACCAAGCAGTAACCTCCAATTCATTTTAAATAAGAAACTATCATAAAGTTTTACAATGTCTTTGATTGGGAAAAGCGTAGGCTGCTATGGGAACACATGACCCAAGCACCAAAGGAAATGATGTTCACGCTGATTCATAAAAACAAGAATGAGCCTAGGGATAGCAGGGATAATGCAAATAGGATAGGAAAGAATATAGCATGAAGGAAGCCCTGGAGAGGGGGAAAGCACTAGCACCTTTGAATAATTGAAAATAGTTCATTGTTTGGAACATGAATGTGTGTACCTATTTGAATGTGCCTCTATGCATGTGGTGGGTAATTATGCAGATCATAAGTCTTGTAATAAAGCTGGAGAGCTACACAGAGACCAGATCAAAAAGAACCTCATAAGCCATCTGAACCAACAAACAGTATGACTAGACACTCAAAGCATTGATTCTGGTCAGAATATTGGGCTATCAGAGACTCTTCTGTCATAAAGAATAATAAAAACTGGCAAAGTATTTGAAACAACTGTTTCTTGGCATTGGACCACAGACACAAGACTGTGTTCCTTGAAGGAATAGAAACTAAAAGACGAACTTCAAATTTGCCCATTTTCTCCCTGGGGACAGTTTCCAAACTGCAACAAAAGGAAGTGAAGCCAGAGAGCAGCAGTCAGGGTGGAGGAAACAGAAATCAGTATTTTAGCTACTGAGCCTGGTACAGTTTTGGGGTAGGATTCTGGAGAAAGGAGAACTTCATAGAGAAGTGTCTCCAGAAATCTTCAAAGGGGTTTCCCTGAGTCCTTGACCAAATATTACACTGAATCTGTGCAGGGCAAGACTCTGCATGCCCTGGCCGAGAGTGGCTGTTGGACAGCTGTGAGATAATGGAGAGTCTGAAGGTGTTTGGTGCTGGAAGATATCAGAGGCCAACCAGCCACAGTGGAGAGACCATGCTGATCAACTCAGGTGTTCAACTGAACCTAGCAAGTTGACCTCCACCCTTACGAGAACTACTCTAGCTGTAGAGTGAGGACTGCTCTGGAACTGCCATAACAAAGCCCAGAAACAAACCTGGAAAGGATAAAATTGATCCTCTGTACATAAACTGACTACCAGAATAAAACTCAACATTACTGAAAGGAAGACAACAAAATCTATACTCTTAACAGCCTGGCATCCATTTATCCAAACAAGTATTACTAGATAAGCAAGAAAATGTGACACCACACACCTAAGGAAAAACAAGTCAATAGAAACAGATCCAAAGATGAGAGATGTTGAAATTAGCATACAAGGCCTTTAAAACATAATGAGTAAACAAATGAAGAATCTCAGAAGAGAAATGGAACTACAAAAAAGGAACTGAGTGGAAATTCTAGATTTGAAAAGAACATGTTAAGAAAAAAATTTGGGGAGGGATTAACAACAATTGGATTCTGCAGAAAAAATGATCAATGAACATGAAAATGCATAGACACACTAGAAATTGGGAGAAAATATTTGCTTTCTATGTATCTGACAAAGGACATGTATGTGGAATATATAAGATACTCCAAATGAGTAATAAAGAGCCAGTTCTATAAAAATGGGTAAAACACTTCAGTAGACACTTCACAAAGAAAGGTACACACTTATCTAATAGACCCTTAAAAGAGTCCTCATCGTCATTAGTCATCAGGAAATGAAAATTAAAACCTCAGTGTGCTACCAGAATTTACCCTGGAAAATTATTAAAATTAAAAAGACTGACAGTACCAAATTCTGGCAAAGATGTGAAATAACTCATTGTTGGGGGTAGTGTAATATGGTATAACTATTTTGGAAAACTTTATTATAAAGTTAAACATAAATTTATGACTCAACAGGTACTACCCTGAGGTAGTACATTTCATTTACAGAACATTTCATTTCATTTACAGAAATGAAAACCTGTATCTACAAAAAGACCTCCATAAGCCCCAGATGGAAAGAACTGATAAACAAATTATTTTAAATAAATCAAGGGAATGCTAAGTAGTAACGAATGACTGATATAGATAAGACATGCAGGAATATCAGAAATATTATATTGAGCAAAAAAAAGAAGCCAGACACAAAAATAGATGTACAGTATGATTCCATTTATGTGACGTTCTAAAACAGACTTAGTCTGTGGTGATTGCAGCAGTAAGAACAATGGTTGCCTTGGTGGAAGAGATTGCACTTTTGGGAGGAGGTATTGGGGTAGTTGTCTCTCTCTTTTTTTTTTTAAGATTTTATTTATTTGACAGAGACACAGCTAGAGAGGGAACACAAGCAGGGAGAATGAGGGAGGGAGAAGCAGCCTTCCTGCTGAGCAGAGAGCCCGATGTGGGGCTTGATCCCAGGACTCTGGGATCATGACCTGAGCTGAAGGCAGATGGCTTAATGACTGAGCCACCCAGGCACCCGGTAGTTGTCTCTCTTGATTGGAGTATGGGTTATATAGGTGTATGCATTTATCAAGACCCTTGATATTCACTTAATATTTATGCATTACACTCTGTAAATTAATCATCAATTTAAAAAATGACCCATTTCCTCCCCACACACACCAAAAAAAATATAAGTTCAGGAACCAGACCACCTTGGTTCAAATCCTGATTCGGACACTAAACACTACATGGCCTTGAGCAAATTATGTAATCTCTCTGTTTTAGTTTTCTCATCTGTAAAGTTGGGATACTAACTACCTAATTTAGGGTTGTGAAGATTAAATGAGTAAATATATGGGTACACTTCAGACAGTGACTGAGATAGAGTAACAGCATAATGACAGGTAAAATGAAAAAAACAGGTTTTGTTCTAGGATTAAGTATGTTCTGGTTCTCTGAAAGTTGACAAGTTAAATATGGTGTCTTAAGGAACTATCTGTTACCAGAATATATGTGAGAACCAACCTCTATACGTGGCTTGGTCTCTTGCTTATTGTTTAAGTGGAAAGAAAAAAAAGTGATATATTTTGGGCAGTGACCAACTTAATGGCTTTTTTCAGGTTCCTTCATTCCTCTGGTTCCACTGTCTTCATTTCTAAAATAAGGAGTTTGTGTTATGTTAGATGAGTGACTTTTTAGTGTTTCGGAATTATATGCCCCTTTGAGAATCTGATGAAGACCTTCTAGAAAAATGTCCCTAATGCACATACACAGAATTTTGTATAATTAATAGATATCAGCTGCTTCGTAACCTTTAAGAAATAATAAATGTGTGGTATTTGTGGGTTTTTGTTTGTTTTTGATCAAAATCAATCTGGCTGACTTTTACATCTTACAAAAGTTAAGGAGAAACCTCTTATCTATTGATTTGGGTTGGCTCCTTCCCCATCTTTTGATCTTACAAAAACTGTGGGGGGCTTACGTATACTTTGAAGAAAGGACTGATCCCTCCCTACCTGTGGCTCTACATCGTCACGCCTGGTTCTTAGCTCGTGGTTGTCCACTGCTGCCACTGTCTAGGTGCATGGGGCCCATTTGAGTTGGTGGCTGCATAAGAGCTTTCCCATGCTCCCAGCTGGACCTGGCCGCAGTCCAAGGTTCCAGGGCTCACGAGCTTGCAGTCGCCGGTGCCCAGGCCTCTGGGACACCCACGCACCCATCCCCTTCCAAGGCCTTGCCAAGTCTGGCTTAGGTTTTCGCCACCCTGCAGAACCTGAGACCTTTCTATTCCTAGTCCTCAGGAATCCGGGGGACTGACTTGTTCGTCAGCCTCCTAGCCCTCCCTCTGTTCCCTTCCCCTCATTCATACAGCCCAGTTTAATTTTGAAGATAGGCCTAGGTCTTGGAAAACCAAAAGCAGCCTAGAAATTCTCTTTTTTGTGTTAAAGCACATGTGACTGTGAACTTCCTGCTGAGCTAAGAAACTCCTAGGCTCACAGACAAAAAGGCCTGGCAACATCTAGAAGGTCAGGAAGTATGTTATCCTTATGTGCTGTCTGATCTCAGAGGTCACTTGTAGCTGTGATTTGCCCGTGTCAGCCATAAGAGAGCTGTGAGCTCACACAAGCAGGGGAAGTCTCAGAAAAGCAATCAGTATAGAACAGAGTTTGAGGAGGATGAGGGAAGTGAAAACCCCTTCGGAGATGTCAATTTGAAATGTGGTGGTGTGGGTGCGCCTTAGAAGGGAAGAAAGCTCTTAAAGGAGAAGACAAAAACTGAAGATTGTACTTGGCCGGAACTGAACTCCCGTGATTGCAGTTAGCTTCAGCATGCCGTAGATAGATGAGCAGAGTGTGCTGCTCGTACTGTGGGGCCTGTAGCCCGACCGCTCGCCCCAGTCAAGACAGTCAACCCCCAAGGGTAATCCAGGTGGACGGATGTGAGACTTTGTAGTTCATGTTTACAGATCAGGATGCTGTCTGTGCGGCTCATTGTCTAGAAGATCAGCAGGCTTCGGGGGAATTGCAATGATCTCTTTAGTTTGTCACCTCGAGAGTAACATCAAAACCTCTTTCTTTTTTTCCTCTGTTGACAGAATAACACTGATGGACTTCATGAACTTGCCTGTGGGGGCTTAATTTATTGCCTGGGAGTTGTGTTCTTCAAGAGTGATGGCATCATTCCATTTGCCCATGCCATCTGGCACCTGTTTGTGGCCACGGCAGCTGCAGTGCATTACTATGCCATTTGGAAATACCTTTATCGAAGTCCAACAGACTTCATGCGACATTTATGACCAGTCTGTACTAGGTCTCAAAACCAGTATTATTTCAATTATGGCACTTGGGAGTGGGGTAAGAGCTGAAAGTTGCACAGAGGAAAAAAAAAAAAAGAAGACAACTGCACTGACTTTCTTTATATCTTTTGAATATAATTACTGTGAAAGTATAAAAGCTGTGTTCTGGAATTTTCCCCCTCACAGCAGATAAATAAGGTAGTGAATTAATTATTTATTCCATTCCACTATCATGAAGGACTCCGGATAGACTTGGCCAACCGATGTTTACAAAACACAATTTTGTATTTAATTTTACAGATTTTACTACATGATTTTTCTAAATTACTAGGTCAGTCTATAAAAGTCAGTGCAACAACAAAGCTTCCTTTTTAAGAGAAAATTGTTTCTATCACTTTCCCATTAGCTGTGTGAAGAATCATGGACAGAACTTACACTACTTCTACCATGTTTCATCTTGGCATAACATGGTTATTTTTTAAATAGAAATTTTCATTTTTTTAAATTTTTAAAGACTTTCATTGAAGCGCATCTCTGCGGTTCCTCATTCACGTGAATTTTTGCAGCAAGCTGTCAACATTCCACAAACGAACAAACATTATACCTCTTCTGATAGTTTTATGAAGCATAGAGAAATTGCCAATTTTTAGAAATTGCAGTTTTCCAAACTTTTCTGCCAACCTCTGACTCTGAATTCCATGCTGCTTTGGGCCATATACTTGACCTAGTTTGGTTTACCAGTGATGGAAAAGTATTTTGATATCATTAACTTTTTCAAAAGATTCAACTTTTTCTCTATGCCTTTGCCATGTTTTCTTCAGGATCTCTTTCAACAGTGGATGAGTATTCACATCTGTATTCTGATGGTATTAATGGAGTGGTCATCCACTGAAGATTCCTGAAGAGTGTTGTGAATTATACTGAATAAGTTGTATTGCCTGTTTGGTGCCCGTTGGTTAAGTCATTGTCACTTAGCTTAATATTATCAGTTTGATGCTCATTTTCAATTGTGGAATTAGACGCACAAATTCACATTCCTATCCTTCCCCTGTATCTCCTGATAATAGTTTTTTCTTTCCCATAGAAGAATATTTAAAGCATTGTTCGACAGATAGAAACTCATGCATCTGTAGTTCATGAGTTATATCCTGGCTCAGTGGAGTGGTATTTAATACATTATTTTTGGTTTTCCTTCAGTGTCTTATATTAAGATTAACATTAGTTGCATTGTTTATTAATCTGTTGGTGTTTTAATAAATGACATAACCTTGCCTTTAGATCCATGCCGATACCAACTGTTTGCTAGATTTGGGTTTGATCAGTGGAAGAGTAGGCTTGACGACACATTTAGGCTTATTCATTGAAATTTTGTACTGATGTGCCTTGAAAGGAGGGTTTATTTTGGGTGTGCATATTTAGAACTCTCTGGTTTGGGTGAATTACATGGGAATAAAGAACAGAAGAACTGGTATTTGCTGGTAAATTCTTAAATAGGCAAGGTGCCCAGTGATAACACCAACCAGACCGCCCCTATCTGCATGATTCTGAACATCCTGATGCCTGTTGTTTTGTGTATATTCTGTTTTTAATATATTAACTTTTGTGGATTAATTTAAAGTCTGCTCAAAAGTAACACTGTCAAAACCACTAAAATGTATGTAAAAAATTGTGCTGTAGACTAGAATAAAATTGTTACTTGGATTTGTTCCACTGTCTCTAAATTAGATGACTGTGAAGATGATAATGCATTTTTGAGAGCTTGAGCTCATCTAGCATTGTAATTTGTATACTAGCCTTTTTTGGGAGGGGGGGGAAGTCAGGCTAGAAAGAGAAACAAATGCGCCCTGTCATCTAGAACTTTCTAGTCCACTTTTTAATAATTGAAATGCCAGAGCCAGCTCAAACATTAAAATCAGCATGTTTTCAGTTTAAAATATGCTAGTTGGGGCCTAAAGATTGTAAATTTCATAAATGATCTATCTTTACCAAGAGAAGCCTTTTGGTTTAGTTTATAGAATATACTGTAGGGCTGAGGTTACACAATTTTATATTAGCAACCAGACACACATCTTATTGCAAATAAGGTGAATGTTCAATGTCATTCTCCCCTCTTCTTCAGTGCAGGAAGCAGAGTCAGAGAGGTCTGACTCTGTCCTCCAGAGTCAGGGAGCTGGGACAGGAACGCTGGTCACCATATACACAACTGCATTTTCAAAGTCAGCAATAACAAACCAATCAAACTTGAACTGAGAATTCATTCAGCATGGACAGCAGTTTAGAGCCTCAGTAAACCCTCAGGCAACCCTCCATCAAACCCAGTTTTGAAGACGGAGTGTCTTAAAGCATTATTATTCCCTATAATTCTGTCCTCTGGTCCACCAGGTTAACCTCACCTATTTCTAGAGCATCCGCCCACTCCTGTGCTCTCACCTTCCTGATCAGTAACTTCAGCCTAAAACTATTTTCTAAAGACCAGACCTCTCTCATCAACTGCCCAGATGCCCCTTAGCACATTTCACTCAACCTGTCCCAAACGGAGTTCATTGTCTTTCCTTCTTCCCACACCACCAAGCCCATTTCTCTGAAGTTCCCTCTCTTAGTTCAGGCCATGGCCAGAGCCTCCCATCCATCCTTGATTTGTGTCACACTCAAATCCAAGCAGTCGGCCAGAGCTGTCACCTCTGCCTCAGTCACAAGTGCCTGACCTGCTTGCTCACCCCCGTTCCCTCCGCAAGGCCCTACAAAACCCTAGTGGGCAGCCCTAAGACTGCTGCAGCCACTTCCACCATACGCCGCCACTGGGTACACCCCTCGAATGAGCACAGCCGCTGCGCTGCAGCCAGCATGATCGTCCCCAAATAGTCGAAGCATGGCTCTCCCCTGCTTCAAAACGTCCACTGACTCTTAGCCTCTACGACTCAGGCCAGCCACCTGGTGTCTTCACCTGCTGACTCCTCACCCTCCCTCCAGGCCCCACAGTGAGTTTCACAGCCTCCGCCCAACACTGTGCCCTCCCGGTGCTTTTGCAGCTGCTGTTCCTCAGCCTGGGATGCCCTTCCCCAGCCTTTCTCCTACCCTGACAGACATTGCCTCACTCCCAGCCACCAGCAGATGCCCTCCCCTTTGACTCCGGCACTGCTAGTGTGGCCCCTGTCATGTTGCCTTGGGACTGAGTTTGCTTCTCTGCTCCCAGGGCTGACCTCCTTCAAGGCAAGAGCTGAGTCTTCTCCACCTCTGTCCTCAGCTCGTGGCAGCGCACTGGGGTGCAGTGAGCCAAAGGAGAGAGGGAGGGCGCAGTGGAGATGAGAGACTGACAATGAAGTGGTTTGGACCGAGTACCTCTTGTCTCTGATGAGCACTATAGCAGGCTCTCACTGCCTGCTGGGAGCCTACTTCTAGCTTCCTTGGCCTTACTGGCTTGCTGACCAAGGGTCAGCTAGAAGGTTCATAGCAACCACAGGGAAGCTGATAAGTAATTGTCATGGAAATATTAGATAGTGTATCCTAAATAAGGAAAAAAAAACCAGCCTTGTTTATTGAAGCTTCCAGAGAACCAACTATCGACGATTTATAAGCCTGGAAAATTACTTTACCTACCCTACTTCCCTTGGGTCCTCTTTTTCTGAACATATTAATAAAATAAACAAAAATAACACTCAGTTCTGCAACTCTTGAGCCTAAGTGTGGATTACACTCAAAAAGCAGCAACTTTAATATAACGACTAAATATTCTGTATAGTTTTGCTTTGAAAATATATATAACACGTGGGAAAATAGAGCACAGAAAAATTTTAAATCACCTAGAGTTCATTCATCCTAATACATTTTCATGTACTTCCTGTAAATATGCCATATGTGTAATTTTATGTACTGCTCCCTCCCCTTATTTTATAAACATTTACAATAAATTATATAGTTTCTGTAGCCAGAATTTTCAGTGGCTCCACCTTTTTTCCTGGACGGGAGGTATGCAGCCTATTTTGCTTAATCATTCACTTAATTTTGGATTTTTAGATTGTTTCCAGTTTCTATTATAAACAGTACTGCAATGAATGATACCAGTGTATAGTTTTATCCATATTTATGATTGGGACCGTAAGGTAATAATAATAAATGACTGATTTATTATTATAATCCCCATGTATTGGGAACTGTGCTAGTTTGCACGGATTATCTCATTGAACCTTTTCAAAAATCCTTATGGGTAGATAAGTTTATTATCCCCATTTTACAGATGAGGAAACAAACACAGATGAATGAGTTTCCTTGTCCAAGGTAAGTGGCAGAACTGGATCGAACCCAGGAAGCCTGAGTCTGTTTTCATTCTCAGGAGTGCAATTCCTGGTTAAAGGTTTAGTGATGGGTCTACCCAAAGGAAGACCTCTTAAAAATAAAACTTACTCCAAACCTCTGCATTTTTATTTGGATTATGTAATTTAGAGGAAGAGTGGAATAGGAGTATCTCCAAATGAAAGTGACCACAAAGAAGCTGGTTCCCCTCCCTCCTTGGGAAGCAAAATAAAGTTTCCCAAGAGGGCCCAAAGAATGTGTTTAGTTTAACAAGGTTAGAATGACGGCGTTCATGTCTTTCTGCGGCTTTTGCTATTTTAAACAGATAGTGCCAACATGTTCTTACGTTCAGTGCCATTCCCACCTACATCCCTGAGATGTATTGGTGATGTTATTTTTCCAAGAAACAGTGCCTCTGTGCACTCCAGCCACTTCGCAAGGGGAGTTAAGCCATTCTCATCAGGGGCCTGTTCCACACAACAGAACCCTCTCCTCCTCCTACACAACTCATTATCACTCAGACTTTCACGGCAGTCGGAAGGCTTAAGCCGAAACAGACTGGCTAGGCTTATGGGGGCCTTGGGAAAATAGGCTTTGGAGGCTTACCTCATCTCCTCGGAGCGGTCACAGGTCTTCCTGCCATTCCGTGCAAGGCCGAACTGGGTACGCCCAATCAAATGTGTGGCCATTACTGAAAAAGTCAGGAAAGTGTATTGATCAAAAGGATTTGGTTCTCTCAAAATCACGAGTGTTTTCTGAAGCCCATGTGTGAGCTGTGTGTTGAGTTGGCGTGGAATCATCAGCCAGCCTGTGACAGATTGGGTGAGTTTAGGCAAGTTACGGATTACCTCTGAGCCTCAGTTCCTGTCTGCAAAAGGGGTATAGCACTTCCCTCACAGTGCAGTCATAAGGATTGAATAATAAACCAAAAGTGTCTAGTTTATACATTCTGGCATATGATTGGCACCAGATAAATGTTAGCTTCCTTCCCATATGGCCAAGCTTTTAAAATTATGGTTATAGCCCACCTGCAGAGATTTTTCATGCAAAAACAACCTGAAGGAACAATTTAGTGGCACTCAAAAAAAAAAAAAAAAAATCTTGGGCATCTTTTAGCCCTTAAAAATGGTCCTGGATCAACCTCTGGCCCAGACTATACTAGGGCATATGGTCACCCCAGGCTTTCTAATGATTTCGTGTCTTTTGTAGCAAATGTTCTTTAAATATCCACTAAATTTCTCAAGACAGAGGCCAAATACTACATGGAAAATAGCGGAAAGGGAAGAAGCTGGGCAGTTGTCCTTTCGTGCCCAGATGGGAACATGCATACCCCACTTAGTCAGACCAAAGGCCTCTAGTTAATTGGACCCACACTCTTTGGACAGCAGTTTGGTCATCACCATCTGCTGTTCTGGGAGTGTGCCTCTTGGGAGACTCAGCCACCAAACCAACCCTTAGTGGTTTATGAGAGAATTGTTTCTAACTACGGTGCAATCATGTCTTCTCCATCTCATTTCTTGCTTGGTGATCTTATAGAGTCCCCTAGTCATACATTCATTCAACAGATATTTTGGGGGTATCAGGTATGTGCCATGGACTGGTCTAGACACGGGGGGGGGGGTGCTGTAACGAAAAACCAAACAAAAAAACAAAAATCTTGCCTATTGCTATGATTCTGTGCTCCTCCTCCCTTAATCTGGATTCGAGGCCTGATACGTTTTTGCTGATCTGGTTTCTAGCACTATCCAGCTGCCTGGGGCCGGTGAAAGCCGGTGCAGAGTATGCACAGACAAGGGGAGAATGATGCTGATCTAACTAGCCTTTCACCGGACATGCCTTACTTTGTGCAAAAGCTTGCGAGCCTGAGTTCGAATTCCCTGTCCGGTGCAGCTCTTGCTTTGGAGAACACTGAAGAAACCCTTCATTTAAAGGATCCCCTGTGATAACCTCCGCCCTCAAATGGATATTCCTCTAGCCTGCATGACAGTCCTCTACTCAGCAGCACATTTGTTCAAACCCCTCAGGTTCCTTTGAAGCAGGTTTTTACCTAGCCTCCCAGCAGGAAACGATAAATGAGAAACCTCTGTTTGGGCCAAGATGTTTCCCTTCTTTGTTTACAGCATCTGGGATGCCTGTAGCGTCTCCTCCGCCCCCCATCATTCACCACAATCTTGCACATGTATCAGCACATGTGTTAGTGGCCAGGGATACAGTACTGAGTAAAGTAAGTCTCTGCCCTCTGGGGCTCCTACAGTCTCCTGGGGAGAAGGACGGACTGGGAACAAATTAGCAATTATAATGTAACATAATCACCGTGTTTGTATTGGATGCTATTATTGAAGGAGGAAGTGATTAACTCTCCCCAGGGGAGTCAGAGTGCTCCCTACAGGGGCAGTATTTCAGCTGAGACTGGAAGGGTGAGTGAGGGATTACGGAGAGGGGAGAAGTGAGGGGGCAGTGGGTCTGCACAGGTTAGGGGAAGGATAACATTCACGGCATAGGAAGGAGTGGCATAGGAAGGGGCACATGTGGGGGCACGAGGCGGGGGTGGGGGGATGAGGTGGGGTAGAGGGTGGGGGGCAGGCTCAGGAACAGCAGGAGGTGCCCTTGGGAAATGCTGCATGGGATGTGTGGAATGGGAGCTGATAATATCTATTCAGCGCTAACTGAGGGTCCCTTTGTGTGTGTGTGTGTGCGCGCGCGCGCGCTTGCAAGCGCGCACATGTGCGTAAGATGGTCTTGTATGCATGTGAATTTTTCTGCAGTAAACCCTGCATCCTAGAGAGGGTTCTTTGTCCCCATATTTCTGGGACACCACACCCCATAACACCATAGAATTCTCATGGAAGGCAAATGTTTCATGGTCCATCTGAGCTAATCCCTGTGTTACTATATTAACAGTGAAATAACGCATGGTGAGGTACGTTGTGAATTGGTTGGACAGATCATCCGTTATTGGGGATTATGATCCTTTCCTGTTGATGTAATCAAGATCTGAGGATATTTGTGGAGACTTTCATCTGAGCATCCAATTTATTCAACAGAGAATGAGCCTGTCCTGTGTGCCAGATGCTGGTCCCTTTGTTGGGGAGACAGCAGTGAACAAAACAGATTCAAGTCCCTGCCTCATGAAACTGACATTCTTGCGGGGGGGGGGGGGGGACAGACTATAAGTAAAATGTAGAAGTAAAACATATTGCATGTTTTATTAAGTGGTATGGAGAATCATGGGGGGGGATGCTGGGGCGGGGGTGTGGATGTACAGTCACATGCACTTGGGGAAGGCCACACTGAGAAGGGGGAGGTGGTGTGAAGACCTGAGGGTAAGGCCCCAGGCCACAAAGACACCTGCTGGTAAAGATATTCCCCCAGAGGCACAGGAAGCCCCTGACTTAAGTTTTTTTTTTTTTAAGATTTTATTTATTTATTTGACAGAGTGAGAGAGATCACAAGTAGGCAGAGAGGCAGGCAGAGAGAGAGAGAAGGAAGCAGGCTCCCTGCTGAGCAGAGAGCCCAATGTGGCGCTCGATTCCAGGACCCTGAGATCATGACCTGAGCTGAAGGCAGGGGCTTTAACCCACTGAGCCACCCAGGCGCCCCTTGACTTAAGTATTTTGAGTGAGCAGAGAAGTCTTGTCTATGAGGCCACAGGGGTAACAAAGACTTTTCCCCTCCACCAAACTTGACTCAGCCTCCTTGAATCTTCTTTCTGACTAGTCCCTGACTTTGGGCTCTGGCCTTGACCTGTTAAGTTCAGGTTTAGCAAGTATCCTGCTAGGTCAGTTTAGGGAAAATCCCCCACTCTCAGTAGCAAATGAAGTTCTTCATTCCCACCATTGATGTCTTAATAACCTTGGCTTTTGCTTTCAGTAAGACTCTCCCCAGTCTTATTGAAATTATTGAGGAAACAATAATTTCCCACCCGTTCCTTGGCTATGAATCCTGAGTGTGGAACCTCCTTAAGATTCTCTGTCTCCCTTTCCCTCTGCCCCTCCCCCTGTTTATGTGCATGCACACTCTTTCTCTCTCTTAAAAAAAAAAAAAAAATGAGCACCAATCTTAAAAAGTGGGCCAGTGGATTCCCAAGCAGCCTTTAATTGTCCAACTGTTTTGGAGGGGAGATTTCTACTCAGTAACTGGGAGGGAGCTGAAGGCAGGTGCCTGATCTTCCTCTACTCCCGACCTCTCCCTGACTGGCCTTTGCTCCTTTAAGAGGAAGTTCTTTGTGCAGTGTCTTCTCTCTCCAGCCCATTGGTCTAACTTATTCTTGTGGAGCGTCACTGGCAGGAATGGCACCCTACATCTGGCTCAAGTTTCTCCTCTTCACTCATCAGCTTTAGGAGCTCGAGCCAGTGAGTGATAAAAGACGGGCTCTCCAGAGATGCCAAGCCCCGGTATGGTTCGTCACCCGTGTGTTCTGGGGGTTGTGACCTGACAACCAGTGGAGAGGAGAGGGAGGAGCAAGTGATTTGGCTGTGCTAAGCCTTGATTTCCTCATTTTGAAAAGAAGGATCATGCTCTCAGCCTCAAAGGGCTATGGTGAAATTATTTGCCGAAAGTACCTAACACAGGACCCAACAGTCGGTGCTGAATTCCATTCTCAATTATTCTTCATCAGAGGTGCTCTAAAGATTGTGAAAGAGCCCTTGGCTAGAATTAGGGCAAAGGGGTGCAGGCGATTGCCCCCCTACTCAGCTCATTTCGCCTTGTGTGAATGGCAGCCTTATTCCCATCTAAGGTTCTTGCTTGAGCCCATCTGCTGCCTGGGGCTTGCTCTCCCAGTCCTGTCTTCCCTTGCCCTGTTTTGGGGCCTGTGTCGTTCTTATGCTCTCTGAGGAGCTTGGTGGCACTGTCTACTCTCCCTTCTATCTCCCCAGCCCTGGCCTCTCTGACATCGCTGTATCCGGGGCCTCCCTTTCCTCCCCATTTCTGGCCTGAGTCTTTTTTTTTTCCTGACTCCTCCCTCTCTACTGGTCCTTAAATATTGGTTCCCCAGGGTCCTCCTCAGCTCTCTAACCCTCAATGACCTCACCCACATCCGTGGTGAGGGTCTTTAGCCCTACACTCTCTTATCTTCCAAATCCTTAAACCCGTTTGCCCATTGGCTATTGTCACATGGATGTTCCATAGCCACCTCAAAGGCAGTATTTTCAAAGCTAAATAAGTCATCTCTTCTCCCAAACCCAATGTGCCTTCTATATTTCCTGTGTAAGCCAACTGTATGATCATCTACACAATCCCCTAAGCCAGAAACCTGAGAGTCCTTCTGGACCTTTCCCTCCCACACATGCATCCCCTGCGTTCCACCAGTTTGCAAATCTCATACTCTCAGATGTCTCCCAAAATCTGTACCTCCTCCACAGGCACCACCTAAGTTGAAGGCTTTGTCCATTCTGTTCACTATGATTGCTCCCAACAAGTCTTCTGCTATCCACCCCACCCCATTCCATCCACCCAACCCCACTCCTTTGACCTCATATACATCTCATCTAGTCTCTACATTTCTACCCAAGTGCTGTTTCTAAAATGAGAATCTGGTCTGATTCTCCAACATAATTCCCCTTGTCCTTCAGGTTAAGCTTAGCGCTGGACCTGTGTGGACTCACCTCTTCCTACTCCCAGGTACCCTCCAGCCAATCAGAAGGCTTGCTGTCCCTCAAATATGCCACTGCTTTATCATGCCTCCATGCCTCTGCATATGCTGTTCCCTCTTCCTGGATGCCCTTCCTGCCCTCACCTTCCTTCATTCACATTGAGCATCCCTTTTTAAACATCAAGTCCAAATTCAAGTGTTACCTCTTCCTTAGAAGGGGCTCTTCCTTCACATTCTCCAAAGGAATCCCACTGTGACACTTAGTAATCACATTGCATTGTGCTCATCTATTCCCCACCACAGCCCTTTAGGTAAGGGTAGGTTACTAATCTCTGTACTGCTGATCCTTAAGAGGTTTTTGACACATAGGAGCTACTTGGAACATGCTTATTGAGTAAGTGAATGAATGACTGCATGAGGACTAGATGGTCACTGGCACTGAAGGGAACATCTGTTGACATCAGTGCTGAGAAGATAAGATATTAGAGATCAGGCTGTCAGATGTGTACTGACATCTTCACAAATGACAGCAGAGAAAGAGAGAGCCCTGAGCCAGGCTCAACTCCAGATAGCCTCCCTCCCGCCACCCAGTGTCTGTCTGAGCCACTTCTCCCTTTCATCTTACAAAGTTAGCTTGAGCATAACAAAATTAAGATGGTAAAACTTTTTTTTTTAATTGCAATGCTGAATTAAAATGACCCACGCTCCTTGAGATTACCTGCTCTTTGAGATTAGCATGGAAGATGACCCTGCCTCTTTCTTACAGTACTGTTTCCTGAAGCCTCCGAGCAAATGATAACACCTTACAGGGTGAAAGCTGTGTCACACCACCCAGATCAACCAGGAAGCAGAAAGAGCACCAGTTTCAAAAGACCTGAGGTCCCATTCTGGCCAGGATCCAGCCAGGATCACTAAAGTCCTTCCAGCTTTAATTCCCAGGCAGCAGAGAAGCCTGGACTGTAGCCACCCACAAACCCAGGTGATTCTGAAGAATGCTCTGATAATAACATCTCCTAGCTTAAGACATTCCTCTTTGGAAGTGTTCCCAGTGCCTTCACGGCTGTCACCCTGCATTCTTTGTCTGTGTTCTTGGGAGGCCATTTGGTGGCAAATGTTCTAATTCCTCTGTTACAGTTGGAGAAAGTGACCCTCCTGGGAGGTAAATAATAACCCAAGATCACACAGTGAATTGGAGATCAAGCCAGAACATGCACTCGGGCAAAAATAACTTCCGAACGGCCACTTTACTAAGCCTTCTACGAAACATCATCTGCTCTTTATTTAAGTCTGGGGGAAAATTAAATTTGGGAAAAAAGAATAGAAGCATAATTAAAGGATCTGGCAAGAGAATATAAAACCCAGAGGGAACAACTCATTCCTTTGTGCCTTTTTTTTTTTTAGCTGCTTGAGCACACACATGATTTTTCTTATTCCTTATTCCCAAATGTTCTTTTTTCTTTTCTTTTGGTTCTTCTTTTTTTTTTTTTTCCTTAACGCAAATCTTAAAGCGCTGAAGCCGAGCCAAGACCTTCGAGCACCTGACTTCCTTGGGGCCTGACCATCCCTTGATTTTCTCTGCCAGGGCCTGGCCAAGCACTTCGACCCTGTTCTTATCATTTTTTTTTTTAACTTTTTATTATGGGAAATTTCATATTTACACAGAAGTACACAGCAACTCAACTCTAAACAGAAAGACACATAATGCAAAACAGGAAATCCTGAGCCTAAGGATGCATTTCCACGTCAGGAAACTGTGACCCATCCTTCTTCACCTGCACCGGGGTAGGATGAGCTCAGCGCTTGAAGGAGAATATCCACATCCGGCTTTCCCTCCCCTGAACTGCCTGGCTTTTAAAGTCACGCTGAGGGTTGGTTTCTTCACTTGCAAAATAGGAATGATCAAACTAACCCCACAGAATGGCTGTGACCATGAAGTGAGATAATGTCTGGGAATATGTTTTCTAAGTTATGAAATGCTCTTAAAATGTGAGGAGCTCTGAGTACTGTTTGCAGAGCCCTCGGAGCCCTGCCATGCAGAGTGTGGTTCGCATGCTCAGGAATGTAGACAGAAGGCTTTCGTGACAGAGCTCTGCCATACCCACCCTCTGTTCAGACTTGGTCCTGAACCTTCATCTTATGTCACTTTGCTTTTCACCCACTTGACTACCAACTATGCTACCCACCACTCATGTTCCTCCTTGCTTTGAGGACAGTTTGCCCTTCGGTCTTGTCTTCCCATCTTTACCCGGCTTCTCTGGTCAACTGTCCTATGTTTCCATCCAGACTAGACCAACTTTGGGCTGCTTCTGTTTAGAAAGGCCTTCCTCCACATGGCACCTGTGATCCTCTTCTAGTAAAATCCTGATTGGTAGCATCTACCCCCCAGCAATCAGGACTCAGGCAGGAATCAGCATGGGCTTAGGAAGGAGGACAGGGAAGGAAGACCCCTTACAATAGACTCAGCCTCTCTCCTGTAGGTCAAGGAGGGACCTGCTCTCCTTAGAAGGTAGTTTAGGGACCAGTGGTGAACAATAGGAAATCCATGACCCAATGGAGCTTATATTCGGTGGCGGGGGGGAGAGGGGGGGGGAATGGGAACTGACTACAAATAAGTAAATATACAAATAAATAAAATTAAAAATAAATAATAATTCAATATGGGAAAGAATTAATGCATAGTTAGGTACTGGCAAGAGACTAGAGGTAGGAGTGGCTGATTAAGATAGGGTAGTCAAGGTCATGGGTTATGGCTTTAGTTTTGTAAGTGCCCTCCTTGCCTCACCTTATCGTGAACAAGGAAGCTAAAAGCCCCACTTGCTACTGGCAACCATCCATACCCTGAGGGGAGCTAGTTAGAGAATAAAGCCATCGCTGTAGATAACAGAGCAGAAAAAGGAAAAAATTACCTCTTGGGTGCTATGGGTAAACCACTGTATTGTTGAACCCTAAAGTCAACCTGAATCTGAACCTTCCAGTTAGGCAAGCCAATAACTTAAGGCCATTTTGATTTGGGTTTTTCAGTGCCCAACAACAAAGAGTGTTATAACTGATGCATGCCTCTTGTGAGTTATGATCCCCACCTCAGACAGCTCATCTATCCAGACACATACAGCTCTTCCCATGAAGATGCTGAAAAACTGAAGCGTCTCTATCTTCTTATATTACCCAGGTGAGGCACTTGTTAACGTGCCTAACATATTAATGATACTTGACAAATGTCTCTTGAACCAAATTGATTGAATAAGCCAGAGTACTGTTTAAAAGAAGAAATGACACAGGCAGTCCTAGTCTCCCAAAAGGCAAGGGCATTCCAAAATAAAACTTCATAGTCCTTTCTAGGTCACATACGTTATACCATTTAACCTTGTACTACCCCAGGGATCATCATTTTATGCAGAAATAGAAACTGAGAAAGGTCAATGGGGCATGGCAATTAGGTGATATTCATAGGAACTCTGACTCTCGGTCTCTCTCTCATTCCTGGATTCTGAAAATTAACTGGTTGAAATAGTAGACATTCAAGTTCCAGGTAAACCAGAGGCATTCCCAAAGAAGCGTAAAATAGGCTTACTGACCTTAGAAAGCAGAGATTCTGGAGATGACGGCATGGCAAATGTGTTTGTCCAGACTCTGATGGAGGAGCCACATATCTGTGACAGGAATACAAGAGCCCTTTTCTGTGTCTTCAACCCAAGCTGACTGTAAACCCTATTGACTGGTGGGAGAGCAGGATAAAATCTTGTATCTTCCTCCCATCCTTTCCCTTATCATGCGGGCAAAAAATTCATTGCACTTTTTTTTAGTTGTAAAATTAAAATTATTTTTTAAAAATTTAGTTCACTTTTAATTAACTTTTAACTTAAGAAAAATTTTGGATTTACAGGAAACTTGTGACAATGGTAGAGTTCCCACATATCCCCACACTGTTTTCTCTGTTAATATCTTCCATTAAGATGATCTACTAGTCACAATTAGTCAACCAAAATGGATAATTATTATCTAAAGTCCATATTTATTCGGATTTCCTTAGCTTTTATCTAATTTCCTTTATTTGTTCCAGGATCCCATCCAAGCTATATTTAGTCATCCTGTCTCCTTAGGCTGCTCTTGCCTGTGACAATTTCTCACTTTCCTTGTTTTTGATAACCTTGACAGTTTTGAGGAGTACTAGTCAGGTATCTTGTAGAATGTTCCTTAACAAGGATTCATCCCATGTTTTTCTCATAGTCAGATTGAGGTGAAGGGCTTCTGGGAGGAATAATGACAGAGGTAAAATGCCATGCTCATTACAACACACCAAGGGTTCATACTGTCAATGGGACATCACTGTTGCTGTTGACCTGGATCGCCAGCTGCTTATCGTTTCTTCACTGGAGAGTCACTTCTTTTTTCTCTCCGTACTAGGTTCTCTTAGGAAGGAAGTCACATAGGAAGGAAGCTCACACTTAAGGAGTAGAGACTTCTCTTCCACTTCCTTTAGAGCGGAATATCAAAATAAATTATCTGGAATTCTTCAGTGGTATCTGGCTATTCTACCCATTTCTTTATTCAGTCATTTATTTATATCAGTATAGATTTGTGGATATTTATTTTAGCCTTTGGGTATTAATTTTGTTGCTTAAATTGTTCTAGCTCTGGCCACTAGCAGCTCTTTCCATTGGCTGACTGCACTTTTAACCCAAACATACATATTTTTTTAAAGATTTTATTTACTTATTTGAGAGAGAACACAAGCAGGGTGGGGAGGGGCAGAGGGAGAAGCAGACTCCCCGCTGAGCAAGGAGCCGGATGTGGGACTCCATCCCAGGACCCTGAGATCATGACCTGAGCTGAAGGAAGACGCTTAACTGACTGAGCCACCCAGGCACCCCTACCCGAACATAGGTTCTGATATCTTTTTACCTAAGAATACAAAGCAAAGAATCAGAAGAGCTGGAGTTCTGCTCCCCCACCCCTGCATCTCTACCACAAATTTCTGTGTCGCTTTGGTCAGATCTCAACTTGTCTCTCTTTTTCTTCACCTGAACAGTGAAGTTAACACCATCTGCTTCCCTTCACCTCTGCTGTGGCTGTGAAGCCAAAACGAAGTGATAGGCAAGAACTCTTGAGAATTTAAAATGAAACAAAGGAAGGCATGCAAATACATCACTTTACAGCTCTGCTTCCCCTCCCCATTGACATCTCTAGAGCTTTACAGGCAAGCACTCCATCAGTATTTTCTGAGTGAAGGAATGAAGGAACGTGTGAATGAGAGAATGCACGCAAGCAGACAGGCGATGGAACAGAGAGGACGCAGCCCAGGTGTGCCGAGAAAACATTGTCTCCACCTCCGCTCATTTCAGAGCAAGTTTACGAGCCTGTCGGGTGGCCTTAGGATGTGCAAACCCTGGCTCGGGGAAGCAACAATGCAGGACACAGAACATACCATCAAGGAATTTACAAACCAGCAGGGATCCAGCCATATAAACAACGATTCGTAGAAGATGTGAGGTGTTTCATGGGTATCAGAAATGCATCCCTATTTTGTGATTTTTCTGTAGCTTGACTTCATGTCTCCATTCTCTCCAGCCCCTCCTGACTGAATCTTTAGTCAGGCCAATTCCAGGCTGGCTCACTCAATTCCATGTTTTCTTCTCCTCCTTCCTGGGACTTCCTAGGGCTGTGTCTTAGTCCCGAGGGTCAGGTGCTGAGTGGGGATGGGAGGTGGGGGAGGCACTGAATTCCTTCTTGTCACCTCTCACCATTACGTCCGCCTCTGCCTGACTCTCAGGGGTGCTTACCTGCGGTGTGGTTGCCTGTCCATCTGCTTCATCGTGACGCAGACACCGGCAGGATCCACCTGCTGGCTACCTGTCACTGTCCGCCTCGGAGCCAGAGGGAAATCAGGAATTCTCCCGCACCGCTTTGGAGCCTAGGGGGCTGCAAGTGGTTCCGCAGTTCCTGCTCTCCGCCTCTCGCGTTATCATCTCTCTCTGCTCTCGGACCGCAGGATATGAGGCACACCTGCACGGGCGTTCCTGCCCGGGTCCCAGGCAAGAGCCAGGGAAGGGTTCCTCTACTCTTGCGTCCTCACACTTGCCTGGGGACACTCTCATCCTACTCCCCTCTGAGGCTGACTCTGGGAAGGGCCCCTTCTCAGTGTACTCATCCTCTGCTTTCATTCGAACCTGCAGAGGTCCTTCCTCTTGGGAGACGGAGGCAGGCGGAAGGGAGCCTCACTCCGCAAGTACCTTGTTAGATCTTTGTAACTCACACCTGGACCCAATAGCTTTACCGTGGTGTCCTTGCTTTTTGGTTCCACCTGACTCCAGAAACCTTTTATCTAGCAGCCTGTATGCAGAAATCACAAGAGGGTAAGAGAAGACTTGGAGGGGAAAAAAAAAAAAAGCCAGATGTAGTACTTGAGAGCACACTAGAACGAGTGGAGAGTGTAAAGGAGCATTTTCTCCATCTAGGACTGGAACTTGATGAAGAAAGGAGAACAGGGGGCAGCCTGTCCTCACCAGCAGGAACCTCATCCATACACTGAGTTCCCTTGTCTTTTGCCTCTTTCAGAAGTGTAGACACTTGTGTAAAGGAGGGGATCCCTCTTCTAGTCAGTGTTGGTGACCTTCTGAGATGAAATGATGACAAGCCTGTAGGTTCGCCTAACTTGTCGGATTACCAAGCATATGACATCCCTAGTGCATTCGGTTAGCACATCCCCATGAGGAGGACAGCTGTTATCACCCTCGTTTTACAGATGAGGAAACCAAGCTTCAGAGAGGTTGAGAGACGTGGGCTGAGCAAACCAGAGAACGCCAACAATCTCCAGAATGTACAGCCTTGTTTCTAAATCCTTTGTGAGGGCTGCCAGCAAAGATGTGTCTTCATCACCTTTGGAGAAGGAAGAAATGGGCAGGCAGAAAGCCCATTTCACTCCTAAAGCTTTGGGGACACTGCCATGATATGACAATGAGAACAAAACACCCAATTGTCAGTGTTAGCACACTGCTGCCCTAAGGTCCAGGAAGGGGAGCATCACAGAAACAAAGGGTACAAGTGTGGGTATTAACTCGTTGTTAACCCAACAAACATTTTCTAAGTGTCTGTTAGCACTGGATGATGTTCCAAGGGATATAAAAAATGAGTAACACAAAATTTAAGAAGTTTATTCTCTACTAATGAGAGATCCATGAACAAGTGAAATGCAATCTTATGTGTCTTAGAGATTTACACAGAGTTTCAGCTTAAAAGAGGGATTGGTCGGTCAGTCCTGGGAAGAGGCGGGAAGCTTAATAGTAGAGATGCCTCTTGGGCTGAGTCTAAAAAGTAGGTGGGTTTGGACACATGAATGGGGAGACAGAGTAACTAAGGGAGGGAAGGTGTCATAGGAAAGGCCCCGAGGCATGAGATGATGTGGAATATCTTAGGAAATGCTCTTCTGAGTAACAGAATCATTATGTGCGGCAAGGGATGAAGATAGGCTATACTGATGAACTTGGAGAGAAGCTAGTTCTTACAGGGCTGGGAAGCCATACTGGTGGGTCAGAATTTGGTCCTCTAAACCCCACTGACCAATATGGTAGCCACCAACCCCATGGTTGAACCCTGGCATTTGAAATGTGGCTAGCATGCCTAAGAATTTAATCTTTAATTTTAGTACATTTAAACTTAAAAACGGATTGAGTTCAGTTATTAGAAAACTTTTAAGTACGTTTGGAACAATGTGGGTAAGTACATGTGTTCTTTTGACTCCACTGTAAATTGTATGAAATCTAAATATAAGTCAGGCATTTCCAAGGAAAATTTGACATCTGGAATTGAGATACTTAAGTGTAAAAATATACACCAGATTTCAGAGATTTGGCATGCAAAAAGAATGTAAAATATATCATTAATGACTTTTATATTGGTGACAGACTGCAATAATATTTTTGATATATTGGGTTCAGTAACAGTGTTCAAATTAATTTTGCTTTTTTTTTTTTTTACTTTTAAAATTTTCCAGGAGCCACATAAAAAGATTACATATGTGGCCCACGCTATATTTTTAGTAGACAGTGCTGCTTAAGCATTGGGGGAACATTGAAGAATTTTATGTAGGGCAGAGACATGGTCAGATTTGCATTTAGAGGGAACATTCTGGTAAGAAAGGGGAGGATAGCATGGAGGGATTTAAGAGTAGAGAAAGGTACACTTGGTTAGGAAATGATTGCAGTAAAAGCTTCAGGAATAGGGTAATCAGATAGATATTATGGAAAGTCAATTCAGAGCAGGTGTCAGAATCACCTGGGGTGCTTATTAAAACACACATTGTGGGTCCCACTCCCAAAGAGGCTAAACTAGAGTGGAATCCAAGTATTTTCATTTCTAACTAGTTTCCAGTTACTGCTGCTGCTGGTGATCTGAAGACCTTACTCTGAGACCTCTGCCCTACAAGACTTGGCCACCAGTAGGATATATGAAAAGAGGGAGAGATAAAAGTCTATGAAGACTTGCAGATTCCTGTAATGGTGGTCTGGGTAGACAGGGACTAGAAGAGGAGAAGCTTACTTGGGACAAAATGGGATGGGTTTTCTTTGGGATCTCTTGAGTTTGAGGTCCTTTAGGAACCACAAAGAGGAGATATCTCATGGGTAGTTGGATATATATAGGTCTGAAACTCAGGAAAGAGTCTGAGCTATAATTACAGATTGAAGTCATCAGAGTTGAGTTGGCAGGTAAAGCCCTAAGCAAGAGTGAGATTGCCCAGAGAGACAGCGAGGCATGAGAAGACAGGAGACCCAAAGGCAGATTCCTATAGTTGGAGCTATGTTTTGATCAAAATCATCAGTGTTCAAGAAGAATAAGATAGGCAGGAATATGCACTTGTCATTCTTAACTGTATGTTCTCGTGTTTGATCACAGTGACCCAGACTTAAGGAACAGATTCATAGGGCTTTCAAATCTAATCAAAGGTTAGCTATGCTCCACCACTGACATGACAGAAGTTAAAGAAAGTCTTTTACTTATGAATCTGATCATTAATAAAATACTCTTGGCTGACCAGCAGAACCTTCCTAAGCTTTAGCGTTGTTGTTGGTTTTTTCATCTATAAAATTGGGATACTGATACTTCTCTCACAGAGTTTCTGGGGGAAAGGGGTAATGTGTGTTAAGCACAGAACCTGGCGGACACACAGGAGCATCTCAGGAAGGCTAATTATCCTCACTGCTGTGAGACCACCTTCCAGGGGAGGCAGCTTCACTAACTCAACCTTCGTGGATGGAGACTCGTTTCACATGGAATCTCATCCAATGCAAAGAGAGCCATTTCGAGTCCACAACAGCAATGATCATTTCAGGACTGTAATTATTGCAATTTTAAAGTTCAGAGGGAAAGAAAACCAGTTCTTTAGAGCAAATGTGTGTTGTCCACTGTTACACTGTGTTTCTACAACACAATGAAATGGAAGGATAGTAGCCTTCCTCTGCACCAGGCAGGCTGGCTATATTATCCCCTTTAATCTATCCATGTCATAGCTTTAAGTAAGTCTCCAGTGGATGGCTCCACGTGTTTCCTAGCAGGAGGGAGAGGAGCTGGGTCCCTGTGGTCCCAACACATTGCCGAGGCAATCAAAAGCTGGGTCTCTGCGGGTGGCTCGTTGTCATTATTCAGAACAGCAGATGGCTGGCTACGGTCTGACTTGTCTGACAGGCAGGCCAGACCTGGGTAGACAAGTGCAGCCTTTCTTTTGGTCATTGAAGCCATTTTCCCCACCAGCCTCTCCTGTTCTCATTTTCTCTGAGAGCCGCAGCACTTCCTTTGATTTGCCTGCTGTCTTCCCTCACACAAAACCCTTCATCTGGGAGAGAAAGTCGTCCTCATATTACCTTTAATCTGAATATCAATTTCAGCATCTTAAACCAGAGAGCCTTATGTAGTGCAGCTGCTTTGATTGAGATATGGTCTGGAAAGAAGTAAAATAGAGTTTGTGGGGCTTGGCTGACATCTCTCTGAGCCCTCTTGTACTTTTCCTTCCAGAGAATTCTCACCTTTCCCAGGTCCTGGTGTGCTAATGAAATAGATATTCTGTTTTGTTTCTGTTGGGCACAGAGTAAGGTCCAAATGCATTTGCTAATGGTTTGTTTTCCAGCTAGGCTGAACAGAATCAAAGCCACAAACCACCAATGAGAGCCCAAGACATCTAAAAGGATGGGGAAGCCATTTAAAATGCTAGAAAAAAAATAAAAATAAAATCAGAAGCTAGTGGAATTCTCTGTAGTTATTTTACCGAGTAGGAGGAGATTATTTTTTATACACATATATGTCACTAATCAATTACACTAAGTTATATGCCAATCAGCAATGCTACTCCTGTTTTTTTTTAAATAAAAACGTATCTATACATCCCCTTGTCTAACCAACCCCTTCCTCCTTCCCTCCCTCCTAACCCCTTACTAGTCTGCCACCAAGAACTTCCATTAAGTGATCAGCAAACTCATCTACATCTTTGAACACTTCTTTGAGTATTTCCGACACCCATTTACCTTAGTTGAGACTCCAGGTGACTGTGTGCCCCCTTCCTCTCTCATAGCTAGGGATCCGACGGAAGGATAATGGTCCTCTTTGTTGCCATTGCTACTTCCAGACGATTATACCCCTGCCCTCTTACGAAAACAAACTAAACCCAAAACACACAACACAACGAACCCAGCTCCTTTGAAGCTCATGCTATCCTACATTACTCCCTTCTCCCCTTCCTTCGTTGTCATTTGCCCTCCTTCCCTGAAGACCTGAGGGCCCGATTCACAGACATTGTCTCCTGCGCTCAATGCCACTGAGCTCAATATCTTGTATCTGCAGGGACGCTGCTCACCCAACACCTTGCACATCAACTCAGTGAACTTCTCAACTGTACCTCAACCCAGGTACCATGATCTTGCCCCAGACATTATCAACTACCTGCACCCCTTCCAAAAATCATGGCTTTGCAAGTCTCATTTCTAGGCCTCTGACCTGAGTCCAACCACTTACTTTTTTCTTTTGTTCACTGGCCCTCTCTTGACGTTACTTACCTCCTTACGGCTTCTATTTCATGATCTATCAATGTCATCACTCTCCTGCTGCTATCTTTGTTTTATCCTTTTCTCTCTTCATCACGCCCGCCCTACAAACAGAACAGTTTCTACCCCAGCGCCCCCAGGAATGGCTAGGGGAAACACGATGTGGAGCAAACTGCTGTCACTCTAAATGAATAACTCACTCTGAATGGGTCTCTGTGATGCCTCGGCTTCCTACTCTCTCCATATATATCTGGTAAGCTTGATCTCCCTGTCTCTCCCCAAATTTCCTATTCTTGTCTTTCACTCTTTGGTAAAGTAAAAGCCATCATATGGAACGGCTGCTGCCTTTCCTTGACCAGTTCGGTACACGGGCTTGTGTGAGCCTCAGTCTTTGCTTCCGCTCCTCGTTCAGCGGAGCACGTGTCCTCCTCCTCGGCAAGGCCAGTCTCTTCCCGTGCACCTGGTCTTCTCTCTCGAAGGCAAGAGCACTACTACTGCACATCAGTAACCGACCCTTCTTAACTGGATCCATCCCGTCCATGCAAAAACATGCTGCAAAACTACTCTGATGATCCCACATCCCCGTGGAACTCCACCCTATTCTCTGGATTCCTCGTGCTTCCTCCAGACAAACTCTCTCCACTTCTCTTCACATCTGCTTGCGCTTCACTCTTGCGCCCATTCTGATCTGGTGTCTCCCCTTACCACTCCAAACTGGCTCCTATCAAAGTCCCTAGGGACTTCTGTCCTCATCCGGCTCTGGTTGTTCCTGAGGGGTGCAGTGCAGCCCGGCCTTCTTGACCCCCGGAGTTGACTGTGATCGAAGGAGAGTTCTTCTTGGCTTTCTCTTTCACTGGTTTTCCCTGTTAAACTTGTGCCTGCTGTGCCATTTTGCTTGTATCATGCAGATGGATACCAGTCTCCTTTTGCTTTCCACAAAGATGGCCGGTATTTTCAACAATGCTTGTCATCATGAAGTTTTCCATACTTTACTCCAAAGAAAGTCAGTCCCCTAAGGCAGAGCTGTGGAGTTTTTCCTCCTTAGGGCATGCTTTTCCCAAAAGGCAGAACCCCTCTACTACTGCACTGGAACTACGTCAGACCCTCTTTCCCCAGGATGACATCCTGCTCTATAAGGGGGTCCTGGGGAAAGGGGATATGGAAACCCTTTGTCTTCTCAGCTTGCCCTTCCCAGCATGGGATTTCTGCCCTGCAAGGAAGCTACGGTGTAGGCAGGGCCCCAGCACCACTGCCTTACCATGACTGGAGCAGAGCTCTCGCCCTACCAGTGGAGGCTAGATAAAGAAAAGGAGACCCAGTCCTCTTGCTATGCTTATCTGGGACAGAACTTCCACAAAATGGGGGCTGGGAACTGAAAAACACCAGCATCCTGCCCCTTCAGAAGTCAAACTACAGCCCCAGACTGGGGTCTAAGGGATGCTGGAGCCCTGTGGCTGCACAAGACCCGGGTAGAGCTTCTATAACGTGCAGCTAGCGGGGAGGACGATGGAGCAGAACATGGCTCAGAAGCCACAGACCTGTGCTGTTCTTAACTGAGATTTTCTAGATTTTCCGGAAAGAAAGTTTTCCTTTGCTCTATGCCCTTGGGACACGTTCTGGAGACTTTCAGTGATGCCTATTTAAAATTATTTTCTCAGTTAAATTGTTATTTTGCTGGGTAGAAAGTCTCTGTTCTGCCACTTGTTAGCTGTGTTACTTAGAACAGGTTGTAAAACTCACAGTAGCTCCCTAAGAGGACTGTGGCGGGGTAAGCGGGTTAATGCATGGGAAATTGTTGGCTCAGAGTTAGGAGCCCACTGCAGGACAGCTCTGGGTTCCCCTTGGTAACCCCTGCATGGTGACAGATCGCCACAAGGGGGCATCAAGAGCCAGGCGTAATGATGAAGCGCTCAAGGGCTCTTTGGTTAGGTCATCCCATGGTTATATTTGTAGGCCAACCGGAAGTGGGTATCTTTCCAGACAACAGAAGATAGACGCTGGAGGCTAAACATCATTCGGTCATTCCCCCCAATGGAAGCTTTGCTATACAGACACAGGAGAAAAGTCTCATTTGATTTACCAGGTACTATTCCTGTGTGCAAGGTAGTGTTCTAGGAGATGGAAGACTGCAGAGGTTCCCTGCGGGAACAATCAGAGATGCGAAGTTGGTATTTACTTACTGAGTGTGTGCCACGAGTCAGGGATCCTAACAGCATAAAGCATCAACCCGTTCCTTTCATTCTGATTGAAGAGGGTCCCAGAGGCTCAGCCGAGGGTTTGACCTTTGCTCAGCAGATGATAAAGAGTCAATCAATATTCTGGAGCAAGGAGGAGGGAATTTATGAAGAAGGCGCTTAGCATGATTTATTCAGAGTGCAGTGCAGGAAAGAAGAGTGAAAGGAAGGGACGCCTGGGTGGCTCAGTTGGTTAAGCAGCTGCCTTCGGCTCAGGTCACGATCCCAGGGTCCTGGGATCGAGTCCCACATTGGGCTCCTTGCTTGGCAGGGAGCTTGCTTCTCCCTCTGCCTCTGCCTGCCTCTCCGCCTACTTGTGATCTCTCTCTCACTCTCTGACAAATAAATAAATAAAATCTTTAAAAGGAAACAGGAGTCTTCAGTGCCTAGACCTCTCTCTCACCTTCTTACGGCTCACCAAATGGTGAACTGGATATAAGTTTCCAAGGCCAAATTAAACTTTGGAAGAGCCTTGGGCGTATCTCTATGGAACACGACTTGAACCCAACTGCAATTGTCCAGACAGTAAAGCGGATGGATGAAGACGCAGGAGAAAGGATGACTTGAGGATGGAGGGGGGTGGAGCACAAAGATAACCCAGGACCAGACACCAAGCGGCCCCGGTGTCCTCACTCTGTCCCAGCTGCATCCTCTCCTCTCTGTCTGCCTCCTCCTTGCTTCGCTTCTCCTGCTTTCCTTCACATTCTGTCCACTGCCTTACCTAGTGTACGTCCAGGGTCTGAGCCCCACTATTGCCATTAATCTTGGTTCTCATCCTTGGTTACAATTCCCATTTGCCTCTCCCTCCCCAGAGACAGCCCAGCCTGACCCAGGGTCTCAGTGGGAGCTCTCTGGCCTAGACCAGGAGGCCACCATTCTTGCCACCTGCTGTGAACATTAGGAAAGAAGAATGAAGAGGATCTAGCAACAGATTGTGTATGGAGGCAGAACTAATAAAGGAAGGGGAGAAAGGGAAAACCGTCATTAATAAGCTAATATTTATGAAGTGGTGTCTGTGTACCGGGCACATTGCTAAGATGTTATATACACATGTTATCTTAGTCATATGTCCATAGTTGTACACAATATACATAGTTGTATCATTATATAGCATACATATTTATATAAATATATGAGCAGTGGGTGGGAATAGACAAGATGCCACAAAGTCCACTGTTTCTGATGAAGATGCAGCCATTTTTCCTGAATAAATACTCCTCAGATTGTTGCAAGACTTTGGTTAATTTCCAGAGTTCTGAAAATGTTGATTCGGATCATTTTTGCCAGTGTTCTCATTGCTTTTGTGGAAGGGCGGATTTTCAGAAGTCTGTGTTCTGCTGTATGGAAATCGCCACCCCCCCCAATGTTTCCCCAACCCCCGCATCCCACTGCTCACTCATCCTGGGCTTGTAGTCCTCAGAACCCTGAGTCTTTTCCATGAACCACTGGCTACTCCTTTCTGTATCTGATTGTTTCCAAGTAGGTGTAAGACTTCCTTTTCACTAATTAAATTTCATTTTCTTGAATTCTGTTGTTGTTCCAAGATGTCAAATAATTTGGAATTGTGGCATCAGTAAGTCTGCTTTTTTTGGTTTCATTGGAGTCATAGACAACGTTACTGGCGCAGGTCGGGAGCACAGACCAGCCTTTTGGGGCTCCACAGAGTATCCCCTCCAGAGGGACATTTAGTCCATTAACTAGTTTGGGCCCTTCTGTTTCCAAACTGTGTCCCTAGCATTCCAAAATCTACCGGTAAGATACCTTATTCTAAAAGGGAAATTTGGTTAATTTTACATGATTTATGCAAAGCGAATTTTCCCAACTCCTATTATTCACTATTTCTTTACTGTTCACACATCATTTGCTTCTAAAGAATGTTATACTTATTGAAGTACTAAGGATCCATCATTGCCCCTTTTGGAAAAGCAAGGCAACATTTGGTCTGTCCTCAAATTTCTAGCCCCTTTCCATCTCTCCAGACATGTCCCAAAGGACAATAACAATTGTGTGAGAATTAATCTGCAGCCTTCACTGTCTTGTCCCTGGTGACGGTGGGGCCAGGAAGAGCACAGCCTGAGGGGGGGGCCAGCTTAGGATCTGGGGGCTGTTCCCCCATGGGCAACTAGGCAGCTAATGGATAACTCTAGGCGTGGTGTGGGAAATTGTCAACACCAGAGCTCCAAACTGCACTCTGAGGGCGCAGGTGTGGTTCGGGACTGACTCTTTTGGTTATCCGTGACGGCGCCACATCAATACCATTAGTGAACAGAGGGAGAAGAATCCAGCGTTCCCCACTCCCTGGGAGAGGGGGCTGGTGGGAGTATTATGGGGTCATAAGGCCCAACTGAGCTGACTGAAACTTGGGGCTAGAGCCTCAGACATAGTCTCCAGGGCAGGAAGCCCCTACTGTGAATTGGGCCAACTGTGTGGGACCACGGAGGACAACAGCCCTATTAGTACCCACTGGTGACACATTTGCTGCCTGTCTCCACGAATGCCTCAATATGGAGTGGGACACATTCCCGATTCCAGCTGTGAGGGGCCGCAAAAGGCAGGAGCTACCAAGGAATGCGACTTTTGAGAGTTTGCACGGGACAGTGGATATAAAGGCCCAGATGGGCTAAATAAAAGGTGGTCCAACCACTTGGCAAATTACTTATTACTGTGAGTTTCAAGTTTCTCATTTATGCAATGAAGCACTCAGCGCACCAGAGCCCCAGGAAATAATACTCAGGAATTTTCGTTATGCAGGTAGGTTTCCTTCTCTGAGCAATTCCCCATCCCTACTGCCAGATGGCACCTGGGAGCAGGGCCGCCCTTTCCAAAGGCTTTTCTTTCCACCCTTTGGGCGCTAGGTAGTTAGTGATCCTCTCTGTCAGTGCTCAGGCTGGCATTTAAAACCCAGTACTGCACACAGACTTTGTGCTTTTGATGCATCTGCTCCATGAAGAGCTGTGAAACTCAGAAATACCTCCTTCGAGCCAGATACCCATTGCTCCAATAGGATTTGTCGGTTGATAAGCCTTTGTGATATAACCAGGCAATGGGGACACTCAGAAGAAGTCAAACATTTCATTAGGAATCCGATTTTTTTTCTTTGCATGCTTATCTCTAAGTTGGAGAATCTGGAAAGAGTGCAAAGACTCAAGGTTCAGGCCTCGTAAGGTTTGAATCTCAGTAAGCTGCACACCTTTGAGCAAATGATTTGATCTTTCTGAATCCTACTTTCTTTACTTGTAAATAGTTGTGATAAGAGTAACTGCATAATAGGGTTGCCGTGAGAATAAATGAGATAATACGGGTAGGACATGGCATAAAATCAGGTACAGAGCTAATGCTCACTAAGTATAAGCAATTATATGTCAAGAGCATGAGCTTCGGAGTCAGTTTGATAAGGATTTGACTCCTAGCTCTTTGATTCAGAAGTTACACGGTATTGAACAAGTTATGCAAACTCTCTGAGCTCCTTGAAAGTTGCAAGATGTTTATGAAAACTGCAGAGCTATACTGACAACACCTTTTAGTTTTATTTGCATCGTGACCCATTTCAGATAGGATTTGAGTTTCCCCACACGAAACAAAAAGTAACCCAGTGATTTTTTATAAGCAGATAATAAAATCAGGGTGAAGAAAAAGCAAGGATAGGAAGCATGAGGGAAAACAAGAGATAAGGTTAAGCCACCCCGATCACATCATCAGAGTATCCAGATAGTATCCTTGCTAGGGAGGGGGCCACAAATGTGGCTTTGGGCTTCTTAGCATCCAAGGCAATAAAGAAAGGAAATATGGTTTGTTAAATGATTCAGAGTGCCAAGATAAATGCAGAGGAGTTCTGAAGAAGAATCTCAGCTATTCCTAGTTCTGAGACTGAAGAGGCTGTAAGTAGCACATGGTGGATACACAATAGATATATAAATGTGAGCTGTCCTCATCTTCGAGCGCAGAGGAAAGAGTCTAGGAATAAAAGCGACATGGAAGAGGTGACTTCTGAGCTGAACAGAACTGAATACAAATTTGCCAGATGTCAGGGGGCTGGTGGGAGGGGCTGGAGAAGGGAGGGAGTCTGCCCGTAAGGGGAGAGCGTGACAGTGGCAGGATCACCCCCACCCATCACTGCAGCTTGAAAGCCAGGGACTCACGTGGTGTCACACCGGCTGGAGAGAAAGCTCCCATCAGACTGACAGGCACAGGGACTTGTGGTTTGAAAAAGCCAAGCCGGGAAGGAGAGAGGTGACTTGGGAGCTCAGGCACAGCTGTTTTGGCTTAGAGTCTCTCCCGACTGGACATCTGGTGTTTCATGACGGTCCTCAGAGGGAAGTGAGTTCTCTTTTCTTGAGTGTTTTGTTTGGTTCTGTTTTCCTGTGGACCCAGCCTTATGGCTCTTGAAGGAAGAAAACAGCCAGGATGGTTAAAGGGAATGTTACTTTTTTGCCAGGTCTTCCCAGCCATTACGAGCAGGGTTGGAGGATTCTGTGACGTAACTGAGTCAGAAAGCGTTTTGGGGCTGTAAAGACCCACAGCCTTATATGGAAATTGTATTCCCATTCCTCTTCTTCTCACACCACACTCTCAGCTCCTTCTTCCTTCTTGGTGTCTTCCAACACATTCTCTGACTCTGTCTCTGTCTGTCTGTCTGTCTGTCTCTCACTCAGCGGGAGGGGGTGGGATAAACCTGCAGAAATCTGTGTTTCCTCCTGCATTAGCCACCCAGAGGAGCCTCCAAATCCCTGCATCCCCTTGGGACTTTGTTCTAAATAAATCTATATGCAAAGACAGAGCTTCTCTGCTTTGAGGTGTTTGTACCCAGGAGGTTGAAAATGAGCTCATTAGTGCTTACAGTTAGGCTTGGGTCCCTGGACACACAGTTGGTACTACTGCCCTGCTCTCGGTGACAACTAAGAAGTCACTAACTTTCAGGACTTAAATGCCCTTGAGACTCTTCCTGGCCCGCCCAGAGTAGCCATAGCGTGATCCCGGCAGCCCAGGATAGCAGCTTCGTATCTCTGCAGTCATCCGTTTTCTAAGAATTCTCCCCAGGGCCAGTTCTTGGTATGGTTCTAATTGTTATCTTTGCACCCTCTGTGTGACGACTGTGACACAGTCCCCATGTTAGCTGGCTCTTCCTAGGCGCGGCGGAAGGGACACAGACTAGGAGAGTCAGACATCCGGGTTCCAGGTATGACTGTCAAAGACAAGTTTGGTAGCTTCGGATAAGTCACTTCTGTTTTCTGGTCCTCAATTTTCTCATCTGTTAAAAAAAAAAAAAGTCTCCAAAATTTTTTTTTTTTTTACATATGGATTTTTCTGGGGTCCATGGCTGTCATTATTTTCTCAAAAGGGTCACTTTTTGACTCGCGAAGGTTAAGAATCCCTGGGCTTGTTGATTTATAAATTCTTAGAATCCAATGTAGAGCAATTCTTCGGTTCTATGCTTCTAGGAATGTCATACATTGTGTAGTTCAGCAAGTATCTGCTGACTGCCTACTGTATACCAGCTCCTTTGACATGATGCAAGAATGGGAAAGTAAACAAGACAGCTTCCAAGGAGACCCCTGTCCCATGGGGAGACCCATCCACAAACAAGGAATCATGGTAAAATGTCTCAAAGATAATGACGGAGAGGCACACAGGGCACTTGAGAAACACAGAGCATCGGGAAGTGACAGCCCCTCTTCCTCCTCACCTCCAAAGAGCATATGCACTGCTGAGAAGAGGTTGGGGATTGGGGGGAACCTCCCTTCAGGATTACAAAGTGGAGGGCATGCTCCCACCCAGTCCTTCTGAAGGCCCCAGGCTCCTGCTGACCTCGTCCCTCCTGACAGTCTCCACACAGGCTCTCTGTCCTTGTGCTGCCAACAAGGTCATTGAGCTTAAGTGGAAATGGGCCTCCTCCTTGAGTGTAACCCTTCCTGTGCACACCTCAGAAGCCCCATTCCCTGCAGGAACCCCAAGACCTTGCCAGCCCCTTTTCCTGCCTTTATGGGCTCTCCTGGCCCCTTTCATGTCCAACACTCCAGGACACTAAACCTTGGGGATGCTGACAAGGGTGCTATCCCGCTAGCATGTTATTCTTGTTTCCATGTAGGCCTTAGCAGCTCCCAGAGACCTTATGGCCCTGCAGGAAGCACTATGAAATAGTAAATCCATTTAAAAAAGAAAAGCAGAGGGGTGCCTGGGTGGCTCAGTCAGTTAAGCATCTCCCTTCAGCTCAGGTCACGATCTCAGAGTCCTGGGATCGAGCCCCATGTCAGGCTCCCCACTCAGCAGGAAGCCTGCTTCTCCCTGTCCCTCACCCCCTCCCTCCCGCTAATGTTCTCTCTCTGTCTCTCTCTCAAATAAATAAATAAAATCTTAAAGAAAGAAGGAAGGAAAGAAGGAAGGAAAAGAAAAAAAATATTTATGTTGGCACATAGTGGGTCAGAGGGACAGACGCTGCTGTAAGCCTGGTTCTAGTCCCAGTTCCCTTACTCACCATCTGGATGCAAGCCTTTCCATAGAGTTGCTACCCATACTCGAAGCTACCATCACCTCTGCCCTCAACTATTCCACTTAACTCGCATTTAGGTCCAATAATTCACTCCCCATATGGCAGTCAGAGGGATCTTTCTCAAATGTAAATCAGAACATACCACTCCCCTCCTATAGCTTTCCAAATATTTTCTCAGCTGTCAGAATAAAATCCAAACTGCTCACCAGGTCCTGTAACACCTTCCATGATCTGGCATCTGCCTACCTCTCTAGCCTTGTCCAGGGCCCCTTTCCTCACTCACTAAGCTCACTGATCTTCTGTCTCCACATCATAGTCAGTTATGCCTCAGGACCTTTGCATGTGCCACTTTTGTTAAGTGAACTCTTCTCCCCCAGGAAAAGCCTAGGCATGGCATTTTCCCTCTTATGATTCAGATCTCATCTGCAAAGGCACCTCTAAAGTCTCTTCACACTGCCCCCAGCATGGCCTTTTCATTCTTTTACTCTCTTCATGGTGTTTATTGTAATCTGAAATTATCTTGTTTATTTGTTTATTGTTTGTTTCCCCTGCTCCACTAAGAAGCCTTGTCTATCGCTTTCAGTGGGGTATTCCTAGCATCTAGAATATGGTATGGCTCATAATAATTGAATATTTGTTGAATAATTGAATGAGTAATGATGGTAAAGCCATTTAATATATTTGAGCCCCCAATCCCTGGCTACATATCTGATCTTTTATGATCTTTAGAAAACTCTCTTTTGTAGCCATTATTATAGCCACTTTGTGGTTGAGGAAATAGAAAGTCAGATGGGTTATATCATTTGCCTAAAATCATAATCATGTCCTAAAAGTTTATCCCCTTTGAGATACCAATAAAAATTCGGGGGAGAAAAATTCTCCCTATTCTTCCAAACTTTAAGTTCCACCAAAAAGTTATCCATCCGTTGTGGAATGGAACCATATGCTACTATCTGGTCCACCCAGAAGCAAGGTCTGTGGCTGAGACAGTCCAGCGGGGTGACAGACTCTATTCTTACACATAACTCTTGTGTATCTGATTCATTCTGAGCACATCTCCTACATTCAGTCATTCATTTATTTCAGCATCGATTCGTCACATGTGCATGGTTAACAGCCAGCACGGATAGCTATACGGTAGCTCTAGGGGACGGACCCCTGATTCATGCCAAGTGCACATCCTTGGTCTCCCCTAGAAATAGATCATCCCCAAAAGGGTCTGTTGGCTAAACTGTAATTCTTTTGACTAAATAAGATAATGCTTATGAAATGCTTATTAACCAGAGTTCTGGCTTAGAGTAGGCGCTCAAGGAGTGTTAGTGAGGAGGAGGATGGTATTAGAACCTGGACCTCCTTTCTCCGCCAGGCTGCCTAGAAGGAGTGAGAGAGATTAAAGATTCCTTTGGAGTGTTTTTCCCTTCCAAATCCATCCCATTAGAAAATCCAGCATTAGAAATTCCATTTCTTTTTCCTAAATCCAGAGCCTGTACAAGCCACTGAAAGCAATAAGCATAATTTAAATGAGGTGTCTTTCCTAATTAAAACCCATCCAGAAGGGGATGCCAGAGTTGTTTTAGTCCACGTGGTAGAGGAAGTTCCATTATATGAATCCAGGCTTCCAAACAGAGTCCAAGGGGAGACGTGTCCATGTGTGCGTACTTGCAGCGTAAGTTTGGGGGCGCTACCAAGAACGCATAGTTGGCCCTGAACAGGTTGTAGGATACGAATTTTCAGAGGAAGCTGTTGATGGAGCCACTGGGAATTGCTTCCTGAGGCTCTGGAGCCTGGTGAGTAAACCCGGAGTCGGTCTTAGTCCTTGTCGGTGGTTCTGAAGAAACACCCTGGAATGGCGTCTCCACGAGGAGATGCTGGCCCAGCTCTCCCCGCGGATGCGCCACAGGCTTGGCGGCTCTCCTTGGAAACACCAGTTGCCAGAGCAGCTGTGTGAGCCCGGCTTCCCCCAGAAAAGACGGGAAAGCAAACAGGGAGCCCTCAGCTAACCCAAGGGCCTCTTTTCAGGGGACAACTCCCAAGAATAAACCACATCAGAAACCAAATCCAGAGAGAAAGGCGATGACAATGGAAAAACAAGGAGGAAAGGAAGAGAAGGCAGAGAAACGAGGAAGGGCAAGATTTTGCTTTTCAAGGGCAGGAGGCTGTCTCCGTGGGAGGACAGCTGGCTGAAGCATGAAGGCAGTTTGGGGCATGCTTTTCATTTTCAGAGGATTCTTCTTTCCTATCACCTGGCCCAGAGCCTTTGCTGTAACTGTTAATGGTTTTGAAATATATCTCAATGTATGTTCTCATATTGATGAACCTGTTTTCCTCCCAGCAGCCCTTTGGCCCTAGTGCCACTGGAGAGGAGAGTCGGTTATAGGCCCGAGATGGGGTGTTTCTGCTCCCCAAATCAAGGTCGAACCCTGGGGTGTTGAGGGTGGGAGGGGTAAAAGATGTTTAGCATGAATTTAGAAGCACTGTGATGGGGAAATAGGATAACTTACCCCTGGGAAATGTAAATGTCTTAGATAGCCCATGGTCGGCCCGGAATGCACGTAGCGTGGTCCTGGGGCTGAGGAAGGTGTCCAGGTAAGGGGGCCAGCGGTCCAACTTGCAGAGACTTTCAGACTCCAGCTCTGTGCAGGCAACAGTCCTGGGTCTCCGGGAGATGCAGAGGCTGAAAGAAACGAAGGACCTAAGTAGATCTGGGTGGTAGATAAGGTAGCTGCAGGGAGTGGGGACCAAACACAAAGCTCCAAAGGACAAGGTGGGACTCTTTCCCAGGCAGATACCCAGTAATAGTCCAGAACAGCCCACAGATCAGTGGCCACTTGTGGCCAGCTCGGAAAACTGAGACTACCCCCCCCCATCACCATAGGGCTCCTAAATTCCACCCCGACCCAGACACAATCTGGAGAAAGAGAAGAAGGTGGAGAGAGATCTTGAGGGAAACTTCCCTGGACATTTGCATCTTGAATTAATTGAATTCTTAACCCAAAGAGATCAAGTTGAATGGAAAATGTGGTTCTAAATGGGAAAAGAAGAAATTACATTTAATTGGCCAATTAAGTTTTCTGGGGACTCAAATAAAGATGAAATCAATTATAGATCCTTTTAAGAGCTGTATTTTTCCCCCACCACTGAATTGCAGTGTAAAAATTTTGACCTCTCTATAATAATGACCTTACACAACCACAAATAGATTGAGAGCATACAAGTCATTTTCACGTACATTATCTTTTTTGAACCTCACATCAAAACAAAATAGAAGTTCTTATTCCAACTTTACAGATGCAGAAAACAGGCTCAGCGATGCTAGGAGCCTTGTCCAAGTTCAACAACATAGAGGAGGGCCTCTTCCACGCCTATTTCAACTACAAGCTGCAGATTCTCAGTCTAAATAGCGGTTTGCAACCAGGGCCATTTCTGGAGACAATTTTTGTGGTCACACCTTGGGGAGGGGCGGTGGGTGGGAAGAGTGCCATTGACAACAGGATAGGAGAGGCCAGGGGTGCTTTGACACATTCTACGATGCACAGGGGGGCCCTCACAGGAAAGAATTTTCTGGCCTAAAATGTCAGTAGTGTGGAGGTGAAGAAACCCTCTCATACAGGAGATTCCAAGGGAGGATACTGTATCTCTCCTTTCACATCGTAAAAACGGACAAGGACCCAGAGCCAAGGCAATTACAATTTAATAGGGAAGACACAACTAATAAACCTTAACTGGCCAGAAACAGAGCCTCATAGGAGCTTCATTTCCAAGATGCTGTGAGGGATGGGTGAGGCAAGTCTTGTTGGAGGCCTGAGAGGATATTGTATCCACCATGGTAGGGGGGTGGAGGGAGAGGGGGCGGGGGCGGGCAATAGAGGGGGTGGGGGAGCACCCAGGGAAGTACTCAGAATGGATCATTTTAGCCTCCTTTCCTCCGTACAACACAATTATTTTAAAATCAGTAATGGCAGAAAACTGCAAAATTTTTCTCTCCTTGAAGGTCATACACATAATCATGTCAATAACAACAAAAAGAATATAGGGAAAAAGGAGAATAGTACCAGATTAATACTTTAAAAAATTATATTGATGTATTTTCTTGTAAAGGAGGAAAGCACACACCTGCATGTTTTGTCTGTTGCAATTAATGAAGAATAATCTTACAAATTCTGTTTGTCCCTTAACTTCTGAAAATTTGTCCGTGATTTTGTCAAAATTAGTCTTTGCAAATTCATGTTCAGTAGCCAGATTTGTCAGGGCTGTTTTCTTCACTCCTGGTTGATCAATTTTTTTTTTCAACCAATTTTAATTTCGAAACTTTCTTTCACACAAAGTAACAGATTTACAAACAGGAATTTTACTATCTTCATCTGGGCAAGTTTGGCAGAGATACATAAAATATCTCACTTCTCAAAAAATTCCAGAAATTGTAGTACTTTCCATGTTTTTGTTTCCCTTCAGGATTTATCTAACAGTGTTCCAAAGTCTCCATAGTTGAAAATTTCCACAAAAATACCTTCAGCAGAAAATCCATCATAATTCCTATTGTATTTGATAAAAACTGAAAATTTTTCTGCCATAAAAACAGAGAAAATGGCTGAAAAACAGAAAACATTGACATTATCATTTTAAAAATCACTTCAGGGGCACCAGGGTGGCTTAGTCAGTTAAGCGCCTGCCTTTGGCTCAGATCATGATCCTGGGGTCCTAGGGTTGAGCCCCACATCTGGCTCCCTGCTTAGAGGGGAGTCTGCTTCTCTCTCTGCTCTTCTCCTCCGCTTGTACTCTCTCTCTGGCTCTTTCTCGTTCTCTCAAATAAATAAAATCTTAAAAAATAAAATAAATCCCTTCAAACAATGTACCCCTTATTGTCTACAGCTAGGGCTAATACATCCTGCTCCCAGCCCCTACCCAGCCCTTGGTATGCATCTGTCCATGGATGCGTTGTTTAGGGGAAGGGTCAATGTGGTAAGGCAGGCTTCATGTAATCACAGTGTTCTGAGATCAGATCATTTTTTTTTTTAAACTTTGTGGGTTTTTTTTTTTAAACTCTGCACAAAGAATATAAAAATACAGAAATGCAGGGGTGCCTGGGTGGCTCAGTTGGTTAAGCATCTGTCCTCAGGTCATGATCTCAGGGTTGTGAGATGGAGCCCCAGGTGGGGCTCTACGCTCAGAGTGGAGCCTGCTTCGGATTCTCTGCCTCTCTCTCCCTCTCCCTCTGCCCCTCCCCTGTTTGCTGTGGTCATGCACTTGCACGTTCTCTCTCTCGAATAAATAAAATCTTTAAAAAAAACTTACAGGAATGCATTAAAGAATAAGGATTATACATTGTATTTGTGAGACTTAGGTTTGGTTGCAATCCATAACCTAATCTCTGCCCTCAAAGATGCTGACATCTTAAGCTGTGGACAAAGGTATCATCGTAGGGAGTTAGTCATTGCAAGAGAGGGCTGGATGGAGAGCTTGGGTTGGAACTGGGGTGGGGTTCACAGGAGGGAGTGGCTGCTTCCAACCAGAAGTCTAGAGATTTCATGGGAAAAGTGACATTCAAGTTGTCTCGAAGAATAGGTAGCATTTGGACACTTAAAGACCTTGCTCAAGCCTAGAAGACAGTATGCTGAGGGAATCAGGCTCTTCATGCCTCCATTTATCCATTAGCAAAGCAAGGATCAGATCATCTTTGCCCCTTGGGTCCACATGGAAAATAGCAAAAGAGAGACAGGGTGCTTGCTCTGTTGAAGGAGGGGTTGCTATACTTATATTTTGCTGTGTGTGACATTCAGCAAGTCACTTTCCTTCCCTGGACAATGTTCTTGTCTGAAAAATGAAAGGATTTGCCAGACGAAGTATCTCAAAGGCATCCTCTGACTCAGACATTACTGTGTGATCCTAAAAGTGCCTTGGGTGGATTTCTCCCAATGGGAACAGGGCTTCCTGTTCACACAGACATGTCGGTGAACGGGGATTGCTGGGAGTCAACCATGGTGTTTGCAAGTCACAGTCAGGGGGGCCGGGAAGTCTGGGCTTCTCCTGTCCCATCTATCTGCCTGGAGCCTTGAATCTCCACCCTTGATTTTTCCCATCTCACTTCCCCATCCACCCACTCACATCCCCCCTCCACTACCACACCCAGGAGGGAGAGAGGGAGAGGGGCAAGGTAGAAGGAGCATGTCCATCTTGGTGCACAAATAGCTCCATTCCAGGCTTCCCACTGAGAACTGTGAGACCAAGGGAAGTCTCATCTTTCTGCTCCCCTACCTCCTCTCTGCTTTTAAGTTGCTTTTTCTTTATTTCAGAGATTCATGTTCTTTCAGAGGAAAGAAAGGCACTTTGGTCTTTTGAGGGTACCTTTTCATAAGGCTTTGGTGTGAGTCCACTTCCCTCTATAGTTCTGGGGAAGCGGCAGGGGGCTGGGGAACCTGAAAGAAGGGTGAAGGGATTTCTGCAATGCCTCCTGCCTGGACAGGAAGTAGGGAGGATGGAGGACGGGGAGGGGCATCTTCAGGCTGTCTAGGGAGCCTTGTCAAAGGATGCTCATTTGCAGGCCTTCAAAGCTATGAACAAAAAAGATAGGAAGAGGAGAATAAGGTTATAGGTGGGGAAGATTCGTTTTAGGAAAGGCAGTCCTATCTCATATGAAAATCAACCGGGTCCTGGTTTCTCCTGTACCAATCATGACCTTTGAGCTCAGAAGTGGTGGGGGCGGGGGGTAAACCCCACGGTGCAGGCTGGGGAGTCAACCCCCTGGCCAAGGCATTTATTATTTTCTTATTCATTCATAATTCATTAATTATAACTGAGGAAGTTGGGGTGTTTGTAGGGCACTGAAGAGATGCAGGCAGTGGGCTGAGGTGAGAACATGCCCCCCCAGGGAATGGAATGGAGGGACGTCAAAATATACTCTACAGCACAGGCTGCCCCCTGCTCTTTGAATTTGGACAAGGCTTGCTCTGCCAAACCCTCAATTTCCTTATTTATTCTACGCTTAGCACCTCACAGGAGTGCTGAAAGGGCTGGCTGAGGGGAGGAACCCCTGAGGGAACGTTCAGCTCTGCAAGGGTGTTCAGACATGGCGGGATCCTCATCCCGCGGGAGGGAATCCTTTCCTTTCCCTGAGTGCGTCCTCCTCCAGCGAGACATTCGTGAGAACGTCTTTCCTTCGGCCAGGGCGCCTCTCGATCCCCTGGACGCTGCCAAGGGACAGGACAGGAAGGCAACATGGGCTGTAGCTGTACCCTTTGGACTCCTGCTGGAAGGCCATCTTCAGGAACCCCCAGGAAAAGCTCACAGTCCCCAGCCCACTGGGGACTTCGTGTTCCTATCAAAGGGCACAGATCCCCGCCCTTCACGTCCTGGGATTAATTTTCAGTCGTGGCTTCAGAATTTCTAGCTGGAAGTGGTTTCGGGGCTGCAATCTATATGGGAAGTTCTTCAAGTGCGTCTAGAAGAACTCGAAGCCACATTAGTAAAGCAAGCATCCCGGGGTTACGCAAGCATATGCGAATTTGGGGACTTTCACACCTGAGAGATTATGGGGTTCAAAAGTCCATGAAGCTCCTCCACTCTATCAGTTTATCTCTGAGTGAAGATTCAAGATGGGATACGGTTCTTAGGTATAAAGCTGATGTTACTGCATGAGCAGTAGCAGAAGCTTGCAAACCTGGGATGGGCTCCGGTCTCTACCAACAAATGATTCCTCATCTTAAAATAAAGGTAATAGATGTGAAGTTCCCGGAGATGCCTTTCTCAATCCACTCCCTCTCCTGTAATATGTTAGGGTGGAAACCCTACATGGAAATCTAAGCTCAGGGATTAAAGTGCCAAATGCCTCAGCATGTGGTGTTACTCGTTTGACTTTCAAAGGCCAGAGAGAGGACATGAATCCTGGACCACTCCCAGGAGCTTCTTATTTATCTTCTGCAAGGTCAAGGTGGGGGAGGGGGTGCGGTTGGGGGTTGGGCAGTATGAGGGAACGAACTAATACTTGTTGAGTATCTATTACTCCAGGTTGCTAGGTGCTTTATATATATTACCTTGCTTAATGCCACCAACATCGAGATGGCCTTAAATGACCCCGAGTCTCAGAAAGACGAAGTATAACGTTACCAGCTAAAAAGGGCTTCTCTGTAGCGAGTGCTCGAGCAGTATTTGTTTCTGGAATAAACGGATGCCAGGGCTTGAACCCAGGTTAGACTCAGCTCCAAAACCGGTACTATTTCCAGGCTGCATCCTTACGCCCAACTTAAAGAGGAACACGGTGACTGACCTGCTAACGCCGTACATCTCCGGTGAGCTTGGTCTAGAACACGGCGTTTGGGAGAAACTCTTCTGAGACTGCGCCGAAACACCAGCAAGGACTTTCGCGCTCGTGCTATGCTAATGACGCACGCCGCACGCCGCAAAGCATTTTGGTTGATTCCAACCAAAGGAAATTTTTAAAAAAGCTAGCGTCTCATGGCACCAGTGGTTGCAAGAAACAGAAGCCTGCTCAAATTAGCCCAATAAAAGTTGTGGTGGTGGTGGGAGTAATTATAATACTGGAGATCATACTAAATCCAAGGGAAGCTGAACGATTAAACATCAAGAAGGGCAGGAATCAGAGAGGCCCAAGGACTTTGCAGGATTATAAAGACTCTTCTCATTTGCATGCCCTCCTCCACTGATTTATTCCATCCCTCCAGAGTTGTTTGGAGGAGAGCTTTGCAAACGGCAGCCAGCCCAGGCATCACCTGGAGATCTTATTAAAGTGCAGATTCTGATCCCATAAGTCTGGGGTGGGACCCGAGAGTCTATATTTCTCACAGGCTCCCAGGTGATGCCGGTGCTGCTGATCTATGGACCGCACTTTGAGAGCAACAGGAACTTAAGTCACTGATTCACAAGCTGCAGTTGGAATCACCTGAGAAATTCTTTTTAACCTTGACGCCTGAATTCCACCCCGCCCAGCAGATTCTGATACAACTGGTTTGAAGTATGACCTGAGAATTAGGATTTGTTTTTTTTTAAGCCTCCCCTCCCAGGTGGTTCAAATGAGCAGCACAGTTTGATTTGGTGGCGGCGCTTCTCTGAGGGTTAGAGGTCCCTCCTGGTTTAGGCAGCTGTGGATGGATATGGGGCTTATAAAGTACAAGCCTATCAGCCACACTCGGGAGTGTTTAGGGTTAATGGGCAAGGATCAGCATATCTGGAACGATAGATAAATGACTTGGAGTTCAAAAAGCATGAGTTACAAATTCTGCCATTCCCATTTTCTAGTTGGATTCTCAGCTCCAGAAATTCTGGGTTCAGAACTCTTTACGCCTTAGGGGGTTTTTAATTTTTTTTTTTTTAAGTGAAAAATAGAAGCCATAATTTCTGATCCACATCCCCCTCAGAGTCTTTTGAGGCTCAGTGCAGTGTTGTTCAACCAGGGGGCACAGGGGAGGATAAACTTGGAGAGCTTTCTAAGGATGACAGGCTGGTCTTCCCCGAAGAAGTCTGCAAGTCTCAGGGTGGTGCAGGCATGGGTGTTTTTACAAGCTTTCCCCCCTCCCCCGCCCCCCCCCCCCATGATCCTTCTGTGCTTCCCTGGCTGTGAACCATTGATCAACTGAGATCATGTCATGAAACCTTCAAGCTGTCCTTGACTCTTCTACCAAACCCTATGGATTCCAGCTCCCTAAATAGCTCTTGAATCTATCCATCCATCTCATCCCTAGAGCCTTATTCAGAGACTAATGTAGAAAGTTCCCTCAGCCTCCAACTCTTCCTAATTCCCTGCAATCCATCTTCTGAGTAGCTGCCAGTATCATCTTTCTAATACAAGAACTGCTTATGTCATTCTCCTGATCAGGATAAAGTCCAAAGGCCTTAAGATGGTGTGCAAGGATGATCATGGTCTGGCCATACCTCACTTCCCATCACTCTCCCCCCTCATACCCCACACTCCAACAGTCCTATCACTCCCAGGGGAGTTCTGGTCTCTCAGCCTCTGTGCTTCTACTTGGAATGTCCCTCCCCATCTTTGATAAACTCCTGCTTTTCCTCTCCCTGCTCCACCATCCCCTTCCCTGCAGAGCCCCCCGACACCCATCCTGTTCCCCATCAGAGGTGGAGGGAGGCTTAGGGCCACTTCTGGTTTATGACTCTTAGGGTCTATTTCAAAAGGCGAAGAAGTGCCCAAAGAAAGTTACTCAAAAAGTTACCATTCTATCTCTGTGAATATATATTCATTAAGTGACAAATCAAACATCTTAATTTGAGGCCCTTCAGGAATGTAAGACATGGACGAATGACCTCAAGCTATAGGTGTCAGCATTTAGCACCATTCAGTACACTGGTTAAAATAAAGGTCTGCAAAATCCCAACAATATCCAAGGCAGCATAGTTGGCTTAAAATTAGTGATGCTTCATGAATTTTATGTTTATAAAATCCATCTCGGAAACACAGTTGGGCTCAATAAGTGGCCACACTCTCTCCCCTGTTTACTCATGCCTGCAGGACTGGAATGTCTCGAAAACATAGCAGTGGCTCTTGAATCGAGTATTTGCAGAATGAAAATGCATCCGCTAAAATACGCAACATAGGGCCCAACTCTGTTGTAGCACATACCAGAGAAATCAAATCGAGCAATATTTATTAACAATCACTATGGTTATTACAAAAAGCAAGTATTTGTTGACTTCCTATTATACTCTGAGCATGCTCTCACTTAATCGTAGTAACAACCCTACAAGGAGAGGACTGTGATGCCCACTTTACAGATAAAACTCAGGGTGATTCGGTGAACTGTCCATGTCGCATGGATGGTGATTAATGGATCTGGGTGGGATTCCAGTCCAGGCCCAACTGCTCCCCGCTCACCCTCCAGACCATGGCAACTGCCTTCTGCCTTTGCTGAGCACTGAACTGAAACTGTGGAGTGGAATGGTGTAGAACACAAACTCTCAAATCAGGCTTTCGGCCTGGGTTTAAATTCTGCTGACTTCTTTCTTGAACCTGTTCTTCATCTGCAAAATAGGGATAATAATACTACCTGTTTCGTAGCATAAGGATTAAATGAGATGTGGCAGGTTGAAGTAGTTTGGGATTCAGTGACTGTGAGCTTTTCCTATTGTTTCCTCACACTGAGCCAGGCTTTGCAGGATGAAAAGAAGCTAGAAACAAGAGCCTTTGGGCCCAAGTCCTCACTGACTCAAAGCCCAGAGAGGCAGGGGAATCTTGCTACCATCTTCACTCAGGCCTTTCTTCTCTAAAGGGTCCTTTTGATTTATTAGCAAGAAGCCATCTTCTGACTACAAAGGCAAGATTTCAATAATTCTCACCCGGTTCCTGGCTAAAGATGCCCAAAGAGACTTCTAAGGCAGTGATTTTCGAAGCGGGAACTTAATTCATATGCTTTGAAGAGGGGGGCTTGATGGTTGGGCAGTTTGTACTATTTTAAGTGTGAATGGACAAGCCATCCCACATGGGCAGCATGTGATGGGCCCCGGGGACTGAGCGCTTGTGAATGACGGGGCTTCCTATCGGTCCCTGCCATGTTAGAGGCCAAAACCTCTCCAGGCGTGGGGAGGCAGTCCTCTCCCCTAAGAGATTTGAAGGTGCCAAATATAAAATCAGTCACGCAAAGAGAATCTTAAGGTCATTGTACCTACTCCCCTGAGAGAGGAGAAAGGTGTTTGATGATGAAAGTAGAGGGCGCCTGGGTGGCTCGGTCAGTTAAGCGTCTGTCTTCAACTCAGGTCATGAATCCAGGGTCCTGGGATTGAGTCCCGCATCCGGCTCCCTGCTCAGCGAGGAGTCTGCTTCTCCCTCTCCCCCTCCCCATCCCCTCTGCTCTTACACACACACACTCTCTCTCTCAAATAAAATGTTAAAAAAAAAAGAAAGAAAGTAGAGCTGAACCCTCACTTGAAACTGCCTGATCTAAATGGGAAACTGCCACGGAGTGGATGGATGTCCACCACCCTGTGTACAAAGCTATGATCCCTTTGGGGTGTCAGAATGAGACGCCCCATCCATATAGCATCCCTCATTCCCATACCTCTGGCCACCTGCTCCTTCTTCTGAGCAGAATTGTTTTCTGTCCTCTTTGAAGGAACAAATGGTCTAAGAAAGTGAATTGGAAAAATTGCTCCTGGCCCACAGTCCCCTCCCCGGGCCCCCATGGCAGATCTTCGTGGGGGCTCTATGATGTGTATTACGAAGTCATCCCTGCAACCATCAGAGGGGGAAATTATACCTTCATCTCACAGATGAGATTTGGGTTAAAAAACGCTTAGTGCTGCACAAGGTCATACACCTGCTAAGTGACAGATTTGACTCACCGAGCTCCTCACCATAGAGTCCCCTTCTCTCATGCCCAAGATGCTGAGCTCCTTGGCCCGGGCTGCAGCCCACGCACTGCCGGTGTCTGGAGCTCCCAGGGGAGTGTGATGGGCTGCCAAGGTCGGCCACCACCACACTGCATCAGCCCTGCTAGAAGTCCACAAGTGGGGTTTTCATTCCATCTCGCGTCACAGATTCCTTGGTGGAGTGCGGGAAGCTGTGGCTCTCCCTATAGAAAAATACATTTATACACAAAAAGTTTCATACAATTTCAGGTAATTATGGAAATTCTGAAGCTTCTGCATGGATCCCCCAACAGTTATGAACTCAGATTAAGGTCAAGTCTGTAAATCCTTGCTTCCAACTCCTTGGCCATACATGGGAGTTAGCTGGGAGCCCTTAAACAATTTGTTTTCTTCCTACTGACTCAGAATTGCTGGATCTGTAGTCCTGGCGAATGTTCCCAGTCAATTTGTATACATCCAACCAGTCTTTGGACCGGTTTTGGGGAAGCAGCTCTCTAAATGATGCCCATCCAATGGGTCAGAATTCATTTCTGTCACCTCTACCTATATAATGTTAGACAAGTTGCTTAACCTCTCAAACTTTCTCCTTTCTCTTCCATAAAATGAGAATAACAATAATAGCCCCCACTTCCTAAAGTTGATATAGGATTAAATCAAATATTCCATATAAGAGTTTATCATAGTGCCTGGTACAGAAGTACTGAATAAACAGTAATGTATCACTGATTGCATGGTATTATTATTTATCATCAATGTAATTAATCTCTGTAAATGGTCTCTTGGTGATAGGATTGGGAACAGAGTCTAATTTCTAGTAGACTGTCAACAAAAATACATGAAAGAAAGGAAAAAATTCAAAGTTTATTAAGCATCAAGAATAACAGACAGATAAAGGTTTGGACTTAACAGCATAAATACCACCAATATCATGGTGTAACAATTAAACTGACCTCATGTGAATCTGTACCTGTTTAACAGATGCAGTCTTTGCGGTGTTGCCAAAAGGATAATGGTTATGGTTATTGTTATGTTCGGTAAGGTGCTCCCAAATTAAAGATGTTATGATTTGACTTAAATATTCACACACACATACACACACTTGGCCCACTGCAAAATCTACTGACTTCAATTGCTAAGTTCAATTCAATCAAGATCTAGGATAAGGCTTTGCTCATTTTTAAAGTGACATTATTAATTGTAGAGAAAAGCAGGAAGAGACTGCAACCTCTCCAGCGAGGCCCAGGAGCCCTCGGCAGGTAGCTGACACACCAGGAACAGAAGAAGTCTACCACATGCGCAGTCTCCCATCACCTGCAGCTTGCTGACCCTGGGTTAAATCCCGGCCTCTGCACTCCACTCAGGCAAACAGGCCAAGCCAGCCTGCCTTGGGATTGCTCCAATCAACTCTGCTAAAATGTGAGTTTTCCTAAGAGGAACATTAGGGGGAAAATTAGATAAACTACCAGAAAAAAACAAGCATAACTGCATTTTACAGAATGCCCATTGTTTTATTTGGTTGGGGGGGGGCAGAGGAAAGGGGCTCCACCTAGAGACCCTTCCAAAATCAGACCCAAGAGCTTTTAAATGCACCTTTAGAATTATTGTGTGTTCCATGGGGCTCCTGGGTGGCTCAGTCAGTTAAACGTCTGCCTTCGGCTCAGGTCATGATCCCGGGGTCCTGGGATCGAGCCCCACATCAGGCTCCCTGCTCAGCAGGGAGTCTGCTTCTCCCTCTGACCCTCCTCCCTCTCATGCTCTCTCTCACTCACTCTCTCTCTCAAAGAAATAAATAAAATCTTTGAAAAAAAATAGAATTATTGTGTGTTCCCTCACAAAAGCAGTGATGACTCACCGGAGGAAACTGTGGGTTATCTAATACAGCACCCTACCCACCCAGATCCCATCCACACTCTCCTGGAACCAACAGTCATTCTGCTTTGAGGGATGGCTTCACACAGACCTGTCGCACTGGGAGATGAAAGGCCCATCGCAGTCTTGCCCACTGGGTGTTCTGAATGGTCAGAAGGTGGCCACTGTCTCAAAAGGAGGAAACAATCTCACACGGCCCTCCCACCCCCTCCCTACAGCCTCAAGTGGCACGAGCAGCAGGCCAGGCCTGGCTGATCAGTTTTTGCCTTCCTCAGCAAGTCTAGTCCACAGAAACGATAGCATGACCTTGTCAGGAAGTCCTGGGGCGCTCCTTCCAAATTGTGTCTAAATGATGTTGGCATGATATGATTTGGATTCATTTTTAATGGCCAAGTAATTAATCTCTGAAAGATGCTTATGATGAAAAGGTGAAAAATGACAACAGGATTTTTAATAGCTGCAGTCTGCAGAACTCATTTGACCCTGGTTGATCTGAGTCATTCCAGATCGGGCCATGGCTTCCCACGTCATTTAGCAGAACTGCCTTATTTACTAGTTAATTGCCCTAGACAGAAAGCAGGGAGTCCAGGAATGCTTGTTCACGTGTGTGGTGACAATGACCTACATAGAAGGCATGCGTACAGACTCCAAAGTTTCTTAAATTTTAAGACGAGGTAGGTTTTCTGAAACCTTTCCTGGCACACCAAAAGATGAGTTTTATTAATTATCTTTTTGTTTCTTCTGCAGAGAACATTTGCGATCCTCATTTGATACAAACCACCTAATTCCAAGAACTCAATTCCAGTCCTCAAATGTACTTTTCTCAGTTACCATTTCATACGGCAGTGAACTTGGATAGTCCACAGTGCATTGCTTCTCCACTTAAAGATACTGCTGGTCTTTGTTTTAGTAACAACTGCCACTTAATAATTTCGCGGTTATTGGTCTTTTTACCTATAAAACGCCAACTTTGCACATCCACCTGTGTCTCTTACTGAATACTGCTTACTCGGTTCTGCTGGAGAACTTGGCCAAAGGTCTTACTTATTTCACTAGTTGTATACCTGAACAATGCATTTTGATTCTAACGCTCTCCCACGTCAGCTGTCAGCCGTGGCCTGGGACAAAATGAATACCTAGGAGGGATATCCTGCTGGTCAGGTTTCCCAAGACTAAGACACTGTGACAGAAGCTTTGCTGGTGGACTGACCAGGAGACCACCAGGTCATTAAAGAATTAGATACTCTAGAGGCAGGAGACTAGAAAATCCCATTGATGAAAGGGTGTTTTAATCTAGCACAAATTATTTCTTTGCAATAACAGCAGAATCTCTTGACATTACACAACTTTGTGAAACAAAAGAACAATCATCTTTGAAGTCAAAACACCTATCAAATTAGAAATCATACACTTAACACTGATATCAACCTTAAATTGCATAAGACGCACGTGCCCACAGAGGAGAACAGAATTGTTTGGGGTGCTTGCAGTGATATTTCATTCCAGGAACTTGTAACTTTGAAGTGAACATTTTCGTGGCAGATGCTTTTCCTAAAAAAACACTGTATCATCCAATAAATATTTGACTAACATCCACTTTGTGCTTTTGGGTGACGTTAACTGACTTCTTTCTGAGACCTAATAGGAAACAAGAAAGCTCCTTCTATATTTTAGAGCAGGATTCGTCACACCAAGCTTCGATACTGTCATAAAATTTTAATTTAAAGCAAAAAACATGCTGATGTATCAGTGATAGGCTTAAAATATTAAAGACTTCAAAAACCCCCAAGTGCTTCTTCTCTGTACAACATTGATGAATATATATCTTTGCTATATAATTTTAAAACATGGAATAGTTTTCCTTTTCTCTTTGCTATATATAATATATGTCTTCCAAAATACATTGTCAGTATTTATATCTGAAAAATACTGTACAAAAAAGAACTTCCTATAATTACTCTGTATAAACATTAAACAATTTAATAATCTCTCCTTTTGGTCTATAGTAAACATTTAAATTGATTGGATTAACCACAGTTTGTGACAACACCCTCCTCTTCTGAGATACACCAGTGTCTTTTACATTCATTTTTCAGAAGTCCACTTTATAAGAGCACATACGTTCAAAAAGCAAACAGAAAATAAGGAACATAAGCTCCAGAATCATTAATTTATGAAGCATTCAAAAATGACACCACTAGGAAAAAGGGTCTTACAAAACATCAACTTATTAACTTAATTAACTGATTTTTAAAAACAGCAAGGTGTAATTCACAAAAATATATATATTACAAAAAATGGGGGAAACTGAATCTTAAGTAATTGTTTTGGGTATCAAGAGGGATATGGAAAAAGGTAAACTAGAAAAGGGGGAGGGTGGAGGGACGGGGGAGGGGAGAAAACAAAACCGAACAGATCAAAGTCAAAAGTTGTTCCAAGATGCACTTGGTTTTGGCTCCTACACTGATAAATTAACCCCTCGTTCTGAGACCTGGCATTTCCCTCTGCTTCCCTGTCCTGGGGATGTTCTGGGCATGCTCAAATGCATTACTGTAATTTTTGTGTTGTAAAAGACAGTGAAATTCTTAGGTAGGGAACATATCCTATGTCCACTAGTAATACTCAGGCAGCATGCTCTAGCGTACAGTAGGATTATTGCTTTAGGTACAGACAGTGCAAAAACACACTCTGTGTTCTAGAATAGTACTCTTACTTATCTGGGGTTGGTAGAATTAAAAGGAAACTTAGTAGATAGCAGTAAGTAAATATGGGATCTAGTAAATCTAAACAGCACTTTAAATTTGTAGACAATTATCACCAAAACTGAAAATATGAGGAAAGCAACCTATAACAGAGAGAGAGCGAGAGCTGCAGTGTAGTGCTAAGTGATTTTTGCGCACCTTATTAGCATGGTAACTTACAGATTAAACAGAAACAAGAGCTCGTAGTCTTGACAACCGAGATCTACTAGTTTACCAGGGCCCTGCTTGATGAAGCCGGGCAGAGGGTCCTGGAAGAGTAGGTGGGAGTCACCCGGAAGCGACGCTGGAAGGGGCAGGACTGGTAAAGGAGGGAGGGGCAGGAGACCCCACGGGTGTGTGTGTGGGGTGTCTCCTCAGTCCAGTAAAAACACGGCACCTTTCTTTTTCAGAACTGAAAGACAATGAGAGGGCTACCTTAACATGGCAAGTGCAAAGGCACGCACGCGCGCCGCGGACCATACGGGAGCACGCGCACGCGCGCGCACGTACATCCGAACGTGAGTCAGTTGTGTTTACGCCTCTGGTAAAGTGCTGATGTCAGAAAGGTTGCTTCGGGTGTGGTGCTATCAGGCGGGAAACACATCGTCCATCTATTCGAAAGCCAGCCCACAAAACTGCCTCCTACAGGGGCCCGTGCCGGGCCTCGTACTTGGCAAGTATGTTCTTGCATTTGCCCAGCTCCTTCCGCAAGTCAGCCACCTCCTGGCGCAGGGCCGAGTTCTCCTTCTCCAGGAAGGACGCCCGGATTGCAATCTGGTTCTCCTTCAGCCTCCGGGCGTCGCGGGAGCGCTTGGCTGCCATGTTGTTCTTCCTGCGCCGGGCCCAGTACTTGTCGTCCTGCTCATTAGTCACAGGGGGAAGGAAACAAGACGTTAGATTTCAGCCGCGGAGGGGCTAGGGGTGGCGCCCGGGCACCAGGGACCCAAGCATCTCACCTTGCGTCTCCTTCCCGGACCGTCTGTGAGAGTCTGTCTGACAGCGTGGCCTGTGCGCCGTGGCTTCCCTCCCGCGGCAAGGATGCACCTGTCACCGCGCGCCCCGCCTTCCTCTCTGCCCGACAAGGGGACCCCAGAGGCTGCATGAAAGCAAGTAGCTCACTTCACACCCTAAACTACCTTCAGATCTCTCTGCGTTCTTTGATGAAAATCTTATTTATTTTTTTGATGAAAATCTTATTTTAACCCTTTCCTTCCATGGGTGCTCGAATGGTTGTTGGTAGAAGTCCACACGATATTGTTGCAAGGTGACTTGGCAATGTCTATCAGCTGTTGAAATGCACTACCACTGATAGAGCAACTCCCCTTCTAGGATCTCAGCCTCCACCCATCTGCACATGTGTGCACACAGACATGGACAGAGAATTTTTACTGTGGCATTGTTTCTAATAGAAAGAGCTAGGGGGAAACTAATCAGTAGGAGATTTAAAAACTACATGATGGTGGAGTCATACAAAAGGATACTCGGCAGCTGTTACAAATAATTATCCAGCTGAACCAAAAAGATGTTCATGATAAACCACTACGTGGGTGGAAACAAATGCAATTTGCTGATAAATATGTATGGTGCCTCATCCCACTTTAGTTAAAAAATCATAATATTGTATATTCATAGAAAGAGGCCCAGAAGGATTTATACCAAACTATTGAAAGTGGTGCCTCTACAAGGGGAATTGGAGGAGGGATGCCAAGGAGAAAGGTAAGAGCTTTCACCTTTTCTATCTTTCTGATGTATGTCTTGGTAATTGAAAACAGAAATTAAAAAAAAAAAACCTTCCACCTGCCACTGATCAATATGCTCATATTGGTGGCTAGCATTTAAATAATTTACTCTAATTTCTTGTTGAACTCTTCTCTAGGCCTTAATTCGCCTGGGTACTACTTAAATGTGCATCGTGTCTTTTCCCCCCTCATCATTGCTCCATCTGCCAAAAGAAAGGAAAACTTTCTGAGGAAGACTAGGAAATGTAAATCTTCTTTTAGGTCTTACCAATTCATCTATGGTGCCAGCTGGTGTGTTTTGCAACCCTTTCTCTTCAACGACTTGCAACAGCAAATCCCTCCATCCCAGCTAGGCCAATCCTTCCAGTTACGCAGTTATAGGTCACCCAGAATAGGTGGGATGAGGCCAGTTCTTACCCTCCCCCAAGACTGCAAGGGGCAGCTGGCTTTGGAGGAGGTCACATGGGTTGGGACCAAGGCTACAAGGAAGGGCCAAGGTCAGTGGTGCACCCCATACCCGCCCATTACCCTGGGCAAACGTGTGCCCTGCACGGAGACAGGAAGCAGGAGAGAGTGCACACGTGCAGGTACCTTCTGCCCGCCATTCAGTCTGATACCAGTACCTTATTCATAAAGCACTCCCAGCCTTCTACAGGTTTCATAATAATATGTAACAAAGTGGAAAAAGTGATCTTCCCAATAGCTGGCACTAGCATCCTTCTTTTAGACAAGAAGGCTGTGCTTTGAAGAATAGCTGGATAAGTCAGCTCGGGGCAGGTGTGCTGTGGCCATTGGTGAGATTTGTCGTCTGTGCTTGAGAAAGGGGGCAGGGAATTGAAGGAAGGGGGGAGAGGCCAGGCCAGCTGGATGAGGTGAGCTGGGAGGAGCAAAGAGAGAGTCAAATGACTCCAGAGAGGTAGGAGGACCGATGGCAGCTGTTTGGTTACTTTGATGTAAGGCCCAATTCCAACCCCCCCCCCCTCGATAGTCTGGGTAAATCTACCACAGTCCATGTTCCTTAAGTGTGTGGTTTCCAAGATGATTCAAAAGAGGAGCTTAGAATGTATCAGAACCTGACCCAGGGGACCAGGAGCCCGGGAGGTAAAGAAGCGCATGAGCATGAGCCCCTGGGAGATGGCAGAGGCTGGGGGCAGGGTGGAGGGAAGAGAAGGGGGGTGTACTGCCATGGGCCCTGGACTTAGAGGTGCGCGACTGGGTGTTAAGGACCAGGGGAACCAGCAGCTGACCTCAGGGTAACAACCAACTTTTCTCTTAGAGCTCTTCTCACTTCTAAGATATTTTCATTTCCCAGCCTCACCTGTCCACATAAGCAGGGGAGCTAGGAAAGGTGTAGAATGGGGACCATCTCAGGTGGAAGGGGAGCTGGGAGGAGGGGTGGAGCTGAGGACACAGAAGGCAGGAATGAATGATGGAAGGAGGATTGCCCTGGACCAGAAACGCAGCTTGCCCCCCTTTGTTACCGTGGAATGGTTGGGGGAGGGGGAAGCAGGCTATTGAGTGGGGCTGACAAATCTGGCACTACGTTCCTGTCCTCTTCTCCTCTATGCCAGGGCCACCTGGCTACCTGGTTACCCCAGGTAACCCAGCAAGGGCCCACCCCATCCTGCCCCATCATCTTCCCAAAGTCTCGTGTTCCACACTGCCTCCCCCACAAGTCAACGATCCCTTTTTCTTGCCAGACTAGAAGTTCCCTGAGAGTAGGAACAATGTCAGTTCTGGCTCACCTCTCTATAGTCCCAGGGCTTGGAACACACAGGCGTTTGAAAAGTATTCATCAAGTGAACGAATGAACAGTTACAAGTATGAAGACATCAAGGTGATTAAACTGATTCTCAGCTAGGAATCCCAGGACCAATACTGCTTACTTCTCCCAGGAAATGCGTGGTAACCCAAACGAATGGTTCCAGGGAGGGTTTAGGCAGCTGTGGGGAAGACCATTTCTTGGGGGGCCGTTTCGCTTGACTGGTGTGCTCGTGCAATGCTGGGGGCCACAAACACCTCTCCCACCCACTCCAGCTCAGTCCTCTCTGCCAGAAGGAGAACTGTGTTACAGCTCTGCTTTTTGCTTCCACATGAGATCACGGTCTGTGGCCTGAGGTTTCCTTCACACCTGAAGACATCCAAGGACATTTGGAGGAGAATGTTCCTGCCTGCTACCCACCTGCCATGGGAAAAGGTCAGACCCAGCCGTGACAGGAGTACTATGCGTAATTCCAGCACACAGTTTTCCCATGGCCTCTCGGTTGCCAGGGTGACCTGGGTTATTCAGTAAGCCTGCTCTTTGCTTTGAACTTGTAAACCTGAAGACTCTGGGAAGGTCTGGCTGCAAGTTAGAGCTACTACTCAGGATCATCCTTCCAAACTCCTCTCTGTTCAAAAGCAGACCCATGCTGCACGGCTCCCCAGTTGAGTTGAAGACATGAGCTCTAGGACACACGCAGGATCAGATGGCTAAGCCGAGGAAAAGCATCCAGTTGAAAGGAGAGACTCAGCTGCCCAGGACCTGATCGCCTGGCTCTTTCTTAGCCTCTCGTAGTCTGACCACCAGTTCCCAGACTCATTTAGGTTTCACGGTATGTCTACTATGAACTTTACTCTTCGGATTCTTAGGGTGACAGCTACTGGTGACAGCCAACATACTGCAGTGACACTTCTGGAAACCGGAAGACTCGGGGACGAGGCCTTCCACGAACCAGCAGGGTTCACCTTACTTCACCTCTCTCCCTGCTCCATTTCCTCAACTGCAAAACAGTAATTTTGGTCTAAGGAACCCCTGAAGTCCCTTTCAGCCTGACATTTGATGAGTCTGCCTCACTCAAGATAATCTCGGGTACGTAGATAACAGCAGTGATTTCAATCTGCTGATTTCCTTTTCCCCCAGTGCTCTTTCTAGATAGCATAAACAGGTAACTGGTCTAAATCGGTTCCGGGACCATGTTCCAAACTCCCATGTGCCCAGCCTACAAGTGATTCTCCATCCACACCACAGTTTTGGGAAATGGTGGTCAGAAGCTAGAAAAAGGCTAATTATGCCTGATTTCAAGGCCTCGAATACATACAATCATATCTCTATTGTCTATATGATTGGAAGGAACCATAAAGACAAAAAATTCTAAGCCATGACTAATCAAAAATGGTTCTATTTTGGGAGTAGTGGACATGGCATAGTTTTGGAAAGAATGCTCTTCCTAATTATTGTTAAATGTGTCAGATTAATTTTGTTTCAAGTTGTATCAGACTTTGTAAGGTAAATCTCTTTTCCTTTCTAAATAATGTGTCCCCTCAATGTAGCAGAAAACAACCAACCTGGAATTAACCTTTTCTTGAGATATTCAAGTGATCATTATTTAAGACACAGAGTAAACATTACATATAAATATGTAAGGGAACCCACCAGCTTCCTTAAGAAAATCCCACCCAGGTCATCCGAGGACAGAGATCCTATCTCTGGTTGTTACTCCCTGGGGTCTATAAGGCAAAGGCAGCAATTGATTATCAATCAATTTCCCAAGGGAAGGTAACCCTTGAAGGACTTCATGGTCCAGATGTCCTTTGCAAATAATTTCCTTTCTCTTTCCAACCCTGAAAGATTTTGGTTTGATTTTATTGGGGTTTCACAGGCTTCCCTGCAGATAGTACCAGGTTTGTTTCCTTCATGGGTTGTAAATCATTCCAACATTTTATTGCTTCTCCTTATTTCTGTGCTATATCAAGACATGAAAGGCATATTTCAGAAGACACCCAGGGAGAAAGCAACTTGCCTAGAGTCACATGCCAAGAAATGGGATCAGAAATCACAAGTCCTTTGTTCACTGGCTTGTGTGATCTTCCTGGAGGTCACGCTTTTTATCTGCCTCTTGATCCCACCCTCCACGTGCCCAAAGCCTGATGACCAGTTCCAATTTACCTTCAGATCCTCGGGGATGAAGACCTTGCGTGCTTTCTTGATCATGGGCTGTGGCTTCAGTTCTTCCTCAGAGAACTTGCGTTTGCGAGGGTCAAACATTTCCTGGCCAGGGATGCTGGAGAGGGCGAGGTCTGCTGGGTCTGGCTCATAACCCACCGGGACCTGGATGGTGTCAGGATCGATGGGACTTGGTGTATTGCGGTTTCCTGGCAACAGCTGACCTGGAACAAGGTGAGAGCTTTCATTCAAGAACACCACGGGAGCCCCATCAGACAACTACTTCATGCAACTCCAGGAAGAGTGGCAAGAGTCTTCGACTTACTAAACGACTAACATTGCTTATTTTATTCATTCTCGTCATGTTACTGAGAACACAGCAGGCTGAATGTGACTTGACTCATGTCAGGTCAGGCAAAACAAAGACCCACGCACATGTTTGCAAATGAAATAAAAAAAAAAAATACATGCTTTCATTCTTTCCTATAACACATGCATGAAGCACCAACTATGGGCCAGGTGCTCTGATTTTACCTTTCAGGTGTTTTCCAGGTGAGTCAAGGAATCAGACCCATAACCAGTCTGTTCGGATACAGTACAGGGGCAGGGACAGAAGTAAACCTCACTTGCTTCCGGAGCGTGGGGGTCAGTACTTAACACAGAGGAGGTTTGGGACACTTTCTAGAGGTGACATTTGGTGTAGTTGCGACTTGAGACAAATAGTAATTGGAAAAAAAGGTAATCCAGGGACAGAAACTAGCTGGAGGGTGATCGTTGCAAGGTGCCACAGCGGTGTTGGGTAGCCGCAGCACTGGCTCAGAGTGGAGAGAGGCACAATGCAGGAGAGGCGGTCAGGAGGGCGTGCAGTGGGGATACTAGACCAGGCCCTGAATGTCACCGAAGGATTCTGAGCTCCGAAGGGACGAGCAGAGCTCAAGTTTGGAAAGAGGGCTCAGGCAGCGTGAGGAACGGCCTGAAGGGGGCACGGCTGGAGATGGGAGCTCGGCATCCAGGCTGCTGTGATGATCCCGCATTCAGCAGCAGTCGCAGTGGGGACAGTGGGAAGAGGGCGGGTCCAAGAAGTATTTCACAAATTAGAAAGGACACACCGGGGAGGACCTGACTTCCACGTGAGGGTTCTGCAGGCCCGACTGCTGAAACGCACAAACATGGTCCCCCGAATAACAGGATGTGTCCTCCCGGTGAAAGTGAACTCAATAACAGCCCGTGATGTTGACGTGGGCGGCTCTGAATCTTAACTTCTAATTGCCTCTGAATTTTACAATTGCTCCTTTCACACCCAGAGAATAAACGAGAGGAGACAGCCTGGCGGTGTTTGGCACGCCGCTCCCCCCTCTCCTCACTGCTAATGGCTGGACGTGTGAAACTTCCTTCAGGTTTCATTAAAACCTTCCCCAGGTCGAAGCATGAAGCCACTGGCTCCCGTTCTAGCTGAACCGTAAAACCACGCTCATTTGTTTTCTGGAAAGGCCTGGTGGGGAGCCTGCGGAATGAATGTTCGGGGTGACCTCTGAGGTCCTCCCTCCGCTTTGAGCTCTCTTTGTATCCTGCTTGCCAAAGAGGAAGAGCTGGGCCCCTGAGGCATTGGCAGAGGACAGAGATTTCTCATTAGCCAAGCTGCCGCTCAGCGACGGCTTCTAGAGACTGCTGGGTTCGGTATTGGACGGTGTCAAGCTAGATTTGATCTTGTGCCTCTTGACATTGCCTCAGACAATGAGCCATATCTGAGTCAAATGGGGATTTTATTTTCCCTTTAGAAATTCTCTTTGAACTTAGTAACAAAGCTCCCCAATGCTCTATCGCTCCCGGCACCGCTCCTCCACCACCTCCCCCACAACCCAGGCACACGCCCAGGCATATGCACCCTCTCCTACCCTCTGGAAGCATCTCGTAATTAATATTTCCCAAACCTAATTGCTCTAAGTTACTTCAGAATTTTGTAATGATGCTATATGGCAGTGTTCTTCTTTATTGCTTTATAAATGTTAAACTTGACACACACACACACACACACCCCTCCTCTAATGGACAACATGGCCTTTCATGTTTTATCTACTTTATACTCACCCCACTCCTCGCCGTGGTACCTACTTCAGAGGTCAGCGTCTACAAAGAGTACTTCTCATTTAACAGTGGCCCTCTGAGACCCTGGGTTCTGACATTCATTCGTGGGCATTCTAACAATAACATTGCACATTCAGGCAGAACCTTTCTTGGCATTCTTTCTCTCCAGCCCTTTCTTCCATGGAAGTAGGTCAGGCCTACCTGCAAAATGCAGAAAACCGAACTGGACCATAGACGAGGTGAGTGGCTTCCCCCGGGTCAGACAGCTAATGGCAACAGACCCAAGCAAACCTGAGAAACACAACCAGGTCCTCTTCCTCCCCAAAGATACCCTCGTGCCATCTTGTTCATCTATATTTTCTAAAGAGTGGACTCTGCTGGACTCACTTTTCCCCCCTTCATCCCAAAATGTCAAAGGTGCCACTGGGTCATGGAAAGGAGGATCTTTATTATTTTGTCCTACTTTTGTGGATTTTCAGAATTTTAGTGGAATTGAATTTTCAACCTAAGAATGTATCATTACATAAATTTTGTAAAGTACCAAAGATGTTCATTGCAAAATTTCAACAAATGCAGAAATGTGTCAAGAAGTGCTCCTCTCCCCTGTCCCCAATCTATCTTGCCTCTCTTCCCAGGAGTGGCTGCCCTTAACTGCTTGGTTTGAACCTTAGTTTTTACACATAAATGATTTAACCCAAATAGGATTATATTACCCACATATCTTAAATTACTTTTTCAATATACCATATACAATTTCCCATGTTAGTACAGATAGAACTACTTTGTTCTTTTTAAAGGATGAATAGTACTGAGGCACTGGGTGGCTCAGTCGGTTAAGTGTCTGCCTTTGGCTCAGGTCATGAACTCGGGGTCCTGGGATTGAGCCCCACATTGGGCCCCCTGCTCAGCAGGGAGTCTGCTTCTCCTTCTCCCTCTGTGATCTCTCTTGCTCACTCTCTCAAAAATAAATAAAATTTTTTTTGAAATTTAAAAAATTTTTTATTTATTTGAGAGAGAGAGTATGCACCCCATGTGCAAGAGAGTGACCATGAACGAGGTGGGGGCAGAGGGAGAACCAGACTCCCTGCCAAGCAGGGAGCCACCTAGGCGCCCAATAAATAAAAATCTTAAAAAAAAAAAAAAGGTGAGTAGTATTTACCTACTTATTCCCAACTGATGGATTTTTAGGTGAGTATTTTTGTAGAAGAGATTCCTAGAAGTGGGGCTTCTCATCCAAAAGGTATGTACATTTTATATTTATAACTGTACTGCTAAATTGTTGTAGCTATTTACACTTATACCAACATTTATGAGTGCATTTCTGCACAGTATTAATTTTTAAAATGTTGTCAGTCTGACAGACACAAATATCACTATTGTTTTAATTTGCATTTCCCTTATTACTAGTGAGACTGAACATCTCAACTATTTTTTATTTTTTAAGATTTTATTTATTTATTCGAGAGAGAGAGAGAGAGACAGTAAGAGAGGGAACACAAGCAGAGGGAGTGGGAGAGGGAGAAGCAGGCTTCCCGCAGAGCAGGGAGCCTGATGTGGGGCTTGATCCCAGGACCATGGGATCATGACTTGAGTGGAAGGCAGATGCTTAACAACTGAGGCACCCCTGAGCATCTCAACTATTTATCGAGTATTTACTTCTATTGCTATGCACTACCTCTTCCTGTCTTTTGCTCTCTTTTAAGTGGATTTTGTGGCTTACTCATTTGTAAGAACTCTTTATAGATTGGATATGATCCTTTCATCTGATTTATCTACAGAAAATATTTTCTCCCAGACTCTTGTTTTCTAACTTTGCTTACAGAGTTCTCCACTATTGGCAAGACCTTACATTGTAATGTAGTAATATCTTGAAATCTTCTCCTTTATGGCTTCTAACTTATCTTCTACCCAAAAATTATATTATATATGCACACATATGTATACATCTCTCTCTTTATGTAATATATATATTTATATATGTATATTATTCTATGCTTTTCTCTAATACAACTATAATGGATTTGTATTTTTAGAATTGTGAGTCACCTAGGATTTAGTTTCGTGTATAATATAAGCAAGGAATTTTACTTAATGTTTTCTAAATGTCTTAATATAATGATATCAATAAGGCTTGATATTTGACAAGGCAAGTTCTGCATCCCTTACTGTTCTTTTTAGAAAATTTTCTTTGGTATTCTTTTTTTTTTAAATAAAGTTTCCTTTTTTTTTTTTTTTTAAAGATTTTATTTATTTATTTGTCTGAGAGAGAGAACATACAAGCAAGGGAACCAGCAGGCAGAGGGAGAAGCAGGCTCCCTGCTGAGCCAGGAGTCCGATGTGGGACTTGATCCCAGGACCTGAGCCGAAGGCAGACGTTTAACCAACTGAGCCACCCAGGCATCCCTGAAAAATTTTCTTTGGTATTCTTATACTCTTTAAGATGAATTCCAGAATATACCAATTAAGTTATATTTAAAATTATTATTGAGATTTTCGTCAGGTTTTTCTTTTGAGATTTCTGAATGAAGATTGCATGAAAGCTATGAGTTGATTTGGGGACAAACGAGGTTTTTAAAATATTGAGTATACCCATAGTATAACTGTCCATTTTTATTTTTATTTTTTTGGCCTTTCTCTCACTTCTAGCAGTTAAGGCTTATAGTTTTCTTCATCTTAACTATTCACATTTTTTGCTAGGTATATCTCTTAAACATTTTATAGTTCATTCCTAGTGTAAATTTTCCAGGATACTTCCTAATTGGTTATTGCCGGCATCGAGGAACTACTGGTTTTAAAATGCTGGGTTTATAACCAGCCACTTTACTCTCTTATTAGTCCTAATTGCTCTAGCATTGCCAACTTGGTTTTCTACAAGAAAACTAACATAATCTTGTCTGCTGCCTCTAGGGACAATTGTTGCTTCCTTTCCGTGTTGATAATTCCTGCTTTTATAAAACCTCACTGCATTAGGGTGCCTGGGTGGCTCAGTTGGTTGAGTGACTGCCTTCAGCTCAGGTCGTGATTCCGGAGTCCTGGGATCGAGTCCCACATCGGGCTCCCAGCTCCGCGGGGAGTCTGCTTCTCCCTCTGACCTTCTCTCCTCTCATACTCTCTCTCACTTTCTCTCTCTCTCAAATAAATAAATAAAATAAAATCTTAAAAAAAAAAAACAACTCACTGCATTAGCTAGGCTCTACAAGACAAGGAGGAGTAACACAGGTAAAGACTGGTGATTGTTGCTTGTCCCAGCCTTTAATGGAAAAGGTTTTAATACTTCCTAGGAAGTGTTTGAGAATGAAGGTTTATTTTCTAGCGACCTAACAGGTGCAGTCTGACAAACTAAGGCAGCTCCAACATATTGTACTGAGAGTTCTTTTTTTTTTTAAATCAGAAACGGTGCATTACATTTCCTCAAATGCCTTTTTAGAATCTGTTGAGATGATCGTGTGGTTTTCTCCTGTATTTGTTAAGTCTGAGCCTGGGGTTTCTCCAAGGCTTGCTTTGAAAGATCCGGGGTACACAAGATCCACCCCATGATGTAGACTGCAATTTGCAGGCACACTGTTTTCTTCTTTTTAAAAACATCTTGATGAAAGTCACTTCCAAAAGGGCCAGGGAGGATTTCTGGAGGAAAGGGTGGAACAAAAGAACTGAAATCTGGAGGAAGATTAGAAATTACCTTCAAACCCAGAACTGGCCTCCACTTTTGTCACAGATTAACCATGACTAAACCTCCAAATAGTATAGCCGGAGATGGGCGATTTCTTATATGCTTTAACAAGAAGTAAGCACCTTGTGTTCAATTAGCCGACTGGCTAGAAGTCACCAGTGAATAGGGACAGCAGGATCTGTGTCCCGGGTCCTGACCTCTTTCCAAGTCAATGGTCTGTTCAATTTATGGCGGCACCAAAGTGATACTAAGTCCTAGCTGTAGCTGCTAGTTCATCCTCAAGGCTAATTGCAACACCTCCAACCTTTTGGTTGTGCTTCTTGTTCAGGCGGTCAAGTAAACCAAACCTTAGATCTGCGGCAGTCATGTCAGGACAGATAATACTCCCGTGTTTATCACAGGCGAGCATTATTCTCCATAAAGGATGGCTGAGGAAAGAGAAAGTAATCTGGTTTTGGCTGGAGGGTTCTCTATTAGCACTGATAGGTGAACTTGCTTGTGATTCAAAGACTGTTCCCTGAGCTTGGTCCATGGTCTCTGCTCCCCATAACCAGTTTGTGGTCCATTGGCTTGCCATCACCTTCTGGACCCTGGATGGCCATAAACTGATTTGAAATTGCACCATTTACCCTCTTCGCACCCACTGCTTTCAGAAGAAAACCGCCATCAGGGGATGACAGCCTATTTTGCGACAAAACACCCCTGCCTCTGAGAAGCCTTTCCTTTACAAGGAGCCAATTAACTTGGAGGAACGTAGTAACACTAGCGAGTCCCTAAAGAGCGCTCACGATATGTACAGGGATTAAATAAAAATCTCACAAGTACCTCCGAAGGATATGGGCTTTGTGGACCCTGAGGCCAATTAGCCTATCTCTGTTCTGACGGCAGGAACGTGTTCTCTTGTTCATCAGGCAAGTCTGCAAAAGCAGCTGCATCCTAATGGTCAAAGGCCTCACCCTCCCCTCCACCCATGTTCTGTTCCATGTGGCTTTGCAGTTCCAGGCAGAGTCTGTTGCCCTACGCGTTGATTCTGGGCTGGCATTGTGACTTGCACTGGCCAACAGAATGTGACAGACATGACAGTGTCAGCTCTGAGTCTGGACCTAAAGAGACTGGGCATGCTCCGGCTTCTCTCCAGCACCCTGTCACCCCCGACGCAGGCTCGGTCCAGCCTCCTGGGGAGTGAAGGGCACATGGGCCCATGGAGCAGGCCAGTCCAGGTCAGCTCCCTCGAGACGTGAGTCCAGCCCTGCTCAGCAGAGCCACCTGACCGACCCATAGCATTTTCAGGTAAGTAAACAAGAAGCCTTCATTTGTGCATGTGACTATTTGGTAGATATAATCATAAGAACAGAGGAGTGACCTGCAAGGCTGAGCTACTGCCCACAGGGAGCTGCTTACACAATAACACTAAGAGTCTAGCAGGGTTTCGACATGCAGGGTAGTGGTTAAAGCATGAAAGGGGTCAGACTTGGGTTTGAATTCTGATTCTGCCGCCAGTATGTTATAAACTTGGGTGCTGGTGAATAAGGGACCAGAAAAAAATAACCCCCTGCATTTCCTAATAAAGTCTGTTTTAAGGAACAAGAACTCTTGGTGCCCCCCCCCCTTTTATTGCCCTCTCTGAGTTTTGGTTTCTTCATCTGCAAATGACGATTACTATGCCAGCCTCATAGGGTTGTGTGAAAAATGAATGAGATAATGTATATATAAATAAAGTACTTCACACAATGCATAGTACCTGGAAAGCACTCAATAAATGATCTAGATATATGCACAATTACACAATATAGATACTATAATCACAGATACTTAAAAAAAAAAAACGGAAGACTATGGCCCCTTGCCCAAGCCCACCCAGTCTCCCCTGAACTACCGCCACAGCCCCCTAAGGGCTCTTCTTCCTCCCGTTCGTGTCTCCACAATGCACTCTCCACGCAGCTACCAGAAGGTATTCTAAAAATGCAGACCTATGCAGGGCACTCCCCCATACCAAAACCCTCCAAAGGCTTTCCATCGCCACATATGATAACATTCAAGACTCCCCCTCACTCAATATGCTTAGCCATGCTGGCCTTCTTTCTGCTCCTCACACACCCCAGGCAGGACCCCACCCAGGCCTTTGTGCTCAGCCTTCTCTCCCCCTAAACCCTTCCTCCCCCTGCTCGCCGCCTGCCCAGTCCTTTTGCGTCATTTAGAGCGTCCTCGAGCCTGTGACTTGCCCCCGCACCCCGCCTTCCCGATTACCCAACTGATCACCTTTACAACAGTTATCTCCGTCCCAAAATCGTCTTTTGTATTTGCTTGACATGTGTGGACCGCCTCCCTCCACCAGCCCGAAAGCTCCATGGGCCAGGGACCAGCCTGTCTTGTTTGCTGCCGCAGCCCCAGCTTCTATATGGAGCCTGCCCGCAGGCAGCCCTTGGTACACACCATTGAGTAACCCGAAAGAAATACTCCCAGATCCTAACAAGGATTGTGTCGGGAAACAGGGACTATTTCCTCTTTTTTATTGTATTTTGCAAATTGTCTATAGTGAGCGTCTTTCATTTTTAAGGTCAGAAACTAAAACATTACTTTTTAAAGAATGGGCTCTGCTTCACTTTGCACATAATACTTCCAGAAGCCCGTGTGAAATGTGGTCGAGAGAAGACCACTCGAGTCCCCAGAAAAGAAGAAGGGGAAGGAGAGGAGGAGAAAGAGCAGACCAAAGAGAGACAGCAGAATGGGGCAGAAGAAGAACAGAGAGAGAATGAGAAGGAGGAATCAAGAAACTAAAGCAGGAATACAGGATGAATGAAAGAAGTGGAGGAAGGGGGGAGGGAAGGAGGGAATGTGGAAGGACAGAAGGGCATAAAAAGGAAGAGAAGGCAGAGAGAAAGAAAGAGGATGGGAAAGGAAAGGGTCAGCTGAAGACTAAAATGGAAATGCCCTTCTGGATCCCAGCTGCTGGGAATCGGACATGACGCTGACACTATTCAAGTGTCCTGAGCCTTACACGGCAGACACACGGATGTGAGGCACAAATGAATCTCTCTCTGTGTGTGTCAGATTCAGACAGGGTTCCCAGTAAGCGCTGCCCATGACTGCTGAACAGATCTACCAAAAAAGGCCCACCACAAAGATGGCTTTCAGCTAAGGAGCTTTTTGCCCGCGACTCCCTTCGCACAGTAAGACCATCCACAGAAATCTGGGCTAGGCTTGACACTGAAGGCCAGCTCGGTCCCTTACGTGGGACCATCAGTGCCCATGTCGTGCCATCCTGTGGGCTGGTAGGCGGGCGCGCCCCACCCACTGGGTGATGGCAGTCATACGGGTGGCTGACTGGGTGGGGCCCTTGCTCCCCAGCAGACCCCTGTGACAGGCCGCCTCATCTAACCCTCACCATGGCTGTGTGAAGGTGGAATTATCAGTATCCTCCTCTTCCAGATGTGGAAATAAAGAAGTGGAAACAGTTTAAGACAAGCTCAGAGATGCTAAATAATTTGCCAAAGGTTGCCCAACTAGCACATGAAACAGGGACTCCCCTCCCCATTTCTCTGACTCTGAAACCCCAGGTGTTGTTGTTGTTTTGTTTTTTAAAGATTAGCTTATTTTTAAGAGGGGAAGGGGTAGAGGGGGAGAGAATCTCAAGCAGACTCCACACTGAGCGCAGAGCCCGATGCCGGGCTCCATCTCACGACCCTGAGATCATGACCTGAGCTGAGATCAAGTGTTGGATGCTCAACCTACTGAGCCACCCCGGCACCCCTGCAACCCAAGTTTTTACCTGTGCAAATGCTCCAGAAGCAGAGGCCAGAGAGCCTAGCCCTGCATCAGTGGAAAGCGAGGGATTCTCGCTTCCCGAGAGTCCTGCGTGGGGACCTGGGCTAGGAGCCTAATGTACAACGTTCCACTGAACCATCAGCCTGCCCCCCGGGGGCAGATCATGTCCCACATTTTATGGATGAGGAGACATTTGGTCAGAGAGGCGAAACCACCTGCATCAAGTCACACAGCTAGAAATCTGGGGAAGGCAGGGTCGTCGGGTGGAGTTTGGACTCAAGTCCACTAGATCCACAGCCCATGCTTCTTCTACTCTGCTTTCGTCTCAGAAAAGCAGGCAAAGATGGGGAGACCCCCCCAGCATGGGCAAGAAGCAGATGAACTCCCAAAGAGGTGGGAAGAGCCCATGGACAAAGGCCCCCAGGAAGTTATGGGCAGCCACACTTATTTCTTCTCTCCCCTCCACCACCTCTGTCCCCCTGAATGGCCAGCCTGTGCTGAGGGCATGTCTGTCTTTGACAGCGCCACTGCTGGCCACACTCAGGGCTCCCGTCCACACGATGTCTCCCTCACTGGCATCTTTAATGAGCTTCAGGATAGCCAAAGACCACGCCTCACGAAGAGAAGGGCCAGGACCCCTAGTGCCTTTGCCAATGAGCGCCTGGTCTGGGTTTGGGCAAAGAGAGACAGCTGGAACTCTGTTCTGAGGCTCAGCTCCGGCCTTTATCCCTCTGCTTTGACCTGTCCCGTGAGACAGCGCGGTTCATCAGAAAGCTGGGACAGACCTGGACACATCATGGCTTTGCCCCTAAATGGCTCTGGGGCCTGGGGCTGTTGCTGCAGCAGGCAGAGCCTTGTTCCCTCGTCTGCCAAGTGGGGCTGGATGGGGTGGGCGGCGGGGCCGGGCCTGGAGTCCACGTGTCCCTCCCGCACCCTCCCCAGCACCCGTGTCCCCCCCATGTGACCCCATGTCCAGGACAAGCACTTTGCCCTGGGATCGTGCATCAGGACCCGAAATGGCCCTGACTTGACTGGGCAGTTCCGAACTTGGCACGAGCTGGGACCGGATTAACCAGGCCTCTCATGCCGAGGCCGTTTATCATCACGCTTCTTGCCAACCGTGTCAGCAAGAAACCTGCCTGCTCGAACCGACTGAAAGGTGAAGCCAGAGGAGCTCGAGACCATAGCCTGGTGCAAGTCAGGCAAACAGGAGGCAGAACCAACGTGCCAGCTAGAGGTCAGGACACACGTGGGCCCACCAGCCTTCTCGCCGTGGCCCCTGAGACCCGGCACCCTCCACCTCCTCCCCTGTGGGCCAAGGGCCTCTCCCCATCGCCGCCACAGCACCCCAGGGTGCAGAGAAGTCAAAGATGGGCCAGAAACAAACTCGGGGCCCAAGACTGAGGCCCGAGTGAGGCGTATATCGGATCGGGCAACCCTGGCTCCTGGGGTTGGTTATGGAGGGTCATGGACAGGGAACAAGAGGCCCTGTCCTCCTCCCACACGCTCATGTCCCGCCCCCACTGTATCCCAAAGCTGGGGCGCTACAGCGGGAAAAGATCGGGTCTCCTCTGCCCATGCAGGGAATGCACGGCGGGGCGAAGACCCGGGAGCTAGAAGGTGAAATCCCAGCCACCCGCTGGCTAGCTCCAAGTCTTCAAGTCGTTTTGTGCTCCAGCTCTCCCTACTGAAAGACAGGAGGCCCAGTCCCTCCCAAAGCTGCCACAGGGGCGGTGGGAGTGGCCAAGAATGGCCATTTCAAGCCTCCCTGCCACTCCATACCCCAGAAGACCAGCAACAGGAGACACGTGGAGAGGACCGAGTGGCTACTGACGTGCAGTGTCAGACCCCTGCCGTGGGGTGCATGGTGGGGATGCCCTGCAGGCCCACCCTGTTCCGCGGATAAGCAGCAGACGGCGCTCGGCTCCCGCCTGCACTCACGGCTGTGCCTGGACCAGTCCTGCGGCACACTGCGTCCCTGCAGCCTCACCCCACCCTCCTGACAGCCCCGGGAAGTGGGCAGGACCAATGGGCATATTTTCCAAGGGAGAAAGTGAGCCACTAAGCAGTTTCCCTCGGTCCCCGTAGGATGGGGCTACTTTCTGATCGAGCAGAGAAACGAGCTCTCCCAACCTGGAGTCTATTTTCAGAGGCTCTTTCCATTTTTAATGACAGCGTGCACCACTAGCTAGAATCAGCACCACCCAGGTCCCCGGAGTCTCTTTAATTGTCTGAGTTGGTGAAAATGTGCAGGCCTCGTTGTTTGAAACCGGCAGTTTTCAAAGTGCTACCATGGCGAGTTATTAAACTGCCCATTCTCCTTGGGGCTATGTTAAATTTTTTGTTTGAATTTAGGGGACGGAGTGAAACAGGAGACCAGATAAGGGGCGAGGCTTGCCAATGCTCCCTGCGAACCCAGGAACCGGCAGCAGACACACGGCCCCCACTCACCCCAAACAACACCCTTCCTCCTCTCCCCAACCCCCACCCCAAACCAAACAAACATAGGAAGAAAAACAGGATTGTTTTAAAGCCCGAGCTTCCGGATGAACATGAATAGGATTCAGGTGTGTCTGTGGCGCTGCAGCTTCTCAAGGAGATTCACAAGAATTCTTTCCTGTGCAAGACTCCAAGCTGAGCACCCAAAAGTAAACATGCTTTTCCAGAGCCTCCTCGCCTTGGCCCGTGGCCAGGGCTCTGAGTGGCTGTCTCCTACCGAAGTTCACAGAGTCCCGGCCTGATCTGGGCGTCACTGCACATTGCCCCCAGCCTCGCCGTCACCTCCGGGCCAGGGTGTTTAGACCAAGCCCATCCTCCAAGCTCCCAGGGACCAGCAGCCTCTCACGCCTGCCAACTGTCCAGTCTCCATCTCGTCAGGCTTCAAATATCAACCACACACCTCTCATGCGGGAGGGAGAACTGAGCCATGGATCCGGGATCCCAAGAGTCTATCCCTTACAGAAACCTTAGGGAGACTCCCTGGGCTTCCCTCTGACCCCATTAAATAACAGGATGGGAGGCTGGAATGACAACAAAGGCTCATTCCAGTTCTGCCAATAAATTACCCCTGCAGCTCAGGGGAGATCTTCCCTTGAGGTTTAGATCCCCTTTCTGGGCCAGGTGCAGGCCATTCTACGGAGGACTCGGACAATTGCAAAACCTTCCTAATTCGTCTCTCTGCCGCCTGCAATCCTGTTGGCTGACACGGCCACCAGGTTACTCTTCCTAGAACATCTCCAGGATCAAAGGTAGCCAATGTCTCCCCACTGCCTCCCCGTTTAACCGCGGACAGTCAAGGACCTCCTGACTCGGGCACATGGTCCTCACCGTGTAGTCTCTGCTCAGGCCGAGCTGCTCTGGCTTGCTTCCTGGACATCCTGCTTCACGTCCTCTCTACCTCTACCTGTCCCATCACCCACTGAGGTTGAATTCAAGCCCTCCTCCTGCTGACTGCCCCACTGTTGGTGGCAAATTTTAATTTCCCTCTCACTTAGCGTCTAGATCATATTACACGAAGCACATGCCAGCCTAGAATTTTTACCAGATCAAGTCACTGTACAACTTCTAAGCAATGACCTATTCTCAGATTAGACTGGAAATCTTTTCAGGGAAAGGCCTTGCCGATGCCTTGCATAAAAGATGATTAACAAAGGCTTGCTGATTAAAACATTTGTTTGTGGGGGCGCCTGGGTGGCTCAGCGTCTGACTGTTGATTTCAGCTCACGTCATGATCTCAGGATCCTGGGATCGAGCTCTGTGTCGGGCTCCAGGCTCAGCAGGGAAGCTGCTTGAGGTTCTCCCTCCCTCTCCCTCTGCCCCTTCCCCCATGCCTTCTTTCTCTAAAATAAGTAAGTCAATCTTTAAAATAAAAACAGAAAACATTTATTTGTGTAACATTCACTGAGCACCCATGGAGCCACTATGGACGAGGCTCTGAGAATTTATGAATAAAACCCAACCCCTGGGAGCATACAAACTAGAGGCAGAAACAGTGAGCAAGCAGATGATTAGACTACACGTATGTACTAAGCGCTCTGTGAGAGCCTTGCCCAGGGAACCAAAGGTTGGAATTCAAAGGTTGATCATTAATCCAGATCCCTGCAGAGATTGCAGGGACATCAGGAATAGCTTCTCTGATGGAGCTGGCATCTTGGCGGACTCCCGAAATTGGCCGCCCAAGTCAAGGCACAAGGGGTGGCCAAGGCAGAGGGAACAGAATATGTGAAGGCATAAAGATGTGAGGAAATTCACAGGCCAGTCAGGGAACTGAATGGCTGGCACAGCAGGAGCTCAGAGGGCAGAGAGAGGGGTAGGAAGAGTGGAGACCAAAGTCTGGCTTCAGGTACTCAGATCTTAGACTCAAGGGAATAGGAGCGATGGATGAAATACTGCCGTGGCCCCCAAGTGGATGAGGGATCACAGGGGAGACTGGAAAGGAGGTGCCCCCCCCGAAATGGCAGAGGACTGAGGAGGTGCAAGAGTTATTGATGAGGCGGGTTCACTAGGAGCCAACTTGGATATGGGGAAAAGAGAAGGAGAGAGCAAGATAAACTTGTAGGTTTCTGGCCTGGACGGCTGGAAAGGAGGTGGTTACAAGTCACTGGAAACAGGAAATACAGTGAGTGAGCACATCTGAAGGAAAACACGATGTCTGGGTGTGGGCCCATCCAGTCTGGGGTGCCTGTGCATTCCCGAGGAAGAAGCCGGAGCACATGGATCTCAGCTTTGTTCACGACTCTAGGCTTCGGAAGACCAACCCTAACGACACATAGACTTAATAACCTTGAAATCCCCCCAGGAGAGGGCACTGAGCATGAAGAAAAGCAGAGAAAAGATCCTAGGGGAACACTGACATTTTAGGGACGTGTCGGGCCAGGGAGAAAAGCACTCCATGGAGGATACTTCAGAGAGCCCAGAGACAGAAGAGGTAAACTAGTTCTTGGACAAGCTGGTGAGATGGGACTGACCAAAAAGATGGTTTTCCTAATTATATTGTTAATCCCTGATGGGCAGTCACTGTGCCTCCTAATCAAGGAGCTACATTATTACCTCCATTAAACAAATGAGAAACAATACAACAAGACAGATCAAGTAATTTACTCAAGGTCAAATTGTTGCAAAAGCCTGCCCTCAAATCAGGACTAGCTCCGAGGCCCTCACCGTCTTTCTACGCCTCCACCTGCACCCAGATGTGTCCACGGCAAACCTGGGGCCAAAGACTGGCATTCGATAATTGCCTTCAAGCAACATGCCCCATCCCCTTGCATGTGCCAGGGATCCTAGGGTTCTGACGCGCGTCTGGGGATGTCAGGTGTCTACTTTCCAATCTCTGAGGGGTATTTTGTGAGGGGTGCTTGCAAGGGCGTTCCTATGCTGAGCAACTCAGCCTGACAAAGGTATTTCCCTTTGCTGGGTGTCCGTTGCACCTACTGCCTGAAGTTCCCACAATAACTTTTTATTTTTGTATTCTCGGTCTGGCAAGTGTATGTTGGGAGGGCAAGAGCAGTGGAAGTAGGGAGGATGGTGGGTGAAAATGCCTGGAGAGAGCCCCTCTCTAGCCCATGATCAGAGATGTCTGTACCACAGGCTGTGTATGTGACGTGGAACAGAGACATTCTCTCTCTCCTTATTAGTTAATGACAATTCCGAAAGGTTGCTATATAAGAGTTGCTAGGCAATAGGAACTGCCGAGGGGGGTTTATGCTAAGTCAGGGATGTGGATTCTTGGGGGGCAGGGGACGTCAAATGAATTCCATGGAGTCAGCTGTTATCTAAACAAAATGGATGTTGTACCCCGAGGGTCTCATTTGGGGTGAGGTGAGCAATCCCCTAATAGTGCCGGCCCTTGTAATTGCTGCCCCCCCCCCGGGGGGGGCGGTCGGTGGGCAGGGGGCACTTCAGCTTCATATAAGTATTTACTGCACAAGTCTTGTCATTGCCCAACCAGCATACACCTTTGTGATGAGGTGTCACGGAAGGAATTACATTATAAAGAAGTGACGGCTCAGTCTCAGTCATTTAGGGAGAAGGAAAGGGAAAGCTATGGAGTAAAAGATGTGGTTTACAGCGGTCTCCTGATTTTTACATTCAAATGCAAGCCAAGGCTTGGGAAAAGGCATATACTCCGGTTTTCTAAAATAAATTCAAGTCCCACCTAGGGGGGAAAAAAAAGCCAGACAGCCACTGATTCACATGAGGAATAAAAGTGGAGGCGTTTATTAAATCTAGTTCTTACCACCATGCCGGTGGGGGGAGGGGAAGGCACAGGTCGATATTCACCCATACTTATAAGCCTGCAGTGAGTCAGCCTATAGTCCTACAGTTCCTTAACATACACTACCATAATATCCTAGACAAGACAGTTTCTTAGAAATGTGTGGTTTCAGAAAAATTGAAAATTTTCCACCTTGCACAAAGGGTTTGTAGCCAAGCTAAACCCATCTGGCTCCTGCCTAATGTGGTCTATGGAGAAATCAGCATGGGACAAAAATCTGCCTTTACATTTCTCATGGGGTGAGATCTGTGTGCCTGTTAGGTAAACAGAAATTAGACACCAAGTCATTATCAAACGTTTTCTCCTTTAGTTCCTGAAGCCAGTGCCCACTGGGACCAGGCTTGCGAAGGGAAGTCCCACCACAGACTAAGTGGACAAGAACATCCCAGTACCTCTAAAATCCTTGGCCATTCCAATGTGTTGACAACCCCCCCCCCCCCATACCAAGCTCAGATTTCCTCACACAAAACTCCCTTCACAGAAGGCAGGTCTTACTTAATCATCGGGGTGAGTTGGTTGACAAGGACACCAACTATAAGGATATATTGGGCAAATGACAGGTGGGAGAGGCAGGAGTCGGTGCCTGCTGTTAGATGAAGATAAATGGTCCTCAGGTGGGTGGAGGTGTGAGGGGTGAAGGTGTCATGTGGCTTCCTAAAGCCACACAGCAAGGGGCATGGTCTCTGGCAGCCATTCAGTGAACATATAGAAGAGGATGGCAAGGCATGGCCTCAAGGGGGAGGATAAAAAACTGAAGGTTGGTGAGGTTTTTTGTTTTTGTTTTGTTTTGTTTTTTTCTGAAACAGGCTATGAAAGAAGGTCAATAATTGGAATAATTCCTTAGGATAGATAATTCTTAAAACCAGTCTCCTGGAGAAATGTCTATTCTCTCTCTCTCTCTCTCTTTCTCTCTCCCTCCCTCCCCCTCATGCTCCCCTGTTCAATCTATTGAAGCTAACTAGGCAAGAGAAAGGAGATAATTTAATTCCCAGAGCTGGCAAGCCGTATACCAGCCCTGGGGACTTTTCATACTGAAATCAGAGAAGGAGGTATTGACTTAATACCCACAAACTCTACCTACTTCTGATGAAATCTTAGGCCACACCACAAGGAATGAAATGATTCTTTCTTAAAGACCTATAAAAAGAAGAAATGGGTTATGGCTAAATAATGAAAGAATAGTGAGAAACGTATCAACCTGTACCTAGGTGTTCTCGCTGACTCTTGTAGCTTGAATCCTACACTACTTTAATACGGATTCACTTAATGTTTATATCTAAATGAAGATCTCTGGCTCAATAGGAACTTCAGAGAAAATGGATGGTTCCATTTCTCCAATTGACCATCCACATTAAGGCAAGTCTTGCTGTATGGATCTGAAAGGGCATGACCAAGGCATCATCATTTAGGAGCATGGGCTCTTAATTTTACCCCCTTTAGGTAAGGCCATAGTTCACAACCCCGGCTAGGGACCAGATTCACCTAAGGAGCTTTTTTTTTTTTTTAAAGATTTTATTTATTTATTTGACACAGAGAGAGATCACAAGTAGGCAGAGAGGCAGGCGGGGGTGGGGGGGGGGAAGCAGGCTCCCTACTGAGCAGAGAGCCCGATGCGGGGCTCGATCCCAGGACCCTGAGATCATGACCTGAGCCAAAGGCAGAGGCTTTAACCCACTGAGCCACCCAGGCGCCCCTCACCTAAGGAGCTTTTAAAACACACAGATGCTAAAAAAAATAAAAAATAAAAAAAATAAAAAAAAAATAAAACACACAGATGCTCAGCATCCCTCCTACTTCAGTCAGAAGCTCTGAAAAGGTGACCCTGGGCTCTATAGTATTATTGTGTTTCATTTGTTTTGTTTTAATGAAAGAGGAAATAGTCTCCTCACACACTTTTGGTGGGAGTATGAACTAGAACAATTCTCCTTTGGGTCCTATACACTTTGATCAAGCAATTCCACATCTAGGAATTCAAACTTTAGATATGACACCCAAGTACA
>CM052891.1:25698863-25717363 GCA_028534135.1 Potos flavus | reverse complement strand
GGGATTCCATGTAGCTAGTGGTCTATATATGCTCCTGTGGAAAGATCTCCAAAAGGTATTAAGTAAAAAGGTGAAGGTGCATAACATTATGGATAGTATACATACACTATGTGTAGTATACACACTAATTTTTTTTTTTTTAAGCGAGAGAGAGTGCAAGTGCACGTGTGAGCTGGTGGGGGCGGTGGTGACGGGGGGGGGGGGCGCAGAGAATCTTACACAGGTTCCACGCCCAGCGCAGAGCTGAAGGCAGGGATCCATCTCACAACCCTGAGATCACAACCTGAGCCACAATCAAGAGTCAGACCCTCAACCGACTGAGCCACCCAGGTGCCACAGTATGCACACTATTCTACGTATGGTGTGTGTACATATATACATTTCCATGTTCCCATACACACACATGCTTATAAACACAAAATGGAAGAGTGTCCAAGAAACTGTTGACACATAAATCTGGGAATGAGACAGAAGAACTCAAGCTATACATTTGTACAGTTCTGATTTAATTTTGCGATCACATACTACTTTTGTAATTCAGTATTTTAAAGTAAATTGTTTCAAAGAGCTCCCCTGGCAACTCTCACATGGGGCCAAGTTTGAGAACCAATGATCTAGGGGAAATAGCCCCTATGGATGTAAGGAGATCAGACACTGAAACTTAAGGAAACCCACCGTCCACACAAGCCAGAGTATTCACACGTCATACTTCTGACTTGCCAGAAGATGGAGCCCCAGAAGCAATCATCCAGCTCTTCAGTCAAAACTTGTCAAAACCAATTTTTCATTAATCCCAGTCTTTCTACTACTCTAAGGATGATTTTATGTAGGCCCAAAGCATTCTTTGCCACTGTTTCCACAAACAGAGGTTCACACATATTTATGTCATACGTATTTTTTTTTTTCATAGAAATCCACGAGCCATTCAATATATTCAAATACAACACTGGGGAGATGTTTTCCTGAAAGGAATTGGCCATGCTTGCTCAGACCACCCCCTCCTCCCCCGCACTGTTTCCCTGTTGTCTTTGCTCTGGGTTACTCATCTCCTTATCTTATTCCAGAGTCAATGCCACACAGGCAGGCGGTAATCAGCTATGTGGGGCTTTTGTCCTTCTAAATCCATCCACACCTTTGGCCCAGAAAGTACGGGGCACAGGGCAGCCCAGGGCAAGTGCCACGAGTTTTCCTGCCCTCCCACTAACACGGATTTTTTGGAAGTGGGTGTGTTGCCACAGCAACTGTCAAATCATATCAATTATGCCGCCTCTAACCTCCCAACATCTTCTTTAAACATACCACGCTTGAGACACGTGGCTGGAAGTGCCGAGCACCAGGCCCCTCACCATATAGCAAAGTTTCCTTTCTCTGGGTTGGAGGGAGTTAGCCCCTTTGTGGATTAACCACCATATACATTCTTCTTAGTCTCTTTTTTTCCCCATTCCAGTTCAGTGTTATCATATAACACTATGATCTGAATTGTTTCCAGTGCACTTTTTTTCTCTGCATATTTAATAGACTAATTCTTAACATCAGTCAAGAAAAACTCAATGAGTCACTTAAATGTATCCTTCCTATTAACATAATTTTTGCTCATTCTTCAAGACACAGTCAAGGATTCTCTCTGATATTCCCTCTATATCCCATTTAGAGCTGACCACTCTCGCCTCAAGAGCTTCTCAAGTTCAAGGGCCAGTATCTTTTTTTTTTTTTAAGATTTTATTTATTTGTCAGAGAGAAAGAGTGAGTGAGCACAAGCAGGGGGAGCAGCAGGCAGAGAGAGAAGCAGGCTCCCTGCTGAGGTGGGAGCCCGATGTGGGACTCGATCCCAGGACCCTAAGAATCATGACCTGAGCGGAAGGCCGCTTAACTGACTGAGCCACCCAGGCGTCCCAGGGCCAGTATCTTTCTTATCTCTGAATCCCGAACACCTAGTTCAGTGCCTGGTAAGCAGTTAGCTCTCAGTAAATATCTCGTAAGAAAATGGGTAAATGCACTCCAAAACAAATGTCCATTTGCTTGTGATTCTCCATTAATTTTTATTATGCTATTAAGTAACAGGGATAATGATGTGATGACCAGGTATTAGACTTGCAATTAAGATCTAAATAACACATCACAAATCAGTTTTAAGGCAGAGAATATAGGAAGTTCATTCCTAAGACTTTTATACCATCTTCTTTTCCATTCTTGTTTTTTTCTGATCCAAGAAGTGCATTGAAAGGGAGGCTTCTCCATATGGGGAGAAGCAACGAAGCCCCAAAGAAGGAAGCGACCACATTCCTGGAGTCCTCAGCAGGCAGCCTGACATCTGGTCCGCACTCGGGGAAAAGAGGCCACATCCTCACATGGAGATCTATTTTTGCATTCCGAACTGCTGATGCTTCACTCATACAACTCGCCTCACACACAGGAAGGGGAAGGGAACCAATATTTACCAAGTGCTGGTTGCATGCTCTCTGCTGCTTCACTTACACAGTCCTTTAGGAGATCTCAGCCCTGTGTTCCGAGTCTGCAAGGAGCTCGCACCAAGCATGTTTCTGAGAAGCACACGGAGGGGAACACGGAGCCAGCACTTGCAACTGCTTCCATTCATCTGGCCAATGGCAATGCAGAGCTGATGCCCAGCATCTCCGCGTACCCATGAGTGCTTTCCCCCAGGACTTCTTCGGGTGGGGAACAGGGAAATCCACGTGTCTCCCTGTTGCACTGGCGCAGGTCTGTGGAGGGTGGGCCCTGGAAGGCTGAATCCTGTCTTCACCTACACAGACTGTGCTGTGGGCTGAGCTCAGAGGCATTTAACGTTCCTACTACCCCACTAGAGCATCCCAATGTCTTCCTGGGTCCACGTGTTTATCATTTCATGGCGTTTCACATTTAAAACTATATTGGAAGGCACGGTGGCTTTGAGAATCACACCAAAGCGCAGAATTCATTTTTCAGTTAAATCCTTCCTGATATATCAATAAAGCCTATATTTTGAAAACCAGCCTCTGTGTGTCCTTTAAAATCAGACTCTCCGGCAACTGGCCGAGAACTGAGGACCGCCACGGACACATGCCCGAGTCAGATTGTGGTGGCTCCTTCTGTCTGCGTCCCCTCCACATCTAGCTTCCCAGGTCGCATGTGTCACTGTGACCTGACACAGGTGTTCAGACGCTCCAGGACGTCTGCCTTCCACAGGGCAAGTGCCCTCCGCCCAGAAGCAGGGGCGGCTTCCGGCGACTGACCACGTGGCCTCATGGGGTCCACTGAGCATGCGCCCTTCAGCAAGTATTCGGTTCCCTGGGCCTGTTTTCTCACCTGTGAAAGGACGCTGATAGTGCCCACCAAGTACTAATAATGGTAGTACCCAGAGGTGGTTTTGCATTTTAATGAGATCATACACATAAACCACTCAGCCTCGTGCCCAGACTAAGTGCGAAGGAAGGGTGAGCTAGTCTTGTGTCTTTTCTGCCCATCCTGTCTGATGGAAGCTCTATGTTCAGAGAATCTGGTCGCCACCGCAGACTGATCCTCGGGATCTCATCAGTCAGGAGAGAAAGAGCAGAATGACAAGCAGGAACCCCCGGGTTGCCGGGGCGAGTCAGCACCACGGGGCACTCCTGGAGTCCTCAGGCTGCACACCAAGCCCTTCTTTTAATGTTGGTTTTGTGTATTTGTCTGTCTTTGGCTTGGAGGAAGGTCAAGGGTTAAAGGATGTCCCTTTTACTTTCAAAGGGGAACATCCAGAAGGCTTGCGGCTTCCTCCGCAACCCAAGCAAAGGCAGCGTTCTACTGAACTGGCCTGGCCTTTGTTCTAGACTAAAAACAGATTCATTTATTAATACCATGCAAGCGAGGTGCTAGGAGGGAGTTAAGACCTGAGGAAACAGACTTGGAATGATTTCAGGGCTGCTTTAGGAGTTAATACATTTCTCTTTTTTAAAAAGTTCCCCAAGGCCCCAATGGGATCTGTAATGGATCTGTAATGTTTCAATTCATACACAACTGGCTGCATATGTTTGCATATGAATACCCAAGGTCAGCATGTACCATTGTTAATTCTGGGAGACAGGAGGAAGGGTGCCTGCTATGTACTATTTTTTTGTATTTTAAAACTTTTTCAAAATGTTTCCAGTACCTTAGTTGCTTGGATAATTCTCTGCACTCTTCTCACAAGAGACCTTTGCCACCTCACCGTGGAGTGAGGGCTGTGCTTTCCCCCAACACCCCACTAAACTGAGGCAGAGTAAACTAAGGAGCCGCAGCACTTGGGGGAAGGCTCTAGCATCTCTGGGCGTTGCTAGAAGGTTCGAGCTGTATTCCCTGCACACAGCATGCGGGGCACTTAGAATGGACTCCGCAGGGAACACTGAGGACATCACAAATGCAGCTCTTGACCTGCTGTGGGGGGGGCAGTGGGCCCACAGCATGCCCCTCCGTGGGGGGGGGTGCCAGCCTTCAGGACCCGGGAAGCCCCCCCCTCCTCTTCAGCAGGGCCAAGTTGGCTTCGGGCAGAAGCGGCATTCTGGAAACCAACCAAATCCTACACTCAGAGAAGTTACCCCCCTAACATGCCACACACCAGCGGGCATCCTCCCAGGTCTATGAACCAAAGAAATGTTAAGTTGGTGCTTTTAAAAAATAAACGTCCCCTCTGCATTTCTCCCCTCTCCTAACCCACCATGGAACTCCTCTACTTACCCAGCTAGATCAAGAACCTGTTGGATGAGTTTTAAGAACTCACACAGGTGACCTGGGAACATGCAGGCTGGAGCTGGCCACTTTCTACTCCCCCTATCATCAAGGAGGGAAAATTGGGGGAGGGGGTCAATACCCACTTTTATTTGTGAGCATCGGAATGCTCTTGTCTGAAAGCACTCTTCATCCTTGCCTATTAAAGAATCAATTGGAAAACAGCAAAAGGTTCACGCAGAAGAGCAGCTCACTGGAGCCTTCTGAGGCGCTCGGGAGCTCTCGCTGGGTCAGCAGGGGTGTATGTCTGCGCCTCGCCTCCTCTGAGACCACCCTGACTCCGCTCTGTCCCAGAGGACCTCACCATGCCATCAACGCAGTCCTGCCAGCACCCGTGAACATAGGAAAGTTGGCACATGTTCTCTTTTAAAACCACTTATAATGAAAGTAATGTCTTTGTTATTTCAATAAATGTTTCCTGAATGCCAACTGTGGTCTAAAGCATGTGTTTAGGTGCTGGGGAGAAAAGCCTCGTCCCTGCCTCTTAGAAACTCCAAGTCAGGTGCAAAGCCAACGAGGCCCCCCCCTCCCCCGCGTACATGCAGAAGTGCTTTGGGAGAAGAGAGCATAGGCTTTGACGCACCTTCACGGATTTCACTTCATGCAAAATGCAAAAAACAAAACAAAACAAAACAAAAACCCTGCGGGATTAAAATACTCACACTGGTAAGAGGACAGGCCAGACTCAAGGCCAACCACTTAACCTACTGATTTTCAAAAACAGTGCAGGCATAGTGCGTTCTGAGTGGTAACAGCTCCGCCATTATAATGCATGAAGAAATGCACTGTGCATTGCCTCCGTTAATTATAAAATGAAATGACATTCTCTGAACACTTCCCCAAGTGAGGCCAGGGGGTAGAGGCCTGGAGGAGGTGTCTGGCTGGGTGGCAAGTGGCAACTAGCCAGGGCTTACACATTTACCGTGGCCGACACAGCAAGCAGAGAAGCCACACGAGCAAGAGAGAACTGACACCTGAGGCTGACCACAGGCCGTCTCCATCATCTGCTAGAGCCACTGTCGGTCGAAAAGGAAAATGCGATTAAAAAAACACCTGTCTGGCTTATAAGGGGAAGGGGAACAAAGCTTCAAATAAACTTCTGAACCTCGACCGTTTCTCATTACTTTCAGGAGAGCTCTTTGAAACGGCAGGGTGACTGCCTTCTCCCCAGTAACCTTCTCTAACCTCACCTGGAATGACTAATGGGATTGCAACAGTATTACTCTGTCAAGTAGCACTCGTTCCACCCTCCACTGAGCTGACGCCTCTACCAGCCATGTGAGAACTTGGCATTATTTTTAAAGCTAATTACCAGCAGGTTTTTGCGACAGGTGGAATGCGTTTCTGTCACTTCCCTTCCGCAGAGTAAGCAAAGGCTTCACCAGGTGACCGGCGGGAGGCTGCAGCCTGCTCCCCGAGGTTCTGGGCATCTTTTACAAATGAGGGGGGTTCCCATTGGTGGCCTGGCCTATGAAATGGCCCCCTGGCACAGGCACCCTGCTGGAAAGTTTCTTTAAATCTTGATTCATTGTTGTTTGGCTGGATGGGACCGACAGTAACAGCAACAGTCCAAAGCTGAAAACACTAGAATCAGAATAAGGCTCAGCACTTGGGAAATCCCTGCGGAATTTACGGGTTGGCATGACAGGGAAGGAGGAGTTTATTTTCAGTCATTTGTTACGAGAGGGGTCTATTTCATTGACAGAAGAGAAGTTAGCATTATTCCCATAAATCTTTGCTTTTGAATCATTTTCATCTTTCCTAAGGAGGGTTTAAAATTCCAGAAGCGATTTTATTTTCAAACCCAAGTCAGGCACCAGACAGCCACCTAGAATAACTGAGCATGAGGGGATACCAAAAGAAGTCTATTCTATCACCTCTCTCCTCCGATTCCTCTTTTTGAAATTAGATCTATGTTTTCCTAAAGGAAAAATGATCAGCTTGGTCCCTGAGAAAAGGAAGCTGGGGATAGGACCAGAGGTGAAGTGGGGGAGAGGGGTATTACAAAACGGTAAAGTACAAGGGGTGGGGGGGAATAAATAAAAATAGACCAGGGAGGAAAAACTGAATGGAAGAGGTCCACTTGTTTATTTTCACAGTGTTTGCCATTCCAGGAGGCTTGCTGAAGTTCCTGCCTTCAGTGGTTGGCCCTGGACCAACATTTGAAAGTCTTAGATCTTTGGAAAGAAAGATTTGGACAACAAAGTTGTTTTATCTGGGAGGGTAACTAGTTTACTTAAGAGTTCCAGGACTTTGGTTTTGATGTTATTACCTTGGCCTAAGCTTCTCTGTCCCAGGCAGTCCTGGCTATGTTTACTGATTTAGCAAGGGAAACAAGAGATCCTGGGAAGGAGAGGGGGGTCTCTCAGGCCCAGCTTCCATGTTTGGCTGCATGGCCTCATTACCTGGGCCATGCATGCCGAAGACGGGAAAGATGGGGAAAAGTCAAATATTTTTTAAAGGTCCTATCTCTCTCCACTCATAAGAGGGAAACAACACTTCTCTAACTTACTCCCCAAATAGACACTGTCGTGGATGTTCTGCCAAGGAGTGATGCGAAAGTGTGTTCCAAAGTGAAATGTAAGCTTGGCCCGGTGCCCAGCTCTCGACTGTATTTTGCACAGAGAGCTGCAGGCTGGTGGTACCGAAGGGGCACATTTCCCTCCACGTGACTGTAAGAGCCAGGCAGCCCAAGCAGATTTCTCTGTGTTAATAAAATGTGATCTCTAGACGGTACACACCAGCAGCCCTGGGAAAACGTGAGCCAGGGAGAAGGACCCAGGGAAGCCCATGGTCCTGGCTGCAAAGGGACGGCAGTTGCCGGCAAGCTCACTGGTGTCAAGGCGAGGCATTCCAGGCCTGCAAGTGCAAAATGAGAGCAGAGTCCGGGAGGAAAAGACCTGTCAGGTGCTCAGGAGAATGCTGCTAGAGAAAGAAAAATAATCCATGGAATCCCATCAAACATGAACCCGTGCAAATGTTTATTCTTTCTTGGTAGTCCTTCGTGGACACCTTCTCAAGATTTGGAGTATACCTAGGATTCTGGGCACCTCGTTCCCACAGAGATTACCCCAAATACAGTTTGACTCCTAGGTTCAGTTGTATATATTCTGATCTGGTGTAAGGGGCGGCAAACACATACTTTTATTCCCTTACCCCACAGGGGCCCAGCAAATGCAGTCAGCTTTCTATGAACACAGGCAAACATGGGGAGGGAATCATAAGCAACCAAAACAATCACCATGGGAAGGCCTGGGCCATGAAGACCTCGCTTCTGTGGCCAACTCCGGCCTCGTTACCACTGAGGCCTTGGCCCTCTCTGGCCTCAGGAGGGAACCACTGCTCAGTGCCTCAAGCCTATCAACCTCTATCTTTGGCGGAGAGGGTCACCAGCTAAGGAGGAAAAGAGGGGATTAACACACACCCCCCTCCACTGGGCCTCCTTTTAACACAGCAGATCACTTAATCTCCAGGATTTTCCAATTCACTATGCCCTCTGGCAATTTGATCTTCCCAATGTGGAAAGCATGCGGAGGCTGGAGGTACTAGGGGCAGAGTATCAGGATCCCAAGTTCTAAACCTCTCAGGGACTATGCTGGAGATTGCAGGATTTTATGGGCCAATGGGTTCCTCTGGTTGAAGGGAATGGAAAGTCCTAGAAGACATTGCTCCTCCGCTCTCCTCCCCTGCAGCAGCCCAACCCCAAGGCTCCCTGACCATGGGTAGGCAATCAGCCATAACCAGCTAATTATGGAGCAGCTGAGTTGATGAGCACTTCTCAGGTCCAGGTGAGCTTTCACCTTAGTTAATCTGCAAACCAGCTAATCGGCCTCAGGATAATTGAAAGTTAATCGTATGCAGAACTCAAGTGCAGTCATCGGAAACAGCAAGAAACCACAGTAGCAGAGGAAGCCAGGTCCACTCTCTGAGAACTCTCTCGGTCCGCCCTCTAGATTCTCCACAATGTTTAACCTCGAGGCCACCACCCCCCTGCCTCACACACTCCCGGACCCGCCCCTTGTCACACAGTAACCTTGATCCCAGCGGGCACAGAGTAAGTTCTCAATAAAATGTGACCACTATTATTCCACTGGCTCAGTGCCTGGATTTAAAGCTAGGAGACATTTGGCTGGCTATGGGTGGCATACTGGGGGAGCTGTGAGTAGCATCACAGGTTCAAACATCACCAGGAAAGCAGATCCACAGCACAAACACATAAGGCTCATTCTAAAACGGAAGAGAAACCGACTTCGGAATATCAGTTCCATCAGCCTGGATAATGGAAGGTCATCCCGAGCCCAAGCAGACTGGTAAACTCTCCACTGCCTTCTTCGAGAAGGTGGTGGCACAAGAATCACAGTGTGGGGCACTGAGGGGCCCAGCCTCCTGGTCATTCCAAGGTCGTTTCCCAGGGAATCTGCAGCCATGACTGCTGGCCGCACCTGCCAGGCTCGGTGGTTTGTGGTGGCCTTTGCTGGAGCAGTGAGCGCCCACCCAAGCCTGACCTCCACTGCAGTGTCCACTAGAACCTGATGAGGATTGTTGCTTTTACAGCTTCTGTCCACTTTGCAACTCCTGCCCCGTGATCGCAGGGCAGAATCAAGAGACTTCCCTTCTTCCGTTCTATCAAACTCCCCAGAAGCCTCCTGCAGAGCGCGAACTAGTATGTGCCAGGGGCTCGGAATAACTTCCAGGACACCAGAAACGGCACTGGCCCGAGTCCTTGATCTTCTGCCCAGCGGAGGGGCAAGTACTGAAGGGTCTTCCCAACCTGCTCTGTCGGGGCAGCAAATACCTGCCACAAATACTGTCTCACCCGTGCCTGTGGCAGACATCCCTAATTCATCACAGAACTCTTTCCGCTGAGCCCAGCCCAGGCTTCAGTCTTTCCAGAGGACATTCCAGGCACCTAACAGTGCACCGCAGCCAGCTGGGAGCTGGAACCTGCTGCCATGGTGCCCGGTGGGGGGGAGGGGAGCGCACAGCCCTGGATCCAGGCATGCAGGGGAGCAAGCCGAAAGCAGAGCTGGCCACTGCCCTTCTAGAGAAGTGGCCATCAAAAGAGCTAGCCGAGGGCCTCAGGGTTTTCCTTTTTTTTTCCCTCTTAAAAAATTTTTTATTTTGTCTGCCTAATCAACTGCTGGGGCATTAATTCCAGCCAGATAACCTGCTTCCGGGGGGACTTGGGAATGCCGAATACCAGAGAGAAGCCAGGGGCTCCCATTCAGAACGAAGGCCATTTTTAAGGAAGAAACTAGCTTTAAGGCTGTTATTTTTTCCAAAGGTGTCAAATGTCTTTTGGTTTTCCGCTTTAGTTTTTAAACTCCATCATTCTTTATGAGAGGCAGAAGGTCCACTTCTTAATCCATCTATCTCCTTGCTTGAGAGCAGTACCATCAGCCCGAGAGGCTCTGCATTTTTTGCACCAAAATTTGAATGTTAGTCGTCCAGCTCATAGTAGTCCTAGAACAGAGTCACAGAGCTAAAAATAGCAGCCACGTTTTACAGATAAGAAAATGGAGGCCTTGAGAGATCTGGTGATCAGGGACACACAACCTAATCCTGGCAAACTAGCTCTAGAACCTCGATTTGGCTGATTCCAAATTCAGTGCCCTTTTAAATGGCCTTCAAATTGCTGCTACATGTTCTCTCTCTCTTTTTTAAAGATTTTATTTATTTATTTGGAAGAGAGAAAGAGAGAGATAACATGGGGTGGGGGGGAAGGGGCAGAGGGACAAGCTGACTCCCCACTGAGCAGGGAGCCCAGCATGGGACTTGATCCCAGGAACCTGAGATCATGACCTGAGCTGAAGTCAGATGCTGGATTGAGCCACCCAGGTGCCCCATCCCCTTTTGTCACCTAAAACCCAATGAAAACAGTAACGCTAACCCAATGTATACTTTAATTTGAATTTACTTTGGTCAATTTTCTAATTGGCTAAATTATATTTATGACATACTTGTAAATTAGAAGGATATAGATTATTCTCATCTTACAGATAAAGAAGTAAAACCCAAGAGAGGCTGACAATTTGCTTAAGACATTTCATAGCATAGCTGGGACTATAAAGTAGATCTTTTAGTGTACCTAAGGAAGCACCATGGGACTTTGCAAAGACTCAGCCTGACAACGCGGAAATCTGGGAGAGTACCAACACTGAACTACAAGTACCTTTTAGAAAGTAATCTTTAAATACCAGACTCTCGGGGGGCCTGGGTGGTTCAGTTGGTTAAGCGTCTGCCTTCAGCTTGGGTCATGATCTCGGGGTCCTGGGATGGAGCCCCACATCAGGCTCTCTGCTCAGTGGGGAGTCTGCTTCTCTCACTCTCCTTCTGTGCTCTCCCTCTCTCTCTCAAATAAATAAAATCTTTAAAAATAAATACATAAGTATATACCGATTCCCACTCTGAATTAAAACTTATACTAAGTGACAACTGTGAACAGGCACAATCCCAGGTCCCTTCACTGATTTGCCCATTTCATGTAATTTAACCCCATGACCATCCTATGATTGGCTGCCACTGTCCAGGTGAGGAAAGGCGGGGGAGGTGCTCATAATTTAGTGACCTGCCCAAGGTATCATGGGTTCTCAGGAGACCTCTGACTCCAGATCCAATTGAGTTTAGTACCTAGAGGGTCCAACTGTGACATGCTTGTGCTATTAGGACTATGTTTCTTTGAATATCTTTATCAGAGCCTGTTATTTCTGCCTTGAAGATGATTTCATCCTGATCTCCATGGTTTTTGGCCACCGAGACATGCCCAAATTTATTTTTAAGCTGCCTGTAATCAGAGTGGAAGGGCTGATGAAGAAAAGAGAAAACGTACTTTGGAGACGTAGCCACAATATGCAATCCTCCTGGGAGCAGACTAAACTCCAGGAACCAACATCATGTCTAATAGGAGCCGATTTCCTAACCTCTTCCATTAAGCGCTTATCACCATCCTGACTTTAACACATAATGGGTATTGCTATGATTTCACGTGCATTTAGCTGATTTAAACTTAGGAGCATTGTGCCCACTCTTTTAGGAAAGCGCACAGATATTTCATTAGATGTAAAAATATGCTCAGGGAGCTGGAATCCAGAGGGGGAAATCTTGCTTAGTTTGATGTACTTTGTTAATCTTAAGACAGGACTGTTGTACCTTGAAAAGCTTTATCCTGCCACACCCATATGTACAGTACACTAAGTACTATCGCTAGACCTATGCCAAGAACTCCACATCTCTAATCTGGGTGAAAAACAAAGTCATATCAGGTTAATCCCAATTCTTAAACTAATCAACTTCTTGTCATCTCCCTTGTGTAAAAACTATTATCATACTTTTCTTCCAAATAATCTACTTTGGCTTTCTCAATTTCCTCACATTCCCATTCCACTTCAACAGAAGGGTCCATTTTTCCTATCTGGAGACCTCCGTGACACTTTTTCCATCTTGTAGGGGGTGTTAAGAAGAAAGTGTCTAAGAGGTTTACATTAGGGGGAGCAGAAGGCCAGGGACCTGGCTACCACTGGAGACCCACCATCCTGCCTCTTCCCACCCAAGAACCCATCACCAACAACGGGGGGGGGGGGGCGCTGCTCGTTCTCCAGTGCATGACCCAAAGGTGTCACCAAAGAGAAAAAAAAGAAGAAACCCAAATCACAAATCTTACAGCATGTTGGAAAGGCTTGAGAGCCCTCAGAGAGATGTATATAAGTTCCATTTCTTCCTCCCCCCACTCCCACACTCCTTGAGGCACAAAGTCAGAGGCTGGTAGGGAGATGGAGATGAAAGACACAGCCCTGGCCTGTGGAGCATCCATCTCCTAGCAGAGCCATGAGCCACCCAAGGAAGCAGGTGGTTACACTGTTTTACAGGACCACAACCAGGGTTTGGAGGTGGAGGAGGTCTTTCCACAGAAGTCCACATCCAGGATACTCAGCTCCTGCCTCCTCATGACTCTTTCTTCCCTACAGAGACGTGGAAGGTGGGGGGTCGTTTCCAGGCCATCAGTGCTGTAGCACGAGACGTGCTCCTACTTAAGGGTCCATACGATGACGAGGGAGGCAGAGGAAGAGAAGAAAAGGTCGAACAGAGATCCCAGTGATGAAAGCTACCACTCTTAGATTGAGTACTGCTCGAGGGCTTTGCATCTATCACTTCATTTACTCCTCCAGGAGTCCTCTGGAGCGGGTATGATCTCCCCCACGTTCAGAGCAAAAAACAAAGGCAGAAGAGTTACAGAGCCAAGATCTAAGTTCAGGCCAGAGGTTTAACCCCCACGTTATGCTGCTCTTTGATGCAGAGAACGGTAAGAATGAGGGAAAGTTGCTCTGACAGATGATTATTTCATTAGTCAAATTCGAGGAAAAACAAAACAAAACGAAAAAACCCACCATCCTTGGGGATTGGTCTAGCACATCTTCTCCGATGGTAGGTAAATGAACAAAAACGCTCTTTGGGTTCCACACAGTGTATAGGAAAATTTAAGTTTAATGAATATAAAAGGTAAGTGTGGTAGAGCAGATGGGGGAGGGAGGCAGACAGAGAGAAGCTGCAACAATTTGGTGGGCACTCCAATCTGTACTGCTGCAAATGTCCAAAGGACAGACATTCTCCTGCCACTCACTAATGCACACTGTAATTACGAACATCAGTTTATATACACACAGGTAAGGCCTTTAAAGACGAGTTTGTACTCCAATAAGTTAAATGTGTCTAAGATTATATTTGCATGATTAATCTACTTGGTGATTATCTTTCTTCATAAAGAAGATGTAAATTTCAGCTTCATCAATAAAAGGTCAAATGAACACAAAATCTGAATCAATGCAATGCGACTATCAGGAAAGCTGAAGGGTAGGAAGAGAAACAATATAATAAATACATTCTTGAACTTGCTTCTTCACACCTAGTTTTTGAAGTAGTGAAATTTCATTCATCTTCAAACTTATAAGGGATCTAGTAACTAAATGCTACTAAATGGCCTGTTCTATTTGAGTAAATTTCACCTACAATGTTGAAAAATACTTATTTGTTGACACGGATGTAAATATTATCTTAAAAATCATTCAGGTGGTTATGGGCCATTTGAAATAAACATGCTAGATTCTACCAGGAAAAAAGGCACCTACTTCCCCTGGGAAAGTGTATTAATATAAAGAAATCAACGATAATGAAATAAATTCTATGAAATTCTTTACGAAGTCAGTTTTATAAATTTATCCTCGGAAAGTCTACCAAGCCGTTTACTTCTCTCTACACTTTCTAGATCATCACTCTTTCCTCTCTAAATCTCTCAGTGGCCTTTGGCCTCTTAAAAGCAAAATTATTTTGACTGGATCCAAGATCCCCATCCTATTTTTAAACTTTTCTCTCATAAAAGCCTCCATAATCTCCTTAGTCATACTAACTAATGAAGCCCACAGGATAATGAATTGATTCTAAGGTGAGTGGAGTCTTCCGTTTAATCCTCGGGGCAGATGGAGTTGAACTGTTTGCCACTCTCCTTAGAAGTACTCTTCATGTCTTAGGGTACTGAGATCTCCGATCTGGGTAATCTGATTACTGCGTATCTACATGATCTTGTTCATCTGGTTTCTAGCATGGATTCCCATTGGTCAGGACCGAGTGGCATCCTTCCCCAAACAAACCTTCCCTCTTCCCATTCAATTCAGTTCAAGAGGCATTTATCGTGCATGAATGAACAGCCTCGCTTCTTAACTCTTTCCATTAAGTGCAGAAGCACTTGCAGAACAGCGACGAGACTCTCCTTCTCTGCTCTGCTGTCCGGGCCTGGATTCCATCGCAAAGACATGGAATCAGACTGTTAAACCCAGAGCTAATTAGGAAAGAAAGCATTGCTCTTCCCCACTCGAGGAGTTTTCTGCCAAAGCACTTATTTTTGCTGATCCATTTATGCAATCCCACTTTCTAAGAGAACATTTTGTCACAGATGATTTAGTGTTGTAGCTCCCCAGAGCATCTTTCTGTAGCAGGCACTCATTGTTTTTAGGAATCGACGGTCTCCCAGGCAAGATTTGAGAGGGAAAGAGGTTTCATTAGCCACAAGCCATCTCTCATTAGAAGACCCCAAATTCCAAAGCATTCTTCCAAAAATCATTAATGAAACAAATAATCCCAGATTAAACTTCCAAAAACAAAAGTTTCAGGAACCTTGTGTGACAGTGGAACTGTGTGATTTTTCAGGACAGAAAGGGAGACTGGGCTCCCATCACGAGCTGGATGGGTAGGGAGTCGAGACAGTAAGGATATTTGTCAAAGTCAGAAGAGAAAGAAAACAAACATTTTAGGAATTTCCATCTTCAGTCACGGAGTGTATATCCACCAGAAGCCAATCCCACAGAAACAAGTACCGTATGATATTCCCCCAACAGACCTCAATTCTGCCAACACTCCCGTGATTATCTACTGCACATAGCTGGAGGTGAAACGGCACACATTGACTGTTATTACTTTATTTAAGTTAACTGGTTTGGGTTGGGGCAACTCCTCCAGCTTCCTGTAATCTTGGCTTGATACCAGAGTACACTTCGGCGGTATTCGGGCAAGTCAGCTCATGCGCGTGCCATTCGGTGTCCCCATCCCACTCCCCCAGACCCTGTCCCCACAACACACACAAAGCTCCTTTCCTCCAGCAGCATTCCCGAAGCAACACACCCACCCCATAGCCACCATATCTAAGCATGACGGGCAATTAGTTCCGGTTTCAGGGAAGAAAGAAGCCACAAATACAAGGTCAGGACTCAAGAATGCAAAACTATAATGATTCCTTTGTCTCTCAGGAGTAAAACTAATCAGCTGGCCAGAAACCTGGCTAAGTATTTTTAGCTGGATATTACTGCTACAGGTAATCCTTATAATCAAGTACTATTTGTATCACTGAGGCATTAATGTCTTCCTTTTCTCACATACACATATACACACAGAACAACAACAAAACCACACTCGGAAGTCAGTTCCATACACTTGTTTGCAAACCTAGTAAGCTTATAAAATAGAGGCATTTAAAGGTGATGAATGTTAATGGGTTGGGTTTATTAAAATCTATTTCTCCACTCCTATGAGACCAGGCCTGCTTTTGGACTTTTAAATTCTGAACCATTCAAATCCCTCCAACTATTTTCTTGCCAAAGAGTGTTTCCCCCAATCACTAAAATCATAAAGCCCAAAATGATGGGCTTTATAAGTGAAACCTAAACCCTGTGTTTTTGAATTACTTTCTCTAGATCATTAGAACATTGTGTTTGCAAAAGCTGTTTGATGTTCAAGGGAGAGTATTTATTTTCAAAATAATAATAATAAGGAAGTCCCAGTTTGCCAAAGGAAACTGTTATGAAGTATCTAAAAATGTTTCAGATCTAACCTTGAACCCAAGTGGAAACGGCCACATGTCACTTCCCTCCTCGCAAACCTTCAGTGGCTCCCCACTGCCTACTGGATAAAGTTCAAGCTGCACAGCCGGGCATTCATGAAGCTGCCAACCTGCCTGGCACCTGCCTCTCCAGACTCCTCTCCCTGACTCCTTCATATGAATTTCCTGCACCAGCCAAACTGGATCTACACCTTGTTCCCTCACCGCCCTGTGGGTGTCCCGCCTTCTCAACTCTGCCTCTCCTGCCGCCCACTCACCATTCTGGCTCTCCACCTCTCATTCCCAGACCCGGCCCAGGGTCCAGCGCTTCCAAGAAGACTCGCCTCAGGCTCTTACCCCAGGCAGTGGCTGCTTCCTGTGAGGTCTGGTGGTTTCCTATTGTCTGCACTGCTCCCTTATTTATTTTTAAGCATTCTACTCACTTTCTTGATCACTCTTCTGCCTCCTCTTTTCAGTAGATTTATTGGAGGCCTGTCTCCATCATTGGGCACCAACGACATGTCACGTACCCTTTTACCTAAAAGTTTCATCTTCCCTACTAAATTGCCATTTCCTTGAGACCAGAAGCCCAGCTCTACCCTTGTCTGTCTTCCCTGGGGCACACCACAAAGTGAAAGCTGATGCTATTTCTGGGAACAAGCCACACTGCTCCTAAAACTTCCTCTGTCGCTCCTTAACCTTCACATCATTGACAAAAGAAAAGTAACAGAACTGACTCATGCATGGTAAAGGCTGGCCCCCTGTGGGCCAGGGGCCCTGCTGGACCCTTTGTGCACACTACCTTCGGAAAGCTCACAGAAACCCAACAAAGATGTGACCCTGCAGAAGAGAAAAGGAAGGTACAGGAAGAGTAAGGATTTATCCATTATAGGACCGTTTGGGGGGAAAGAGGAATTATTATTCTGGAATGTTTATGCAAAGTCTTGCTTGTAAACGGGAGGGTGAAATAGACCTCTCTCCTCCTCCAGCACTGTGATATGCCTTATAGCTTTTTTACTCCTGAGGTCCTTCCATTGCTTTCAAGTCGAATTACTAATGCCTATTATTAAAAATTCAACGGTAACATCGATTGATTGATTTGCTAGCAAATATGTCAGGGAGAAACCTTCTAATCAGGAACTTCTTTGAACTGCATTTTGTCTGTTTTAGTTTTTAATCTCTCAAGCAAGGAGGAATGATTACAGGTTGCAGTGAGCTACCCCAGGTGACCTAAAACTCAGAGGCTGAGAGGGGCAAGCAAGACTGGGCAGAGGAGCAGAGAAATTCAAATGCCTTGACCAGAGGCTTTAATGGGCTAGGAGAGGCAGCGTGTGCAGACTCACCAGGAGACCAGCGTTACATCCTCCCAGGAGAAAGATGAGATGGCAGTGAGGACGCCACTCACAGCCACTCACAGGCAGTTAGGGACTGTTGTTGAGCGCTTCCTGCTCGCCAGGCACGGTGCCAAGCACTCGCTCTGCACTGGCTCACAGGACCTTCCCCAATCCCACAAGGCAGATCTAGTGATTATTTCCAAACTCCAGATGGGAAATCAGAAGCAGACCATTTAAATGACCTGCCTGAGATCCTGAGCAAGCACGAGTCAGGGTTCATACCCAGGTTGGTTGGTTGGATCGTAAGCTCTGAGCCATTGCTCGAGGGCCCCTGCAGAACTGCCCCAGACACAGGGCCATTCTGATGGGTGCTGTGAACGGGAGGGGGGCCGGCAAGCATCGAGGTCTTTAGGAAATTTAGGTTCATTCCAAAACAATGGTTTAGGGGCTTTCGGGTCAACACATTTGCTGGAGGAATATCAGACATATTTAAGTGAAAGATATTCTCAACTATTTCCATTACGGAATCAAATGCAGACCCTGTCCCTCCCCAATGTTTTTTTTTTTTTTTTAATCCTGTGACTTCCCCTGCTACTTTCCTCTTCCCTCTATTTTCACTGCTGAGACATAAAAAATGACTCCCAGGGAAGAGTGATCAGTGCGGTTGCAGGAGAGTTTCCAGAGAAGCCTAATGAATCCCTGCTGTCTTCTCATCCTCTGGCTTTCTACATCAGGATGTTATCAAAGCTTTCCATGTCCCTCCTTGCCCACCCCTTCCTTTCTCCTCCACCTAGTTCTGTCTTCATCTTGCTATTTTTCTAGTCTGCTAGGCACAGTGCTCAACTGGAAAGACTCTGCCAAGACCCTTGGCAGGAGCCGGCCTCCAGGAATCCTGCCTGCCGCAGCGGTGCAGAGAAGACAGGGCCTCTGGGCAGATGGGAGCGGCAGAGAAGGCCGAGTCTGGGGTCTGGCTACAGTGCCGGGCAGAGCAGGTTTCCCTGGCGTATGAACTGCCTACAGGGCTCAGCTTTCTCATGCCAGGGTCAGGATTACAATTTCTTGCTGGC
>CM052891.1:25649527-25698763 GCA_028534135.1 Potos flavus | reverse complement strand
AAAAAAAAAAAAAAGCATGTCCTATTTTTGCAGAGAGAAGGGGACTGGATGAAACAAATCCCTAAATGGAAAACGGGGGCTGGGAATACAGTCTAGTTGCTTCCCTGCTCCCATACCACTGACATCAGAACAGCAGCTCCAGGCCCTGAGTATTCATGTGCCCCACGCCGTGCCCGACGGTCAGGTGCTACCCCATTTAACCCTGCAAAACCCCCACGGGAGGGGGACTGTTTATCATCTCCACGCAACTGAGACGTAACCTGAGGCTTAAAGACATATGGACATCGACCCAAAGTTGCCCAGAGGCCGAAGTGGGTCCAGGACGGGAACCCAGGCCCCCAGGACCAGAGCTTATGCTCTTCACCACCACCCCGCCTTCCACACCCACCTGAAAACCCCTCTTGCCAGAAGACGAGGAACTCCTGTCCTGGGAATGTCATAACAGGTCAAAGCGAAGAGAAAAGACAAGCCTGTCCTCTACAGGGTGTGGTGGGGAAGATACACTCTAACAAGAAACAGAAGAACGTCTGCCTGCCTCCAGAAGAAAGCTGACTCTCTCCCCTTCATGATGTCCTTGATCCCAATGAATGCAAAACACTTCCAAGACACTTGAGGCGCAGTGCACAGCAACTATCAATCACGATGCTCCCAACCTGCAGACATATCAGTGTGCTGGAAGGGAAAGTACAGAACTGCACACCCTGAAGGGGAGGGAGAAACTGAAGCTTCATCTCCTGGTGTTACGAAAAGCAAGAGAATCCCGTCGCCTGGGCAGGACCTCCCACAAGCCCAGACCCACCAGCACACAACTCCCTTCCGTCCTTGCTCAGATCCCTCGGCCAGCATGTTCCTTCCATGCCAAAACCAGATCACGAAGGAAGGTCAGCAGAAAAAGGACACATGCCATCTTGCAAAGGTACAACGGGTTCTCTCCCACCTCCTCACTCTCCGTCAGCCGCCCACTTATGCCCTCCTCTTCCCACATGCTGCCACATGGAAGGGTTTTCACTTCACTCCGTAACCAGCCTTCATCATGACCCGCTCTCTGTGCTCACAACTAGAAGGACAGCCTTCTTAATTCCCAGCTGAATATGGGTCTAACAGTGGTAGGACACCCCCAAGCTATTCAAAGAAAAACCACCAGAGGAAACGATTTCAAATCTGGCTTTACAAGCATGTGATTTAAAAATAACTCTGCCTTTGTCTGCTACAGATAGATGACTTTCCCTAAAGGGACTGCTGTCCTTAAAGCAATCGCTCAACTCTCTGGGCAAACAGATTCTTATTTTTCCAGTACCCAGTGCATACCTCCAGGAGAGCACTCCCGGGTACCATCTCTGATAGCATCTGAAAGGCAAACATCGCAGCGGTCAGGATGACTCCCGCCATCTCCGCTGACCCGAGACCATCCGGAATGTGGCACCCTGGATGCCACAGAAGACGGTGCAGGTGGCTACAGCAGCCAGCAGCCACCACTCTTCCTTCATCAAGACGTCAGCCCAACAAGCTGAGCCATCCCCCCACAGCCATGGGAGGTCTCAATGGATCCCTGCATTAATTCTTCAAGGAAAACTGTATTTCTTTAGATATTTGATTTACTCTTTGACCAGACAGCTAGACAGAGGAATAAGGATGGGGGGCACAAAAACAGGAAAGGGGGCTGGGGGACCATCATGGTAAGAGGTAAGAGAATTCGTAAGAATGCTCACCTTGTCATTCCAAGACACGCTTGGGGTAGACCTAGAAATGCATTAGTTGTCAGCTTATGGCTTAATTTCCTTTCAACCAGACAGGTGGCACTAATAACACCAGGCTACCGAGCATAACTCAAAAAACGCATGCTGAGCAAATACAGAAAACAAATGTTTAATAAAATTGCTTTGCAATTATCTCCCGATTCGCTGGACATCATAGTTTCATCAACTGACAGTGTATAACCATGCTCTTATTAACGTGATCTTTCTTCTTGGCAACCTAATGTCATCTGACCTTCTCAAAAGTTTTGCCAGAAAGCATTACAGGAGGCAAAAAGCATTCATGTGCGTGTGACAGGATCCTGAGTTATGCCCAGATTTTGCTGTCCAAACTGAAAGTCTCTATCAGTAGTTCTCAACAGGGGTGATTTTGCCCCCTGGGGGACAGCTGGTAGTGACAGGAGACATTTTTACTCGTCACAGGGCAGGGGCGGGGCTGGGGGGGGTGACTGGCATCTAAGGGCTAGGAGCCCTGGAGGCTGCTGAACATCCTACAAGGCTCAGGACAGTGGCCCCCAGCAAAGAGTTATGTGAAACCTCAACAGCGCCAAGGTTGAGAAATCTTGATCTAGACTGAAAATGATCCAGTTCCCAGAATGCTCAAGGCTACACACATGCTCTTCCCTTCTGGGCACTTCTTATCCTCAAGATTCCTGTGCCCTCTTTGATCCTAGTACCTTTCCCCTGTAACCTAACAAAATGATTTCTGCGGAAACTCAGGAGTCCTTTGTCACAGACTGCAAATCTGATTGGGGGCACCCCAAGTGTTTTTTTGGTTTTGTTTTTTTATTTTATTTTTTTTATTCTTAGGCAGCTTTTATTTTTTCCTCCCAAATATTATGTTTAATATTGCTATATTTTTGTATTTTTAAAAATTCAATTAATTAATATATAACGTATTATTAGTTTCAGAGGCAGAGGTCAGTGATTTATAGTCTTATATACTACCCAGTGCTCATTACATCACGTGCCCTCCTTAATACCCATCACCCAGATACCCTATCCCCCCCACCTTCCTCCCCTTCAGCAACCCTCAGTTTGTTTCCTATGATTACGAGTCTCTGATGGTTTATCTCCCTCTCTGATTTCGTCTTGTTTTATTTTTCCCTCTCTTCCCCTATGATCCTCAGTTCTGTTTCTTGAATTCCACATATGAGTGAGATCATATAATTCTCTTTCTCTGACTTATTTCAGTTAGCATAATACCCTCTAGTTTCATCTATGTCATTACAAATGGTAAGATCTCATTTTCTGGATGGCTGAGTAGTATTCCATTGTAAACATATACCACATCTTCTTTATCCATTTACCTGTCCATCGACAGCTGGGCTCTTTCCAGAGTTTGGCTATCGTGGATACTGCTGCTAGAGCAATGGGGGGGGGCACCCCAAGTTCTTGAGACTCATTGATTAGTACTGATTCTAACAAGCTCTGACAGATGGCTTCTAAGGAAGCCTCCAAATCTCAAACCCTGATTCCTTCCTGATTCTCAGTAGGAACCAAGATGTGGGGACTCAATATTTACATACCTTTTGGGAAAAATACATATTTCTAACCTGGCATACATCTTGTATTTGCCAGGGGATGGAGAAATTAAGTGTGAAGGCTGGTACGCACCAATCCAATAACCATTGGCCAAAATCTCTTGGTATTTCTTTCCAGAAAGGGGGAGGGTCATATACTCTTCCTAGTATTTTAAGGAGGTATTTCAGAAGACAGGATTGAAATCAATGACAAAAGTTGACACAGGTACAACCACGACAACTGCTCTCATTAACAGAACATTTACTGCTAGTCATTGGACCCTTTATACATATTACATATAACTTTCACATTAACCGAATCCCATAAAAACTATACCCTTCTATACAAAGGTAAACTGAGGCTCTGAGAGGTTACATCACTTCCTAAAGCTACAAAGTGGTTAAGTCTCACTCTGCAGAGCAGAGTGACTGAGATACGAGGCACCTTCTCACTGGGGCGCCAAATCCTTCTCCCTGATTTCAATGGTTATTCAACTGATTATCTGTTCTTGGGAAGAAACAAAACCATGGCACTATGCATTGCAAGGAATAAGGGCCTGGGGTCACACCAAGGAGTGTATTTCCCAGCTTCTGCAGCCTTCTGGGCTGGGAAGAGGTTAAGACTTAATTCCATTCCAGCCAGCGGCCTTGAGTTATCACTCGAAGTAGGTTTTGGAGAAGGGGGCCAGCACAGAAAGACCTGAACTCCAGTATTAATATTTCAAGGCAGGGGTGTTCTCTTCCTCCTTTGAATCATTTCCTTCCATTTTAGTCTCACTCTGAGTGTGACAGAAATTCTACGCGAGGCAAGGACACGGAGTTCAGGAATGATGTCCAGCACAAGTCCTCCATTGTCCTGCTTTCTGTGTCCCCTGCAGCAAAGGCCCTCGGCTTGGTGACCTTCCTGGCAATTTCTCTGGCTCAGCCTTTGTTCCTGGTTACCTGTGCACGTGAAATGCACTTTCTTCCTGTTCATTTTGCACCACAGAGTGTTAAGGGCACAGAGCCAGGGCTGAGCCACCTCAGCCTGTGTTTCTATCTGAGCACTGAGCAGTGGGTTTTGAAGTCCTGGACAATTCGGGGGATGTTTCTATGTAGTATTTCAACACCACTTGCAGCCGACCTTGCAGGCTTCCACGGACTTGCATTAAGTGTAATGGACAGACAAAAATGGAAAAAAAGATACTGGAAGAACAACTTGGTTTATAGGACTAATGGGGTTCCGGGCCTGAAGAAGGCTAAACCAAGTATAACAGTGAGAGACGCTTTTACGTTCAATTTCCCAATCAAGGAAAATGCAAGAGGAAAAGGATAAAAAGGTGATCGGCCCCACACCCCTAGTTCATATTTTTTTTCCCTTCAGGCAAAAGAAAAATGAATGTAGGTGAACCACACACAGCCTTGGAAAGAGTCTACCCACATTGTTCAGCAAGATCCTGTATCTATGTATTTGGGGAAAGAAGGGAAGGGGCAGGAGAGAAGGGTGCCTACAGTATCCAAACTAATCACTGTAGGCTGGTGTTTCTTAAACTGCCGTCCTTGGATCAGCTGCATCAGTATTCCCTGGGGTTCAAAATGCATACTCCTGGGCCCTTACCCCAGCCCCGAAAAATCCGAATATCTGGGGGTAGGTCCATAGATTCTGCATTTAGCTGACTCTCCCGGACATATGGATGCTCACTAATATGGGACGATCAGGGCTGTGAGTGAAACACAAGATTCCTCTTTCAGAGCCAGCCAGCCTGCCTCCCAGACTGTGAGGATATTTGTGCCCCACCCCTCGCCCCGCCCTGTCCCTCCCTTTCACCCTCTTCCCCATCTGAAAGGGGAATGTTTTAGAATTTACCTGGTCTGATGGCGCTCTGCATGCAGTTCGGGGATGGGATGCCTGGGTGAATGGGTGCAGACGCCCGACTGCTGAGGTCCATGACGGAGGGGGCTGCGGAGGAAGCCGGCTGCAGCCCGGGAGGGTGAGGGCTGTGGTCGTGCTGGGACGGGCTGGGGGGAATGCCATTTTCCGACAAAAACTCCTCCAGGTCCATGTATTCCAATTGGAAAGTATCTCCGTCATAGGGAAGGGTTTTGTCCCATAAGGTGGGTCCCAAGAACGCCGACTGGGGGACCGTCGGGCTATTACTCTCATCATCCAGCTTCTTTTCCTTGTCTTTATCTTTACTAAATGCTGCGGAAAAGGGGGAAAGTTGGACTTTAAAAAAGAAAAAAAAAAAAGTGTTGCTTTTCTAATCACCCCTCCTGGCCTCTGCTACAAAACACCACATTCAAAATGTTCTCACAAACACCAGGGTTCTTCTCTGGCTGCTGGCTTTTGTGGATCTAGAGTTAAAAGTTCAGACAGGACATGGATCTCTGCCTGTTTTTCAACATCTTCCTATTTACTTTGGAAAGAAAGCTCTAGTCCTTGGGACAGGGCTACAGGCTGATTTAGCATATAAACAAGGGGATGCAGTTTTCAAGTACGGGATTCGAGGAGACAAATAATTTAGATCTACAGTGAGAAAGTAACACTGCAGTTACATACAAATGCTGTGATTTTTACGAAAACAGCCAATAACCAGGCATGATTTCTCTTCCAGGAAATTCATTACAGTAACAATATGAGGTCATTCAGACTTAGCCAGTGAGCTGAGGATTCTAATTTTGGTAAAGTAGGGACTCTCCACCTTCCTTTGAAAGCATGCATTGAGCACTTACTATATACCTGATACTTTCCACATATTATCTCCAGAAATCTCATAATAAACCTGCAAAGAGCTATTCTCCCCATCTGTAAGGAAGACACAGAGGCTCTAAGACCTGAAGGAACTTGACCAATGCCTCATGCGGGCAGAGGAGAAAACTGAGAACTTCCTGAGCCCACATATGTTTGTTTAGAAAGCCACTGGGGCACCTTGTATTTTACAAAAGGAGGGTTTTTTGTTTGTTTTTTTTAAAGTATTTTTTCCTTCCTCCTCCCCAAGGCTTAAGTATGATCCAATTCACAAGAATTACACATGTATGCAATCTGTCAAAAGCACAGCTATTGGGAAGGTGATTACATACCACCAACGGAGGTATGCAGCTATGTCCTACCTGGCAGTACCACTCACCCCAGGTTGTCTTTAAGCCCTGCTCTGGATTTTGCCCATTCTAGTACTCAGGCGCGGGTGGAATCTGGGATTAGGGAATCTGGCTTCTGAGTTTCTTCCTCAGAGAAACACAGCCTCCGCTGCCATCCATTCTAATCCTCTAGTCTCATCTCCTGAGAATTTGACTTAAAACACCCACAGATGCAAAAGACTGCAGGCAGCACCTTCCTCCCAAGTGCTACTCCTTAAAGGAGAGTTAAAAGGGAAGCTATACTCTGCAGAAGGCGAACCAAACCCCTCAACTCTTGCAATGCAACAGGTTGTCCCCCTGCTAGGAGAGAAGATGCGACTACTCCCAAGCTATTTGTAGCCAAATGATCTTTCAAGACTTTTACACTCCAAGCCGCCCGGTCCGCACTGGCTACTGTGACATCGAAGGCATGAAACCGCATCAGCCCAATTGACAAATCCCCGGCGGCACCAGCTCGGTTCTGCGCCTCCTCACCCGACCCCTCCTCTCCCGCTCCAGCCAAGGTTGCCTGGGGAGGTTTGGGACTTACCGAGACAGGGCTCAAGCCAGAGGAGGCTCCAGCGCGGTTACACGTGAGCCTACTCCGCTCTCCCCTCCCACCAGGAAAAGTGCACGGGGAAAGTGTCAGAGCCGGAGGCGTGCACCGCTTCCCGCCCGGAGACCACTCCCCCCGCCAGTCCCAGCCCCCACCCCGTTTTTTGAATTACCCCTGGGAGGGAGAGCACGAGGCTCCGCTCACACCTCGAGAGCTGCGGATGCCAACTAACACACAAACAGTAGCACGATCCCAATACACAAGCTATGCTGCGAGACGCACCCCCCGCCCCCCAAAACAGAACCAGGCCCTCTGGTTTCTCCTCCCCAGCCCGCGAAGCTCTACCCTCGCGCAGGCGGATCACTCTGCGTGCGGGGAAGCCTCAATCTAGGGAGCACTGACCTGTCAAGTTATGACTCCCACCTGCGCCGCAGGACGGGGACCCAGAGAGCCTGGGTCGGTCCCAGCACTATTTTAAACATTGCTCATTGACGGAATTCCCCCCTTTTGGAGGAGGGGGGGTGATGGGTGAGCTCTTCAAATTTCAACAAAGCAGGGATAGGGTGCCAGGGGACAGGGAGGGAGGGGATAGATGCTCCAGCAGGGTTGCCCGGCCAAGGAAGGAGACCCCAGGAGCGTCGTTCCTTCCCAGAGCGGGGCAGCCAGGAAGGCAGCGCTCACCGTCTTCGTGATGAAGGGGGAGCTTCAGCGGGTTCTCCAACAAGGACCTGAGCACGCCGTAGGGAGGCGGAATAAAGGTGGGATTCAGGGGGAGCGGTCGGGACATTTTCTCCATCGCGATGCACTCAAATTTTTTTCTTTAAAAAAAAAACCCCAACCGCCCCCCAAAATGTTGCTGAGCTTTTTCCTCCGTCCTTTGCCAAAAGTACTCGCTTTCAAGGCGGTGGAGACAGGAAAAAAAATTACTTATATCTTTATAAATACATCTGCATAAGAAAATAAAAACAAAAAACTTTCGGGTTCCCAGTGCAGATGGTCCCCGGAGAGCGCGCCAAGCGCCCGTGGGCTCCTCGGCGACGTGCAGGATGCTCTCACCTGCCTCGAACCCCTCGTCCTGCAAAATGTTCAAAATTGCGAAAAAGAAAGAAAAAATATGCAGATGGCTGCAGAAGGGCGGAAGGCACCGCGCCGGCCCGGCCCCCACGCGCCAGCACCCGAGGCTGGGCGCCGTCCCACCCCACCCCCCTCCCCGCGCCGGCGGCCGCTGCTCCCCCGCGCTCCGCGGCCCCGCAGCGCCGGGCTCAGCGCATCCGGCCGCCCATGTGCCGCGGCCCTGACAAGAGTGACGTCAGGGCCCGCACCGCGCGCCGATAGGCGTGCAGGGGCGGAGCCACGCGCGGCACCGCCCGCCTGCCCCACCCGCCCCGCCCGCCCCGCTGCCACGTGTTTAGCGTCGTCGCGCGCGCGGATTTTCCAGGACCCTGCAGGGCTGGCCGGTAGTAAAAACAGGTGCCAGATCCCCCAGGTCACCGACCTGGGCTAAAAGCTCAACTTTTTCAGAGTAGGAAGAGGGATGAGGATTTTTTTTTTTCAGTAGTTTTAAACCTAGGAATAATCTGGGGAATAAAAAAAAAACAAAAACAAAAACCCAGATGCCCAGGCAGCATCCCAAATCAATTAAATCAGACCTCTGGGCTGACATCCAGGCATCATTAGCTTTTAAAGTTCCCCGGGGTGGTTCCAATGAGCAGCAAATTTGAGAATGACTGGTTTAGATCGAATGGAAGGTAAATGCTCTTCTAAATATTTCTCCTGGCCACAGCCAAGCTTAACTCCCTCTCTCTTGCCCCATTCCCAAAACTCCTGAAAAATAACGAGTTGCTTAGAAGTTCTAATGAGGTACAAAAGTAGAGTGAAGAGGGAGTGACAGAGGGAGTGGAGCGCTGTCAGCAGTTTCCCATGCTGTCAGGAGGGCATTCAGAGGGATACACATTTGCCTGGGATTGAGTAAGGGCAGAGGAGACACACACACACACACACACACATACGCATACACACACACACAGGCATACGCACACACACGCACACTAAATGCGGTTTCAGAAGTATTTGCTGTAGGAGAGTACAGATGACTGTGCTCTGGTCAGGTTACAAGGTTTGCACAGTAATTAAAATAATTCTGTAAAGTATTCCTTAAGAAGGCTCTCAGGCTTCACTGCCATAGCAGCAGCTTCAGCATCTGGCCCTGAGGGTTCCAGCACGTGGCGCTGGAGGTTGCTGGAGCACTGGAGCTGTGGTATGCAAAGCCTTCTCCCCACGTGGGGGTGAACACTGGCCTCAGGCCTGGAAAGTTCCAGGCCAGCAAGCAGGGTCTTCCCTCTATCCCCACAACTCCATGCTAAGATCAGGGTAGCACGATCTGGGGAAGGGTCTGCAAGAAGGTATAGGCACAAATTAAAGAAAAATGTTCTTTCTATGAGACACAAAGGCCTTTGTCACGGCTGTCTCTGAGGTGGAATATGGTGGAGTCTCGATGGGTTCTACTTCCCTGCAATTCACCCCAGGAGAGAAGTGTAAGAGAGAAGGCACCTGAAAGCCAAGAGACCAGGAGCCAGGAGCCAGGAAAGCCAGGAGACCACACATGGGCACCAGGCAGGGTGACTTCTAGGAAATACCTTCCCCTCTGAGCTGGGCTGTGATCAAGCGACCTCTGCAGTTCTCTTCATTCTAAAAGTATAAGGAAAAAGTAACATTCTGAGACAGTGTGATGTTTCAAATTTCAGCCAAATTCTGAAAACATCAGCCTTTTAGCTAATTCCACCTACATTTGTTGAGTAACAACTATATGCCAAGGACTGTGCTGGGACTGGGGAGAAAAAGATGTATAAGACATAATTCTAATGGAATAGATTATGGCCTGACATATGCAAACATTATACTATACAGTCTTAAAGGAGCAAAAATGTGTAGACGAAAGTTACACAGGTACTTACACTAGGAGAGGGATTCCAGAGAAGGTGTTTGAGCTGGGCACAGAGCTAAATGAATTTCATGAATTTCCCAAATCCCTCAATTCTATTATACTGTTTTTCACAGAAGAAAGGACTCTTCCACCATCCTTTCAGAGAGGAAGAGGCTATTTCCCTACCTTCATTCCCCTACCTACTTTGTAAACTCATTAAGTAGGATAGCTGAGAGCATCCTCTCAGACTGGTCAGAAACAGATTTTAGATTCCAGGTGCACAAAAGGGCAACAGTCCACTAGCACTTCCTGGCACATCCAAAATACTCCACCTGCTCGTGGTTCTCTGCACTTCCTCACTTTCCCATGAAACCCCTGTCAGTTCAAGTGATCTTGTTTCCCAGAGCGATCTTTGTCCTTACCACTGGAGAGAACCTAACACTGTGGCTTGAAATTAGATTTCTCATTGCAGATGAACACACTGGCATCCTGGTTCATCAACCAGTCTCTTGGGAATTTGGTTCATATAATTCAGCTCTTCTGATCAGCTCTGGACATGGGCCACATTGAGGACCAGCCCCTGAGACCTGGATTTAAGGATGCACAGTATTTGTACATGTAGAAGTCAGAGGGATGGAAATAGGAAAAAAGGAGTTCCAGAAGCAAATGGCATGCGGGAAAGATACGGAGAAAGGAAACTGGCAGACACAATTTGTGAACATGTTTTCATTTCTCTGGGATAAACAAATGAGTGGAATTGTTATAACATGGGGTAGAGGTATGTTTGACTTTGTAAGGAACTGCCAAACAGTTTTGTTTTCTGTATTAGGTGAATTCTCCTGCATTGCCAGCATCAGTTGAGAGTTCTTGTCACTCTTGAGTTCTCACCAACATTTGGTGGTGTTGGTTTCTTAAAATTTGAGTCATGTTAAGTGCGTGGATAGCAATGTCTCATTGTGCTTTTAAGTTGAATTTTCCTGATGACAAATGATGTTAACCACTTTTTCATGTACTCCTTAGTCATTGTGTATCTCCCTTTGCAAAGTATCTATTCAAGCTTCTGAACTATTTTTAAAATTGGGTTGTCTTGTTTTTATTGAATTTAGGAGTTCTTTACATATTTGGGATACAAGTTCCCTTACCAGATATATGTGTTGTGAATATTTTCTTCCAGCCTGTGGCTTGCCCATTAATGTTTTAAAATTGTCTTTCCATGAGTGGAAGTTTTTAATTTTGATGAAGTTCAATTTACCAACTTGTTTTTTATGATTATTACTTTCCATGAACTAAGAAACCTTTGGCCACCTGGAGTCTTGGAGATATTTTCCTCTAAAACCTTTATAGTTTGAAGCTTTTCCATTTAGGTCTATGATTTATCTCAAATTAATTTTGTATATAGAATTGAGGTAGGGGTTGAAGTTTTTTTTTTTTCGTTTGTCTCATGGGGATTTCCAATTATTCTAGCAGCAATTGTTGAAAAGATGTTCATTTCCCCCCTTGAATTATTTGGTGCATTTATATGACTGTATATTTGTGGGTGGTCAAAACTTTTTTTAAAAAAGATTTTATTTATTTATTGGTCAGAGAGAGAGAGCGTGTATAAGCAGGGAGAACAGCAGGCAGACGGAGAAGCAGGCTCCCCTCTCAGCCGGGAGCCCGATCCAGGACCCTGGGATCCTGACTTGAGCCGAAGGCAGAAGCTTAACCAACTGAGCCACCCAGGCATCCCTGGTCAAAACCTTTGCCCTCAAGGGACAAAATATTCAAGGATAGAATAACGTTATTTGTATATGTGCTGCGGAAGCGAGCAGTAGAATAACGTTATTTGTAAGTTTCCTAGGCTCTGACTGTTACCAAGCAACAGAACAAAGTTCATCAAAGTTCATGGCTAAAATAAATGGCTTGCTTTCAATGGCTCATTTGGTTTGTTACCAGACCTTCTACAAAGTTGTCCACATTAACTTAAAAGTCTGGAGGCAGAAGCAATGGCCAACTTGCTTTTTATGTACACAAGCAAATATTCATCTCTTAGAGGCTCCTGGTTACCAATATCAATATTTCAATGCTTAAAAAAAAAAAAAAGGTCAAAATCAAATCCTTTGTTGGAAAAAGCCAAACAAATAAATATTATAAAAATAAAAATTGACAAGTCAGTGGAAAACTCTTCAAGGAGGGAAGGCTACTAGAGGCTCCCAAGGTGTGAAATGGTTCTAAAAATAGGAATGATCACAGAAGAAAGGTTTCTCAGAATCAACTTCTTAAAAGATGCCAGCACAGCTTGACTCTGCTCTGAAGCTCTGGAAATCGGCTTCTGCCCAGCCAGTGGTTTCCACCTGTCCAGTCATTTCAGGATTTTGCGTAGTGAGGTTGGATAGGGAAGTCTTTCTCGCAGCCCAGTGGGCACAGATCTGAGGCGGCCATTGTGGGCCCCAGCTCCACAGGTCTGCAGAAAGAGCTCATTTGAGGTGTAAGCAGTGTCTGTGTTTCAGATTCCCAATGGGTGTGAAACCTTGCTGAGCATACAATGCCTGCCACTGTACCCTACCAGGGCCTGGGAGCCTGGGGTGGAAAGAGCCCAAGTTTGTGGTTATGAAGGGCTTTACACACCAGCGAGCCAAACCTCTAGATGAACCTGTTTATCTTGTTGCCAGAAAGGGCACTTTGTCCAGGGAATTAATTCAGATGCGAAAGGCATCACATGGGAGTTCAGCTGGACACGCCTAACCCAGCTTGTTTTCCTCCTTCCTGAAACCTCTAAACCAGCTAAAACACTGAAAAGGAAAATTATATTGCACTGCCTTAATTCCTGGAGACCCTCAAATCTATTTGCTTGAGACAGGAACATGCAAAACCGAAACAAAAAAACACATGTTGGGAATGCTAAGCTCTCCTCCAAAGGATGACTCATGTCAAAGACCATGGCTAGGCTTTCCTACCTCTTCTCTGAGTCCTGTGCTTCTCTAGTAAATTCCACCGAGAAAGACTAAGACAGACATAAGGGGCAGCAAGCCAAGGGTGTGTGTTTAAGAGTTAGAGGCTTTATGTAAATGGGATAGGAAGGTAGTAGGAGGAAAACAGCGTAGAAGAGAAAGAAAGAAAGAATATCTGTGGTAAAAGGTGAGAAAAAAGATCAGTGCAGTGCTTTGCAATGGAATGGCTTGGGGCCAGACGTACCTCGGTATTTACTACTACCCCTAGTAAAATAATAATCACAGCAGTATGAAGAGAAGGCACATTTATTGTGTGCCTTACTGGGTTCTGGCACAGCATTAAACACTTTTTTTTTAATTTAAGATTTTATTTATTTATTTGACAGAGAGAGAGATCACAAGTAGGCAGAGAGGCAGGCAGAGAGAGAGGGGGAAGCAGGCTCCCCGCTGAGCAGAGAGCCCGATGCAGGGCTCGATCCCAGGACCCTGAGATCATGACCTGAGCTGAAGGCAGAGGCTTTAACCCACTGAGCCACCCAGGCGCCCCAGCATTAAACACTTTTAATATATTATCTCATTTATAACTCTCAACCCTGATACAGGGTATACAGAATTTTTATCTCCATTCTACAGATGAGGACAGTGAGAGTCAGAGAAATTAGTGCCATGCCATGGTCCTATCGCTAGCTAATACATGGAGAAGCTATAAGTTTAAAACAGCTCTGCTTAACTCTGAAGCTTGTGCTCTTAACCTGGATACTGTAAATGAAGAGCAAACATCCATCCAACAAACTCGCCGGGCTTCCAATCGGTTCAAATTCTGCCCCTGTCCTGTAACCTTGGATAACCTCTCTGATCTCAACCTTCTTTGTGTGAAATATAAACTAAGGCTTGTGTTTCCCAGCTCGAAGTGTGGCTAGGGGGACTAAACGAGATCACACATCTGGAGGTGCTTGGTAAATTGTGAAAGGCTAAACAAATGTGACTTGTTAATTGGGGCATATTTGCATTTTCTGGAGATGCTCCCTCCCACCTGTGAGTCTGCATCTCTGTGTAGTCTGTGATCTTAGAGGCTACTTTCCCTCCAAACACGTGTGTCCTTTTTTCTTCACCTCTTTCTCCCTCCCAACAGGGCAGACACCTTCTACTGCTCCCAGGGCCCAAAAGAAATATGAGTTTGAGGTTCAGTGGGAAAACAAAATATAGGGGATTCCAAATAGCCCCTCAGGCAGAGTAGGGAAGGGATGCCCATTTCCTTTATCTTTCTAAGGGATGAGAGGAATAGAAATTTGTGGATTAATTAACAAGGGAAAATTATGTTAAATCAAGGAAATATAGCTGAAGTTAAAGACAGTTGAGCTATAGAAGCATGCAATTACCATTACTCAGAATTTAGTTCTTGCTCAGGATCCGGGGTTGATCAAGTTTAGCAAAATTGACTTACAACACTCTAACATACAATTTCCCAGCTACATGTTAGGCTCTTTAGGTGCAACAGAAATATAAGACTAGATGCCCTGAGGTGATGGATTTCTTGTTCGGCTAATCTGGTGGACAGGGAGACTACGAAACCGCTAGAAGCATGCATGTGCTCATGGACCAAGTACAAGCATCCTGAAGATCTGGGAGAATTCCTGCAGAATTGGCACAATGACCTCTCATCATGCAGGGATATAGGACCAGCTGCCCTCCATTCATTGTGCCTTCATCCCACAACAAAGGTTCTGATTTGTAGACATTGTCACCATCCTAAATGAAGGTCTTACATTGGGCAGAGCTTCACAGGAGCCATCTCATAGGTAATTGGCTAACCAAATGCCTATAAATGAGTGTCTTTGTTGGGACATTGGTAACTGGTCTAATTACTAGAGGCCAAGGCAACTAGTTTAAGACAAATGGCACAAACCGTATGCAACCAGATTAATTTGGCACAGCTTTCCTTTAGAAAGAAGCTCTGGGCACATTGGATATGTTTGAACTTCAACCATTACTTAAAAATTTGTGTCAGCTAGACAGTGTGCTCCCTGCCCTGTAGGGACACTCTCCATGGGAGCGTTTTGCTGAGCATGGAATCAGAGTGAGGCAGGTGAGTCAGATGGCCTTAATGACATCAGGCAGTGCCGGCCAGCTGCATGGGGCCTTGCTGTGACTTCTTTCCGATTGAGTAACTAAGTGGATGTGGACATTTCCATCGTGGAGACTCACAGCCAGGGTGAGAGGAGCAGGAGGAAGCATCCTGAAGGATCTATTCATTATGTCTGGTAGGCATCACGTCTGCTGAGCTTTGCAAGGTGCTAGACGTAGTATTCCTGGTGCTTTGGAGTCTGCATTTACTAGGCCCCAAGCACACTATTCCTTATCTGTTACTTTTTTCCCTTCTTTCTTTCTTTTCTTTTTCTTGGGGGAGTGGGGGCAAGCATGGAACATTAAGATCAAACTTTTAGCAGGTCTGCCTTCCTGAGACAGTACCCTAGTCTCTTCCCCTCAATGCACAAAACACTAGTGGAAGGCTCTCCTGGGCCAAGTGCTGTGCTGGATTCTGAGGAGTAAAGCAAAGAAGCGAAGTATGGAGTTCTTTGCAGTCCGGTGGGGAGACAGACGCTTAACCAGATGCCTATCTCCGAGCAATATGTATAATTGATAGATAAAAAGGGAGCATTAACAGGGAAGTGATTAACTGTGTTGGAGGGGCTCAGGGAAGTCGTCACAGAAGTCTTCACCTCTCTCAAGGAAGGTTCCGAAGATAGAAGTAGCTCAGGGAGGAGGGGAAGGCCAGGTACAGGGGCACAGGCACAATAGAGCCTGGTCTGACCTATAGGCTGTTCAGTTGCTGGAATGCAAGTTGAGGAGTGGAAGAATGAACTTTGTTCTAGCACCGTCTGCAGAGCGCTAACTGGGCCGGGCATCATGCTACCTGCTTTCTGTGCAACGTTGCCGTCTAGCGTCAGAACAGCCCTGTGAGACGCGTGTTAATACTTCTCAGTGAGGAAGATCCTTGGCTGTGTCCTAAAACCAAAGTTGCGCTGTCCCAGGCAAATGGGGGTGGGGGTTGGAAGCCTTTTTATTGTCTCTTCACGGTCTTCTGCTTCTCTCTTTGTGCTGACTTCATTCTCTCCCTGCAGACCAGCCTCATCTCTACACCAGTGCACGTGACTTCCAGCAGCTCGGGGAGTTCACGTCTTTAGTTTTCCTCCATCAGTGAGGGACAAACCCTCTGAGTTTTAGCTCAAGAAATCCAGGAGAAGGGCTCTGATGGGCCCAGCTTAGATCAGCTGCCCATTCTTGGATTGTGTTGCAATGGCCTGTAGCTGGTAAGAGTGTGGCCACTCCAACTGGGATCAAATGGTTGGGGTGGAAGGAAGAGCAATTCCCAAGAGGAGGGAATCTTTGGTGGAAACATCACAAATGCCCACTGCATTCTTCATTTTATAGATGAGGATATTGAAGCTTTGAGAGGTTGAGCAACACATTGAGGTCACACAGCTTATAAGCAGCAGAAACTGGAAACCAATCTAAGTCTCTCTCAGTGGTCCTCAAACAGAGAGCATTTGGCCCCCTCCTGTAGGGCACATCGGGCAATGTCTGGAGATATTTCTATTTGTCAGAACTTCGGGGTCTGGGGGTGGGGCTACTTCTGGCCATTGAGTGGGTAGAGGCCAGGGTTGCTGCTAAAATTCTACAGTGCACAGGACAGCCCCCATCAAGGAATTAATCTGGCTCAAAAATGTCAATAGTGCTGAGTTTCAGAAGCCTTGGTCTGTCTGAATACCGAGCCACCACTACCCTACAACTGCTCCCCTCTCCTAAGGGCCCTGGTTGTTTTCCTCCCCACACATTTACAGACCATCTGTTTGGGTATTACAACCTCATCTTCTGTTTCCCAGTCACAGAGTAGCTACCTTGCTTCCAGGTGCTGGGTTCCACTTCCACCAACCACCTATAAATGCTGGCTGAATGCAAAACAATGCACAAATGGAACTCAGACCCTTTTAAATGTTTTAACCAAATGAAAGCTGATAGTCTGATAAAACGCCTTCAAACTATGAGGATAATATCCTATCTCCACCCAGAGCTGCTTTTCCACGAGGACAACTGGATTTGCAATGAGGTGAACATATTCTTTCCTCTCTCCTCTCAGTTGTTTTTGGCCAAAGATAAGAAGGCAATCTGAGGCCACGGAAAGGTTCTTTTGGAGACAGAGTTGGTGAATTTGCCTGTGTTCTGTGCTCTTTTAGGTGATGGTTAGTCGGGCGTGGCCACAGGACGAGATGAAAGAGAGGCTCAGGACAAGTTTATTAATACTCAGGTCCTAGAAACCAGATGCAGGGCGCAGCATGCAGGACCATGCAGGGAAGCACCAGCGCCAGGCAGAGGCAGAGCAGCAAGGGGAGAACCAAGGCCATGGCCTTTGTTGGAGTTTACACAGGAAAGCAAAGCAGGGCAGGGTGAAGAGTTTGGAATTAGTTAGTTTGAATAGTTCTGGTGGTCCCCAGTTGCCCAGCACCTGACTCTGGGATGATTAAAGAACTTCCGTTTTGGGGGTGCCTGGGTGGCTCAGTTGGTTAAGCGTCTGCCTTTGGCTCAGGTCATGTTCCCAGGGTCCTGGGATGAAGTCCCGCATGGGGCTCCTTGCTCAGTGGGGAGTCTGCTTCTCCCTTTGCCTCTGCAGCTCCCCCTGCTCATGCTAGCAGGTGTGCAGGGGTGCGGGCTCTCTCTCTCTTTCTCTCACTCAAACAGTCTTTAAAACAAACAAACAAACAAAACAAAACTTCAGGTTTCCAGGCTGGATAGAGGAAGAATGGCTCTGGATTGGTTCATTTGCATATCAAAGGCATACTCCCAGCTGAGTCCTTTGCTACCTTTAAGAACTGGTTAGCCCCTAAGCCGACAGCCTCTCACCTTATCCCAGGAGAAAAATGTTAAGATATCAAGGGATCATGATAGAGAGAAAAGAAAAATAAAAACAATATGGACTGGCTAGTACAATTCTCTAACTCAACCAAGTAAGCTTAGATGCCACAGCCCTGTGGCAAATATCTAAGACTCTAAATCTCTTTGTAATATAATCCTAATTTTAATCGCTCTTTCCTCCAACCTTCAAATAAACCAAACTCATCTTCTTTTTGTATTACCTCTCTCCTGTAATGGTACCAATTTACCCAATCACTAAGTTAAAAGCTGCAGAATTGACCCTCCTCCTTATCCTCCAATTTGGCTTTTGAGAACAAAATGCAGTTCTTAAAGTCAAAGCCAGAGTCTAACTATTTCTCAGAAATACCCTCTCCCTTGGGGTAGCTGGGTGGCTCAGTTGGTGAAATGTCCAGCTCTTGGTTTTGGCTCATCAGGCCATGATCTCAGGGTCTCAGGATCAAGCCCCAAGTCAGGCTCTTTGCTAGGCATGGAACCTGCTTAAGATTCTCTCTCTCTCCCCCTCTCCTTCTGCCCCTCCTCCATGCCTCCCCCAAGCTTGCTGTCTCTCAAAAAAAAAAAAAAAAGAAAAGAAAAGAAAGAAAAAAAAGTGAATACCCCCTCCCTTCCATCCTCAATGCTATGCCTTTGTGAAGACGTTTTCAGCTCTCCCTTAGAAGATCCCAATGGCCTACTTACTATTCCCCTAGCACTTTCCCTGTTCATCCCCACTCCAAAATAATCGTCCACTGAAATCATGTCTCAAAAGTACTGATTTTATTTTTTCTTGCTTATGAGACATCAACGTCTCCATGCTACATGTAGAATGAATCCCAACCTTCTTATGGTGCAGTAGACTCATTCCAGTTGCGCACCAATCTCCAGACTCGTGTCAGGCTCCTGCCCACCCCCTGCCCTACACCTATACCGTGGCCCCACTAGGAGGAAGTGCACACAGTGTATAGGTGGGCAGCTCTGGGATAAGACCACTACTGGAGTTCAAATTCTGGCTCCACCATCTGTTAGTGACTTTGGGCAAGTCACTAGGCTTCGTGGTGCTTCAATAAGATGAGAATCACGACTGCACCCACCTCACAGGCGGGAATTAAGTGCGTTCATACACACAAAGACCTTAGATTCGTGCCTGGCACAAAGAATGAACTCAGTACATCAGAGTAGTCATGCTTCCACACTTCATGCTCGCTTCCTTTCTTCACGTGATGAATGCCTACTCAACCTTCCAGGCTCAGCTTAGCTGTCACTCCTTCCCGAAACCTTCCCAAAGCCCCCAGAAAAAGTTAGTCCTTCCTTGGATTCCTGAAACCCTTGCTTACATGTTAACTCCCCCCCCCCACTCCCCCTCTAGGGTATGGCTCTTTCCTCTTGACATTCGTCACTATAACACCGTATCTACTACCTAGAAGACACTCGGTAACTAGATGCATAAATACACAGATTTCATGGGGACAAGACCAAAACATAGAGTCAGCTGCCTGGGTCACCTAAATGTGCTCATCAGTTTTCCCAAGCATTGTTTCCTCTAACTCTCACATTTCAATTATTCTTATGTGCCTACTTCAGAAGGAGTGAGAAATATCATTTACAGAGTCCAGTAGCTTGGTCCTTCCTCCTTTGCCTGTCAGCTTTTATCCCCAAATGAATGTTAATCGTGTTTGTTATCAATGCTCCCAGATTCTCCATTACCTTTCCAGCTTGGGTTTCTGTTTACCTGCCCGGACTAAACCCTGACCATTCAGCTCTCCTTCCTCATTTGCTTCTGCACATACTGATTCAGAAGGTTTCCCACCCAGTGAAACCCGCCACCATGTTTTTAGGCTTGTGCGTCCAGTTGCTACGCAGTCAGTGCTTAAGTAATTATAAGTCTCCAATAACTAGTAATCTGAGTATTTCATACAATCGTCTAATAATCCTGTGTTCTTTGCTAAGAAAATGGCACCAGCCTGTGGGATTTCCTTTTTTTTTTTAATTGAAAAAAAACTTTGAAATATTGGGCTCTTTGGGCTCTTTTTGCCTGGATACCAGAAGCCACAGTCATTCTTATCAGTAGCTGTCAAACTTTATAGACAAAAGTTAGAGGATTTCATTAGGATGCAGATTCCCAGGCCTGCTGCTAAAGATTCTCTTTCAGTAGACTGGTTAGTGCCTGAGTATCTGCATTTTTGACAAGGTATCCTGTTTCCTAGGGCTGCCCTAACGAATTACAGTAAACCTGGTGTCTGAAAACAACAGAAATTTTCTCTCACAATTCTGGAGGCCAAAGATCAAGGTATTGGCAGAGCCATGGTCCCTCCGAAGGCACTTGTGGAGACACCTTCCTTGCCTCTTGTGGCTTCTGCAGGCTTAGGTGTTCCTTGGCATTCATCTAAAGATCCTTAACTCCATCTGCAAAGATCTTGTTTCCAAATAAGGCCCCTATTCATTGGTTTAGGACTTGGAGACATATCTTTTGGGGGGTATGAAATTCAACTCACTACAGAAAATTATTCTGATATGTGGAGTTCTGGGATCCTACTGCAAACAGTGCTACCCTAGATCAGTTTTAGAGTTTATCTTGACATTAATTCTTACAACAATATGTCAACAGTCCTACAATGGGATACTATGAGTGGAAAAAAATAAGCAAAAAAAGAATGAATGCTCTCCCCCCCAGCAGAGCACATCTTCCCTTGAGCATTGCTATGGCAGTGGAGAGGGAAGGGGAGGAAAAGCAGAAGGACTATTCTATATTGTGTATGCTTTCTCTCCCTCTAAAAGCAAAGTTCTAGGCTCAGACATTGCCTCTTCATCAAATGTGCTGAGCCTGCTGCCTGAAACACAAATATTAAATATATGAATGAATGAACAAACACACAAAAGAATGGATGTGTTTCCTCTTCTTTCAACTCATTCAGGATTTTGTATATTGAACCTTGAAAAAATAATCACCCTTTCCTCCCTATAATCCTTAGCCTGGTTTTCTCCTCTCTATAGCTTATCAGTATAATTTTACCTTTGAGATAAGAATCCTTCTCTTTCTCTTCCTGTGTGTTAGTCACCTTCCCCATCCTGTTTCAAACCAAAGAAGTCTTGAAAACAAAGGATCTACGATAATACCTCCTTTTTCTACTAAAGTATGGGTGTCTTCATTTCACGGTTGCAATCTGCCTTGTCTACAAGAGTCTCGTCTCCTTTATCATATGTTCACTTCTTGTATACCTAATCCTGCAACTATCAGTTACAAATCCTTTAGCTGGTGCCCCCTCTTTAGACAAGATGCATTTCACCTATTATACGGTCCTCAATCCCTTCTCCTCTGTGCAGTTTCCGGGTCCTAGAACTTTTCCAGAAGCTGTGACCTTCTTTGACATTGGGATCAGGGCCAATCACTGGGTTCCATCTCAGAGCTCTGCCTCCCTCGCCTAACTCCATTCTCAGGTATTATCCCAATCGCAAAGTCTGGCCAGAAGTACCTCTTTACAGGTGTCTGCTTCTCCCATCCTTGGACCCCTGCTATTTGTTCTCCCCTTAATGAATCCAGTGATCTGAATGAATCTCACAAATACAATGTGGATGAAGCCAAAGAGATTAGCCCCCCAAGAGTATGTCCTCTGTATGAAGTTTTTATGGTTTAGAAGCCAGTTTAGTAGTGGCTACCCATGGAGGTGTATGTGGGAGACTGACAAATGTTTAACAATTGGCTGTCCAAAAAAAGAAAGCCATGTTTTGTAGTATTAGCTGATTTCTCTGATGTAAATGCCCTTATTCTGGCCATTTTGAGGCTACTAATGTGATGTCAGTTAATACGGAGTTAGGATGCGTTATGCTGTAGTACAATATCTGGGATTTCCACTAGACACATACAATAATAGATGTATGTGACCTCAAGAGCATAAATAATAATACAATGTAGTAGAATATTTAGGAACTGGTGAATTTTGAATATTTATTACATTTTGTGTGTGTGTGCCAAATGATCTTTCCAGCACCTCACTCACATACAAATTTGAAAGCCGCAACAGCTAATGTTACCTGAGAATACAGGATTAAAATAACTTCAAATGTTCAATTACGCTCTTGATTTCCACCATCCTCAAACTTTCCTAGTCTAGTCTATATTTATTTAACTTGTCAACAAATATTTAGTGAGCTATGTTCCAAGCACTCTTTTTTTTTCTTTTTGACAGTTCTAGTGAGGTGTAATTGAAATACAATAAATTACACATGATTAAGTATGCAATCTGATAAGTTTTGACATCTATATACGCCCATGACACCATCACCACAATCAAGATAATGAGCGTATCCACCCTCCCCCAAATTTCCCCGTGCCCCTTGGTGACCCTTCAAAACCCTCCTCCATCTCCAGGCCACACTGATCTGCTTTCTGTCACTATATATCTGTTTGTATTTCCTAGAAGTTCTTGCCTTTGCTTTTAAAATGACTTATTTAAATGCAAATTTATATAAATTTAAAAAAAATATGGCTATGTTTAACAACCAGCTCATAAATTCCTGAAGATTTTATCATCACTGGGGCTTCTGGGTGGCACTGTCAGTTAAGAGTCTAACTCTTGGTTTTGACTCAGGTCGTGATCTCAGGGTCCTGAGACAGAGTCCCCCCCAACGCATAGGGGCTCAATGGAGAGTCTGGTTAAGACTTCCTCTCCCTCTGTCCCTACCCGCCCCCACACACACTCCCTCTCTCTTTCTCTCAAATAGATAAAAAAATCTTTAAAAAAATTCGATCACCACCACTTGCAGGACTCTAGGAGCACGAGAGGACATAAGGCAGAGGTGCATAAGTGAATGGAACAAAACAGGAGAGGAGATTCTGGGCTTGGGGTGACGTTTTGTTTCTGGATGCTGGTTAAATAGCAACCTCCACATTGTTAAAAACGTATTGAGCCAAACACCTAACAATATGTGGACTTTTCTGAATTTATGTTATACATTAATAAAATTTACCCCCCAAAAGCTCTAGGATTAAAAACAGGGATGTTGAGTTACTTTTCTTCCCTATTTAAAATCCTTCTCTGGCTCTCTACGGCCTTACAGTTAAAATCTAAGCTCCTTGTCACAGCTTTTTAGGGCCTGCGCGACAGATTCTGGTCCCTAATCATATTTCCAGCTACGCTGACTCAGGCCTCAGTTCCTCAAACCTGCTCAGTTCTTTCCTGCCTCAGGGCCTTTCCACCTGCTGTCCCTGCTACCTGGTGCTCTTTCTGCCACTTTCCCTAGAATTCCCACCTCCCTTGCAGCCTGTCTTGCTCGGCCTAAACAGCTACCCTCCTTCAAGTTAATCTGCTCTTTTTCTTAAAGCTTTCTTTCCGGATAATTTTAAAACTGTGTAATTGTTTGTTTGTGGCCAGCCTCCAACCCCCCACCCCCAAAGTATAAGCTCGGTGAGGCCAGACATCCTATGCATCTTGTTCATCGGTGTGACCCAGGCACCTAGATCATGCTCAGTAAATGCTAGTGAGTGAAGCAGTTAACCGCTGGCTTCCTTGGGAAATGCAGGGAGGCTGTGGCCCCTGGGATGTGTGTGGACCTAAGTAACGGGAGCAGAGAAATTGGCCTAATATGCTGATTGTGAAGCCTCTGAGGTCACTCCTCAGTGGCTGCAGGTTCCACATCCTTCCATTTTCAGATGAGGAGATGGAGTTCAAAGTGGCCAGGGTCATGAGAATTCCCTTCTCTTGACTCCTAATCTGGAGCTCACCTGTCTTTCTCACATGTTGCTCAGGGTAGGGTGTAGGGTTGGGGGTGGGGGTAGGAGGAACAAGAGTTTTTAACCACAGATATGGAAGAAAATCTGGCTTTATTTATAACTGCCTCGCTCAGCATTCTTGGACAAACAGCGAAACCCCCAAGCCGCAGTGTTCTCATCGATGAAATGGGGATCATCATGACGGTGTCTAGGGCTCTTGTGAGGAATGAAAGAAACAATGTGTGTGAAGCACCCATCTCATTGTTAGTATTTGGTAGAAACCCCACTGGTGGCCTTTTTCATTCTGGAGTGGCAGCAGCTGGTGGGGGTTGAGCATGCATTCCCAATCGTGGCTCTGACTGTTGCCCAGTACAATTAATGCCCCGGCAGTGGGTTGCTATTCACAGGCCTTAACAGTCTAAGACAAGAGAGGTGCTAACACATCGAACTTCTGCTGAAGAATACCTAAGGAATCCATTTCTGAGGTGCTCAGAGAAGAGAAAACCCAGGCACAGATCTGATGACAAGCTATCCAGAACAGTGAAAAGGCAAGAAATTGATAATGCCTGACTTTTCCAAAGAAATAGAAACCTTTTAATAGAAACTTTCAAAACTATAACAGCTCCTGACATACACCTATAGTGATACTATCATCTTAAGAACCACCTTTTCTAATTACAGGTATTTAATTTCCCATTACAATTCCATCACACTGACCTTAGGGCCTCCAGGCATGAAAAGGAGGTGCTGAGTGAAGGGGACGGGGAAAGGCATAGATATATTTTTAGTATACACCTTGTTCCAAACACTGCTAGGTGTTAGTCTCCCTAGGAGATATGCATACTCTTCTTCAGATTAAGAAGTTCACATTTAAGTGTGAAAGGAAATATATCAGTTAGGCAGGATCTAAGATGCTGTGGCAAAGAGACCCCAACAGCAGAGAGGTTTCAATAGGTTAGAGTATATTTCTCTCTCGTAGAACTGTGCATATGTAGGCAGCCTGGGATAGTAGATGGCTCTGCCATCCTCAAGAGGATACAGCAGAGAGAGCAGGCATCATAGATTCAGAAATGGGAGCCTCTTTTCTTTTAATGGAATGGTCCAGCAGTACCACACATCATTTCTGCGGAAAGCTCTAAACAGCCATGGTTTAGATAATATAGAAGTTCCTCTCTGATGCAACAGTCTGAAGGTAAGCAGTCCAAGGCCCTCCAGAGTGTCAGAAATCATCTTTCTTGTGATTCCGCCACCGCCCAGAGTTTGCCATCTTCTCCATGTGGAAGGTAGCTCACCACCACATGGGTCCATGGGCCAGCCAACAGAACTGGGAGAAATCAGAAGGAAAAGACAACTCTTCTCCTTAAAAGGGCACAAGCTAGAAATTGTTCACGTCACTTCTGCTTGTCTCCTACTGGCCAGGATTTGACCAGGTGGTCAAAACGGGCTAAGGGAAACTGGGAAATGTGCCTTGCTAAAACCGGGTAATTTTATTAGGAGAGAAAGAGGAAATAAATGGTTTCTGGTAGAAAGTAACCCTCTTTGTCATAGGATGCCAGCGTCGAGATGTGTGCAAGCCAATGACAGTGTGTGACTAAATTTTCACAAGTTATTCTGGACGCTAGAGGACAGCAGACAGGGAGTGGAAGGAGGGAGACCAGTGGAGAGAGAAAGGCAGCTTGGTCCAGGGTGGTGGCAGCCGAGGTGATGAGAAGTGATCGGACTCAAGATACATTTTGAAATCATTCTCAGAAACCTTCGCAGGACTTCCTAAGGGGTTAAATGTGTGATGTGACAAAAAGGACCTGAGGCTCCTTAGATGAATGGTTTTTTGGAGTCCTTTGGGGTTCAACTCAAACACTGCAGTTGTCCTTGATCCACTGCTTTGTGGTGGTCACGTTGTCACCAGGTCACCTGGTTTTTCTTACTAAAACATATCTCCATCTGAAATGATGTTGTTTAATTATTTTCGCCCTCCTCCCACTAAAAAGCACGCTCCACGGAGCAGAAACTTTGTCCATCCTCTTCATTACTCTATTGTTGGCTTCTGGAACGATGCCCGGCTGGCACGTAGTAATATGAAGAGTGGTGGCCTGGGGCATCTGAGGGGTTCAGTCGGTTGAGTGCCTGACTCTATTTCAGCTCAGGTCCTGATCTCAAGGTTGTGGGATCAAGCCCTGCTTTGGGCACCGCGCTCAGCACAGAGTCTGCTTGAGATCCCTCTTTCCCTCTCCCTCTGCTCCTCCCATTGTTCTCTCTCTCTAAATTAATAAAATCTTTTTTTTATAAAGATTTTATTTATTTATTTGACAGAGAGAGAGATCACAAGTAGGCAGAGAGGCAGGCAGAGAGAGAGGGGGAAGCAGGCTCCCCGCTGAGCAGAGAGCCCAATGCAGGGCTCGATCCCAGGACCCTGAGATCATGACCTGAGCCGAAGGCAGAGGCTTTAACCCACTGAGCCACCCAGGCGCCCCCAAATTAATAAAATCTTAAAAAAAAAAGTGGTGGCCAACATTTATTTAATATTTGTTGAATGGATAAGTTATGATAGTTGGTGTTTTTGAAGACAACAGAATAAAAAGAAAAATTAAATAATAGAACAAGAAAATGGAATAATGGAAGCCAGAAATTTATACACTGAATAATCTACAATGTTCTTTTAAAATGATTAAATACTGACCAATGTTGTCACATAATCTTTAAGGAATTGCTGTTCCAAAGTTTCCAGTCTGCAAGCATCCTAGCAGCAGAGTCAGATTACTTTAAAAGAAGAAATAATCAGGCTGATCTCAATACTTCCCTTCAGCCCAATAGATTTAAAAAAAAAAAAACAAAAAAACAATCTTCAGAGACTTAAGGGAGAAAAGGCATGATTCAAGAATTCTAAAAACAATGAAGATGTCATTTAAAAAAGAAGAACTCTGAGAACATATCACCCATATATCCCTTCTGGAATGAAAAGATGTATCAGGGGCACCGAGCAGGCTTAGAATCAAGTATTTATTACAGGGGGGGTGTTGAAACATATGAGGATTACTGGTGAGCACCGAAAAACATTCAACATAATGTGAATTTTTAAATAATTATGGTCCTAAGACATGTTACAATTGTGTATAAAAGCTATACAATATAAAATAGTAACAGAATATTGATGTGGCAGCTTTAACAGATACAAATGAAGAGTGGTTTAAATAAGATAGACACTTATTCCACCACCCCCACTCCCACAACCCCACCTCAGATAGTCTGATTGCAAACAGTCCAAGGCTGATCTGGGGCTCTACAGTATCAGGAACCAGGTCCTCTCTCTTGTTACTCCCCACTCTCTAGATGGTGGCCCTCTTTGGCTTGGTTGAGTATGGCTCACCACCATGTCCACTGCATCTATATTCTAGCAGCAAGAAAGGTTAAAAGAGGAATGATGAGCAGGGGTACACTCATTTCGTCAATGAGCATCCAATTAGTTGGTCACCTAGTAGCAAGGGAGGCTGGGGAACATAGTCTCTAGCTGGGGGTTACATGTCCCCCTAAAGCTTCTATGATTATAGAAGTAGAGAAAGATGTGGGTGGGGAAGGGAGAAACCGAGGACGAAATGAAATGATGTGTCAGGACACATGTTTAATACTTACCCCTGCAGCACACTAGATATCCAATAGTTATTAGGCATTCTTTTAAAATGAAAATAATCTTACTTTTTCTTATAAAATGATACATGTTGGTTAGAAAGTCTGCAAACAATATAAAAGAACACACAAAAGAGTAAAATTCACTCTGACCCCTCCCTTCAGAGATAACCACTGCTAACACTTTATCCATATCTGATCATTTATCAAGTGTTTCTTTGAATCCATCCCAGGATACAGTTACTTTTTTTCTGGGTTTTTTTTTTTTTTTTTTTTTAGTTTCTATTTTGTTTATTTCTGCTCTAATCTTTATTATTTCCTTCCTTCTACTGGTTTTGGGTTTTGTTTGTTTTTCTTTTTCTAGCTCCTTTGGGTGTAAGGTTAGGGATATGTCGTTATTTTTATAAATGTTTGCTGGAGCAGAGGTTGGTGAGGGGATGGGGTAACTGGGCGATGGGCATTATGGAGGGCACTTGATGTAATGAGCACTGGGTGTTATGTGCAACTAATGAATCACTGAACTCTACCCCTGAAACTAATAATACACTGTATGTTAATTAATTAAATTTAAATTAAAAAACGTAAATGTGTGAACACTTTAAAAAAGAGCATGTATTTTCTATTTACAGGGTAAATCCTTGATATTTATATATGTTACTTCAACCATATTATGTTCTACATTTTTCTGTTATGTTACTTGGTGCAAAAAGATTTATGATAGTTATACTTCATGGTAGTTATACTTCGCCTTGATTTTGAATGCCTGATATTAACGTCACAACCCTTCCTTCCTTTCGGCTTCCACCTTCCTCGACATTCAGGTTGATACAAGACTTTGCCCCAAGCAAGTTCAGGATTTTAAGAGGTTAATTAATTAATTATTTAATTAATTTAAACGATGTTATTTAATTATTTGAGAAAGACAGAGAGAGTGACAGCATGAGCACAAGTAGGGGGAGACAGAAGGAGAAGCAGACTCGGTGCCAAGCAGGGAGCCCCACACAGGGCTTGATCTCAGGACCCCGGGAACATGACCTGAGCTGAAGGCAGATGCTTAACCGACCGAACCACCAGGCGCCACGTTAATTTTTTTTTTTTTTTTTTAAGGCTTGATTTTCTTTTCCCCTTCCCTCACAACAACTGAGGGACAGTTTATAGCCACCTGCTCTGTGCTTTACTAAACTTAGATCCTGTAAGAACTGAGGTCGTGTAAGTACTACTATCCTGTTGGAATCCAGTTCCCCCATATTGAAAAAGATGGTGCCAAATTGTAGCAGAAGGTCAACCCCAGGGAGCATGAGTCTTCACTATTCTTCAAGGAAAACTATTAATTCACAGCTAATGTGCAGTTCAAAGGAAGTTTAACGGCTTCTCTTTTTTCTCCCCTTGAGATAATCACATTTACCTTAGTATTTGTACACATTTTGTGCTTCACCTATAGAGAAATAGATACTTCCAAGTCGGTATATCCTTATTTGCCAATGGGCAAATTAGAGCTTTCTAAATTTAGTCTAATTCTTCTTAAGTTCTCTTATTAAGAGGATACTATAAAAAAAAAAAAAAAAAAAAAAAAAAAAAGAGGATACTATGAAGAAAAATCAAATTCTTGCTTCTTGCACCTATTTTTGTTCCTAAGGAGATAATGATGATGATGCAGGAACCACTCGAGAATGCGTATTATTGCCTACTACATTACATGCACCATCTTTACTCCGATTTTCAGAGCAACGAGCCCCATGACTGTGATTTCCACCCTCTCCAGGGCAGAGTCCTGAAGCCAGAAAGGGTAACAAGTAGTTACACGTGGCGACCAGTCATGGCAAGAGTTGCTGGGGGTTGAGCCAGTTCTGCTTGACACCACGGTTATCTGCTTATTCCACTCCTCCAAGAGCTGGACTTCTGGAGGAAGCAGGAAATTCTTTGTTTTGTTATGTTTTGAGTAACGTTTCCTCTTTTATGCTCCTTGGATGTTCTTTCCTGGTGTCCAGTGAGAACAAACTCCATATGCAGCTACAGAGATGCAAATATGAAGAAGTGGAAGCCTAGAACCTGTTTAATTTACGGTTTGGAAACACATGTAACTTCCTTGAATAAACCCTCCAGAAGTGTTAATGGAATCAAACCTCCCGTTATGTCAGTGCTGTTAATTCCAGAATGTACCTCAGTGAGTTAACGAAGAACACAGTTACCAAATATTGCTCTCAATCTATTGCCAAGGCCATACAAAGTTTTATTGTCTTTTAGAGGACATGGGCTCTGCAGCAAAACATTCTATCTACTTTCAGAAATAACTGCAATCAGAATGGCAAAATAGGTAAAATTTTATTAATTACTTAGACTTTTTTTTTTTTTGGCACAACCAACTAAAACTCCTAATATGTAATTTTGGGGGAAAAAAAAAAAAGAGGTGTCCCTCCTGATTGCAGATACATTTTCATTAATGAGAGCTGTACAAGGTGTTTTAGTATCATTGGCTAAAAGGACCCGGAAATGGGAAGGAGGTAATGATTTGGTCCAAACCTGCAGCTCAGAGCTGGTAGTACACAACATTATACCTACAGAACTTCCCACACATTCAGGTCCTGCTCCAGACTCACTGATTCAAATTTTTGAGAAGTGGAGTCACAGGCATGTGTATTTTTAAAAAGATGATTTTGATGTGTATCGCTGGTTAAGAAACTCTGGGCTGGAGCAATGCCTTCCCTGGGTAGCAATGATGTAATAATGGTGGCTTCCACTACCAAAAATTCTTCCCTTCCTCCCCATGTAAAATCAATCAATAAATAAATCAAAGAATTGTACAACGAAATAAACATGGGCAGGTATACAAAGATGGCAGATACGAATCATCTCATTCTCAGAGAAATGCGCCTTCATTGTCTGCTGAGAATACTTGATTCAGGTGGGGTTTCATAACCACCTGTATGCTGGGAAAGCGTTTTTGAATACGATAAATACACTTTTTACTAGCAAAGCCCAACAAAGAAACCAAAACACTTTCTTTTCATCCAGTCATATGATGAGTAGACGGAAATGACTTAGAAAACATGGAATCCAACAGCTTCATTTGACATGTGAAGAAACAGCCCTGAGTGGGGAAGTGACTTCTTTCATGTCACACAGCACAAACCATGCATCTCAGTGACCTACCTAGGAATGCAAACCAAGCTGTCCATTCTTTTTTGGAAACTTGCCTTACTGACAGTAGAAAGAACGCAAACAGCTGCTCAACCATGTCTAGAAAGGAGATTCTACTCTTCGATAAAGCACCAGCATTTTAACCAAGAAATGTTAAGGGAGAAAAGAAAAGTCAGCCTGAAACACTTTTCTTAGAAAAATTACCCATCTCCCCAAAGAGTAAAACAACCAAAGCCACCTCTACATTTGCTTTCCTGTCATCAATGTGAATTGTTCTTTGAGGACAGATATTTAAGGGCGGACTTAGCCACAGCTTCGTTGTGTGCTGTTTTCTGGATTTTCTGGATTTGCTCTTCCAAACTCGGTCTCTCTCCTTTTCCCCAGTCACCTCCTCCTCCCCCAATACAGACACCCTAAACAAAAACCTTAGAGATGGGAACTAGAATAAGGGAGAGGATCTGATTTTAAGTAATCCATATTATATCATTAATGTCTATGGACTAATTGTGCCCCTCACCTCATTCATAGCATGATGTCCTAGCCCCCAGTACCTCAGAATGGGACTATATTTGAAAAGAGGGTCTTTAAAGAGGTAACTTAGTTAAAATAAGATTGTTAGGGTGAGTCCTAATCCAGTATGAATGGTGTCCCTATAAGAAAAGGAAATTAGGACACAGATGCACACAAAGGGACGCTCATGTGAAAATAGTGGGAGAAGATGTCAAGCCAAGGAGAAAGGTCTCAGAGGAAACCAACCTTGCCAACACCTTGATCTCAGACTTCTAGCGTCCCAAACTGTGAGCAAACAAATTTGTTTTGTTTCAGATACCCAGTCTTACTACCCAGTGGTATTTTGTCATGGTAGCCCCTAGAAGATGAAGACACTGAATCACTGCATTCATCTGCCATGGAGATAAGATTTAATCCCATTCTTTAACAAGTTCATGCTCAGAATGGAATGCCAGTGTCATCATTTTGACCCTTGAGTTAAAATGAGGACCTGGGCTTGGAATCAGTTAGGGTGCTTCTGCAGGCAAAAAAGAGAAAACCTACCTCCAATAACTGACGTAACAGATGGGATGTATTTGTCTCAAACAACTGAAATGTCCAGAGGTAGCTCAGATGACAAGAACAGTTGGATCAGGGTGTGGCCTCTTCTGCCCCTCCTTGTTTATCAGGCCCGTGGTTAGGTTGACACCCCTGAAGGTGGAAGAATGACATCAGTAGGTACACGCACTTCTTCACCCCCATCCAAGAAGAAAGAACGGCATCCCATAACCACTGAGACAAGTCCAGGCCTCCTCTGACGGACCAGCCATTGTTACACTAGTATCAACAACAAATGTTCATTGAGCACTAAATATGTGCCAGACACTCTTCTAACTGAATTTGCTTTTGCTGAATTAACTCCGGTAATCCTCATAAAAAGAGGAACAGTACTATCCCAATTTGTTAATTCAGTGCAGGCCGACTCCTGGAGCTGAGGAGAGGTAAGCCCCCTGTTCCTAAAGTATTCAGTCATTTCACAACATGCAGACTGCATCATGCTTCAGTTATCCTTCATGACCTAGCTTAATACAGGCAAAAAGCAAGATCCTCTCTGCTTTCATTGTCCATATGACCCAAAGTACCCTTTTCCTCTACGTTCTTCTGAATGTCACAGGATTGTTTTCTCCTTGCAGGCACAGATGCCAACAGAGACCAAGTTCAGAAGCATGTAGGATTTTGGAGATTTGTTCCCAAACATGTCACCAGCCTTCCCCCTGCAAGTTATAGTGGCCTCTTGGGTCAAATCTGGGCCTCTTTGAATCTGCTGCTCTTGTGACATTTGTGTGGAAGCCTCTTGGCTTGTTCTGACTTGTGTGGAGCTATCTTCTCTGTTACTTTTTTTTTTTTTCCCCTCTGTTACTCTTGATTTACAATAAGAAAGGAGCAATCAGACACGCATTTGGTGCTGCTGTAGTTTGTCTCACTCCTATCCTCCTTCCAAACCCAACCTTGTACCTGCTGGGTGGTTCCCTGTAAAGGATTAAATGCACTGGTCTGATAGTTTCCATTTTTCAAATGTGAATTCAATTTGAATTTTATCATGGGTCACAAAACCCAGAAATGCATGTATTATGATTTATGGCATTCTACTAAATCAGGTGTTAATCTCATCAGGCTTCACTGATTTGAAATAAATAATGGGCGACTTACTGCTTGAATGCTAAATATTTCAATGCTACCTTGGCACAACTTAGTGAAACTTTTTGGGAACATAATTTGATGACGCTTTATCAAAAGTTACCAAATATGTGTATCTTTTATATAGTCATCCCACTGCTGGGGGACTTATTTAAAAGTGGACGGGTAAAACCATTATGCGCAACTATTTTCATTAAAGACTGGCTTAGAATAAGATAAATGGAAACAGTACATATTCTAACCATATGCATGGCTAAGACAATTATAGTAAAGGGCTCCTTGAGGGAAATATTATGTAACTATTAGTAGTTTCTTTTGTTTGGAACCCTTTTCCACCCCCTCTGCCTTACTTTTCTGCCAGCTAACTCCCACTTAGCCTTCAAGACTCAGGGTTCCCACCCCATACTTGGGGCCCCTCCTCCTCCGTGCTTATGTAACACCTGGGCACACCTCTGTGAAGGCATTTCTAGCCCATCCCATTGATTCTGCTTGTCAGTCTCCCCAACTGATTGAAACTCATTGAGGCAGATTCTGTCCTTTGTGCAACAAGTTAAAAACCAGAATGGGCGGGGGCAAGAAATCATATTATTCCTAATACAGAAAACTCAGGCTTCAGCTGATTTCAGTCTGCCTTCCTAAGACCCCACCCCTGCCCCTAAACATCCCGCCCCATCAGCACCACAGTCACCTCCTCAGTCTCTTGAGGAAGGTGAAAAATCTGCTTAAAATCCCTCTACAGAGAGTGTCTTTTGGGGGGCAATGGGTAGGAGTTTGGAAATGGGGCCTATGGAATATTCCCGCAAAACTCCAGGAACCGCTAACATTCTTTCACACTTCGTTCCACAAAGTTTGTTTCCATGAAAGTCTGCGTTACCTTATATATAAATGGGGACTGCAAACGGTCGGGTGATTCAGTTTACACTGAAACGCTAAGCGCGTCCCCTCCTCGAAGGCAGCACTGCTTCAAAGAGCAGGAAAGGGGGCTCAGCCCTGTGCCGGAATCAGGGATTTGAGGTCGCTCTCCTCTCCCATTCTTTTCCAGCCCGGCCCGGAGGCTCCGCGCCCCGCTCCCTTTTGCCCGCCCGACTTCTAAGCGGAGCGCTCCGGAGGGAGGAGAACCGGCGAATCCTCGCGGGCTCCGGGCGCTCGCGGACCGGGGCCCGCCCCCACTCGCGCCCGGCCCCGTCACGTTGGCTGCAGAGCGCATCCCGGCTGCGCCCCGGCGGGGAGGCGCCGGGGGTAGCTAAGGGGAGCAGGTCACGTGAGAGGAGGAGTCTGACCTACTTTCCCTGGCGGCAGGCGCATGCGTACCTCCGGGCTGCACGGCGGCCGGGAGGCTCACGTGGAATCGCACGTGCCGGGTGCTCCCGCCCGGAGCCGGGGCGGGGCGCGCGCAGGGCGGGGCCGCGTGGGGAGGCGGGCTGGGGCTGTGCGACCGCCGGCCGGCCGGCGAGGCTCAGGGGTCCAGCGTGCAGATCCCGCAACCCTCGGCCTTGTACCCGCTGCTTTGGAGAGCTGCTTCGGCGCCCCGGGGGGCTTCCCACAAATTCATCGACTTCAGTATTACTGAACGCAAAAATTTAAACAGTTCCTGCACATATGCCCTTTAAATCAGCAATTCCATGACGGGGAATTTGTCCTACAGATGGGCTCCCACTTCTGTGAAATGTCGCTCCAGAAGGATAATCGTTACATCACTGTTTGATATCACACGCGATGGGAAACAGTCTGTCCAACAATAAAACTGGTCAAATTCATGGGAACATAAATTATGATTGGGCGTATTTGGAATTCTCTGCAGCTGTTAAAAATAAATGGACAGCTCAATAGACATTGATATGGAGAGACCTCTAAGATCCATTCGGTGGTCCAAGAAAATTTAAATGGAGCAGAAAAGCGTGTATGGGATGCTGACATTTGTGTGAATAAATACACGTATATGTTTGTAAATGTATAGAATAGCTCTGGAAATATGCATAAGAAACTGGTAAAGGAAGGTACTTTGGATGACTGAGGGGCCAGGGGGGAGGAAAGAGACTGTACACTTACACACTTTTGTAACCTTTACATTTTGTACCCTGTATGCCTAATTTATTTTTAAATACAAATTTTAAAAACGAAGAGTTTTTTAGCACTGACTTTGGGCTGGGCATCAGGTTTGATGTAAATCATTTCTTTCTAGAAAGTTTGTCATGTATAGTATCTGCAGCATTTCCTATTCTGTTCAGCTTGTATCTTAATGTTTCAGGCTTTCTGATCAACTCTGATAAGAGATTTTTTTAACTTCCAAGATGAACAACCCAATAGGTCCTCTATCTGGTTAAAATACTCTCCCAAGTTCTATATCTTAAGGGAAGACATCTTAACTAAGGGATTTTTAGCAACAAACATTTGCACAATAAAGCCTTCACAACAATATTGCATTGGTAATTAACCTTTGCTCTCCCAATTACTCTGTGAGTTTCTATTGCAGCTATTATTGTCATTGCAGTTATTATATATGTATCAGTTATAACGTATTTGATTGCAAGTAACAGAAAATCTAAGTGTCTTGAGCAGAAAGTTCCTTTAACTTAAGTCCAGGATAGGGTGAACTTCAGGAATAGTTTGATTCAGTTGCCATGCCTTTCATGGTGGCAGCTTCATCTGAAGCTTTGGGAAGATCTCACCTGATGAAAATGCTTCTTTCCTAGAGGCAACAGCAAACATCTCATAATTTATTGGCCTGAGTTGGATCAGGTACCCAGTAAGTAGGGGAGAACTAGAAAAAACAAACAAACTGGGTTTGGATGTTGAGGAAGCAATGATGATGCCCCTCACATCACTTCTGCTATCACTGCTATCACTATTACAGTTGACCAGTGAGCAACACAGGGGCTGGGGACACCGGCCCCCCACGCAGTCCAAGATCCATGTATGACTTTCGACAACCCCATTCTTAACTATTAATAGCCTACTGCTGAACAGAAGCCTTACCAATAATACAGTTGATTAACACATATTTTGCATGCTATATGTATTATGTACTGTATTCTTACAATAAAGTAAGCTAGAGAAAAGAAAATGTTAAGAAAGTCATAAGGAAGAATACATTTACAGCACTATACTGAATTTATCAGGACCAAAAATTCAAGTATACGTGAACCTACACAGTTCAAACTGTGTTGTTCAAGGGTAAACTGTATTCCCCCCCCTCCTTTCCAGGTATGGTTTGGGTGATAGTTCTTGGCTTGCCCCACATTATGCAACCAGTGGATGTGCATCTTCCCTATACACCTTCCTAATGAGGGAGTAAAAGCAGCAATGAATTAGGGGAAATCTATCTCCACTATTAGGGAAACAACCTGAGTTATGGTGAGTGATCAAATGATGTCATTTTGGCAGGATCATATAAAGGAAGTATACAAGCACCACACTATTTCTTTATCCACCCCACCAATAAGTATTAGACTCCTACTGTATATATATGGACACGCATGGGCTCTTGGAGAAAAACAGAAGACATTCACAACCAAGACCCTGGCCTTAGAGGGAATATGGTCAAGTCAGGCAGATAAGATAGACGCTTGGAAAATGTTAAGATAATGATATGAGACAGCATGCAATTAAGTGCCTAAGTGGACGAAAGCACAGTATGGCAGGTATTCGCAGCAGAGGGAGACCACATAGGCGGAGACTGGTGCAACAAGAGAGCAGATAGAAGAGGGCCTTGACAGAATGCTCAGATTAGGTAAGATAAACAGGGGAGAAGGGAAGGGCTGTATAGATGGTCAGACACAGCAAAAGAGTGGAAGTCGAAAAGAATCTAGTATTCTCAAGATCAGAGACGAGACTTACTGGCACGGGGTGTTTGTATTGAAGAGGAGTGAGAGATGATGTTGGAAACGTAAGGAACCATGGGCCCCAGGGTTATATCCCATGTGCATACAGAGGCAGAGTAATTATTGAAACTGTACTGACTCTTGCTGCCACCTGCTCATCCTTTCCAAAGCTCATCCAGTTATAGGAGAGAGGACTCTAGTGTGTGTGCTCACACATCAGTCAGCCAATCATAGTCGCCCTGCAGCATCTGCCAGGTTCCTCCCGTCCTGCTCCGGTCCCCCTCCTATCATCCTTCCCCAGGAAAGTGGGACAAAGGTGGGTCACCACCACTTGACTGGTTATATGGGGAAGAGAGGGAGGAGTCAAGAGCGATTCCAAACATCCTCACCGTGTCCACTGCACGCTATGTCAGCGGGGTACACATCACACAGAGAGCATGCCCGCCACTGGCAGGTCTGCACCATAAGGGGAAGGACCTCCTCCAGTACACTGGGTGTTCAAATGCTCAACAACTGTCAACTCAAGATCAAGGCGTACTCCCAAGGGCAGAACCTGGACTAGCGTGAGGCAAATGAAGGCTCAGTTGCACAATCTGAGGTGGCACCTACTCTTGGATCTCACAGGGGCAACTCTATGGGAACGGCGTGCCATTGTCTTTGTAGTCTGGAGAGGCCAAAACTAGAAACCTAAAAGTGTCCATCTGAGACTTGAAGAAACACAGAATTTTAAGGAAGTTAGTATAACAGTTGCTAGCAACACATGTTGATTTTTTTTTTTAAATTTTATTTATTTATTGGTCAGAGAGAGAGCACAAGCAGGAGGAGTGGTAGGCAGAGCAGTCAGAGGAAGAAGCAGGCTCCCTGCTGAGCAAGGGCTCTGATGTGGGACTGGATCCCAGGACTCTGGGATCATGACCCGAGCCAAAGGCAGCTGCTTAACCAACTGAGCCATCCAGGTGTCCCACACATGTTGATTTTGATGGACACCCATATATTTGTCTGTTTTCCTTCTTGTTTCTTTCTCGTGACAGTCTTTTTTACTCATTCTTTTTTCCTAAAGCCCAAATCATACTATAGACTTCGAATTATGAACGAGATGTGTGAATTTATATGGAAATATAAGTTGTATGTTCATCTGATAATTGAGCATACATGCATTAAGAGTCTGCAGGGTTAGACCAGGGATTCATTAGTTGCTGGGACTATGAAGAAAATAAACAAAAATTAGTGGAGGGCTTGCTTTCCAGGAAATCTCAGCCTATTAGGGGAGATAGTGCATAAGGAGAAGACAAGCTTGTCAACAAATAAGGGTAGTAAGCAAGTATAAAAGTTTATCGGGATTGGGAGAACATAAGAGTGAATGGGGGTTGCGTGGGTGACTCAGTTGGTTAAGCATCTGCCTTTGGCTCAGGTCATGATCCTAGAGTCCTGGGATCAAGTCCCACATTGGGCTCCTTGCTCGGCAGGGAGCCTGGTTCTCCCTCTGGCTGCTGCTATCCTTGCTTGTGTTCTCTCTGACAAATGAACAATTAAAAAAAAAATGTTTAAAATTTAAAATTGTTTAAAATTAAACACACTTTAAAAAAAGAGAGAGTGAATGGCTATGTTTACCATAGTTGGCAGTGTGTGGTAGATAGGAGGAAGTCAAGAAAGGGCTTCAGGTAGAATGTGATACCTAACATAGGTCTTCAGAGGTCAGGCCCCTCATAAGCCAGGCATTGTGCTAAGCAGTTGGGGTAGGGAATGGAGGGGTATTAAATCTCAGATATTAAAAAAACTTACAGTCCTCTTGGGAACAGGCCTGAAGACAGAAAATTGTAAAAGTCCTGAGAAGTGATCAACAGGGATTTCTGCCCAGTGCTTTTAAGGGATAGGAGAAGGGGTCATGTGCCTGATGTGTGGGAACTGGGAGACAAGTATGGGGTGTGACAAAGCTACACATTCCCCTGGTATAGACAGCTTAAAGATTACTGAGCAGGCTTGAGCATATTTGCATACGGAACCAAGTTTTTCAAGGGCTGGAAACTCCCGTTTTCTTTCCCTTTCGATGTTCAACACTGTTCGCAAATTTCTGATGCCTGAGATAGTGCTGACTGATACTAGAAGATACAAAAGGAGAGCAAAATGTCACAGTGATGGAGAGGTGGTGTGGTTAGTGATAGGGCCTTGATGGACAGATTGAGGATGAAGCATGTGTTCAAGGCTGAGCCATCTTATCACCAAGGGAATATTGACTTAAAAGAATAAAGAAGTAAAAAAAAAAAAAAGATATAAAGAAGTATTTTTTGCTCATGCTGTGTATCCATTGCAGGTTGGCAAGGACTCTGCTCCATCTTCTCATTGTTCTCGGTTGGGGACTGAGATAGAAGGAACAGCCATTATGTGAAAAATTGCTCGTCTTGGCATAGGGAAAACAGGGCTCTGGTGGGTCCTGCATCCGCAACGTTCCAAGAAATATTCCAGCCGGGAGGAGCCAGTCATTGCCTCTAGTCACAACCCATTGGCCAGAACTAGTTCCACCCAGCCAAAAACGGTTGAGTGAGCACAATTCTACCTGGTGCCAGGAAGGTAAGGGAATTGGAATATTTGTGAATAACTACTATGCCTGTAGCATCCTTTTCCTTGAGCTGGCTCACCAAATTCTGTCTCCAACTGGCAAACTGTAAATACTAGGAATGATATCGATGGCAAGAATAATAATAAACACTAATTCTCGAGTGCTTGCTACTCTATTAGAATCGAGTTAGACACTGGTCTAAACATTTCCCCTGTAATAACTTATTTAATTCTCCCAATAAGCTAGAATCACAGGAAAGGCAATCCTAGGGCGGGGAAGAATAATCTCTAAGCAGCAAGGGTAACTTTAGAGTCATATAGATTTTTTATTATTAACAGGAAAATGAACCTATTTTATAAACGAGGTCTATGAAGTGGGACATATTGATTTCACATATATAACCACTTTTGCTTTGTAAAGGATGGATTCGGTGTGTAACAAAACCAGGGAGGTGTAAATTCAAGAGCATGAATAAATGAACTAGGGAACTATTTCTTGTACTCCATTGTCCACAATAATAATAGTTATTTTATCAGTTCATGCACAACATTTTATTACAGGGTATCCTTATCCCCAGTGACCACAGGCTCCTCGAGGGAAACAGTGATTAGAACGCTTTCCACCATATTGGCTCAGGGAGCATCCCTAAAGGAGCAGAGTCAAGAGTGCTGGGGCGCCTGGGTGGCTCAATGGGTTAAAGCCTCTGCCTTCGGCTCAGGTCATGATCTCAGGGTCCTGGGATCCAGCTTTGCATCGGGCTCTCTGCTCAGCAGGGAGCCTGCTTCCCCCTCTCTCTCTGCCTGCCTCTCTGCCTACTTGTGATCTCTCTCTGTCAAATAAATAAATAAAATCTTAAAAAAAAAAAAAAGAGTGCTTACTGTGAGATACTGTTTGCAGAATTCTAACCCAAGGGACACCTGGAAAAGGGATGTATGTGTGTGTGTGAGAGACAGAGAGAGAGAAAGAGAGAGAGAGAGAGAGATCAGGCATGCTTCTGTATCTCTAAGTGTGTTTTCTTTTTATGTTTGCATACTTTGCCTGCTATAGTCTGAATGTTGGTGTTCCCCAAGTTCATAGGCTGAAATCCTATCCCTCCAAAAATTGTGTTTTTTTTAAAGATTTTATTTATTTATTTGACAGAGAGAAAGATCACAAGTAGGCAGAGAGGCAGGCAGAGAGAGAGGGGGAAGCAGGCTCCCCGCTGAGCAGAGAGCCCGATGCAGGGCTCAATCCCAGGACCCTGAGATCATGACCTGAGCCGAAGGTAGAGGCTTTAACCCACTGAGCCACCCAGGCGCCCCTATCCCCCCCCAAAATTGTATTAGGAAGTGGACCTTTGGGAGGTGCTTTGGAGTCCTGAGGAATGGGATTAGTGCCTTATCAGAGAGGCTCCAGAGAGATCCTTAGCCCCTTTCACTGTGTGAGGACACAGCGAGAAGGCACCTGTTCTAAACAGGAAGGGGATCCTCACCAGAAGGCCACCATGCTGTCACCTTGATCTTGGACTTGCCAGCCTCCAGCACTGTGAGCAATAAATTTCTGTTGTTTATAAGCCACCCCGTCTGTGCTGTTTTGCTAGAGCAGACTAAGACAATGCCTAACTATTTATAAGCAGCTTATTGAGAGTCTCTCCTTTATATTTTCTCTATTTTCACAGCCCCCAAAGGGAATTACTTACCAAATATTTCTGAGAAATTGCTGCTGATTTGGGAAAAATGTTTTATGAATTGCATGCAAAAATGGTAAAATAATAATAGCTAACATCTGAGAGCTTATTATATGCCAGGTACCACGCTAATATGTGCAATAGAGATGTTTTTGCACCGTGTGCAATAGAGATCTTTTTTAATTGAGGTGTGTATTTGTTTTTTTTAAATTGAGATGTTTATTTATTTTTTCCTTAAAACATTTTTTAAATTTAAATTCTAGTTAGTTAACATACAGTGTAATATTAGTTTCAGGAGTAGAGTACAGTGGTTCATCACTTACGTACAACACCCAGTGCTCATCATAACAAGTGCCCTCCTTAATGCCCATCACCCATCCATCCCATTCCCCACCCACCGCCCTCCATCAACCCTCATTTTGTTCTCTATCATTAAAGTCTTTTATGGTTTGTTTCCCTCTCTTTTCTCCCCCTCTCATATCTTCATCTGCATTGTTTCTTAAATCCCACATACGAGCGAAATCATATAGTATTTGCCTTTCTCTGACTTATTTTGCTTAGCATAATACATTCTAGCTCCATCCACATTGTTGCAAATGTCAAAATTTCATTCTTTTTTATGGCTGAGTAATATTCTATTGTATATATATACCACATATTCTTTATCCTTTCATCAGTTGCTGGACACTCAGGCTCTTTCCATAGTTTGGCTATTGTTGATAAACATCGGGTGCATGTACCCCTTCAAATCTGAATTTTTGTATCCTTTGGATAAATACCTATAGTGCAATTGCTGGATCAGAGGGTAGTTCTGTTTTTAACCTTTTGAGGAACCTCCAAACTGTTCTCCAGAGTTGCTGCACCAGTTTGCATTCCCACCAATGGCGCAAGAAGGGTCCCCTTTCTCCACATCCTTGCCAACACCTGTTGTTTCTTGTGCTCTTGATTTTAGCCATTCTGACAGGTGTGAGGTGGTCTCTCAGGTTTTGATTTGTTCTACAAACATCCTTATTCATCCTCAAAATAACCCTTGGGTTAAGTTATGCTATCTACTCACGTTGACAAAGGAGGAACTGAGGAACAGAGAAGTTACACTACTCATTGCCAGAACGAGGGTCTTACTGACTGCAAAGCTCACACTTAGGAACTCTCTACAATCCTGCCTTCTCAAGCCTTCCTTTTGCCCACCTGAGTCTGGCACTGTGTTCTAACCCTGACCCACCTTTACACCTTATTGTCCTCTACCCACCTAGACTTCCTGCTGCTGGCTCTTCTGCTGTTTTCTGAACACCTCCAGGTTGATTCTCCTGACTTTTCACTCATGGCTCATTCCGTCCTCTCTGCCTGGTTGGGATACAGAGACGAGTAAGATAAGTTCCCTGCTCCTGAGTATCTTGCAGCATAGTGACGAGGTAGGTACATGAACAAACCGTTTAGATGCAAGGCAGGGTAGAACCTGATGCTTTTTCAGAGGAGGTACGGAAGGTGACTCGTACTTACTGAGAGTCATTGGATGTGATGGAGAAACGACAGCTTGGATCCAGCCGCAGTGCTAGGTGGTGAAAATGGAAGGATTAATAAAACACGGTCCTACCCTTAAGCAGCCCCACAATTAGTAAAGCCTGGGATATTGGTATGTGGCCTGTGCACATGGTGATCACGTCCCTGAGTGGAAGTCGGGTTCTTCTCCTCCACCACTTTTGCTACCCTCAGGTCCCCTCCATGTTGGGCTATCCCTGTGTCCACATTATGGGACCTGAAACTCAGATCAGGAGGGCTCCTCAGGGACTGTCTCTCTGCAGTGGTTTTCAGACTGTCCCGTAGGGCCCTTTGAGGTTCCCAGGGGCTCCAACAGGGGCAGGTGGAGGTGACTCAGTGGGGCAAAGAGAAATTCAGCAGGAGAGATTAAGCCGCATCCCTTTTAATTTCAACGAGGATAGCTCTGTTTTCATTTTTTGGTGTTCATTTTCACATAAGATCTCACTTAAAGGATTAGGAAGCTGGAAGAGGTTTGGGCGGGGGCACTGATTTTATCTGTACCCAGAAGAAATTGGGAGGAAAGGGGCTCTTCAAGAGATTGGAGTCAGAGAGAGCTAAGACAGGAGGCTGGGCTTTCAAGTTGGGGGCCATGGCACTTCCAGTTGGGCCACACTGCCTCACTGTGCACAGGGATACGTCTGCAAGGGGCCCCTAGCTTCTCCTTAAAGTGACTGGAGACAGGTCCTGTGAGGGGTTCCCTTTGGGGATGGAATGAGGAGTGTGGAAGAACTTTATGGCTACTGCTTAGCATCCCTCCCTGCCTGCAGGTCAAGGTGGTGTTATGTTCTCATGTAGAACATGAGAGTGTGCTAGAAAAGAATCCAGGAATGGGAAGGTGGCAGGAATTAGTGTGTTTTGAAAAAGAAATTAATTAAGAAGTATCCCAGGAAAAACAGAAGTAAGCAGCTTTTCCCTGGGCACCAGGAACTCAAGTAACTTTTAGGATAATGCTGTATACTTCATTTGTTTGCCGACTGCCCACGGGAGAAATAAAAGTAAATCAGCCATTGGCCATGCCATAAAAAAGCCTACAGGCCAGTGGGGAAGTTAAGGCATTTGCATTTGTCTGTATAACAGGAAGGTGAAAGGAACAATGCCTTAAGAGATAGGAGAAGGGATGCTTGTGAGCTAGACATTTACGAAGGGGAAATCATTGGCACTTCCTGGTGCTGGGTTGCTTTGACCTGGCACCCGAAGCCAAGTAAGCCTTCACGAGATGGGAAAGAGCACTCCATACAGAGGACACAGAGGGAAACAAGGCACAGAGGCAGGTCCTCATACATCTGTATGGGGAGTGTGAATACTTTAGTCTGTCTTGCTTGTACACTCTGAAAGGTGGTTTTGAACTCTATCTATCTCATTCTTTTCAGAATTTCAGGGGATGTCCTCAGGTGGCCCTATTTCTTAGAATGCTAAGCGGGCCATAGCTGACATGGTAGCTTTTGGAGGATTTAGTTTTGGTACATTACGAGAAGAAGCCGGGATCAGGGAAAGACAGTAGAATTCCATCTTCTATTCAGTAATAGCTCATCTTCTCTTCCGTTACTTCCCAGAGGGAGAAGGTGAGAGCTGATGAGCTGTGGGGCCCAGCAATGAGTCTGGAAAGGTGGCAGGCGAATGGAATTCCCTAAGAACTCTATCCCCACATCTAACTTCAGCAAGCAGCTTGGAGACCAGCCTGAAATCACCAGGAGTTACTAGCCTTCTTCAGCCAGTTTGAGAACAGTGTTTATTGTTCCTTTGGCACTTCCCCAAGCCAGCCACCTGACATAACTCACAGAGGGGAGAGGGAATGGAGCATGGCAAATAGAGGGCACCTTCTTCTCCCCTAGAGAGAGGGTAAAAACGTGCCAAAGGTGGGGAGTGTGTGACCAGGTGGACAAGGGTCTTCATTCAGAGAGCCTCAAGCTAGAGACATAGCTAAGTGGACATCTTTTTGGGCCAATTTTGATAATTTATTTTTTCCTTTTAAAATACATCCAAATTAGCATGGAGTTATACATGATATTTCCTTAACATTCAAAAACAAAAATCTCTTCTCTGTACTTTTAAAAAGTTCTCACATGCATTCTTCAATGAACCTGCTATAGAGTAATATTCATTCTCATGGTCAAAACACCTTAATATAAAGTACAAAAAGGTAGCAATAAAGTATGCATCAATGTCATAAATAAATTATGTACATAAGGTTAAGGAACAGAAAAAAAAGAATGAAGATACATATACCTTTATGCTTATCTGTCTTCTCCAAATTTTCTGCAATTCAGCCAAGTTTTGCTTTTGTAAAACCAAGGGGATTCCTTCCCTTCTTCTTCCCTGGGAATAAAGGGGGAACACCTTTATTTCTCAAGATACACCAGTATGTTTAATACATAGAAGCAGGTCCTATCTCAAGATGTGGTCTGACTATCACAGAGCAGACAGAGAGTGGCAACAACCTCTCTAACTTCTTGCACCATGAATATGGCAATATGACTCAAGTTTACGTTGATGTTTTTTTAACCTGTCTCATGGTTAGACTACTTGTGTTGTACTTCTAGCAAACTAAGGGCCTTCATTTTCCTTATGTGTACCAAGATTGGCGGATGCTTCAACATTCTGTGGTCAGAGAAGGTGCTGACATCGTCCTGGAGACCATATCAGGGAAAGACCAAAGCAAGGAAAATGGGATCATAGTAGCAGAGGGGAGCTCATGGTCAGAGCCAAAGGGCAAGCATTCAGCCAATGTCAAGAAATGGAGGAAGAGTGGCGCTCAGGAGGCTCAGTCAGTTAAGAGTCTACCTTCAGCTCCGGTCATGATCTCAGAGTCCAAGAATTGAGCCCCATGTTGGGCTCCCTGCTCAGCAGGGAGTCTGCTTCTCCCTCTCCCTCTGCTTATCCCCCTGCTCAAGGTCTCTCTCTTTCTCTCTAGATCACTCTCTCTCAAATAAAGAGATAAAAAAATCTTAAAAAAAAATGAAGCAAGGCATCAGGAGCCTTGGTAACAAACTGGGTCCAAAAAATGAATTAGCTGTGACCTTGGGAAATAGGACTCTGGACTTGTGCTCTTGGGAGATATCAGGGACTGAGTTTTCCAGGATATTCACTGTGCAGCTTGGGAATGGTTTGGTCGATATAAAGGAATTTAGTTGGGTAGAATAGAATATGTGATTAATATACTGAAACCAAGTACGTGCCTTGATACTTATCTCTATTAAATTCAGTCTTGCTATATTTGGTCCATTTTTATAGCTCAATAAGAAATTTGTGGGACCTGATTCTGTCACCCATGTGTTAGTTCTTATTTCTCCCTCTGTCTGTGATCCACAGATCTGATCATTATGTGTTCTAGGTATTCATACCAAATCCATTGAAATCCATCATCAAAGACCCCTGCTGTATCCTCTGGGGATTGCCATTCAATCACAGGCCAACTTCCTACCACTTCCCTTCTTGTCTCTCAGGATAACCTGAGAAACCCCATGAAATCCTTTATGGAAGAACATTTCCCCAGATCCATCAATTTGATGACCCTAACCAAAAAAGACATGAGATGAATTTGACAAGACTTGTTCTAGTGAGCAGATTATATCTCGTCTTAGCATTTTCCCTTCCAGGCTAAGCAAGCCCAAGGGCTCTAATCTCTTCCTGATACCAAAAAGGAGAATAATAAATTGCAACAAATAGAGTGACAATAAGCTAGATTCATCTTCAGTTGGGTGATGTACAAATTTCCATTCCCAAATATATTCATTCCTAAATATTTTTATTGTTGTCTAGAGTCACTTTGCCTGAAGATTCCAGCTGTCTGGATATCCAGACACATACCCACAAAGTAACTTTATCTTGGTACCAGATCTGGTCTGGGGACCAGTAATTAGCTTTGTTGGTCTAGAAACTCTTTGATCAGTTCTCAAGAATTGAACAGACCCAGGAAACCCGACCCATGACAAACATACATTTGTTCAACAAATTCATTTATTCATTTGAAAAAAAATGCTTCTTTGTATCTACTTGGTGATTGGCACACTGGTTCTGAACGCCGGAATACAGCTGCAAAGGAGATAAAGTCTCTGTCCTCATAGAGTTACATCAGTGGGAAGAGGCAGGTAATAAATAAGTAGGCAAATAAATAAAAAATGGAATTTTAAATAGCTGTAAATGTTGTGAAAAAAATAATGCAGGATGGGGGATAAAGAATGATGACTGTGTGGCTGATGGACAACTGATCATGTTAATATATTCATGTGTAATATGGATTTCCTTTCTTGTGGCCAGTGGTTGTGTCCTCACTCGCGGGCTTTAGCTTTTACTTACAGAGGGCAGGAAAACTAATTGGAATTCATGGTAATTTGGAAATCAAGGAAAGCCAGAAGGATGGGAGGAGAGCCAAAAGGATGGTAGCTTGTCCTGTTGTGTTGAAACCTCTAGTAGACCCAGTGGAATGGTAGGAAATGACATATGGAAAGAAGAACATTACATAACTGTGGTTCAGCAAGAAAAAAAATGTAAACCTAAGCTCAAATGACATGTTACAGACATAATCTGAGGTAGCTTCTCCCTCCACTTCACCTCCTAATCCCAAGCTAAAAGTGAAGAAGACAACGAATGTGTAGTTCTGGGTTCTTCTGACTTGACAACTCCCTCACTCTGTGTGGGCTGTTGAGCCCACCCCATCTTTGGTATGTCACTTGAAAAGAAAAGGAAGGGATTGGAGACCTGTTTACTCATGCCAACATGTATTTTTTATCTCATTTATAGCCTGCATTGTACTTTTTGACTAATACAGCAAGTAAAAAAGAAACTTCCCACATTGAGCCCAATATGGGACTCAATCCCAGAACCCTGGGATCATGGCCCGAGCCAAAGGCAGCAGCTTAACCGAATGAGCCACTAGGCATCCCCAGATGATTCTGCCTTTAGTAAATAGAGTCACTGCAGAGAATTAGGCTATTTCTAGGCACCATTTTATCTGAATGTGAGTTTTATCTGAGTCTGATTTATCACTTTCCATTTTGAGGTCTTCACCAGCCTCAAAGAAGTCTGGGCTAGGGGAGAATAAAAAATAATAAGCTACAATTTTTAAGCATTTTCTCTGTGCTGGCACTATCCTACATGTTGTACGTGGACTTGTCTCTTAATTCAACAAGACGATCAGTGGTGTACTAGTTAAGATGGCTAACTGCTGTATCAAATATGTCTCCAAAGGAATAATGGTTTACCCAATAGAATTTAATTTTTTAACATACATATAATCTAAGTGGTTCCAGGTTGGTAGAGGACCTCTGCTCCACACAGTCACTCAGGTATCCAGGATGTTAGAGGCTCTACCACATCTAGCCAGTGGGAAAGTAAAGGGGATGGAAGTTTGAATATAGGAAGTTTTTAGTGGGTCAGGCCTGGAGGAGTTGCAGATTCTTCCTGCTCATATACTACTGGCTAGAAGTTAGTCACATGGCCACCCCTCAAAGTTCAGGAGAGGTTGGGAAATATAGTCTCACCATATTCCCAGGAAGGAAAAGCAACAAGGAACTGTTAATATTATTTTGATTTTACATATGAAGAAACCAAGGCTCAGAAAATTTAAGTATCTTGTTCCGGACAGTAATTAAGTAAGTAAATAAGCAAGTAGGTAAGTAAGCTAAGGTCCTGGTGTTCCAACTAGGTTATTCCAACTCTAGAGACATTCTTAATAAATGCGCTGTGTGGTTCCTTGAAGGATATGCTGACTGTGTTGCCACATCTTCCAGATGTACAGTTTCTCTCCCCTGGGTAGGACTGAGCACACGATGCCAAGTTTTGCCTCTCTGATCCCCATTTATCTACACTTCCTTGACTGATCAACCCCCTTCTATGGCCACAGTCTTCCTTTGCATGGGTTAATATCTATTAGTCTGGGATCAACTTAGTTTTTCCCTCTGTCCAGGAAAATTTTCCATATCATATTTCTGCATTGATTTTGCTGACAAACTCAGAATTCTCAGGTGTACCTCATTGTTTCTTCCACTCAGATGATTCTACCTTTATTTTTTTTAAAGATTTATTTATTTATTTGTCAGAAAGAGAGAGAGAGAGAGTACAGCAGGGAAGCAGCAGGCAGAGGGAGGGGGAGAAGCAGGTTCCCCACTGCACAGGGAGCCCAATGTGGGGCTCAATCCCAGAACCCTGGGATCATGGCCCGAGCCAAAGGCAGCAGCTTAACTGAATGAGCCACTAGGCATCCCCAGATGATTCTTCCTTTAGTAAATAAAGTCACTGCAGAGAATTAGGCGATTTCTAGGCATCATTTTTACATCTATGCATTCAAGACAGCCATGCCAGCTTTCTCCTTTGTTCTCACTACCATAGGATGTCCTAGTCACATGACTAGGTCCCTGAATAACCTGGTTCTGCTTGACTATCTTTAGTCAGTTTTACTGACCTCAGGAGCACCCTCTCTCACCACAGGGATAAGCAAGGCAGTGACAGTGCAGAGGATCAAAATTTCACAAAGGTTTATGATGATTTAGGCCTACCCTGCCTGCATTGCAACATCTTTCTCAATTCCTTCCCAATTCTGAACACACACTCACTCCCACCATAAAACCTATCTCTCATAATATATACAAGGAGTGTTTTCAAGATAGGAGGAATAGCCTGACTTTTGATACCAATTCAGAGGTGTTTGTCATCAGGAGACCAGATGATCTAGCTTCCTCATCTCTGGGAATGATGCTCAGAAACACAAATGTCTTGGGGCACCTGAGTGGCACAGTTGGTTTAAGCTCACAACTCTTTATTTAGGCTCAGGTAGTGATCTCAGGGTCATGAGATCAAGCCCTGTGTTGGGCTCCGTGCTCAGCAGGGAGTCTGCTTGAGATTCTCTCTCCCTCTTGTTCTGCCCCTTCCCATTTGTGCGCTCTCACTCTCTCTCTAAAATAAATAAATAAATCTTCTTTTTTTTTTAAGATTTTATTTATTTAAAATAAATAAATAAATCTTAAAAAAAAAAAAAAAAGAACTACAAATGTTTTTAACCATGACTAGAGTAGGTAACTATGCACGAGGTAAAATTACAGCTCTGAAAGCTGGTACAGCCACTCTGGAAAACAGTATGGAGGTTCCTCAAAAAGTTGAAAATAGAGCTACTCTACGACCCAGCAATTGCTCTACTGGGTCGTACCTAAAGATACTGGGTCTACCTAAAGATACAAATGTAGTGATCTGAAGGGGCACATGCACCCGAATGTTTATAGCAGCAATGTCCACAATAGCCAAACTATGGAAAGAACCTAGATGTCCATCAACAGATGACTGGATAAAGAAGATGTGGTATATATATACAATGGAAT
>CM052891.1:25624745-25649027 GCA_028534135.1 Potos flavus | reverse complement strand
CTGGGTGATGGACATTGGGGAGGGTATGTGCTGGTAAGTGCTGTGAAATGTCTAAGCCTGATGATTCACAGACATGTACCCTGGGGCAAATAATACATTATATGTTAATAAAAAAAAATTAAAAAAGATTACAGCTCTATCTATATTTTGATCAGAAAATCCTTTAAGAAGAAAGGGAATGCTGGTTGTTCTTGCAATGCAGCATTTTAGGGAAGGTAAAAACACTATCCTGAAGAGAAAGTGTAAAGAAATTAACTGGATAACTTTCCCCTTTAAGCTGAAGACCCATTATAGTTTACCCCAATTCTGTTTAAGTACTCCCATTTTCAAAGCTCTGTAAAGAGTAAATACATTGTGTAGGATGGAAGTATAAAAGTGATGTTGTTACTCTTTTCTAAAATTCTGAATAAGTTCATTACTATTTGGTAGGAGGGAGAATATGCAAAACATACCAAATGTATCCTCTATTTATTATTCTGACCATGAACTTCATTGTTCATTGCCTATAAAGTTTTTTAACATGAATATTCAACTCTGTAGATTGAATATAATATAATCAATATGACAGACCAATTTGGGCTGATGAAATTCCATTTTCATAATGACTCTACCCCTTTTGGGAAAAAATGGTGAGAAGTGGAATAGACAGTAGGTTTGTGTGACATGGGGACTAAAACATTTGAGAAAGGTACGTAGGGGGAAAATACCTCATTGAAAAGGAAGTTCATCCCCAGGTGGAGAGACAAGAAGGTTCTGAGATGCTGGGTAGCCACTGGTGGGAATGAATGCTTTTGGGCGTGAGCCTCGAGGTGCCGCTCCAGATATTTCTCTGCATCTAAGGAGGTTATCAGAAGTTTATTGGAAAAGGAGATAATTAGAACATTGGATTACGTGCTCCACAAAGTCATGACCATCATTGTCTTGTTCTCCACCGTGCCCCCAGTTTCAAGCCCAATGCCAGGCATGTGGTAGCTGCTAATCAAATATTTGTTGAATACATGTTGAGGGAGTGAATGAGTGAATGAAAATGACAAGAGCCTAATGACAAGAGGCTAATCTTTGAGGTTGCTTGTAAAGAAGTCAGAATTTTCCTGGGGAGAGAACCTTCTCCTATGTTCTTGGGAAGGCCAACCTAGGGTAATGACAGGCCTGAGGTTAAGAATGCAGCAGAGGTGGCCAAGAAGAGGTCTGCCGGTCGAAGCCACCAAATGGTAAACTGAGGTCACAGCATAATAGAATGCTGAGACAGCAGCAAGAAGCAAATGAGTGAACCCCATCCCTCACAGGACCTTCGAGGGGAAGGCAGGAACCAGAGAATTTAGGGACCAGTGATTCTACTGGGGATGTGATATCAAATCACCGTGAATTATCGCTTCTACCCATAGCAGTGACTACACGTCTCTCATCTCATCTTCTTCCTGGTTTCTGCTTTGCTCCCTCGAGGCTAATGTGAAAAATGAAGGTAAGTTTATATTTAAAAAAAAAAAAATATTTCTCTCTGAAACTTAAGCCTCATTCTGCTTTGTGGAATAAGAACTTTACATAAATCTAGTTTCTTTCCTACACATTAGTCCTTCAAACAGAGTATGTATGACAGGAAAAAAATTCCACTTTCCTTTTATGTCAGAAAGATCCAGAGATTATTTCTCCCTACTTATATTGTGGTTGTGGGAGAATTTTGTTCAAGTTATACCTTGTAGTCTCTTTTCACCTTCTTGAGGCTCAGAGGAGAATTTAATTAAGACACCTCAAATTGATTAATGAACAGAGATGGGAACTCATTCTCCCCAGTTCACTTCTGTGACAATCCCAAAGTCATTTCAGGTTGGAGGCATACTAATCTGGCTTTGTTGTTGTTGTTGTTGTTGTTGTTACAAGGTTAGAATGTGTTCATTGTCCAACATGTAGGGCCCATGCAGATAGAATTTCTTTGTCATTCAATACACATTGTCGAATTTATAAAATTAAAACTACGTGGAAACAAATAACTTTCTGAGTGCTTAAATCTGGTTCTGATCTCGTCAATAGTTTCCTCTGGGTAAGACTGCCTTTATTTCCACCCTTTGTTCCTGGGGGTACTTCTGATGTAGGAGAGCAAAGATCTGGGAGGAATCTGCCCTGGCTGACATCCATCACATCAGCTCACTTAGAAGTGCACTTGTTGATAATTAATGGATGTGTATATATTTGCTGCAGCGTCTCTTTCCCCACCCTTCAGCTCAGGAAACTGTGGAACGGCTGGCTTCCTTCTTGTTGGCTCCGAGCAGAGAGGAAGTGGGTGTACATGGGGTGACTCTTGTTAGATAACGAGACTGGAAACTCACACGTTACAGATGAAAACTTAGAAATATTAAATAAGATTTGTTTCCCTCCTTCCCACCATGATCCTATCGCATCGACTTAGGATTAAGTGCTTCGGAGAACACTGTTAGAAGGGAGACTTAGAAAGAATAGAGGCAAATTCTTTCTTTGCTTGTTTTTTTTTTTAAAAAAAAAAGTTCCAAAAAGACTCTTGAAACTCAGAGCAGAGGCACTATTCTTAAAATCTAAGGCCTTTTATTTTTGCAGGGAGGCATGAGATGAGGCGGTGTTCTGTCTTGTTTTTAAAGGCTAAAACTCTGGGATGCCTGAGTGGCTCAGTCGATTAGGCGACTGTCTTCAGCTCAGGTCATGATCCCAGGGTCCTGGGATGGAGTCCCGCATTGGGCTCCCTGCTCAGTGGGGATCCTGCTTCTCCCCCTGCCTGCTGCTCCCTCTGCTTGTGCTCTCTCTGTCAAATAAATAAAAATCTTAAAAAAAAAAAAAGGGCTAAAACTCTGAAGGAAGCTAGATAAAGAGTTAATTCCCTCTATAACTTTCTATAGAAAAAGGTGACGACCTAGGTGAAGAGGAGCTTCAGGTAAGGATAAAGGAGCCTAGCTGACAGTCCGTCCCAGAGACGGGTCTGTCCCTTTCCCTCTGCCCCTGAATCAGCCTGGAACTGACCCATGATAGCAGAACAGAGCCCAGGGAGAGGAGGGCACATCCGGGAAGAGGAGATCTGTATTTTGCTCCCTAGATAAACCCTGAGTGGGGAGCGGTGCTTCAGAGAAGTCTTTTATACCCACTTTGGAAAGTAGTTTACAAATGGGGATGGGGCAGGTGTCAGTGGAGAGGGCTGGAGAGAGCACCCCCACCCCGCACACCCAACAGGCACTCAGGACACCCGAGAGGCACACAGGATAGTAGCCCAAAGCTCCACATGCCCCTTAGAGGGACACAGCGGGGCTGACAGAGGATGGCTTACAGGAGGAGCCTGGCCGTCAGAGTGAGGATGATGACCTCTGTGGGTCTGTCCTCTGGGGACAGGGCGCAATGGAGCATATATGCTGGTGGATACAGAAGGAACCCAAGGTAGCGACCAGTTTATACGTGGTGCATTACACCCCAACAAATTCCATAAGACATGGGAGGCCACCTGTAGACCAAATACCGCACCCCGCCCAAGTTCCCCTCAAAGTTAGATGCCACATTGGGGGCGGGATGAGCAGAACATGAATGAAATCTTAGCCTGAAGTACCTGGAAAGAAAATCACTTAACTAATTGACTGATTTATCTGATTTAATAGCTTATGTGTTCTACATCAGACAGAATGAAGGCTCTGGCTAGGTATTAAACAAGTCACAGAGAAATTTTACAGTGTTATATTCTTTGTGTCCATTTGGTTTTATGGTCTGATGATTAATACTATTCAAATGAGGGCTCTTGGGGGGCAAAAGGCCTGCTCAGAAACTGATTTCTCTTAATTTCCTTTACAGGTTTTTTAATAGGGGCATGATTTGCACTTTCCTAATTTTCTTGACCCCCTTAATGACTTTTTTCTTTTTTCTTGTTTACAGTAACTGTAATGTTGAACATCAGCATTTGAATGATGTAACAGAAAATGACCTGATTCTGCTCTAAGGGCTGCTCCTGCAAACCCATATGAAGGGTGAATTCTTTCCTCATCTCTTAGATACAATCCGGATGGGACCTATGACATTTCAGGCTTCTCTGAGATAATTAAAAAGTCTTTGGTCACTTAAGTCCTCAGAACAAGCAAATATTCAAAAAACAATTTGATGTAATTAAATCAATTTGCGAAAAATCAAGGTAGATCCTTACTTTATAGTTCCCAGAAGATGAATTTTATATAGATAAAATATTTTTTTCAAAAAATTTAAACACCAGAATAAAGGATTGGCAGATAGTAAACTAATTAGGGATAGACAAGGACTGCAAACATGAAAGAAACAGGAGAGGTCATTGAAAAAGATGGTTATATCTTGCTACCAAAAAATGTAAGTCATTTGTCACCAACACCAAAAACAAAATATAACAGTGTCTGACAAACTGGAAAACCCATTTACAAATAAACAGAATGAAGGATGAATAGCCCTAAATTAAAAAGGAAAAAAAAATTCTAATTATATGGACACTAACACTGGTATAAAAATGTGCAAAGGACCCACATAAATTGGCATGATTGAGATGAATGATGCTTAAGGCTGATGAGGGTGGGGTGAAATCTTGGCCTGTGTCCCCTCTCACGGGAGTCACCCACTAACAAATATCATGGGGGGACATTTCACAAGAAGTATCCCTTGAGCTTTAAAATGAGCACTTCTTTGACTACAAAAATTCCATTTCTAAGAATCTAAACAGATATAGGATTCCAAATTTATATTTAAACCTGGTTACTGCTCATACATGACTTAGGATGCTGACCCACTGGAAACACAGTACTTATAGGTAGGGATAAGTTCTCTTCAATGAATGATGACTTATGTCTAATCTATGATGGGTAGTATGTAGCCATGTTAAAAAATCCTCTTTTAAAATAGGGAAGAAAGATGTGGCAGGAGCAATAACAATGGTATAAGATTAGGTGGAAAAGAGCAGGATACAAATTTCTGCACAACGTGTGATACCAATTTTACTACATACATGTGTGTTTATGGGTTTGTGGGTATCTTCATAGAAAGCTTCTAGAAGAAAGCACACGGAATGTACACAATGTCCAAGTATATTTTAAGTGAGGAAAAGGAAATCTACCTATCAATAATTAATCTTTTTCCTCCTTATCTTTCTAATTTTATCATTTTGTAATCTGATGAAAACATTATAAATTGGCACATGAAGCAAAACCATAATCTTATTTTTGGCATTTATGATTTTTTTCCTTTGAATCCTATCAAAGAAAGAAATGCAGGACTTTCAGATGGCAACTTGCCAACATCACAGATCGGGATTTTAATGAATTCCCTCCTTCTGAGGCCTAATTTCAGCCCAATTTAAAGTAAACAAAACAAACATACTACTCCATAAAGGGGAATGAGCACTTCTTTGTTGTGCAGGCTTTGAATTTGGACCTCTTTATAAAATGAAAAATAGAGCAAAAAATTAGCTTAATAAGCTAGACTTCATAAGCTCGGGCTTTTCTCATTAAAAGTTTAATAACATAGAATGTCATTAGAAAATGTAGGTTTGTCAGTGATTCAGTTTTCTTCTGCCTAAATGTTGACTAGTGAATATTCTAGATGCAGGGGTCAGCATGTTTGGGAAATAATCTGTGGTTCAGCAGTGACCTCAACCCTTTTTATCTCACATCTTTCTTCCCTAGTAAACAACACACGCACACCTCCCCCACACACGTACACCCTTTTTTTTTTTGTGACCCTACCCACCACCGGCGAGCAGTCTAGACTTCACATTCAGCCTGCCTCTTAATGATGCTCTGAATCCCACAGAACGAAAAGCCCAAGACTAACACCAAGATGAGAATCCTCTTGGAAGAGGGGAATGAATGGCAGGATGGACAGCGATGTTCTCAGCAAGGCGAAACTGTCTTTCAGCCCATGACATGACCTGCAGGACAATACGGATGTAATGTGCTTCGTCTGTTTTAGTCCACTGAGCTGCTCTAGCAAAAAATGCCATAAGCTAGGTGGCTTATAAACAACAAACATTTCTGGAGGTTGGGAAGTCTAAGGTCATGGCAATGGCCAATCCAGTGTCTGGTGAGGACTTATTGTCTTCACAGGGTGGAAGTGGTGAGGGAGTTCTCTGGGATCTGTTTTATAAGCATACTAATCCCATTCATGGGGGCTCCACTCTCATGACCTAAGCACCTCCCACAGGCCCATCTCCTAATTACCATCACATGGAGGGGTAGGATTCTGGCAAAGGACTTGGGGGTGGGGGACACAAATATTCAGTCTGTAGCACTGTCCAAAGCATCAGCAGCAGATGGGAAAGAGCAGAGACCAGTTGATCACAGATCCCAGGCTGCTCACTTTTTCCTAAGAACAATGGACCACTATATTTAAAAACAACTGGCCCTGATGAGTAAGATGTGTGCTCGCCATATTTGTCTCACTGAGCTTTCACCTCAACCTGTGAGGTTAAGTGTTTTTGTCCTAAATGGGCAGATGAGCAAAGTGAGGCCCAGAGAAGCTTACCTGCCTGCTCACCTCGCTTGTTCGGGTCTTTTACTCCCCAGCTCAGGCCCTTCTTCCACCCCTGCTCCTCTCTCAGGTAAGAGGACAGCCCTGGATGTGCCTCGGCTGGATCTGTGCCATCCCCCGAGCAGCTTCCAGCGTGGCCTTTGACTGAGAAGACCCTAACCTCTCCAGCCGTCTTCTCTACCCTGACAAACTGTTAGAAAGAACTTCGTTTCTAGGGCATTTGTTCTTTGGTGTATCACTGGATCTCCTCACACAGTCACTGTTGAGAGTTGAAAATAAATAGGATTATTTTCCTTCAAAGCCTTTAGCCTTCTCTTCCTTCCTGATAGCTCTTCATCCCTCCCCTTTAAAAGATTTATTTACTTACTTGAGAAAGAGTTAGAGAGAGAGCCTGAACGAGCAAGGGGAGGGGAAGAGGGAGAGAGAGAATCGATCCCAAGCAGACTCCCAGCTGAGCGTGGAGCCCAACTGAAGGCTTGATCCCATGACCCTGAGATTATGACCTGAGCCGAAATCAAGAGTTGGACCCTTAACTGACTGAGCCACCCAGGCACCCCCTCCCTTTTTATAATATGACTTCAAATCACTAACTTCTAATAACTAAAACTCATTTACGCAGATACACTACCTCTCTCAGGTCTATTTTGTTTTTAAGGCTCATGTAATTAATCGTGGAGAAACAAGCTTTATCTACTCTAAAAAATTCGTAGATCATAAAACACCATGAATATCTCCTTCCCTTCTTTCCCTTTCAATTCCTTTTCCTTCCTCTCTCCCTCCCTCTCTCCTCCCTCCTTTGCTTTGCGTTCCTTTCCCTCTTCCCTCCTTCCTTCCTTCCTTTCACCAAGAAGGTGACTATAGAGTCTTGTTTTCCAAGAACAGTCTTGCTTTCCACATAGTTACCAGTGTAACTATGACTATCACCCACTTTCACTATCACAGATGTCTTGGTGCGAGTGACAAATTGTATAATTTCTCAATCCAGTCAACAAGCATTTATTGAGCATCTAATATACAAGCTACTACACATAGGACACTGTGCTGGGTGCTAAAGAAGTAAAGAGGCAGTTCTCAGGCTGCTGTTAAGTCAACCAACATTGAGTGTTTCTCACCTGTGACCCTGCTAAGTGCTATGAAGGACGGGGACATACCAGGAGAATTGCCATGGGTTTCCAGAGGCAGACACTACTGGTTTCTAAGCCCAGCATGGTTTAGAACTTTGCCCGAGTTGGCTTCAAAGAGTCTCGGTTTCTTTATCAATCAAAGGGCATACCCATGGGGCTGTGGAGAGGATTAAAACAGATAATGCTAATAAAGCATCTCACACATAGCCTGGTACATTGAGACTTAAAAATGGTAGATATTATCAATATTTTATTATTATTACTATCATTACTATTTTATTGTTTTTGTAATTACAAAAGAATTGCATGCTTATTGTAAGCAAAGTCAACAACACAAGAAATATAGAGTGAAAAGCAAAAGTTACCCTTACATTGCTCCCCAATTCCACTGCAAAGTTGAGCGGGGTTCAGTTTGTGGGTATCCTTCTACATCTTGATCCATTGTGAGCAAACTACATACATCTATCTGCGTGAAGCAGAGGGGCATGTGTGGTGTAAATGTGACAGAATGTTAAATGGGATAGTTATTATTATTTTGGATTTGCAGTTAATGCATTAAAGATGCAGACAATAGGTATACATGACCCATATTCTAAAGAGACGCACGATACTCACTCACACAAGATTCACGGAAACAAAGCAAAATGACACAAGTGACATCACCATTAAGCTTACGTAAAAGCAGTTAGAAGTTAATTTGAAAGTAATTTATAGGAGTAGAGAGAGAGAGGTCTTTGGCTTTTCTCCTCTATTTCAGGCCCAGTAAGGCTATCCCCTACCTGAATGGTACGGGTGAGAAAGGAAACAGGTCTGACTCCCAGGCTGAATGCCTACAGAGCTGGATACCTGGTAAGAATATTGACATGAAGCAAGGCTGGAGGGTTCCAAGGAGAGCCTGCAGTGCGTCTGCAGGAGTTTGGGATGTGTATGCACACAGTGACTGGAGACTACTTTCCTCCAGGAGGAGTCCGAGGAGGGCTGGAGGCTGTCTGTGGCTGTCTGGGATGGCACCGGCTGAAGAGGGTCAGCAGTCTGGCGAGTTGTACATGGTGGGGAAAGAAAGTGTGAGCTTTGCAAATGGAGAGTCACTAGACTGGAGGCTTCTCCAAAGGGTGGTCTGTTAGGGTGCAGGGACCCCAAAAGTAAGAGGTCGTGGGTACAAGGTTATAAGAGGACAGGTGGAGAGTGACTCCTTTGGGTTATGTTGAAGGTTCCCATCAGTGTTTCCCGAAGAACTCCCAGATACATCTCCATAAGAGAGCCTGCCTTGAAAGAGGTCATTGACAGGATTATCACAGCAGTGGCCACACAGGACATTCAGCTCTTTCCTTTAAAACCGCCTTTTCCATGCCATCAGTAAGGGTGGAGAAAAGGAAGAAAGAGTACAAGAATAGATATTCCCCCCACCTCTGTCCCATTACTGGTCTCCAAACTATGGTTAGAATGTGCTGGTAGAGGAGACAAGTTTTAAATTGGATGTGACATTGAAGGTTTGATTCAGACTGGCTATATTTTCTAATATCTTCAAGTGATCAGAAAAGAGGCTATGGGGCTGCCTATTGTAATTATCATATGACAGGGAAGGGGGATCATGGAAACAAATGCACAGCTATTTTCTGCTGGTTACTGAGTTCAACCCACATAATAAGCCAGTCACACACGTGTGCACCGTTACATCTGCATGACATATATGTAATAATCACAGCAGTAGAGTTTTTAAAAAAGACATCAAACTATAAAATTTTTATAACTCGCTTTCCTCACTAATCAATGTATAGCCTATTGTAGAAAGTCTAGAATGGCTTTGTACTTTTAAATAGATTTATAGTATGCTATTTAATGTATGCACAAAAATGTAATTAACCATTCCTTTACATGGGGGACATCGAGATAGTTTCCAATTTTATACCACTAGAAATAATGGTTCAGTATATCTCTTTTTATCCAAGTGCCAATATTTCTGTAGAGGAGATTCCTAGAAGTGAAATGATATGCGTGTTTTAAAGTTTGGTAAATACTGCCAAATTGTCTTCCATAAAATTTGCATCAATTTATCTTCCCACTGAGAGTACATACGAGCTCCTATCTCCTCACACCCTTGCCAAGAATGTATATAAACATTTGTTCATTTGAAAAACTAAAAAAACTATCTTATTATTATTATTTGGTTTTTAGATTTTTTAATTTTTTAAAAATTTTTTAAAGATTTTATTTATTTGACACAGAGATCATAAGTAGGCAGAGAGGCAGGCAGAGAGAGAGGGGGAAGCAGGCTCCCTGCTGAGCAGAGAGCCTGATATGGGGCTCGATCCCAGGACCCTGAGATCATGACCTGAGCCGAAGGCAGAGGCTTTAACCCCCTGAGCCACTCAGGCGCCCCTAGATTTTTTTTAATGTAGTGAGGTTGGGCATCTTCAAATAGGTTTTTAAATTTTTGTTTTTATGTAAATTGTCTATTCACCTTGCCCACTTTTCTACTGGATAATTTATCTTTTTATTGACAATGTTAGAATTTTTTCTCCATCTCTCTATCTCTGTGTCTCTCTCTATGTACACATATACATGCAGGCTGAAGAAATATATATATAACAGATATATCTGTCTCTCTCTGAATCTCTCCATGAGAGATGTGTCTATACACATAAATGTCTGTCATTTATATCTTTCCCAGCTTATTGCTTACCTGTTTATCCCTTAACACTGCTTATGGTATCTTTTGCCCAACAAAAGTTTTATTTAATGTAGACTATCTTTAATTTGTTTTTACTTTGTGTGTTAACCTAGGGAGAATTTCTTTAATCTTCTTCAATATTATAACTGTTTGAATCTTTAGATATTTAATTCATCTGGCATTAATTTTATATGAGGTCAAATGCCTCCTTTATATATAATACATAATAAATATATAGTATTACCAACAATTTTATTTTTTTTCCTTTATATGAATCCATTTGTCTCTTCTTAGCATCATACAGTTTTATTCCTAAAACTTTATAGTATAAAGACAAATTTTCCCTAATTAAAAAAAAGTTTCTTGGCTATTTTCTTGCATTTACTCTTCCAGATAAAGTTTAAGATTTGTCCAGTGAAACTCCACCCTTCCATACAAATACTAAAGCATGATTATACTTCTGGCCATAATACGTTAACTTGTTTCAAACAAATCCTTTCATTAGGAATGACTAGAAAGGCTGGACAAAATATTTTTTTTTTAATCTCTTTGAAAGTATTGGAAAATCACCAAAATGGCAAGATATATAAATGTAGATGTAAATATAAATAGAGACATTTTGGAAAATTATATATATATATGTATGTGTGTGTGTGTGTGTGTGTGTGTTACCTTTTTGAAGGTATTGGATACTTGAGAGGGCAAAAACTCAGAGAAAGGGGAATCCATAGAGTAGAGTCCACCTGGTGTCAACTGGTGGCTAAGAGACTGATTTCTTTGTTTTGATTCATATGAAGGATGTGCCACCAAAAATTGAGTACAGGTTCCATCAAGGAGGACTAGCCCTGGTTAGATAGATAGCTAAGGTTTTCAGTTGAAATCCTTGAAAACCTATATTTTAGGAGTAAATGTAACCTGAGATAGACTAACCCTAGCTCTCATAGAGTGAAGCTATAAGGGAGTCAGGTGATTAAGGTAATCTATATCTATTATAACTGTTTTCACAAGTAAAATCAAGTCTTTTCTGAGGAAGATAGTATCTTTTAAAGTCCTGAATTATCTCCATAATTTTTCGCACACAATATTTAGAAATGGGGCAAAGAGAAAAGAATTAACAAAAAAGAATCAAATGAAAAATAAGAAATAGAAATAGACCCACAGATGATCTAGTTGTTGGAGTTATCAGGTATGAACTTTAACTATGATTAATATGTTCAAGAAATGGGATGATAAAATAGAGAATTTCAGCTGGAAACTAGAGACTATGAAAAAGAGGCAAATATAAACTGTGGAAATGTACATACAGTAAAGTAACTGAAATTAAGAACTAAATAGCTTAACAGCAGATTAGCCACAGCTAAAGAGCAAATTAGTGAACAGGAAGATAGGTTCGAAGAAAATATATACAAGGAGAGAATAGCATTAAAAATGGAAGCATATAGGGACATGGTGTAAAGGTCTAACATATATATAGCTGGAGTCTTAGAAAGAAAGGAAAGAGAATATAGGCAGAAGCATATTTGAAGAGATATTGACTAAGATTTTCCAAAAATGACCAAAAATTCAAATCACATTTTCAAGAAGTACTATAAACTCTAATCATAATAGGTAGTAGACAATCCCTCCTCACATCTATAGATAACTTAGTAACACTGATAAAAACCAAAGACAAAGAGAAATATTAAAACTAGTCTAAGAAGGAAAGAAAATAACTGCCTTCAAAAAAAGCACAACAAAGATTTAGGGCTGACTTCCTAATAGAAAAAATGGAAGACAAAAGATAATGGAATAACATAACCTAAATTTGAAACATATATTATAGCAGCCTTTTCTTGAGTACCACTAATGAGTTCATCAAAGAGCCAGCTCCATTTGGGGATACATGTGACTGATAGAAATTTCTTTTCTTAGCTTGTGCTAAAATATATCTGCCTATAATTTTCACTGTTTTAGTTTTATCCAGAGAATTTCAGAGAATTTGGAATTTCAGAAAAATTGGAGCTAATTTTTCCTCTATTTGGTTGGGAAGGATAATTCTCAACACCTTCTGGAGCTTAAGAAACAGTTTCAAACTTACCTAAGGTCTCCTACCATCTATCTTTTCTACAACCACTGAGCATCTATTATGTGTAGGTCAATTCTCCTAACTAATGGGAATATGGTGATAACCAGGACACATTCACTATTAGGAGTTCATAATTCAGAGGGTAGGAAAGATTGTAGACAGTAATTGTAATGCTGTATGATAATTTCAATGATAGGAGTGAGTATAAGATGCCACAAGGGTATACAACAGGGGTATTTAACTCAACATAAAGAAAGAGGACATCACTCTCAAGGAACTGATACCTGAGATGAGACAGGAGCTATATATTTTTCTTTTCGAATGGAAATGCAAACTAGGTATTCTAGATGTAGAGAACCATACATGCAAAAGCATAAGAAAGTGAAAGAACATGCCATCTGGTCTGTCTTATTCTCAACTACAGCAGATGAGCTCCTTCCTGAAATCAGCAAATACAATTTCCAGCAGCTCCAGAATTGCATTGTTCCAGTTTAGCAAACTCAGTGGAAAGAAGCTTCTTCCTGTGGTCCATTTATCATTTTCCAGACATGAATGCTTCTTGATCTTGCTTGGCTTTTATGCCCACCCCTCAGACTATTTAGATTTGGTGGAGGAATGAAGTACCAGGATTGCACAATCTTGAAGCATGATTAGAAAAGAATCAATCATTTCCAGCTCCAGCGGAATTACATGGAGTAGGGGATGGGTAGGATCCCAAGGGATAAGATGTTGGTCATAAATAAGCAATGCTTATTATATTCTTTCAGCCTAAACAGCAGGGGTTATCTGCAACCCTATTCTCAAGAGTTTTTTTGTGTGTTGCTATGGAAAGAGCATGGAATTTGGAGTCTGGACTCTTGGAAGGTACATTACTTGTTCATGCTGAACAAGTCACTCTTTAAACTTCAACTTCTGTGTTTATAAAAATATGTGCAATGTCAGACTGGCTATAGTCCCAAAAAATTTAAATGAGATCATCCATGTGTAAGCACCAATCACAGGTCCCGATACGCAATACCTATTTAGATTTCCTTCGCTTTTCTTGGGCTCTCAGGCATCTAAGAGATCAGGGCCGGGAGTGAGAATTGTGTATATATGGATCAGATATTCCCAAGAGTTGAAGAACCACAACAGCAGACTGTGGAAAGGGCTATGTTGGGGGAGAGAGGAGCAGAGATCTGGGTCATGGTGAAGAAGAGGATTTGTGTCTGGAGCATAGAGTATCTTAGCTTTTGAGTTGGCTCTGTCATCATTTGTGTGTGTCCAACTATATCTATGTGTCTTACTTGTATTAGACAAGTTAAAGATAAATGATTGCCACTGGTTCAAAATGACACTGAAGAATGAGGACCAAAAGAAAAAGAGACACATCTTGCTTCAGCAAGGTATGTGTAATCCTCCCTTCACGTGGAGTGTTTACCATGTATGCTAATTATCCTGCAGCATAACAAGAACTCGGAACATTAGGACATATGCTTCAGATTAGGTTTGTTGCAAATCCCGTCTGGTGACAGCAGTCAACAGTGTCTATGCAGACCCAACCTTGCTGGGTTGCTGCTTTTGCAACATGGCTATCTGCTTAAAAGTTTAAAAGAGAAAGAAAAACTGCCGACAGAGCAAATACAGCAAGAGCAGGTCTCCTAGTGAGGCTTATCTTGGTCTTCCCTGTCTTTGCTGTGAATATTTCCTTCACCATGACCTTAGCAGTTACATCCTGATTGGCCTTCTTCTTGCCTGGAATATGTTCAAATTTCCTAGGCATGCTGAGAACAGAATTGGAAGTTGATGGTAATGAGAAATGCTGTAATTATAAGGCATCTTAATATTGAAAAAGAAAATGGATCTTTAAATTTATTTTCAGTAATAACACAAGACACTGGCTTCCTGGAACGTAGCTCTCCTCTCCTCTCTCCTCCTCTTCCTCTCCCTGCCCTTCTTTCCTCGCCCCTCTCCCTTCCCTCTTTTCTCTCCTTCCTTTTCTTAATTTTGATCTTTATTGTTTGAATAAAACATAATAGTAATACAAAATCATAATTTTAAAATGATCAGTATCATCATTATGTAAAAATAATAATAATAAAGCGTAGCTGCCTTTAAAAATTGCTCTTGTAATTACTGCTTTAAACACCAGTGTGACTGTGGAGGGGAAGCTTATTTCTGCAGCCACAGCTTACACGCTGCCATGGTAACATCTGGGCTGCAAGTGAACAGTGAAGCTTGTCATAAAAATCAACTTTGGCATAGGGAAATGACAGTGAATGGAACAATTTTAACTACGGGGGTACTTCCATTAGACAAAGTATATGTACAACTGTCTCCAGAGAGAAAAAAAAATAACGGAGAGTCTCCTCCCTGGGATCATCCTTAATAAGATGGAGAGCAGTGGACTCTCCATTGACTTAGAGACACAGAGTGTGGCCTCTGTTTACTTAGCCTTTTCCACTGTCTTTTTAAAATGGTTTTGCTTTTGTTTTTAATGTACGCATTATGTTCGTTAATTGTTAAAAGTGTATGCTGAAACTGCTCCTAGAAAATGGATTTTCTCCAGCAAGTTAATTTAGCTGTACATTCAATCAAATTTGAAATCAAACTATATTTCTCCTTCAGGGTAGATTCCTCTGAAAATCATCTCCAGACTTTGGCAGGAGTAACTTGACTGCAAGACAGAGAGAATAGTGAGGCTGGGAGGAGGGTGGATCGTGGAGGGAGGAAAGACCAGTAAATTAAGTACCTGTCGACCTCAGTTTGAGTCCTAGTCTGTCCCTTATTAATTTGTGATCTTGGGCAACTAAGAAGATAGAGAAGCTCTGTGTTTCATTTTTCTCCTCTACTATAGGGAAGACAATAATGGTAAAAGCACAAGGAAGTGCTTTGTGAGTTACAATGTACTATACAAATGGCAGTTATTCTTATGGGAGTTAAGTCCCCTTAAGTTTTAACTTTCTCTTTACAGAGAAAGGCCCTTATTTAGGAAGACCTCCTAAGATAGTTTCACTAGCCATGACTGAGAAAAGAAAAATGTCCCTTCTGTAGTAAAGCATGGTTTGGTCACATAGTTAATAGATCAATTCACATTCATTCATTCATTCATGAATTCAGACATTCACTCATACATTCTTACAGATGTCTGACATTTATTGAGATGCTAGTAAATAAAAGGCACTGTGATAGGCAGTGGAGATATGGTGAACAAAAATAACTTAAGCTCTGGCTTTTTGGATCTTTCCTTCTACTGGGAGATAAAGGCAAAAAAAGTACATGAATAAAAAACTAAATTACAAACTATCATAGGTGCTACAAAGAAACCAAGAAAGGAATTAGAGAGATTTTACAATAGGAGGAGAGTAGGGCTAAATAGATATGATCAAAGAAGAACTATCACAGGAATTAATGTTCTAAAGGACAGAGGTAGGGGAAGTATTCAGGAGAAACAGCATGTGCAAAGGCCCAGGGGTAAAGAAGAATGTGGCTTACTGAGAGAGAGAGAACTGAAATTAGGCCAGTGTGTCTGGGTCATGTACGCCAAGGGGAGACAGGGTCAAAATGAGTATGGAGACACAGCTAAAAGATAAGTTAGGCTGAGTCTCAGTAATTTTATTCCATGTGAGATGGAAAACCATTGAAAATGTTTTAAACAATGGAGGACACAAGTAGCTTCTTGGGCTATTCTACTGTGAGTCTTTTTGAGTTAGAATTCTAGTTATTTTGCCAAGTACCTTAGCATACTTGAACATACAAGTACAAAACAAATTCTGGTTATCACCCATTAAGGGAAATCTGAAGATTAGTCTGAGTTCATTTTCCTACTGCTTTAGACATTTAAGTTGAAAACAGGAGTTGGTTTTATTAGTGGAAGGTAACTCCATCTTCCATTCGTAGTATGATGGGAAACTTACGATTTTGATGGTCTTTAGAACTGAGGAAGAGGAAAGAACAGACTGAGGCTTTTCATCAGGAAGGCATGCATATAATGAACTGAAATTCTTTGAAATTAACTGCATCTAGGGAAAAAACACATTGTTCGAAGACTTTGTTAGCTTCCTATAAGTTTTTTTTTTTCCTAAGACATTCGAGAATTCAGAGAGTATGATTTTCAGCAGGAATATGAATAAAAGTTTCTGTTCTGTTGTGCTCTCTGTTTTAAAATTTTTGTTCTGGGCAGAATCCTGTCACCGAGCAAGAAATGCTAATTGGACATTTGATTCATCTGGACAGCTGTGAATGGAATTTTTGCTAACCAGCAGCAGATGCAGACCTAAAACAGCATGGCAAATGGCCATTGGCATAGATGTGATGTTAGCTGCATGTGCCCATGCTCCAATCCGCAAGCATCTCAAAGTCTTTTTTTCCTTGAAAGATTTTTATTAAATATTTCTGTAAATTAATCTTAGTGATTGTAAAGGGCCAACCCAATTCATTGGCATGGGAAGAGAGAATCTGTCACAGTCTTTACTAGTATTCCAAAGAATGAATCGGTGGAGTTAGATGGGAAATACTTTTTTTCCAGTTGAAAACGCAGAACAGATGCTGGCATTATTAACAGAACATTGCCTACTTGCAGTTCATGTCCTGGATGGAGCTGTCTGCCACTTGGTCTCCAAGTAATACCCTTTAGTTTATTTAGGAATAAAAGCCTTTGGAAATGAACCACCCCAAAACAGGAATTCAGTACATTCAGAAGATGATATTGATCTTTCTTTCTCTTTTCTTTTTCTTTAGATACTGGTCTTTCTTGTTTGCTTTTAAGTCTGATGAACTGGTGAATTGATTTTATATCAGATGTTGGTTTATTTAAAGTAGTTACAATTAGCCAGGAGTGAATCCTGAAAATCACTCATGGAATTTATGATAAAGGAACAAAAAAACATGAGTTCTATCTCTAGAGGTTTTGATTTCAAAATTCTTCCTTGATGATTTTGATGTGCACCCCTCATTGAGATTCTCATCAAAATAAGGCTTTAAAAAAATAGTTTAAGATCTCTATCATTAGTTCAATGTGGTGTCTATGAGCAGTCTCACCACACTTGTGCATCATTTAGTTCCCATAACTAAAGAATAGTCGAGAGGAAGTTGGAGGGTTTGGCATTCCCAAATCCAGCTGGCCTGAGATCCTCCCTACACTGTCCTAGCCTGAATTTCTAAAAGAAATCAGGTCAACTTTTCCAGTGTAGGTTCCCTGGACTTGGTTCCCACTGTGTGAAACTGTGCCCCACTCTCCCTCTCATTCTGTGTAAAATAGAAGATTTTCATTGGTCACTTTCATTTTGGGGGGAAACCACATTTTCCTATGGCCACTTACATCTTTGGAAGGTTTCCCTTTATGAAGAGCTCCTGATGATCTACATGGAAGTTTTCTTGCACATTAGAAACTATACAAAAGAGGGGAGTTTTGTTTTGTCTAGAATCATGCCCTGCCAAGAGGTTCTGGTTTAATTGGTTGGACCTGAGGTGTTTAACTGTTTTAATGTTTTAATAGCTTTCTGGATGTTTTTAATATGCAGCCAGATTTAAGAACCACCTGTCCATAGCATCCTAGTTCAGTACCCAGAGATTTAAGGATTTGCCTCATTATTATGATTAAGAATCATCAATAAAGAAGATCATTGGCTGGATTTATTATAAATATGCTGGGATGTATGCACATTCTTCATTACAGCCTTATTATGGCTTGTCTATTTATACACCAACAGGCAGATCCAACTGAGTTGTCCAACATTTACAGAATGGGACATATTGTAGGGAGTGGCACATCGTAGGCAGGGATTGGTCATGGTGGGCCTTATCTGCCATCCCGAAGGGTATGCATTTTGATCTATAGGTAATGGAGAACCATTGAAGGGGAGAAAGATGTAGACTCGTCTTGTATCATCTTAAAAAGTGCAAGTCACTGTGACTGATCATCTGTCCATAGACACCAATCACATCACTCCTGAGCCAACCCATACTGAGGGGATTTAGGCAGGAGATAATCTACTTAAGAAAATGCAAACCACCCATTTATCCATTTATTCACTTAACAAACATTTATTGAACACCTACTATGTGCCAAGCACTAGGAATACAGGATTTCTCAACGTTGGCACTATTGACATTTTGGACATACAGGATATTGGGGGCAGGGAGGGGGCAGCTGTCCTGTGCACTGTAGGATGTTTGACAGTATCTTTGTCCTCTACACACCAGACACCAATAGCACCTTCTACCCTCCGCCATGCTTAGCCCAAGCTGTGACAATTAAAATAACCACTGGCAAAAAGGGATGAATAAAGCATACACCCTGTCCTTAAGGAGTTTATAATCTAATCTGGCAAAGAAAAGATGGGCATTAAAAAAGCATAATTAAGGGTAAAAGTATCATACAAACTGTTAAGAGAGCTAATATTGAAGGAAACAATAGCTCCATTTACGGTAAGCAAAGAAGCCTTCATGGAGCAGAAGAGGCGTTTGAACTGGGCTTTAAAGATGTTCTGGATGCATGAAGGTGAACTGGAAAAGCTGACACTCAGAAGAACCCCTCAGCTGCGCAGTCCCATTTAAGGCACTCTTTTTGCATAAGTCACCATATGAGTATTAGCTGATTTCCTACTAATTGGGCCAGGATGGGCACCTAATAAATGTACAGGCTGACTGGTGAAGCATAAGGTGGCTTGCCAGAAATGCTCTAATTGTGTGCTTTCTACCAGATTTTAACTTTTTTCATCCATTTTTCCCTCCAGCTTGATTTTAAGGTGGTATGCACAAGTATGACTACTTAATGTTCAGGTCACATTTTGATTGGTTGATACTTGGGCTGCACAGGTTATTACATACCATGAATATACCCCTGAACTCTCCACCCACGGACATCACTCAGGTTGTATTCTATGGGAATGGTGCCCCTAGAGTTGTGAAAGTCACCCTGCTTCTACCCCCTCTCTCCCAGAAATGTGTGAGGTGGATTAGAAGAGTGAAAGCCTGAAATTTCTCTGCTAGACAAGGTTTATGTATAGCCAAGTCTCTTGTCTCTTGTTCTCTTGACCTCCAACCTGCCTGACCCTGTGATGGGTGCTTGTACCCTCTGTCTCTATCCGTACCAGTAGAGTGAGTTAGTTCAGAAAGGGTGGTGGGAGAGCCCACAGCATTTCCCAGTCTAGCCATTAGCAGATTGGGTCCATGAATAAAGTGGATATTTCAATCTCTGCTTCTCCTTAGGTATATTCTTTAATAACTAGAAGAGCAGGGACAACTAATTAGATGCTTTGCACTGTACTCATGTTCAGATTGGGTTTTATGTAGCCATGTAGCAGCTTTAGAGTCAACAATGTGGGACAACAGACAAGTCACATAGCAGGAGCTCCAGATTCCTGATTGTCACTCTGTTTCCTTGACCTGGAATAGTTCAGCTATCTAGCTACCTATCCATCATCTATCTGTCTCCTGGGTAAGATGTAATTTGGAAAAAATCAAATAACAATTTCTACTGTTTAAAAGAGTTTCAAAACTCTTGCTGATACAATGGTTTGATTGTAGGGCCTCAACTTCTCATTCTGTCATCAAGACTAATCTTCTAAGAGCCAGCCTGCCTGAGCTCATATCCCAGCTCTGTCACGTCTTGTGACGTGATTTGGGGCAAGGTGTAGCCTCTCTATGCCTCTCTATGCCTCATCCTTCATCTCTAGAGTGGGGACCACAGTATCAGCCTCATGGGATTGTTGTTAGGGTTCAATGCAGGTGTATGTATAAGGCATTCAGGAGGGTACCTGGCACATTGGGAGCATCATGCCAGTGGAAGCCCTGATACAGCAGCATTTCCCAGGAGCAAGTGGTCTCTCTTTTCTTTCAAATTCCTCCTCTGTTGGCTGCTTGTGCCTGGATTTCTCTACTTGGGAGAACTAAAAAACACCTTTCAATTGTCAATGCTTTTCTTCTTGAGAGTGGTGATTCCTTAGTCCTTGCCTATCACCCACCTACTGTAGGGATTCATTAGGCCCTTTCCTGAGATCAAATCTTGGTGCAGGTGAAGGGGGGTGAGGAAGGAGGCCCAGAAAGAAGAGATGGGGGGCTCCAAAGTCAAATTTCTATTTCTCCCACTTTTTCCAAGTGATAATTTCAAGTCCCCCAGCTTAGAAACTTGTTCTTTTCTCTCCATCCTTTTGGTCATTCATATCACCAAATTGCAGATGGCTTTAGTATGGCTCTCAGAGCCACCTCTTCCTTCCCATTGGTCTTTGACCAGCTGAGTGCGGCCCTCATCATCTCCCTTTTGGACAGAGGTGCTCATCAGGCTCCCCGCTGGGTTACTTAAATTTGGGCTTATCCTTCACTAAACCATGATGGACATCACTGACAGGTTCTGTGGCCAGTTATTCTCTCAAACTGTGCTCAACAATCAGACAATCCACAGTTTTTTGCCTGGCTTAAAATCCTCACAGTTGGGCTCATTTATTCAACATTATTTCTGACTTCCGTGCACATGATCCCTTCATCTACTTTGGTCACCTCACTTCTCCCTCCTTTATTCTTCCCTACCTGAAAGCTCCCTGTTCCTCACATTCTTCATGGAGTCAATGTCTTCTAAGCTCATTCCCTGCTTAACAATCTAGAATTCATGCTAGTCTCTCATACTGGAATGCCTTCCTCAAAATATCTCCCACCTGTCTTTGAATACCCATCTCAAAACACCAACTCTCTAAGTAGCTTTCATGGGTGCTCCAGGCTAAATTTCACATTTCTCTTTTCTGAGTGTTTGCTAGCACTCAAATTTTTCTTAGATCTTTTGTGCATTTGTATAGTAGTTAAGTACATGGTATTTGCAGTCAGACAGATGTGACTCCAGGTTTGAAATCTGGCTCTACCAATTATTGTCTGAGTAAATTAACTTCTCTTGGTGTTAGTTTCCTTGTTAGAAAGGTTGTTTTGGTACAGTGACATAAGACACAGCATCAGGGGTCACACTGTCTGGGCTTGGATCCTGGTTTCACCATACACTGGCTGGGTATGCTGGAAAGTTAGTTAACCTCTCCAAGCCTGAGTATCTTCATCTGTAAAATGGGCATATTAACAGTAGAAACTTCAGAGGATGATCGTGAGGATTAAATGAGGTAATCCAAATAAAGTGTTTAACAAATTCCTGGAAATGCTTATTAAAATGGGGACTAATCACTCTCGGGAAGAGTGATTCTTCCCCTCTTCAGGTATTTCTTTCCATGCAGAAGGAGCTCAAATGGAGTAAGAGCCCTGGTTTCTTTCCTCCCTTGTACTTCCTGTACCTTGGAGGGAGAGTATAGAGTGGAGTAAAGAAGTTAACTGACTTGACTGACACATATATGAAGAACAAGAAGACTGATTATGCTTGGCTCAGCTCCTGCCTTCTTCCTCTTGAGAGTGGGTTGCCCACATGAATTGTGTGTACTTCTCTGTTGCTCCCTGCCATACATTTTATAGAGGATTGCCTCTCCATTAGGAGGTCTGCTATGGCCCAAAGATACCCTGTGTGAGTTTATTTACTTCTGGGGTACTGAAAAATCCAATCATCAGCAAATATATGCTCTATCGATAATAAAGATGATATGCTTGGTACCTTTGTCTTTTTCTCAATTTGTTCAGAATTCAGGGAGACAGAATATACCTTATTGAACTCAATAGCATCTATTTCTTTCAGATTTGGTGATTTTTAAATTTCATAATACATAAAACCATACACTGGGGTTTCTATAAATTGGAATTCCTTACTCATGTAGAACAGGAATCTATTGCAAGGCCATAAGATTACTCACATAATCAATGAGAACTATACTCAGAAAGGAAAGGAGATAAAGAAGCTCTTGCAAGAACAAATGGAGAATTGTCTTGGGTCACTGCCATCCAGGGTACCAGTTCCAATTACTTTCAGTCTTCTTGTTACTCTGCTCAAAATTCAGATTCCAGGGAGAGAGTCTCTGATTCATTTGGGTTAGGTCATATGTTCACCCCATTAACAGTGAAGCAAGGCATTGCGACTAGGAGCCTCATCAGACAGTGACCAGTGGGTCATATTTCCCCTACCCCCTCAGTCACAAATTGGGAAATGAATACTGGATGGCAAAATCAAACAAATATACTAATAATTAGCCTCTATTATTAATAAAAATGAATGTAATTATTCTCATCATCAATTCCCCAAGTAGATTTAACATGTCCTAGAGGGAAATAACTATGTCCTACACTTCTTTCCATACTTTACAGCATTAAACATAGTTTCTTTCCATTCTTACACCTAAGAGCACACCTTGATTTACCCTAAATATCTCCACATCCTATTTCTCGACACCATGGTTTTATTTATTTATTTATTTACTTTTTTGTTCCCAAACCATTTCATATCTCATTTCTAGACAGGCCATCCTGAAGCATAGTGCCTCCTGAGCACACTGGGGCAGTTAGTGAGTATATATTGATTAATGAATTATGAAGATGAATTGTCACCTATAATATTGAAAGGCAGCGTGCTGAATAGGCCTTTGCTTGGAAGGCAGAACATAATGCGAGCCATTGCTTTTCACTGTTAACTCAAGGATGTGGTTTGATAGTCAAGCACAAGAGAGAGAATAATAGTTAGAGAGTCAGAGACTGAGATAGACCCAGAGACAGAAGAGACCACGATAAGAACAAGGACTGAGGTAGATGAACTATAGTTTTCCACGGCCCCAGAAAGATCAAAGGGGAATAGGTATTGTTTAGGTAAAACTTGTTGAGGGACAACTGCTTGGTATTTTGAGAAAGATGGGTGATCCAGTTATAATCCTTCAAGATAATTTCTTCTGAAAAATACAGACCATGATTATCTTTCATGGTGAAGAGTGCCCTTTCCCCAGTAGCATCAGCATCATGGAGCCTGCTGGAAATACAGAACCTCAGGTCTCACCCCAGACTTAAGAATCCTATTCTGCATTTTGTCTCCCATGTGGCTTACATGCACATTACAGTTTGAGAAGCACTGCCTTGGGGGTATTCAGAGATCATTAGAGGGAAGACTTGGGTTCTAATATTTCCCTTCATCACTCTCCAGCATGTGATATTAGAAATGACTTATTCCTTCTGCGTCTCAGCTTCCTTACGTGTATAGGGGGAAGGATCTATCTGCACTCACTGTTTTTGACTTCTTGGACATAAAAAATGAAATTTGAATGTGCAGGTACTTTGAAAACTGGAAAGCGCCCTGGCAATGGAAGCTCTGCAGTCACTTACTCTATGTGGCTGGGGAGGGGACAATGACTTTCCTCCTGGCTATTGCTTGTGAGTTTAACTTTACTGCTGTATTCTTTCTTTCTAGCTCTGAGTAAACTCTACTGTGTGTGAAGATGTGAACAAGTCAGCAGATAATGCATTTATTTTTAAACACGTTAATTTCTTTATCAGCTCTATTTATTTTCTGAGGGCATCACTGTATTACATTAATGCTTCAAGTTGTTAACAATACCAGCTGGCACTGCAGGCATCACTTATATTCACAACGTAAAAGCCCAGGGGGTAGCATGGAAATTGCCATCCAAACCCCAATGCTGGATTCCCTCCTTGGCACGCTTTTCATCTCCCCTTGGGAGAGCAGGGCCATCATTCCCTCCCGTTTTCAAAGCTTTTTATTTATGATAGGATTTGGTTTCTCTGCAGTATATTTTGCTTTTCTCTAGTGGATTTTGAAGACTTGGGGGAGCAGAGACTCTTCATAGTTTCTTCCTTATCTCTGTTTCCTCAAGGCTTAGCACATAGTAGGAATGCAAGAAATATCTGCGTAATTCGAGTGGTGGAGGAAAATACAAAACCTATCATCTTATCCTTATTCACTCATTGTTCTCAGCATCAGCGGAACTTTCAGGTAAGCCATCTTTGCCAGTATAGACTAGATCTTGTGCTCTCATAAGCTTTCATAGTACACTCAAAATGCTCATCACTCATATATGCACGTGTCTTCAATGAAT
>CM052891.1:25605420-25624245 GCA_028534135.1 Potos flavus | reverse complement strand
TCATGAAACAAACCGAGGGTGGCTGGGGGGTAGGGGCGGGTAGGGATAGGGTGGCTGGGTTATGGACATTGAGGAGGGTATGTGCTATGGTAAGTGCTGTGAAATGTGTAAGCCTGAGGATCCACAGACATGTACCCTGGGGCAAATAATACATTATGTGTTAATTAAAAAATTAAAAAAATAATAAAAAATTAAAAAATATATATATATATTCTCATAACTTATACTTCATTTCATCTACTACTAAATGTTGTACTTGATTTTTTGAAGCATTCTTTCAACATCCATTCACCAAATATGTATTCAATGCCTACCTTACACCAGGCTCTTTATGAGGTACTGAGAATGACAGGGAGAGAAATCATGGGTCCTGGCCTCAAGTATAATTCATTCTTACAAAGAATGCTCACATCTGCCTGGTGGATTCAAGGGACGTTTTCCAGAGGGGGAAGCTCTGATGGAGATAGGATAGAGGGAATGAACATGTCTGGAGGCAGTCAAGTGGGACTGGGAAAAGGATGTTGTATGGTAAGGTCACGGTACTTAAGAACAAATGTAAAAACAACAAATTCTATAGTCCAATCATTTCTGCCCATGAACTATTATTCAATGGTTTTAAGAAAAAAAAGGATCCTTTAAAAAAAAAAAAAAGAGAAAAGAAGCATCTGAAAACATTCAAGGTCACAGTTGTGCTCTCAGCACATTCTAATAGGTTTTTCCTGTCCGTACGTGGTCATTTTGATGGAAAAGAACTCTGCATTTCAATTGCCAGAAAAGAGCCATCAGGCTAAGCAAAGAGAGAAGCCCTTCATGGGGTTCTTCAAAATCCTGTGTGGCTGCAGTGCTCTTGATGGAGACAAATGGGACAATCTGGTCACTGACAGTGGAGTGGCAACTGTGATAAAGGGCCCTTCTGTTAATGGCAGTGTCCTCTCCAACCAAGCCACAGGGTGCTCTAGAAAAATGCGTGTGCTTTCCAGCCCCATGCATTTTTTTTTTTTCTCTTGAGAGAGAGAAACAATTTCATCATAGCTGAGGGGACTTGGGTCATAGTCACACTGGGGGCTCTGGTTAGACTTGATTAGTAGATGGGCAGCTTATTTTAAATGGTGCCTCACCATATGACTCATTCATCATTGTCTCATAACCCAGAAAGCGTCTAAACTCTTTTTAGAAAAATGCGACCCAGAATGGTCGAGCAATTTATCCAAAGTCACACAGCTGATTAGCACCAGGTCTCTATTAATCCAGTGCTGACCTTATAATTAAGTACTGACCAGCCTTATTCAACATAAGTTATTTCATCAATAATCATTTACTGAATGCTTCTGGTATACTAAACACCTCATTAAGCCATGGATTATTCTCAATGGAGAGGCAGCATCCAGTTGTGAATTGATGGTCACTGCTTTTGGGTCTTGGGCTAGTTGCATAATCTCTCTAAAGCCTCAGTTTTCCCATCTGCAAAATGGAGGAGATAATAGTCCCCGTTGCAAGGACATCATGAAGGTTAAATGAGGTAATGCATGTAGAGATCAGCATGGTATCTGGCTGACATAAAACTGGTGTCACTCTGATTTATTCCTTCTGGGCTCTTCTGCCAAAGCAAAGATCTTTACTCTAATGATTATTTCTACCTGCCCTAAAAGTGGTTAGAAAAGGTTTATTTCCTCTGTGTTGCTTCCATTCTAAGCTCCTTTAAATCCCCAATTGACAACTCTGGAGGGCCGAAGCTTATCTCCTTCTCAGCCATCCCCTTCTCTAGATAGCTCCTTCCTCCTCCTCCAGTTCTTGGCAGCCTCCAGGGGAGGCCACATTCAGATGTGTTCTCTCAATACACCCTCCTCATACCCTTGGTGGGGAGCTTTTTCATTGGTATGTCCCCATCTCCTGAATCCATTCTGAGAGGAACAGGGGCCAGCCCCTGATGGCATATCATCCATCTCTGAGCCCAGCCAGGTTTGGGTTGGCTCACAAGATCTGGGACTTGTCTTAGTCTCGGACATTCTACAAAAGGGTTCCATAGAGCCCTGGAGTTAAAAAATAAAAATAAAAACAAACCCACACATAATAAGCAATGCTGCCCATCAGCCCTTTTGGCAAGAATCAAGGGAAGAGCACAGTCCAGCACATACTTGACTGTGCACACTCTTAACAGCATATGAGTTTTCCTGGTTCCTATGGAAGCTCCATCACCTCTAATGTAACAAGTCATCTTCTCCGCAAGGTTTTTGCACATGCATGAACACCCTGCTTCTCTGGTCTCCTTTTGCAAATCATCCTCCCTGTGAGTGAGCATGTAACCTACTTTTATGCACAGCTAGTTGGAGGGAATCCTGGCCATCCCAGTGTGCATTAATGATGGCAATACGTTCCCGAGGGAGGCAGAAACTTCAGCAGAGGTCTGGAACACATTTGCGGAATACTCTATCTGCATAAGGCAGCTCTCATCCATCAGTGAATTCCTTAGCCCCACAGCTTGAGAGGCTCATTTCGACGGTTACCTTTTGTGGTTTCTTTGTCCCTTTTAATTTGAGGAATGAGCTTTTAATTTTGGATCTCATAAGGAAATTTTAGAGCATCTTGTCTTATTCTTTTTGTCATCCAGGAAAATGAGGATGTAGCTTTCAAGTGGGACAAGAGGAATGACTGTAGAAAAAGACACTTTTTTTTGGTTGGTGGGGGGACACTTATATCACATCCATTTGCCATTTTAAGCTTCGTGACAACTGGTCCTCAGAGAGGTTAACTGATTGCCAGAAGATCCCAAGGACCTTGTGTATTTCTCCCCAGGTTAGTCTGCCTACAAAGACCATGCACTACAACACAGATAAAATTATTTTGTCATTTTATTACCTCTTCTCCAAGTCGGGAGTTCATTCTTTATCCTCAAATTAGCCTTCCTCTCACACTTCTTTTTGTGTTCTTTTGATGTAAACATCATGCATCTTTTAGGATCTGGGATACTGCGTTATTTTTCCCATTTGAATTCCAGTAAGGATATATTTTCTTTATATACTTAGCTTTTTTCCAACACTACATGGTTTGATTTACTAAACAAAACCACCCAAGTTTCTTCTAATTTAGTTTGCGTTGAAAGTATTAATATACAGTGGAGCAATTAACTCTTAAAATCTCTTTTCCCTGTTGATGTTAGCTTGAAATATAGCTAGAGCTTTTCTTTCCACATACTGTTTTTATCCTGAAAACTCCTATACGTGGCATTCAGTATCTAAAGGCATTTGTCCCAAACTATTTGTTTAATTCATATTTTTGCTCATAAATTCATTTACGTTTTAGTGTCAGCAATAATTTGAGAAGCGCTTATAAATACACACTTGTACAATAGCAATAGGACCTCTGTTTCATAGAGAATGTGCGCAGCGGGGTTGGCTTACTTAAATTTGCAGTTTGGGAAGCTGCAAATTGCTGTCCATGGGCTGGAGCTCAGGATTCATGGGTGGAGCCAGCAGATGACAAAGCAGCCTGCATTTATCCTGAAGGTGATGGTACATCACAGGACGGTTCACCCCTAAGTATGATTTTTGCTGTGGACTGTTTGAATAGGTGCCCTTTGTAAGGTTAAGAAAGTTCCTTTCTATCTGGGGCTTGTCATGAGATTTGAAAAGCATAGAACGGAGATGACTTCTGTTAAATGCTTTTTCTCCATTAGGATGAAAATATGATAACCAGCCTTTATTTTGTTAATGTGGTGAGTTAATTTTTCAAGTTTTTCAACATAAGACCAATCTTGCTTTCTCAGAATAAATCTTCCTGGGTCATAATACATTAAACCCTTTTAAACATTGCTGTAGTTGATTTTCTAATATGTTGTTTATGATTTTTGCATCTTTGTGACTGAGAAGATCCTGTCCTATTCACTTCTTGTAATGTCCCTGTCAGATTTTGGCGTAACGATTTTGTTGGCCTCATAAAATAAGTTTGGGAGTTTTCCATTTTATGAGGTTCCCTGAAACAGTTTGTGTGTAATTGGCTATGTCTTCTTTAAATGTTTGGTAGAATACACTAGTGAAGCCATTTGGCACTAAGTTTTCTTTGTGGAAAGTTTAAAATTATGGATTTAATTTCTTTGATGTTATAGGATGATTCAGATATTCCATTTTTTCCCATGTTAGTTTTAATAAATTATATTTTTAATGTTAATTTTCCTACTTTATCAAAGTTTGAAATTTAATGACCTAAATTGTTTATAATATTCTCTTATTTTTTTTAGTACCTGTAAGATCTGTAATGATTTTTTTTTTTTTTTTTACCTAACATAGGCTATTTTTCTTCTGTTTTCTCTTGATTAGTCTCGCTTGATAGTAACTTTTATTATTAGCTAGTCAATTTTATTACTCTTTTCAAAAGATCAACTTTGGTCTTTGCTGATTTTATTATAAGTTTGTTCTCCCTTTCCTTAATTTCTGCTTCTACTATTTTTCTCCTTTACTCCATTTTCTTTAGAACTGGCTCTTGTATTTCTAATTTCTTGAGATGATTGCTTGGCTCATCACTTTCTGTCTTTCTACTTTTAAAGATTTTTTTTTTAAGATTTTATTTATTTATTTGACAGAGAGAGAGATCACAGGTAGGCAGAGAGGCAGGTAGAGAGAGAGGGGGAAGCAGGCTCCCCACCGAGCAGAGAGCCCGATGCGGGGCTTGATCCCAGGACCCTGAGATCATGACCTGAGCTGAAGGCAGAGGCTTAACCCACTGAGCCACCCAGGCGCCCCTGTCTTTCTACTTTTATAATACATACATTTAAAGGTAGAGATTTCCTGTAAGATGCATCCTATAACTTTTTTTATGCACTCTTTTCTTGATCTTCTAGTTTAAAATATTTTCTAATTTTCTAATTTTGATTTTGGGGCACCTGGGTGGCTCAGATGGCTAAGCATCTGCCTTCGGCTCAAGTCATGATCTCCAGGTCTTGGGATTGAGTGCTGCATCTCCCTCTCCCTCAGCCTTTCTCCCTGCTCATGCTCTTTCTCTGTATCAAAGGAATAAATAAAATAAAATAAATAAAATCTTTAAAAATAAATAAATAAATAAATAAATAAATTTGATTTCCTCTTTTGGACAATGAGTTATTTAGAAGGGCATTCCTTGATTTTCAAACACACGGGAATTTATAGTTTTTTGGTCATTGATTCTTAGCTTAATTGCGCTATGGTCTAAAAACATATTCTGTATGACTTCATTTCTTTGAAATTGGTTAAGACTTGTTTTATGACCAATGATACAGTTAACTTTTAACCGCTTCATATGTATTTGGAAAGAATGTGAATAGTACAATTATTGAGTAGAATGTCCATAAATTACAATTAGATTATCTTTACCAATGTGTTGTTTAGATGTCCATACCTTCACTGATAGTTTTTGACTACTTATACTGTTATTGAAGGAAGTAAGATTAAAAACTCGTAAGATATTAGATTTGTCTATTTCTCCTTTCAGTTCCATCAGTTGTTGCTTTATATATATTTGGCCTATGTTATTTGGTGCATAGAAATGTGTAACTGCCACATCTACCTAGCAAATGAAAGCTTTTTTTTATTATGAAGTTTATTTTTTATTTTTATTTTTTAAAGATTTTATTTTTATTTATTTGACAGAAAGAGACACAGTGAGAGAGGAAACACAAGCAGGGGGAGTGGGAGAGGGAGAAGCAGGCTTCCCACCAAGCAGGGAGCCCGATGCCGAGCTCGATCCCAGGACCCTGGGATCATGAACAGAGCCGAAGGCAGAAGCTTAATGACTGAGCCACCCAGGTGCCATCAAGTCATGATCTCCAAGTCCTGAGATTGAGCCTCACACGTTATTAGGCTGCTCAAAAGGGAGTCTGCTTCTCCCCGACACTCTCCCTCTGTGTTCTCCCTCTCTCTCTCAAATAAATAAAATCTTAAAAAAATAAAAAAAACCCATTGGGGTACATGTACCCCTTCAAATTAATATTTTTGGATTCCTTAGGTAAATACCTAGCAGTGCAATTGCTGAATTGTAGGGTAGTTCTATTTTTAACTTTTGGAGGACTGACCATATTGTTTTCCAGAGTGGCTGCATCAGTTTGCATTCCCACCAACAGTGCGAGAGGGTTGCCTTTCTTTGCATCCTCATCTACACTTGTTTTTTCTTATGTTGTGGATTTTATAGTCTGACAGGTGTGAGATGGCATCTCATTTAGGTTTTGATTTGTATAATGTTGAGTATCTTTTCATGTGTCTGTTGGCCATATGTATGTCTTCTTTGGAAAAATGTCCATTCATGTCTTCTGCCCATTTTTAATTGGATTATTTGTTTTGGGGGTGTTTTGTAAGTTCTTTATATATTTTGGATACTAACCCTTTATCAGATATGTCATTTATATCTTCTTCCATTCTGTAATCATTCTTTTACTTTTTATATCCTTTAACAATATCTCCATGTTTCAGATGACTCTTGTGAACAGCTGATAGTTGAACTTTGTTTTATTATAAAGCCTGGAAATCTTTGCCTTTAATTGTAATATTAAACAATTGGTCCATTAACATTTAATTTATCACTGATATCTTTGGTTTGAAGCTCTCATTTTACTGTAAGCTTTCTGTTTATGCCAATGAATATATATTCTTATATTCTGTATTTCTTGTCTTCTTTTATATTGATTGAATTTTTTCATTGTTTCATTTTCCCTCTCTTGTAGCTTGGTAGTTATATACTTGTACTAATCTTTTTGTGGTATCTTAGTCAGTTTTGGCGACTCTAACAAAACACCATAAACTGGATGGCTTATCTACAATAGAAATTTATTTCTCACGGTTCTAGAGGCTGGAAGACATAGATCATTGTGTCAGCAAGGTTGGGTTCTGGTGAGAGACCTCTTCTGGGTTGTAGATGGCCAACTTCTCTCCATATCCTTACATGGTGGAAAGAGAGAGAGAAAATAAGCTCTCTCGTGACCCTTAGAAGGCACTGATCTCATTCATGATGGCTATACTCATCACCTCAATTGACCCCAATTACCTCCTAAAGTCCCACTTCCCGATACAATCACATTGGGGAGTAGGGATTCAACATAAGAATTTTGGGTGGACACATTCACCCTAGAGATTGGCTGCCCTAAATATTATAACATGTGTCTATAACCTAGCAAAGGCTAGTGTTATTTAATGCTTATTACCTTCTTTCTGTACAGTGCAAGGACTTAGGACTATTTGAACTCTACCCTTTAATTTATATACAGTTGTTGTTGCTTATCAATAAGTTTACAGATATTTTAAATTACCAGACACAATTATTATTGCTTAATGCAGCTAATATCCACTGAACTCTAACCACATATTTACTCTTTTAATTGATCCGTATTCCTCCCTTCATCTCTCAGCTTCCACCTGGGATAATTTCTTTTCTCCTAAAAAACTTCATTTGTTATGGATCTGCTAAATTCTATTTTTGTCTGAAGATATTTTAATTTCACCTTTATTCTCAAAGGCTGTTATTGCTGGGTATTCTAAAGTGGCAAAGTGTTTGTAGAAATAATTCTAGTGTCTTCTGTGTTTCATTATTTCTGCTGAGACAGTAATAAGTCTCTCTTTTTTCCTGACTGCTTTTATTTATTTATTTTTTAAAATTTTATTTATTTGTCAGAGAGAGAGAAAGAGCAAGTGAGCACAATCAGGGAGAGCAGTAGGCAGAGGGAGAAGCAGGCTCCCCGCTGAGCTGGGAGCCCGATGTGGGACTCGATCCCAGGACCGTTGGATCATGACCTGAGCCGAAGGCAGCTGCTTAACCGACTGAGCCACCTAGGCATCCCAAATAAAATCTTTTTATTTTTTACTTACATAAGTATTTAGAGGCAAACTAGCATGATGATTGTAATTTACTTTAAAATACTTCAAGAAGGGGCGCCTGGGTGGCTCAGTAGGTTAAGCGGCCTACTGCTGCTTAATTTTTAAAAAAATCAACCAATATATCTTCAAATATTTCTTCTTCCCCATTCTTTCTACGTTCTCACTCTGAGACTCATTACACATATTTTAGCCCTTTTCCGTGTATTTCTTCTTTTTTAAGTATTTATTTATTTATTTGAGAGCGAGAGAGCACAGGGGTGAGGAGCAGAGGGAGAGAGAAACTCAAGCGGAGTCCACACTGAGCATGAAGCCCGATGTGTGGCTCAATCTCATGACCCTGAGATCACGACCTGAGCTGAAACCAAGAATCAGATGCTTAACCAACTGTGCCACCCAGGCACCCCTTAAGTATATTTCATATGCCCTTAAGTCTCCTATATTTTTATCCTACTGTTCCTTCTTGCATAGTTCTGGATATTTTCTTCTATCTACATTGTATTTAATGCTGTTAAACACATCCATGGAGTTCTTACTTTTGGTTATTGTATATATATTTTTTTAGTTCTAAAATTTCCATTTGATTATTTTTTGTAGTTTCCAATTATCTGCCAAAATTCTGAATTCCATTTTTTATTTCCTTCATAAGCATTGTTATCTTAAAGTCTATGACTAATAATTTTATTATCTAGAACTACCTGGATCTTTTTCTGTTTTCTCTGGTTCTTGTGTGTTTTGCCTTGTCTTCTCATAGTACTTTGTTCGTTTTGATTATGTCCTGACACTGTATGATGAAAATTAGGGGGGAAAGTCTTCTGATAATGTTTTCTTTGCCCAAAGAGGATGTATGTTTGCTTATGGAAGATAGCCAGGGGCACTATAAATCTGGGGTCATGTTAGTCCAATTTTAGGGACTGAAATGATTTGAATCTTGGCTTCAAATTCTTTATGGGTTAATCTTCCATTTTATACTTACTCATAAGATGTTGAGCTTTTAGCATTTCAAAAGTTTATCAGTGCTTCTTTGGCGACTCTGGAGTCTAACTTTGGGTCTCTCTAATTCTAATTAATCTGTTAAAATTTCTGTTCAGGAACTTGGCCTCCACCAAGCCCTTCTGGAATCAGCAGATACTCTAAGGGTAGAGAGGTCCAATTGTTGAATTTATTTCTGTTGATTTCAATCTTTTTCCAATCTCATTCTCATAATTTCTCATTGCTTTTTAAAAATTATTATTTTATTATTTTACTTTTTAGCTCTCCAGTGACTTTGAGCAGATAAAAAGAAAATGTCCAGATTTTCTAGTTGTCCTCAGTGAGAGTGTTGGGTGGACTACTTAGTCCACCATTTCAGAAGCTCTTCGATTATCTTAATATGAAATTGCCCCCCTCTCTGTCCTGCCTAAGGGAACCAAGGAGAAGAATTAGGTCCCAAGCCTGTGTCCTGAGTTTTAAGGAGAATATAACATTCTCCAGGGTCTGGGCAAGATAGTGGCAAGGATTATGACACCATTCCAAAGGGAAGTAAAATTTAAGTAGGAAAAATCCAAGACCACTGCACTAATTTCTCATTTTATCATAGATACCCCTGTTTTTCCAAGATAATACAATTCAATTTCAGGCTTTATTAAATAATTTTTTTCTACCTGTAACCACAACTATATTTTAAGATGGGTGGTTATTGATAGCTTGAAGACTTTTTCAAATCTATTGTGCACCTAGATAGATTTGGATACTCAAGAAGGGGAGAAAAACGGAATAGCTCTACAAAATGAGAGAAGAATTTGGAGTTTTCTGTGGCAACATTGGTGGAGGAGGTGAGGAGAAATAAGGGAAAAGAGATGGCAGTGCGACAGAGGTTATGAGCTTCGTGGTGTACACCTGCAACGCCTGCCCCCACCATCTATATCCCCCCCAATCTTCAGTAAAATTGAATAAACTCAACTTTTCTAGCAGAAAACCAAACACGGATTATTTTGTGTCAGTTAACATGAGGTAGGATAAAGGTTTGGAATAGAAAGGAACTGAGAAGAGAAGTTTGGACTTCCATAGGCTATCTGGCACAGCTTAGATATCCATCATGACCTCCGGGTTACAAGAACTGTGTCTCCTGTCTGAAGTCTCTTTGTTAGAAACTCCCCTCAGTGTAAATGTGGCCAACGCTGTGTTTCTCTGTGATGATAGAGGCTTTACTCTCGTATCACATTACCATTCCCACCCCTGGCATAAAGAGGTGGTACAGCATAAAATGACAGAAAGCACAGTGACCTAGGGGACCTGTGTTCTGTCTCAAATGGTTGTAGGACTGGTTGCCTTACCTTTGAAGTCTCTGTTTCCTCATCTCTAAAATGGAGTTGTATTAGATCATGGTTTGCAATCATTCTCTCTCTAAGGAATCCTTTGTTAAAATGAGATCTTACATGGAAGCATGCATACATAAAGCAAACAAAATGAACCCTAGTTGAAGTAGAGGAGTGGGCAAGGGTGGAAATCTCACCTGAACATCTCTTCCTACTTTACAAGTCGTAAAGAAGCTTAGTAGAGTATTATTTGATAACCAGGAGGCTTGATGGTTGCTTTAGCTCTAGCTGTCTCCTTATACAGAAAAGAAGGAATGCCATCTTTCAGACAACTAAAAGCTATAGTAATTTAAAGAGAGATTACTTCTTGAGGCGGGAGATGGAGAATGGAAAGGAAGCTCACATATTTACGGAGGCCTTATTAAGTGCCAGACACAAATCTAAGAACTTTCCTAGGGACCTGGGTGGCTCAGTTGGTTAAGTGTCTGCCTTGGCTGAGGTCATGATCCCAGGGTCCTGGGATGGGCTCCTGGCTCAGCGGGGAATCTGCTTCTCCCTCTCTCTTTGCCCCTCCCCCCAGCTCAAGCTCTCAAGCTCTATTTTCTCGTTCTCTCTCAAATAAATAAATAAAATCTTAAAAAGAAAAAAAAAGAACTTTCCTTAACTTTCCTAAGGAGTATGTGGAGTTGGTTTTATGCCCAATGGAAGTAGCCCCTGAAGCTCAGAAATGAGTTCGTGGCTCAAGGTAACATAGTTAGCATGTGGCAGGACTGCATTCCAAACTAAGCTCTTTCTGATTCCACCATCAGACATGGAGGTGGTGGGTGGCAGGCATCTTAGCAAGTGAAACACAGGTTTGGGTCCAGGAAAGTGCCATGTGACATTTTGGATGGAGATATATATCTATATAGATATATATCTTTTTGCTTTCAGATTTAAACTCATTTTTCTTTTTTATTTAGTGTGATATAGGAGACTCTGGTAAGACACTTCAGCTGAGGATGTGCCTTTTAATTCATGGTCTAAGCTTTTCTCTGCTTGGTTATCTACACTCATAGTCTTAGCCTACAGGGCTGGCAAGACAGTGTTAGTGAGGTCCCCCTTGTTTTAGTACTCTAGGGATCAATATGAGGCATTGTCCGATTTTTGAATTACTATCATTCATCTTCATCTTTTCCCAAGAGTTTTAGGAGAAATAGTCCCATTGGTTAGAACCCTTGGCATGAACTAAATGCACAAGATGTTAAACAATTTTTGGAGGAAAGAAAAAAATTACATGTGGCTTCTGATTTCATTATCATTATGCTAATGACTGTCTTTGGTTTTGAGGCAATGTGATACAGTGGCTAGACAGACATAGAATGCCAAGTTCACAGCTATAACAATAGCAACAATATTGCTAACAAAGCAATTACTAAGTGGTACGGATAATTTTACGTGTCAACTTGACTAGACCACAGAGTGCTCAGCTATTTGGTTAAACATTATTTCTGGGTGTGTCTGTGGGGGCATTTCTGGATGAGATTACCATTTGAATTGGTAGGCTGAGTAAAACAAACTGATCTCTGCAATGTGGGTGGGTCCCATTCAATTTATTAAAGACTTGCATAGAATACATGGCTGAGTAGGAAAGAAATTCTTTCCCTTTACCTGTTTTCCAGCCAAGGCATTGACTTTCTTTTGCACTTGGACTGAACCTGGCTCTCCTGGTTGTCAGATATTTGGACTCAGACTGTAACTACACATCCGGCTCTCCTGAGTTTCCAGCTTGCAGATGGCGGGACTTCTCAGCCTCCACAATTGCTTGAGCCAATTCCTTATAATTAATCATATATAGGCAAATATGTGATATACATGTATCTCTTATTGATTTGTTTCTCTGGAGAACCCTAATACAATGAGTGATGACTGCATCGCAGGAACTGCACTAACATGCCACACATAACATCATATTCAGTACGAGCCTCCACAATTTTATAAATTTGGTCTGGTTATTTCCATTCTGCAGATGAGGCTTACAGCAGTTCAGTAACTTCAACAAGGCCAGACGGCCTAAGAGGGGGGTTAGTGAATTTATCTGAATTTATGTGTTAAGTGGGGATAATGATGCCCACCTTGAAAGACTGTCAGGGGGATTCAGTGAGGGGACAGGTGTGAATTATTTGGAACAGGATAGAATGCATGGTAGGGACTCAGAAATAGCAGCTTTTGCTATTTCATTTTTATAGTGTTACACAATTCAGAGGATTTGCAGCTCGTGAAATAGATGTAATTCCTCTGATGTAATATATCAGTAACATCTGAATTTGGTCATTTGTTCATCTCCATTAAGTTCCAATGATATTTCATGTTATCCTGGGGAAAGATGTGATTACTGTGACATTTAAAATTCTGCACAACCCAGGGAGAGGGAGGAGGCACACTCCTGGAAACAAGGGAAAATCCTGGTTAGACTGTCATTAGACAACTCCAGGCTGCTATACTTGAGGAAGCGGAACAGCTGCAAAGGTCACCAGGAGGTGCTTTGTTTCCCAAAAGGTGTTTGGTATTTACTTTCACTCAAGCATGTTCCTTCTGCTCTGATAACCATTGTCATCTTCCATTACAATAAAAGATGTCAGAGGGATTTTTACAGGCATATGGCATTAATTTAGATTTCCCTCTGCAGTCATAAGAGGGTTTGCAAAAATGAAAACAAAACAAAACAAAGCCCTGCTCAGCCATTCATCAATTCCTATTTTTTGGACAGGGATCATGTGCCACACAGCCAGGAGGACAAGATCCCCATTCCGAAATCCATGGAACGCGCACGCTCTTTTCAGGGTGCTGGCTCCGGTGGTGTTTTATTCTCAATTTCCTCTCTGGTCTTTGGGAAACAGGTGAAAGGACTGCGCAGATTTCCTTGGAAAATGTAACTGTAGCAGCCACATTTTCATCCTAACATTGCTTGGGACTTTGACGGCGCTTTCGAGCTGCCAGAGCCTGTTCATGTCCATCCCCCGCTTGCCACATGCCAGTGAGGTAGGCTGGGCAGGTTTGACTGTTTCTTTGTCATCAGGGGTGAGAGATTTGGAGACAGTTGGCCAAGGGCTCAGCCAGAGAAGGGGCCAGTCTGTGAAAACTCCTCGGTTCTTATTCCTTGCCCATCTGTCCTTCACACCTAGGAGAGCCTTAAAACAATCTGATGATGCTGTTACCTTGCTTATAATCTTTCCATTCCTCACCCTTATTTGTAGGATCATGTACAAACTTCTTAGCATGCTTATAACGTCTTTTGAGATCTGCCATGCTCACTTCTTTATACTTATTTCAGGCCATTCCCATTGCCCCTACCTTGGGGGTTGCCTACCCCCCGCCTCTCGCAAACTATGCTCCGGCTATATTGAACCCCACTACATCACACTGTCTACTCATCTCCCTGCCATTACTCAGGAAGCTCTTTTACCTTCGTACTCACTCACATACCTGGCTAATACTTAGAAATTAATCTCCTTTTAGACATAACTTCCTCCAAGAAGCCCTCCTTGATCTCTCTTACCTATGTTAGATGCCTCCATCATGTGTACCTGTCACACCCTCTTCCTTCCCTCTGCTGGGTCTACTCGTCTGCCTCTCCTGCTGGGCTCTAAGCTCTGCAAGAGTGAGGACTGTGCACACCCATCGATGGGCAGTATCTGTGCCCCTAGAAGGCAAGCAGGCAAGAATTCTCCACCAAGGAACAAATGGTTTGTTTACTCATTCTGATGATGCTTTTCAGATAGCAGATCCCCTCTTGCAGACAAATCAGGAATCCCTGGATTACTCCTTATGCTGTTTATCCTCCATCTGCTTCCTCAGCCCCAGGAAGAAGAGGAGCCCAGTGGAATGCCTCCTGGGGCTCTCCTGTTGGGTGTTTTGGGCTGTCTTCCTTCCAGCAATGGGAAGCACCCACAGCAGAAGGGAGGATGGGAAGACAGTAGAGTCAGGACAGACTCTCTTCCTTTCTGCCCCCTCCTGCTGTGATACCAGGTTCTGACAGTAGCTGCATCCCTGCACAACCACAGCTACGGCAGGGATCCTTCTCCACGGTCCATTTCTCAGTGGTCTCTGGTGATATGTTGTCTGCCCTTATCCCTCAGCCCTAAAGATGGAAATGGCTTCTAGCTGCTGTTGGTTTCTGGGTGCTTCACCATCACGTGCTTGTTCCCTGAACCCTCACCAAGTACCTATGAGTAGTGCCCCTTCAGGTGGGCCATCTGGGTGGCTTCTATGTCCTGTCAGGTGTCTGAATGATAAAGAATTCTCCCTGGTACAGGTAAGATTATGATTTTCAAATTCTCTAGGATGGTTTCTGGCAACTTTCGATTTTTGGAGGTAAATCTCAAGACAGCTCCAAATTACTGCCTTATTTATACAGACACAGATAGGAATTTCCAGAAGGCTTGCAATAAAATTTCCCGTCTCTGCCAAACTTTCCACATTTCCTCTATGAGCATCAGCAGGTGTCTTTAGATCTCAGAAGTCATATTGTTTCAAGCAAATTTGGTGTCTGTATTATCTATACAACTCAGTGATATGGGAAATCTCTCCACTCTGTTAGGAATGGCTCTGCAGTGTTCCCAAAACTCACTGTCACTTCTTGTCATTCAATTTGGGTAATGGTTCTCTTGTGAAGGCTACATCCAAATTCACACAATGTTGGTTAGACTGTAGGGAGACTGGTGTGAAAGAAGTTATAGACGTCATGGTTTAAGCATCAGTGTTTTCCTTTAAGATCCTGTGATCTCATAACAATTTTTTTTTAAATAGAGCAGAAGTTGTATTCTCTAAGAGGAATGTATGAATGGACCGAATTGTCATTTGGGGATATCTGGGATCTACTATAAGTAGGAGAAGGCAAAACCGTTTTCAGATCTGACATACCCTGGGCTAGAACCCCAAACTGAATCACTCTATAGTTTAGGCCAAGCTTACCAGAACCCAAGGGGCAGGAAAACTGTATGTGTACAACTGTTATCTAGGTGAAATGTAGAAAATCTGGACATAGTTTAGAAAATATTTGAAAATCACATGTCTGACAAAGGACTTGTCTCCAGAATATATAAAGAACTCCCAAAACTCAGTAGCAAGAGACTAGACTACCCGATTTTTAAAATGGGCAAAAAACTTGAACAGACATTTCACCAAAAAGGATATACAGATGGAAGATAAGCACATGAAATATGGTTCAACGTTATTTGCCATGAAGGGCATGCAGATTTAAACCATGATAAGATACTACTACATATCCAGGAGAAAGGCTAAAATAAACAAATCATGAGAACACCAAGTGCTAATAAGGACACGGAGCAATTGGAACTCTCACACAGCACATGCAAATGTAAAATGGTACAGCCACCCTTGTAAACAGCTTGGAAGTTTCTCCAAAAGATGGGTATACAGGAAACTGTCTCCCCTAAAAGGTGCTCATGCCCTAATTCCCGGATCCTATGACAGCACTACTTTCAAAGGCAAAAGGGACTTTGCAATGTGATTAAGGGCCGGGACTTTGAAATGGTGATGTTATCCTAGAATATCTGGGTAGGCCCAATCTAATTACATGAGTCCTTGAAAGCATAGGATTTCTTGCTGGGTCAGAGAGAGGTGCGATGTAAATGGGACACAATTGGCTGTTGCTGACTTTGAAAGTGGAGAAACAGGACCTCAAGCAAAGGAAGGAAATAGAGCTCTCGGTTCTACAATCACAAGAAACTGAATTCTGGCAATAATGGAATGAGCAAGGAAAGGGGTTCTTTTCTTCTCTTTTTTTTAAAAGATTTATCTATTTTAGAGAGAGAGAGAGAGAGAGCTAGTGGGGCGAGAAGCAGAGGGAGAGAATCTTCAAGCAGATTCCCTGCTGAGCACAGAGTTTGATATGGGGCTCGATCCCACAACCCTGAGATCATGATCTGAGATGAAACCAAGAGTCAGACTCTTAACCGACTGAGCCCCCCAGATCCGCCAAGGGGTACTTTTCTAGAGCTTCCAGGAAGGAATGCAGCTCTGCTGATAGCTTGGATTTAGGCTGCTAAGGTCCATGTAGGGCTTCTGACCTATAGAATTGTGAGATAATAACACATTGGTACTGTTTAAGCCATTAAGTTTGTGGTGATTCGTTAAGGCAGCAATAGAAAACGAATACATCATATGGTCAAGCGATGATGCTTCCGAGCATCTCTAGAGAAGTGGACACTTATATTGACACAAAATCTGAGACACAAATTTTATATCATGGGTTTTTCTTTACAACCATAATTGCAAAACAAACACCAATGCACGAATATTTACAGCAGCTCTCTATTAGAATAAACCCAAACTTGGAAACAACCCAAATGTCTTTCAATGGGTTGCTAAAGAAACTGTGGTATATCCGTACAGTGGAATGCTCCTCGGTAATTAAAATGACCAAACTACTGATGTATGCAACAGCCTGGAAGACTCTCAAAGGTATTATGATGAGTGAAAGAAGCCAGTCTCAGAAGGTTACACACTCTGTGACTCTTTTATGTATTTTCGAAAAGACAAAACTACGGTTATGGAGAATGGAGCAGTGATTGCCAGAATCTGTGGTGTGTCTATGAGAGGATGGCAGGAGGGAGCCGTGATAAAAACTTTGGTACCTTCATTAGGATGATGCTCAAATGTATATACACATGTGTTAAAGATTCACAGAATTGCACTCAAGAAAGTCAATTCTCTGCATAATTATTTTAAAAATATTGAAGAAACCCAAACCGTAACTACCGAACAACAACAAAACAGAAGGAAAAATTGAAACAAAACGCATTGGCTGACACAGTGCTCTGCTCTGTGGTATAGGTATTTCCAGTCTGAGGGAATGTACCATGAACATGGCTTTCTTTGTGCCCTGGGTGCCCCTCAACGTCCAAGAGTGGAAGGCATCCCAGAAGGGGTTCTGGAGACTTACCCAAGATTTTCTTCCCTCCACAAAAGGAAGGGTTGGCTTACACAAGCTCGGCAGTCCTTCAGAGCAGGGGAATCATCTCAGCCTTCTACCATTGGTACATGTTGACCTACCACCCTGGCTTGCCCAAGACGGAGGAGGGGTTCCCAGTTTGTGACCTCCAGTATTAAAACTGGGAAAATTCCAGGGTAAATTGGGATAAGTTATCTGAGCCTCTGTTTTTTCATATGCAAAATAGAAAGAATGGGTACCGTGCCTACTTTACCAGGTTATTGTGAGATACTAACTTTAAATTGTAACTTCTATATAAATGTGAGTTTGGGGACATTATTATTAACAACAACAACAACAACAACAACAACGAGAAAACCATGGGAATTAGGGGCAGTCTTAAAATTGTGAATTGTTATCAAAGGAAAACATGCAGTTGGAGGATGTGTATGTGTGTGTGATTGCAAGCATTCTTGAGATTGCAGTTTCAGTTTTGTGACAATAAGAATATATACACGTAAGAATGCAATTTTTGTTTTTGGCAGTCTGCTCCCTGGGAAGTTTTAGTTACCTGGATCCCATGACAGACTAGGGGAATGATTCTCAACCTTGTTATCCTGGAATCACCAGGAGATCTTTAAGACAGAGGTGCCTGGATCCTACTTCCAGAGATCCAGATTTAATGGATGTGGGGTTTGGCTAGGCTTCGTAATTTTAAAAATCTCCCTGAGTGATTCTAATATGCAACTGTGGGCCTTTGATATATGAGGGCTGGGCATCACTCCCATGGGGCACTTGGAGGTTTGTTCATTTGTACTCACAGTTTAATGAGCTCAATCCACAAGGGAAGATTCAGGTATGTCTCCAAGGGAGCTGACTTCTGATCGCCATAGGACAAGAACTCACATCTACAAAGAATGATCAACCAGTCAGTCACTCAAGGTAATTAATACTGTGATTATTTCCAATTCTGGATTTGGGGGGTGTATTCGTTTGCTGGACTGCTGTAACAAAGTTCTGCAAACTGAGTGGCTTAAACAACAGAAACTTACTGTCTCATAGTGCTGGTGACTAGAAGCAAGAGACTGAGGTGTTGGCAGGGCCACAGTCCTGAAGGTGCTAGGGAAGGTTCTGTTCCAGGCCTCTCTCCTAGCTTCAGGTAGATCCTTGGCTTGTGGTCATATAACTCCAATCTCCACATGGTGTTCTCCCTGTATATGTGTGTCTGTCTCAAAATTTCCTCTTTTAATAAGGATACTAGCGATAGAAGATCCTAAATCAAGAAAGAGCAACCATGATTGCATCCTTCTTTACAGAATGTGGGTGTCCTGTCAGTGTAAGAATTCATTTATTCAGTATTGACTAGGTGTCAGTGTTATTCTAGATGCTGGGGAAAAAAAGCTAAATGATAAATTGCTTCTTTTAAGAAGCCAAAATTTAGTGCTATGCAGACATTAAATAATTACCATAAATGTAACAGCTGTAACAGGAGGTATAAACCAACTCTGACAGGGGCAACAATCAGTTCCTGAATATCCGTAAAGACTTTTAAAAAGGAAAGTGAGGAGTCTGGGCAAGATGGCGGAGGAGTAAGAGGCAGAGATAGGGTCTGATCCCAGAAGTTCAGCTAGATAGTTATCAAACCACTCTAAACAACTACAAACTTAGCAGGAAATAGAAGAGAAGACAAACAGCACCTCTAGGAACAGAAAATCGACCACTTTCCGGAAGGTAGGACGTGCGGGAAAGTGAATCCAAAGCGACG
>CM052891.1:25567897-25604920 GCA_028534135.1 Potos flavus | reverse complement strand
TGAGATCATGACCTGAGCCAAAGGCAGAGGCAGAGGCTTTAAACCCACTGAGCCACCCAGGTGCCCCATTTATTACTATTACCAGTTGGTTTTTTTTTCTTTTTTTTTTGTTTTTTTTAAAGATTTTTATTTATTTATTTGACAGAGAGAGATCAGAAGTAGGTAGAGAGGCAGGCAGAGATAGAGGAGGAAGCAGGCTCCCCGCTGAGCAGAGAGCCCGATGCGGGGCTCGATCCCAGGACCCTGAGATCACGACCTGAGCCGAAGGCAGAGGCTTAAACCACTGAGCCACCCAGGCGCCCCTATTACTATTTTAAATAATTTTTCAGGAAACGTTTCAATACGGATTTTTTGTCTAAAATTGTGATCATTTGTAAGGATAAATTCCCAGCAGTAGAACTACAGGGTCAAAAAATATGAATATTTTTAAGGTTCTCAGCAGATATCCCAAGAATGCTTTCCAAGAAGTTTATAGTGATTTACATAGTGATTTATCTACCCTGATAATACTTGAGAATGTTAATGTCATGTATCCTCACTAACATAGAGTATTATTGTGTATTAAATATACTTTTTTTTTAAATCATATCTTGGGCGTCTGGGTGGCTCAGTCGTTAAGCGTGTGCCTTCGGCTCAGGTCATGATCCCAGGGTCTTGGGATCAAGCCCTGCATTGGGCTTCTTACTCAGAGGGAAGCCTGCTCTCCCTCTCCCACTCCCCCTACTTGTGTTCCCTCTCTCGCTGTGTCTCTCTCTGTCAAATAAGTGAATGAAACCTTTAAAAAAAATCCTATTAAAAATTTAAAAAAAATTGTATCTTAGATAAGTTCTCAAGTAATCAATAATTCTACGGAAGACTTGTATCATGGGTTGGGAAGTTTGTTTTCAATTTCTTTGAAAGTGGCGGGAAAGAAAGCACTGGAAAAAACTATTGGGGGAGTCTGGATGGTCTGCAGCCTTAAAGATTCACTTCATAGAGTGAATAATACAGAATCCACCCTGGATTATTTAGACATTTGACTCCCTTTAATGTGGGGGTACAAATAACTTGATCTTCTTCAAGTATTTTCTGTTAGCATTTTCAAGAATAGCTTTTAAAATCATTCTGATTGAACTAAATAATTTTTCCAAAAGGGCATTTTGTTTTAATTTGTTAACACGTTTCATCTTTAACTCAATTTTTAGGTTGGGATGATCCAGGAACAAAGAGATTTGATCCTTAACTTAATACCATATTTCATTGATTCTAAGACACCCATTTTTCATTTAAATGTCTTTGAAACTGGGATGGGTAACAGACATTGTTGGTGCTTTCGGATTCCTCTACCACCCTTGTGAACATTAGCCCTGTGGGCTTTCACTCCTGACACCCAGCACTTGCATCTGTTGGTTGGAGATGTAGGAAACTACTTTTTCTACACAGAGCTAGAAGTGCCTGGAAATGTGCATCTCCTTTTAGGCCGCCCATTACTTAACCAATGACTAATGGTGCAAGGGTATAAATACTGTGCACTCCCTGGCCTCTGACTTGTACAAATGAGATAGGACTTACACTATCTCTAGAGCTCCCCTGTGGGGCTGAGCCTATGGGCCCTCCAAACCCCTATAGTGGGTTTTGCTTGACATCACACCCTTGCATGGGTTTCATTCTCTCCTCTTGTGTTCATCCTATTTCTCTATTTCCCTACTATTTTTCCCCCCTAAATTCACAGAAATCCTTATCTTCAGGGGACCGAACATATTACAAGATGATGTCTTGTAGTTCCAGTTGGCCAGGTAACCATAATGATATAGTCATCTTTGCCCGTGCATGCATGAGCTTGGTTGTTTCTCCTATGGCATGGAGGAATCATTATACCTTCACTTTTCAGTGAATAAAGCATTTAAGGACGATTTGAGGAAGGAATGTGCATCTTGATTGCTGTCTAAAAATCCTCTATTAAATCCTTTTGAAAAGATTAAAAAAAAAAAAAGTGCCAACACCAAAACAGCAGAATAGATGTTAAAGACTAGGGAGAAAAACCCTAGAGACACACCCTAGAGACAGGGGTGGACCATTCCTTCAAGAAATGCTTCATTTTGATGGCAGAGGATGTTATTGTGAAAACAGATGCATACAAAAAAGAGATTCAGAAGAGTTCCATTCTTAATATCCAGAAGTTTTAGGAATATCACAATTTATTTGTGTTTCACTTTCCTTTCTATGTATACATGATAAAAATCTATTGTTCAAATAGCTCTTAGATTTACTTAAAGGGGCCATAAGACAAAAATTCAAAGTACTCTGTCATATTTTAAATGCTTTTTTTCATTTTTAGTGATACATAGAATAATGTAAAGTCTTATAATGGAAAGAGACTTAAGTTTGATGAAATACTAGTCAAGAATATGCTACCCAAAGAAAGAGAAGGAATATAATCAATGAACAATCTTGACAACATTGAGAGATTATTTCACAGACTTCTCATCATCTATGATTCACAGCAGGAGATCCATTGGTGAGGGAGGACCACCAGTTTGGTCATGTTCTTGAAATTTTGCAGACTTTAATCTATTAAACATTTCATATTCCTCCAAAGAGTGTATATGTGTGTAAATGTGGTACATATATGCACAGAAAATGTGTATACACACACACATACACACACACTATTTCTTTCAGATTTTCCTTACATGGAGCACTTTTACCATTGAGAAAAGTAATCCATGCATTTAATTTGGTGCCGACCTTTTATTTACTCTTTGTGAGGATCACAAAACTATATATAACTCATGTGATCCCCATACAAAAATAAAACAGCTGGCATTAGATTTAAAAAGGCACTGTTTACTTCTCTGAATGGTAAAAGTGCTCGGCATATAGAAATAGGATCTGCCCACCAACATCGTTTCATATTCCATTTCAGAGACATACTTGATCTGGACTGTCTGTATGCCAAGGTAATAAGTCTATTATCCACCCAATTTGTTTTGTCTTCCTGTTTTCCCTTCCTTATTTTTGCTGATGAAAGATGGATTTCTCCAACAGTCGAGCAATTCCGGTGGGCTTAGTTATAGATGGGATAACTTCTGCACTTTTAGGGTACTGTGGCAACACATAGCTCCCTTGTGCCAAATCAATTCTCCAGCAACATGATTAATTAACCTGTGTGCGAACGCTACTGCCTTGAAATGTGCTAACCTTGTATTTTGCTTTTAGGCTTTTTCTACCCTTACATGCCAAAATCATTCTGTGGTGTTTTTTCAAAACCTTGGGCAAATCAACAATGTTTGTGTACATGCTTTACAACCCTTCCACTGCAATCATACTGCGAGTTTTATGGCCAAATATAGGCAGCATACACTTTCTTCTTCAGCAAAATACATTATGTTGTTCTAACATTAGTAGAACTAGCTAGTGTAGACAGGTTTAAACTCCCACCTCATTTTTTTTTTTCATTCACTTTTTCTCTGCTAGAAGCAGGAAATAGCTAAAAGAGTTTTTGAGAGCAATAAATTGCCTTTTTTTTTTTTAAGATTTATTTATTTATTTTAGAAAGAGAGAGAGAATCTCCAGCAGACTCACCACTGAGCACAGAGGCTGACACAAGGCTTGGTCCCATGATCCTGGGATCATGACCTAAGCCAAAATCAAGAGTCGGCCACTTAACCGACTGAGCAACCCAGGTGCCCCAACAATAAATTACTCTAAAAATGTATTCTGTAATCATGTATTAATTACTGTACCATGCCTTGTGTGAGGGATAAATAAATAAATATACATATATATACATATATACATATATATATATATATATACAGCCTTTGACTCCAAGTCTGTAGGAGAGATACATGCCTCTGTTTGCTGGCCAAATTAATTGCAAATATAGTGTAATAAAGGCTTTATTAAAAGGTTTGCAGCTAGAGGGGGATGGGGTGGGATTGTAGAGTGTGACTCCTCCTAGCTAACATTTTCACCCTCCAGGGTTCTAGATAAAAACACCCAGCGCACCAAAGAGACAAATAAGAAACAATAGACGATTTGAGCCAGTTTTCTGTCTTCTCATTTCCCTCCCAATGATATCTGATTGATCCCCCTAGCTGCTGGTGTTGGGTGGGGTAGCTGCAGTCAGAGAGACTAGTTGGCTTTAACCAGAGTTCTGATTTTCGTTACCCCATGGGGAGAGGAAGCACAAGAATGTGGGTAGGACCAGATTTCAAGCCTTTAAGATTCAGTAACCCAGCACATTGGGTAAAAATAAATTAGTAAATAAATGTAGTAACCCAGTGTGCATCTGGACAGACAGGTCAGCAACTTGTCTTGGGGTGGAAGTTCTAGGTTCACCCCTTCTGAGTGGGAAGAGGGGCCAGATTTACATGGAAAAATGCAGAAGTGGCATTTATAGAGTAGCAGTGCTGGGCATGGGGAAAGCAGCATGGGCCAAGATCTTCAAGGAAGAGGTGTATAGAAAATGTGTCTTGAAGGATAGGAAGGAATAGATGAGGAAGTGAGGCTGGAGAGAAGGTGGAAAGGGTCTGATAATGCCAGGTGCTAGGGAATCACTGAAGAGTAGCAAGGGGGCAATAGACTCAAATATGGCTTCAGAAAGAGAATACTGACAGAAATATGGTGGGCTTATTGATGGGGACAGGTATACCAGAGAGGCAAGAAGGCATAGTCCCTTCATTGCTGTTATCCAGGTAATGAATGGGAAAGACCTGAAAAACAGGCAGTGTTTGTGTGGAACACAGGAAAGGCAATGTATTTAAGAAATGTTCTAGAAATATAGTACCTGTCTTATTCTTTGTTCCAAACTCACCAAGCATAGAAGTCATTGCCTGAGGGGGCAGAGGCAGAGGAAGGCCAAGAGTGTTACTCTAAAGGAGCTTCCTCTCTGTAGGAGTAGGAACTAATGACCTTGAACAACACAACACTAATCTCAGCCAACTTGCAGTTCCCTCTGTTCTTTGGAGTCATTGCTAGACTACAGGAGGTTTATCTAGTGTCAAGGCACTCTGGGTTTCGATGGCTTGATGTCACTGTCCAACTGAGTTTCATTGAGAGGCCATGTGGATTGAATGGAAAAAATCCTCACTCAGGTCCTGTGGGGTTTCTGCTACTCTTCACGGAAACCAATCTGATCTTCCACACTGGACCATACACATTGGACTGGAGGAAGCTCACTGAAGTTGTCCAGGCCCCATCTGTCTAGATACACGATGCAGTCATTTCCATCCTAGGGACAGTGAGGAATGGGTCTCCTCTGCTCTCACAACTAATATAATTGGAGTTTTGCTGCTCCCGGAAAGTGGCCCAGGTTGTGGGGCTCAGGCCTCTTTCTCAGAGCCCCACCAACATTTTTGTTCTTTCTTCCCTCCCACAGCCACAAGAATTATTTCCTAGATAGAGAGTAGGAAAGCCTTGCTCTTCCTCCTCATACGCACCCACAAAACTTTGATCTAAATCACAATTCCTTTCCAGTTCCCTAAGGAACCAGACTTTCGAAACTCAAAAGAGTACACACTGATCTCACACCCCTTTCTTGAGGCAAGAATATTAGATGGCCTAGAAGTTCAAACACGTGATAAAGAAGAGGGAGAAAAAATAAATGGGAAAAGCTTTGGTTAATTTCAGTTGAACTTCCTTTATATAAAATATATTCACATGGGGGCTAGGACCATGTCTGTTTTGCGTTGCCATCTCTAGTATTTAGCAAAGTATCTGGCATCTCTAGTAGCACTTGTTAAGTTTTTAAGTGAATAAATGAATACAAATGCATGACAGTTAAACTGGGGACTAAGCCTTGGTTAAGGTTAGTACATTACACATTCAACTTGGCAAGTATGTATCAAACACCTACTATGTGACAGGCAATGTGTGAGATCCTCCTTGATGGTGCTAGATCCTTCTACAGTAGGAACAAGACAAATAAATCCCAGACTTCATGGAGCTTACTCCCATTGTTAATAAGGAAGACAATAAACAAACAGATCATTACAAACAAGTAAGTAATGGAGAAGAAATAAACAGTGAAGTAATAGAGAATAATTTAGTGATGTGGGAATAGGGTGCGGGGGTGTGCAGCAGGAGCTATTAATCTGATTGCAATTTCCCTCTAACTATCCCAACCCCTGGAAGTAAAAATGAAACTTAAAAAAAAAAATTAACAAAAGTAGTATTAGTTATGACACAAAGTCATATGAAGAAAGCGAGTACAGAATTTTATGCAACATTTAGATAATCATCATGCAGGCACATGTGGATAGTTGTGTTTAAAACAGCTTGGGTATTTTATTTTTATTTATTTCTCGAGTTAAGTTTCCATGGGCATATTCTATTTAAAGTTTGTCTCCTCAAAAGCTACGTGCAATAGAGTATGTAAGTTGTTTTAATGGTAGTTCAGTTCTTTCTGTTCTGTAGATGGCAAAATTCAAGTTTGTTGGCCCCTGAAAAAGTTGCATTTCACTTTAGCAGAGAAAATAAAAATGTCCATTTCCCCCCCGAAAAAGGATAATATTTTCTAATTTTGCAAACACTTTATGGAGGTATCATTTGATTCTGTATTTTTACAGCTGCCTAGCATTTATTATTGGAGAGCCCCGTCGCACAGTATGTTACTCTTTCATTTCTAGTCAAGGGGTGTTAATATTATTTTGGAATTATTCGAATTTGAGAGAGCAATAAAAGGCCTCTCTTCAGGGGTTCTTAATAAACAAATCCCTGACTTCTTACTCCTTTAAGGAAAAATAAAGGGAAAAAAATAAGGAAAAAAAAGAGGAAAGAACGGAAAAATGTTTTAGATTATGAGTTTCTTGGTTTGGGGATCAGAACTATTTGGTGTGGTAACTTTAAGACCTTGCATCCTGTCTGGCATTTGGCAGGTGCTCAAGAAACGGTTGATGAGTTGAACTGGTTTGAGAAGAGTCAGGGGATTACCCTCCTCCATATACAGACGGGGAAACTGAGGCCCAAAGAACTTGTAGATGTGTTTGCACTGTGTTTTGTACTTCGCTAAGGGGTCTCACTCAAGTTAGCACATTAAGAGTGGGTTTTCACCACCATTATATATAAAGTAGAAAATGTCAATAAAAAGAGGAGAGTAATTATGTGTTCACCAGACAGCGAATTAGTCACTGCCAGACTCCCCTATATAGAGCAAGGCATTCTCTGCTGCTAAGGGACAACTAAAACCCAATGATGAAAAAAATTCAGGTCCTTAGACAATGATAAAAAGAGGATTACTCTTTTAAGGACAAAATCAGAAAAGTTATTGGCAATCTTTGCACTAAAAAAAGTCCCATAATATATAGAAAACAAACTCTCATACGCCATTAGTGGTGGTGTAAATTGGTCCTATTTTAATGGAGAATTTTTGAATATCTACCAAAAAATAAAATGAACAAACCTTTGACAGAGCAATTTGCTTTTATGAATGCATTCCTACTATAGACCTATTGGCACATATGCGTATATGAAGAAAAGGACTTAATGAATGTAAGAATGTTCACTATGACATTGTTTGTAACAGAACACAACTTGTAACAGCTTAAGGGTTCACGAACAGACTGATGGCTGCAGAAACTATGAGTTATCTGGGTGGCGTTATTTTACACAGACATTTGAAGTAGAACAATCTATGTATTGACATGAAAAACTGACCACAAAAAATTACGTCAAAAGCAAGCTGCCTAACAGTATGATTAACTTTGAGTAAGAATACTCATCAAAGTACTTGTGATGACTACCTCTGGAAAGTGAGATGAGTTATTCTTTTCACTTTACACAATTCCATACTACTTGATTTTTCAATAGAAATAGATTATTTTTAACATCCAGAAGCTATTCCAACTCTGGCCACCTGAGAAGACTTTTACTTTTTCACCAAGAATAAGAGGACCCAGGAAATGGTTATTTTTGTCCTACTTTGCTATAGTGCCTCACACTGTGCCTGGCACACTGCCGGTGCTCAGTAAGTACCCTGAGAATAAAGGAGTAAGGATGACCAACCCTGGTCACTCTTTCATGAGGTGAGGTGGAAGGACATAAGAACATTGAGATTTTCTAACCCTAGAATCTGAGCCAGTGGGTCAACAGAGAGGTTTATCACATCAATAGGGTTGACTTATATTAAAGAAAGACTGGCTAGATAAACATCAACTCATCAAAAAATAATCTGGTTCTTCTACTTTCATTGGGTAAGGATTCTTAATGAGTCTCCATCATGTTTCTCTGAGTATCTCTTGGGAGCATTTATCTGTTGGTTTGGAGGTCAAAGAAGCATAAAGAGGAAGAAATCTCAGACATGCAGTTCACACCCTGAACCTCCTCAAGTACCATTCTCGTAAGGGGTCCAGATTGAACACTTCCTGGAACAGTGCTTTCACTTCCTCCGGGAGAATTCTTTCCTGATGAGCCCTAACTCCCAGAAAGTTCCTGATTGTACGGAACTGGAATCTGCCCCTTTGAAGAACTGACCCACAGACCTAGCCCTGCCCCCAGTGTCACACACAATGGATCTAAGCAGCTCTGCAGAGTGGTTTAAGAGAATGGGCTGTGCCACACTGGCCTGGAACCCTACCTTCCATGTGTAGGGGCCCTGTGACCCTTAGGCAAAGATTGGCAACTCTCTCCAATCCTAAATTTCTTCTTTACAAAATGGGGATGATTATAGTTTCCACCCCATGGGGTTAAGAAGATAATAATCTATGCAAGCTGCCCATCCCAATGTATGGCACAAAATGCCCAATAAAGAATATAATTACAATTTTCCTAGGCCTTTTCCATGAGGAAGCAAGGAAGAAAGTGGCACAAAACAGCAAAGTTAACATATGAGGTGTCTGTCAGTAAAATGCATGCCCGAGGACCTTGATTTCAAGTGACTCTAGCGTCTCTTCTGTGCTTTCTTCACTTAGAAACAAATTAGAAAAACACTCCCAGTAGGGGGAGGGAAATTTCATACCATTAATTTAGCAAAACCAAAAAGCTTGTATTTTCGCAATTATAGACACTAACTTATAAAAGTAACTTTAGGTGTTTGAGAATCACTCACCTCTGGGGGACACAAGGAAAGAGCTCCCTCAGGGACTTCTCTCAAAAACTGTCTCCCTGAAACTGGCTAATATTCACGCAGCTGTCAGGAGAAGCACAAGTCTTCTTCAGCCATTCTGAAACTTTTCTCAGGGCTAATAATTGCCTATAAGCCTGGATTTTACTTTATGCTATTATTGAAGATGTATATTTTAAGTCCTATATATATTCAGGCGTGAATGGGGGAACACAACATAGACTTATATTTACAATATACATCTGTATTATGTGCCATATGAAACTTAGTAGACTAAGAGACTTTAGGATTTAGGTCCCATTTTGACCTGGCCACTAACTCACTCTGTGACCTCTTAGTATCTCAGTTGACTCATCTATAAAATGGTTACAACTGAGAATTTTTACACTGTATTCTAAGGAGCTCTGGGTTTGCACAGTTGTGCTGGGGGCTGCTTTAAGTGGGCCTCAGGCTTTTCTCTCAAATAGAGCACCAATATTTAAAAAAAAAAAAAAAATCTGTTACATATATTAGGATTCTGCCTAAGAATTCATTTTAAAAATGAGTCTTTTTCTCCAAAAGATGCTTGAACATCACTGAATCACATGATCCTCAAGGTTGGGGTTCCTTTTCTTGTAATTGTTTTTCAGAGGTGGGGAGGGAGTGAAGAGAATAAGGAGGAGGAGGAGGGAGGGAGTGGTGAGAAGAGACCACGGTGACGAACAGCAACTTCTGGGTCTTACCAGGCATGGTCTGGGAACAGGGCATTCTGATTAAGTAATGATTCTTACTCACTTTCTTCCTAAGTATATTACCTAACAATATCCTAATAGTGGATATTAATAAATTCCTTTTTACCATTCAGTTCGTACCTAACTAATGCGCAGGACATTTAAAATGACTTCCTTCCCTCTTCAACCCAGTCGCCAGCCCAGGTTTAAATCATTAATGGAGAGAAAATCTGCAGCCCTCCAAGTCAATGGCTCCTTCCTTCCAGGAACTGTCTAGCGGCATCCTTACCACAAAATAGCTTAAGATGAAAAGTGTAATCGGTTTGGAGGGTGTTATCAGCAATCATGAGAGCAGTCTTGAACTCACAGCAGGAGAGTTCACAGAGGAGTCCCGACAGCAGAGGAGATTCCAGATGCTCCTCTTCCCATCAGCAAACCACACATGTTCCCTCTGGCAAGGGCAGCCTAAGCAGGGCAGACCCCCGATGGGAGCCGGGCCCTTCACTGTAGAAAAATGTGAGCTGCTCAAAGCAACCTGTTGGAAGGGCATCACGGAGCCGTGCCCTGACCTGGTGAAGGTTTGGGGGAGGGGGAAGTGTTTATAGGAAAACAGTGGGGTTATGTGGGGGCCCCCGTCTGAGTGGAGAAGGAGCCTCCTGAATCTCTGCGGCCGCTGGAGCGCACCACTGTGGAGCTCAGCTGTATCAACAGAACCGCGGTGGCCTGCATGTTGGGCTGCAACCTCCCTCAGCAGGGACAGCAGGGTGCAGTGGAAAGGGGGCCGGATGTGGAATCACAAGACAGGTGTGACTCGCAGCCCCGGGACAAGGTGCTTCATTTCTCTGAACCACTATTTCTCTAACTGAAAAATAAGAATAAAAATACCTACAGGACTGCCTCACAGGCATGTGGTGTGGTTTAAATAAAAGAGGGTCTGAGAAGCATTTGGTGAGTGAGAAAGCCCCATACACATGTAAACTATATTCTGTGGTCTATGACATAGTTGTCCAAATGTGATCCTTAAGAAACCCGCAAAAGCTTGCTCAGATCACTTTCCTAAGATGCTAATATAAAAGGTTAATGACTTATCAAATAAATGAAGTGCTTTACTGTGTTCACGTAATTTTCCAATAAGGCTTAATTATAAAAACCGTGGTATCTGATACTCTATAAAGAACTATATATAAAATTACAAACCTAATTGTATATGAAAAAATATACATATTATAAAATCTAATTATATGTGATTTCAAAAAATGCAACTAGATGATTCTGAAAGAACTACTATAGTGGCAACTGATCTTATAAATGTATACACTTATATCAAAAAGTTTTACCAGACCATATGCTCTCGCTTGTACGTGGAATTTAAGAAACAAACCAAATGAACAAAGAAAAAAAGAGACAAAACAAAAAAAACCAGACTCTCGAATACAGGGAACAAGAGGGTGGTTGCCAGAGGGGAGGTGGGTGGGGGGATGGATGAAATAGATAAAGGGGATTAAGAGTACCCTTTTGTGATGAGCACTGAGTAGTGTATAGAATTGTTGAATCACTATATTGTACACCTGAAACTAATATAACACTATATGTTAATGACACTTCAATAAAAGAAAAAAATTCTCATCATAAGCAAAGAAAAAAATTTTTTTTTTTTACAAAAGTAGCCTAAATCCATCCAGAGTCTCTACTTCACAACTTCAGTAAGTAGTGTGTGTTTTGCTCCTATTTTAGACAATTGCGCGTTGGGAGTCATCCATGCAGAATGAGATGTGAGAAGACCATGGAGCTCAGCTTCCTACAGAAGACCATCAGCTCTTTTGATCGGGAAGTTCTCTGGAACAATCTTCTTCATTCTCCTCTGAGCAGGATAGGTTCAGTGCACTCATCACAGGATGGATCCAGGATGTCGTCTGTGTTACATGACTTGAGAAGAACAAGGAATGCAATTATAATCTGAAAGATTGCCTGTCCTTCTACCCATCCATGCACGTCCTGATCCCAGCGACACTGCTTCCTCCCTACGACAGCCCCTTGTGACAGGAAGCAACTGGAACTCCATCCAGTAGTTTTAAAAAGTCTTGGATAAGTTTTAAGGTTCAACCAAGCCCACTTCTTTCTTTCTTCTTTGGTAAAAAGGAATGTAGGAGAACATGTCATCTTTGACTCTTTGCTTTTCCTTACCCGAAATTCAGTCAGAAAGTCCTGGGACTGACTTGCTGAAACATCTGTGGAGTTTTTTTTCTTCCTCTCTTCTTCCAGTGCTATAGCCTGGGTCACTGAAATTGCTTGTCTCTCTGCCTGTTTGTTAATTCAATCTCTACTCCGGCCAAGAGATCAAAGCATACATTGTGGCTCACCTGCTAAAAATTCAGTGCCAATCCATGCCCTCTGGATCAAATATATACTCCACAGAATGAAATACCTTGATTTTTTTTTTTTTTTTTTTTTTACCTGCCTCAACAATACTTTCTTCTCTGCCATGGTCTTCCTCCCTCCCATTTTGTTTATCTGGTTAACTCCTACTAATTCCAAAGAACCAATCTCCCTCAAAATTCCTCCAGTCTGTGCTCATCTTATCTCTTGTTACACTCTATTATAAGTGCTTGTTTATCTTCAGTAAAGAAGTAGGAAGTTAGTGCCTAAGAAGCTTCTTGAGGGCAGGTACTGTGTTTCTTGTCTGAATTTATGGTGCTTCACATGTACTCAGAATCAATGATGAGGCATTTCAGGGAAGAACACAAGCAGAGGTAGGGAAGGATGTACAACAGGTACAGGGCATGTTCAGGGAGTGCTGAAACATCACAACCTGGGCCCCTACCTGGTAGATGGTGTTTCTCTGACCTCCTGCCCAATGCTGAGCCTTTGGCTGAATGAATCTCCTAAATCCACCGCTATCTTCCCAGCTCCTGAGTGTTGGACAGGTGGCTGCCAGAATTAGGATGATTTGTTTCTTCTTCCGGGATACTCTTTCTTCCACTGGCTTACCCCACTGCCCTCATCCATCTAGATCAGTCTCCCCCACATGTATCCTATCCAAACTGAACCATGGAAAGTAGTATCATGTCTTTGATCAAGTTTGTCTGGGGGTTGGCACTTAGGAGGATCAAATAAGATGAGGGGTGTAAAAGTTTCTCCTATATCACAGAATGACATTTCACACTTGATCTTAGCCAAAAGGCCGAGAAGCGATACAGAATGACATTTCAAAAATGTGTTTTTAAAGGGTTTTTAGTAACTTTTATGTAAAGAAGATAATGCTATGGTCAAATAAGTTTGAGATACACTAGGTTAAACAGAGCTAAACGGGTTTCTTTACTGCAGGATTTCCCTAAGCCTTAACTATATTAGCATGTTCTATGACTCTCCAGGAGTATGCAGTGTTATTCAAACTAACATGCCCCTGTTAGCACACACGGGACTAGTATTTCACAGAGCACAACTGGGGAACTATCACAAAAATGCACTTACTTTATTGGCTATTGATGACAATAACTGAAAATGCTGGACTTAATACAAATGAGCAGTTTTACTGTCAATGGTGATTTGGTTTGTTTTTGACTCTCTATCCCAAATTCTATGCATATCCCCCCATACAAATTGTTCAACTCCTCCGTTTAAATATTAAAATTCATCTTTCCATGGAAGATCACTGATAGTTTCATGATGGGGTAAACGGGTTCAAGTTTTAAGAATCGAGGTGAAGGTGGCAAGGCCCAAACATCTTCATAATTTCAGAAGCACAGAGTGTGGTTAAGTGGTACAAAGAATCATTCTTCTCTTGACAGTAATCCACATTACTATTATCTCTTTAAAATGGTTTATGGTTTAATGGAATTTCTTATTATGGAGACTAAACTTACTAAAGCATTGGGTTCTGCACAGGTTAACTTCATCTCAAGGTCTTGGGGGTGGGGGTAGGGAAAGCTGGAAGTCTGCCTAAATTGAAAGTGGTTTTAAAGAAATACTAATGAGTGTAACAGAAGAGGGCCAGGATGCTGCTGCAAGGTGAAATGAGGACACATCATTCTGTACAAAGCACCTGTTTAAAACTAAAAGGAAAAACTTGATGAGATGGTTTTGCTAATTTTAAAATCGTGGTATATCTACTTTGATGTTTACCAGCACATTTATAATATCTTAGTCCAAAGAAGAGACTTTAAATTATTATAAATCCTTCCTCCCCAACAATGTCCCCTAATTAGGAAGTGTGGGAAGGAAGGCAAAGAGGAATAACCACCTGAGGGACAAGTTTGGCTGCATGCTTTCCTAGTAGACTTTTTGAAAAATAATATTCTTATGCTTAAACTAGTATAACTGCCTAGATATGGACATTCCATTAAATTTATAATGTAAACTAAGCAAAAGCAAAATGTCTAAGGAAAAAAATGTAGTTATTGACTCTGAACAATGACTATGAGAAAGTTCCACTATAAGGTTATCCTTGCCAGAAAACTTCATTAAGTGCTTTTTTTAATCAACAAATCTACATCTGATCTTTTCCCAAATACAAAAGGAACACCATAAAATATTAATTGATTAAGCTTATGTTCACAATATACTTCTTGGTATCTGTTTAAAAAACACACATCCGAACACCAAATGTGAAATTACAACAGCTACTTAGTAGGGAAAAAAACAAAACAAAACAATCCACCAACGACCAACAAAAGGATAAATTTTCTATGCTTCAAGTACATATTTCACACTTAGGTCTTTTGTACAAACAAAAACCAAAGCTTCTAAAACTCAGGTAGTGCATGTGAAGTGCCTGGCAAAGAGTAGATATTCAGTAAGTGGTTACGGCTTTTTTTTTTTTTTTTTTTTTTTAATAATTAGAACTTTGTGATTATTGCAAGAAAAACTTGGAATTCTTTCTGTGATGCTGGAACAGGGCCAGCTGTGTGTATACCACTCAATTTTATGTCCTGCTGAGCACTGTGCCTAAAGAGCTTTGACATAATCGGTATGATGAGATAATCCCAGCTTTACTGGCTTGGAGAACATTCTAGTATTAGAGATATTTCCTCTCTGATTTGTGTGCTTGGTAGCTCAACTGAGAAGAGAGAATAAATCAGCCCTGTTGACTCTGTTTAATTAATAAAGATCCCATGGTTCATAAAGTGAGATGCTCCTACTTAGTATGAAAAATTTAGAGGTCTGGAGAATAAATGAGGCTGACTATGGAATGTAAAAATCTTCCATCTGAACATACACTATCTCTGGAAAATGTTCCTGCAGAGAGTGCATCTGACCTGATTTGGGGAGCAATCAACAGCAGTTCAGATATATTTGAAAATCTAAAGAGCATAATACTACTTGCCTCTGAGTGATTGCCAAATCTGTTGTTGGGAAACGCTAATTTTGATCTAGGAAGATGACGGTATTGTGTTTTCTTTTTCTTTTATAATATTAGTAAATTGAAAGACATATTTTAGGGCTTATAAAAAAAAGCCCTAAGAGAACATGCTTTATTTTATTGGCAAAGAAATGTAAGTGAATTATTTAAATCCCATTATAATTACCCTCCTTATGTTTCTTACCTTCTAGCATGCAAAATGCTTTCTTTCGAAATAAAAATTAGGACAGCCTTTAAGAGAAAAGTGGTTTAAAGACAAAAAGTACACTAGCTTTGAAGAAATTCATTCTTAATAACTGTCTCTGATGATGAAAGAGGTTCTTCTGTTAAACTCCACTGTAAATGGCACTATTTATATATCATTGTGAATTTAGCAAGAGTGCATATATAATTTTATCATGTTGAAGATAAGGTTGCAAAATAACGTGACTAATTAACTTGCAATGTCCTTTTTTTGTGGGTGTGGGGGATAATCCTATGCATATAATATTCATATGAACAAGAAAATAAAGACAAGTAATATATGTTAATTCGATCTGTTTCTGGCATCAGTATCTTGGAATTACTGGAAAATTTTACAACTGGCCATAAATGGCAAGTAGTAAAAACAATATAAGATTTAAACTTAAAAAAAAGAATCCCAATTGAAAACAAATTGGAAGGTAAGAACAGAAAGTGAACCGTGTCAACAAAATTATTAAAAAGTCACCAAACCTTGGTGATGCAGCACATAATCTTGCCAGACACTGGTTATGAGGCTGACTAGGAATTAGTAATATGAAGAATCCATTCCAAAACATGTTTAAGAGAAAATCACAAGCTGTTTGTTCCCACGGACATATAAGGAGTTTCCTCTTATATAATTTTGGAAATATATCCCTAAAATCAAAATGGATATTTCTCAGTAATTAACTTTGTAAATATCACAAAATAGTTCCAGTATTTTGTAATTAAACATTTGGAAATCCAGTGGGACTCTGATCAGATATTAGCAGGATCCCATCCAAATCTTTATCGTCTTCAAGACAAATTTCTTTTTGCTACATATTTATGGCAATTTATATAAAAAATACATATCTTTTGAAAATTGAAAAATCTAATTAATTAAAAAACCTTTATATCTAAGATATCACATTATTATAAGAATCTGAAGCTATAGTAATGTATTACTTATGCATAATATTGGAAAAAATTGCTGTCCCTAGACTTGTAAAAGATGAACACTGAAAAGAAAATTCCTGAGAAAAATATGAAAAATATAAATTATATCCTTTAAATCATATACACAGGTTTAGATTGCAGTCAATTATTGTACAGAGCCAAAACATCCCAGATCCAGAGCTGATACAAAGAAACTATTCTAGAGTCACAGATTACAGCTTTGGGCAACTCTTGAAATTGATGCTGTTTTTCACTGTGTTAGGATTAAAGAATGCAGAAGGCCTCAAAGAACACGTATTTATACACTGGACTATTAGATACTAATAAGCACAGAATTTTCGAGTTTGCATATTTGTATGTTCTTATGTTCCCTTTGGCAGTGCCCACCAAACTTTATGTTCTCCCTTCCATATCATAGAGGTAGTTGTGGTACCAGAAGGTAGCTGTCCAGACAGAGACTACCTGTCCCAACTATCCTTATGTGAGCCTGTGGCTAGGTCCTGCCCAAGGAAGGTGAGAGAACTGATGCTTATCTCTTGTGGGCCAGGGGTTAAGCTCCTGGAGTGCCTTCTCTACTCTTTCCCCTCATCTGCTAACTGAAAGCCGAGGACTCTGAGGACCTAGGGGATGAGGAGCCATGAGCTAGGAGGAGCTGGGGTACCAAAGTCACCGGCCAAAGCAAAGAAAAGCCACTCATCAACCAGGAAGCTCTGCATTGACTGGTATGTGAGCATTAAGCAACTGAAAGGTGGCAGTTTGTTACAGCAGTTAATGTCATTCTAAATCATCATCAAGCAAGAAGAGAGTATTTCAAGATGAAGCCGTGACTATTACTTCCCCAGTAAATACAACTTCTCCAAACTAAAGAGGTTGGCTTTCTAAAATACAGAAGATAGGCAATACATATATATTTTCATGCTACTTTAAACAGGTCAATAATCAAAAGACTGTCAGAAAATAGATCAATGAAAACTACACTTAACTAGAAACAACTTTGCAAGACCAGCGTCAGTTTTCCACTTAAATTCTCACTTATGAACACAAGTGCATGAAATAGACGCTACTTCAATTTGTAATGTCCAGATGTTTCATTTTTTTATCCAATAAAATAAGTTTAATAGACATCTGATTAAGTATATTTTTCTTAATTACCAAATTTGAAACCTTAAAAAAACTAAAATTAGTTGAAACAAAATTTCAACAATTTTATACTTATTCTAATTTTATTTTTCTACCAAAGTGGACTACATCAAAAATATAAGAATATGAATGTACATATTTTATCAGAGAAGAACTGAACGTTCTAAAATGAAAAAAACTGGATGGGACTTTGAGAAGTTCCCTCCCCCACCATCTCTATAGTCTTGACATGTTCTATCCAAGTATTATAGACTCTGTGATGTGTAAGTGCAAAAGCCACTTAAGAGTGAGTGCTATAAAGTAGAAGATTTCAATTCTAGTAAAAAATTATGGGATAAACACCAAACATGCCATCAACCTTTATAGTTCTCTCATCAACTACACAATACTATTTCTAGTTGTGCTGTCTTGGACTTGCGAATCACTGGACTTAACTGACTTTTAGGAATTTAGTTTATTTTGAAGAAGAGAAAAAGTTATACTTACTATCCTCACGTTATATAGGAGAAAACTAATACCGACAGAGGTAAAATAACTTATTTCAGGTCATAAAACTGTGTTAGAGCCTTGATCTGGACCCAAATCTGACTTCTGAGAATTTAGCCATTCTGTTAAACTTCTCCCCGAGGCTCTGTCATCTGGGCGGGTGTCAACAACAATATGTATGGCGATTCTGGGATGGGTTAAATGATCACTTAAAAGGGCTCTTCAGTCTTACAAAGTGAGGTAATTAAGAATGGGTTGACTGATCACAGATTATATTGCCTAAAATATTTTTTAAAGCACATGCCAAAAAACTCTTATTTTTATTAAGTAGGAATAAAAAGTACTAGCATGAAGCCTGTTTCCCCAGAAACCTTAACACTTTTCACATCATGAAAATGAATTCTATGTCTATCTTCTTGCTCACCAGGCTGTTAACTTCTGGAGGGCAGAGAAGCATTCTACGCGTCTTTACAATCTCAGTGTCAGGCTCACAGAAAATGAGAGTCAATGAATGTATGATACATAGATCCACCAGACTTTTCACTGGTATTTTTATTAAACCACAAGTAAAAAAGGCTCAAAAGTGGTAGACTAGCTTATTTATGATTGAGGACCAGATAAAACTATCTTCAGGTGGGATAATGCAGTAGCCTCACCCTAAGTGATTCAGAAATACGCATAAAGAGACCCAACTTTATCAGGAAAGAGTTCAATTGATTTAAATAGCCTAAAAGTCACCAAATAACCAGGACTACTAACCCTCTCCACCAATATTCTAATATCCAAGTAACTTGAAAAGGTCTATTCATATATTTGGCGGTAGGTAATAACTGAACCACTATGATAATCCAAATAATTCTGACTAGAGTTTATTTGCTAAATAGCCAGAGTTATATGTAAACTTATTAAAATCCCAGGATTTAAGTTATGATCGTTTACATCAAACAAATACTACTGTTAGTTAAACAAATCTTGTGTTAACTGGTAGAATATAAAATGCTAACAAAGACAAATAAACGTGATGGTAAGGGGTGACTAAAAGCTCACACTACCCCTCAATTCTCTAACCATTACTGAAGTGATTCTACTACCTTGGCATTTTCAGCCTCTGAAATAACTCAGGATGCAGCCAAAGCCATGTTTCTAGGCATCCAACACCCAAGAAAAGGATGCAGATTTTTCCTAAAGGGGCCTGGTTAATGCTGATGCTAAGTAACAAAGTTCAGGTAAGATCTAAGAAGACCCTCCAGCCCCCTCAATGTCCTAGATCATTCATTTGATAGGGACGTTTAGGTATGTGACAGCTGGATCAGACTCGACATCGGATAAACATTTTGTACTTTACAATGTTTTTTGATAGTGATTTCCCAATTTGCTTTTCATACAAAGCTCATAAACCTGACTTGTCTCTACAAGTTTTACAACTGAAAACACTGAGGCTAAAGGGTGTTCAAGTACCCTTAAATCACACAGTTACTATGCTTTCATACAGACTATGCAGACCTGGTTTGAAATCCCAGATGGCCCATGTACTAACTGGGTTACTGTGTGTCTCTGGGAAAGTTACTTAAACTCCGAGTCTCAGTTTCCTAATCTAGAAAACAAGCAACACCCGCCTCAATGGTGTTAAGGGATAACATGTATAAATCCTCTAGTTCCATGCTAACGCATTCTAGGCCCAAGTCGTAACCACTACCCCTCCCCTCCACCTCTGACTCCCTGTATTAGTTTTCTATTAGTGCAGTAACAAATTGCCACATAAAATTTAGTGGCTTTAAACAACACAGATTCACTGGCTTACAGTTCTGTAGCTCAGAAGTCCGACATGGCTCTTGCTGGGCTAAATCAAGGTGCTGGCAAGGCTAATGTTTCTTTCTGGAGGCTCTAGGGGAGATTTCGTTTCCTTGTTTTCCCAGCTTAACGGCCACCCACATTCTGTGGTTCGTGGCCCCCATCTTCAAAGCCAGAACCACAGCCTGTCTGTCCCTGCTTCCGTTTCCTATCTCTTTCTCTGACCGTCTTCTTCAGCCTCCCTCTTCCACTGTTAAGGACTCATGTGATTAGACTGGACCCACCTGGATAATCCAGAATAATCTCCCTATTTTAAGACCAGGTGATTAGCAGCCTTAATTCCACGTGCAACCCTTATGCCCCTTTACCATGTAACCTAATGTATTCAAATGTTGTGGAGATTAGCACGAGGACATCGTTGGGGGGGGAGGTCATTATTCTCCTTGCCACATTCCCTCTCCCCTTAGCTGCTTCATCTATTAAAGACTAGGGCACAAAGGAAAAGGCACTGGTTTGGATTAATTCTTGCAAATGTGCCTAAAACTTGGTAAATGTATAGGAAAATGATATACTGCACTGTAATGGAGATTATTAGATAAAGAAAAATAAGGTGCTGGGGAATTTATGGAAAGTAGTTTAAGAAAGAAGCAACTGTTGTGAACTGAATTGTGCCCCTCCCCCCTCCAATTCATATATTGAAGCCCTAACCCATTAGATGGGCTATATTGGGAAACAGGGCCTTTGGGGAGGTAAAGTTAGATGAGGTCATGAAGGTGAGACCCTGGGTCCAATGGGACTGATGTCCTTGTAAGAAGGGGAAGAGACAAGAGCTTGATCTCTCTGTGCGCACATGGACAAGAAAAGAGGCTGTGTGAGGACACAGTGAGAAGGTAGCGGTCTATATCCTAGGAAGAAAAGCCTCACCAGAAACCAATCCTGATGGCTTCTTGACCTTGGACTTCTGGCCTCCAGAACTATGAGAAAATAAATATTTGCTCTTTAAGCCAGTCTTGGCAGTCCTAGCAGACTGATACAGCCACCAAATGTGGAAGGGAAATGTTTGACAAAAAGTGAGTATTTGTTAATTAACTTAAATAAAGGGTCCTGGAGGCAGAGACAATTCCACATTTGGCTAAATAAAAGTATAACCCCAGAAAGGTGATGAATTTCCCAAGTACTTCTTGCAATCCTAAAGGATTTGCTTATAGTACCCCAATAAAATGCTAAAAAACATGCTTGATGCCTCAGTCATACCTGTCATTGGTTAAATGGGGGGAAAAGGAGTCTGATGCTGGCTGTCTAGATCTGGATGTTTTATTCATTTCAGTGGGCTCTGCCACTCTGAATAACCTAAGCCAGCTGGCTGGCCTTTCGTTTAAATGACAGTTGCTCATCCAGCACTTCATACTGCTATACCCCTTCGTAGATATTTATGGAAAATCCAGAGCTAGCTGTCTCAGGCTCCTGAGCAATGCAACCTCTCGGCTCCTGTCACAGGGCTTCTGTTTTGGCTAGTGGTTTCTATTTGCAGCTGTGCAAATGTTGTCATTTACAGCCCCTCCACTGTCCAAGAGCAGTACTATAAAATAAAGGAAGGGAGGGAGAATTAACCTCTGTTCAACAATCACCACGGGCCAGGTATTTTGCCAGGGGCTTACCCCTCCCCTCTTGTTTTATTCAATACTCATAACGAGCCTAGGAGATATAAACCACTATCCTTTTTGAATGAGAAAAGGGGATAGAGACAATTGAAAACAGTATCAATTATACCAAGGTCACAGTCATAAGTGGTGCGTAAACACTAGAACCTAGGTTTGTCTGACATTACAGTCTGTATTTTTTTTTTCCTCACCAATTGCTTCCCCAAATTGGCAATGACAGTATTCATGCATTTGACATATATTTATTTAGTCTCTATACGTACCAGGTACTGTACTAGTTACTGGATATTCTAAGCCAGCTGTCACACAGATGGTTACATCCAAACCAGTGGTTTCAATACAATTTATTCATAACTAACAAGTTTTTGGGGATAAAATATTTCCTCCTTCAAGCTATCTTTTGATTTCTTCATTACAGTCTCATGAAGAATGAAATGCTCAGGATTCTCATGCATGTAGAAGGTAGTGAGGAGCTAACATGCACTCTCCTTATCTATGCTAATGTTAGGTGCATAGAAATTGCCCTGATGCCTCATCAAGTGAACCTTAGACTTACAGTCGTCTGTGAATGGGTATTTCTTAACTCGTCCAAAATGAATCAAAGCAGCCAAATTAATGAGGTCTTCAGAAAGAGGGCTCCTGAGTGTCCACTAAAGTGGAACTAAACTAGTCTGCCAAGGATTTAGGAAAAGTCAAAAGTAGCAGTTTATTATTTCCAATCCAGAAACCACCCGTTTCCTCTCCACGCTCCCCTCCAATCACCTGAATTTGTAATTACATTAGAATTATCCAGCATAGGTTATACTTGTAAAACAAAGTTGGGGGTAAGAAAACACAACCTCCAATTTTAAACAAACACAACCTCCAACAGTAAGTGGACTATGGCAAAGTCTTATTCAAATATAGGTTATGATCCACATTCTTTCCTACCTGAGAACAACCTAATAGGATGTCCTACCTCAAGTCAATGAAGACCATCATTTAGGGTCATTAATTTCTCTGACTGGAGAGAAATGAAGACAGCCATGCCCACCAGAAATCATTTATCTTTTAGAGTCATTAAGGCAAAGCTTTTAAATTCTATCTTATAAGAACTTCTTTGGGTGGCTTGTCATCCTTTATTTCATTATTTCAACCAACTCTTTGTGTTATTACTGCTCCTCCTGGCAGAGCATTAGCAGAATGCTCTAGAAGACCAAAGATTGCAAAGATGTGGTGTGTGTCCCCTACCCCTCTTCCCCTCTGCACCCACAGCAGACCCCTAATTGAGCAGACATCACTGAGGATGAATACAGCTTAGAATAATTCACAAAACCATGCTTGAGACAGTGAGCTGAAATCTATTTGCCTTCCCTGCTCTAGACCAGAACTTTTATTTTATTCAGAAATTACAGACTTCCTATGTTCTACTGATAGGCATTTTAATGTTGTAAGTATACTTCTTCCTATGTAATGGACAAAGTTTTTATAACATGAGGAGAGATCTCACATTGAAGGTATATCAACACAAATGAACACATGGAGAATTATAAGTTTAAGTAAATTTTAAAAACAAATGATTACACCTACTGGAAGACTCACTAGTCACTATACATAGTATCATTTCATGTTTGAAGCAAATGTCTAATACTGAGATATCTGTATTACTTATACAGATGTATAGGTTATACACACACACATACATATATATAAAACATATACATATACACACATATAAACATATATATTTATATACAATATATGTAAATATATATATTTTGTTGTAAATATATATTTTTTATTTATATATAATTTATATATTATATTTATGTTGTAAATATATATGTATTTACATATATTGTGAAATAGCATTGTGGTAGGCATCCTTTAAGACAGGTCCCAATGATCCTCACCTTTTGGCATTCTTACTCTCTACATTGTACCAGGGTTGGTCTGTGTGACCAATTGCATATGACAGGAGTGATGGTACACCACTCAATTTTAGGATTGGTTATAAAGACATTGTAGCTTTTGTCTTCGTATTTCTCTTGCTCTCACTCTTTCTTTTGTCTCTTGTTTTGGGGGAAGCCTGCTATCTTGTGTGCAACCCTATGGAGAAAGGTCCATGTTTTGGTGAGGAACTGAAGCCTCCTGCAAGCAGCCAATGTGTGAGCTTGGAATAAATACACCAGCCCCACTAAGGCACTCTTTAATCCCTAGCCTTGGCTAATAGCTTGATCACAACTTCATGAGAAACCCAGAGAGAAAGAGTCAGAATGAGTCAGTAAAACCATACCTGGATTCTTGACCCTCTGAAATTGGGTGAGAAAATGTTTACTGCTTTAAGCTGCAAAATTTGGGAGAAATTTATCATGTGGCAATAGAATTAACATGATTATGATCACCAATCACAGTGAATCTGAATTTTTCAATAGAAAAAGAAAAGAACACAATGAAAGCAATGTAGCAGTAATGTCTAGTTTGTAAAAATTAAGTTTCACTATTAAACATAACTCTCATAGTAATTTTGTTAATATATATACTGCTGAAGCGAGCACAAATTTTGTTAAATTTTATAACACATTTTAAAGTGGAATCATACCAAAAGACTACTATAAATCTATAATAAAGGGAAGAAGCTGGGTGTGAAAATGGTTAAGTTAATCAGATAATTTCATCATAGCACCATTAAGATAACTGACATTTGTTGTTAAATTTAAGAATGCTGCAATTCTCTAAGGAGAAAATATGAAAGTTTTCCCTTGAATGCACTGGTATGTATGTGTGTATATATATACACACACACAAACACACGTGAGACAATATGCATATATATGCCTATATGCATATATACACACATATATATATATACAGACACACGTTTGTTAGTTCTGTGAAGTGCTGGCTCAAGCAATGTGAACATTTTGATTCAATGTTTATACCAGGTAAAATGCTTTCTTCTCTTGCATCAGAACCTAAGTAGATGATTACGAAGTATTATTAGGTGTGCAATGGACCTATGCAGGAATATTCAATGAGGACTATATTCGTCTGGGCATTCTTGGGACAGCACTGACAGTTATTCCTTTGCCTGAGGCTTGGCTTTCATCAGATGGAACAATTCAATTTCCGGGAAGACAGTGACAGGTGTCAATTTCAGGGAAGAGATTATATGTATACAGACCATTATCTCCTCCGGTGTCCTGGAAGGGCAATTTCAACCCATTCTTTTTAAGTAAAGGTGAGAGAGGCAATGACCTGAGTTCATTATTTGCTATTTCCTGCCTCCAAAGTACATTTACCTGGTAAATGAACTACTCCTACCTCAACAGCTAAGGCTATCCAGTCTCAAAATTTCAGCTGGGGAAAATGGGAGGATGAAGATGAAAAAATAAGACAAAAAACCTACATAGTTCCATGAAGGACACACAACAGATGCTTAGGTATGCAGCCATTATGAATGTGGCAACGTCACCTATCTGAATCCAGCAGCTAAGGGCCAGGAAATAACCCCCATCAGAATGTTAAGAGTGAAGGGAGGGAGTGAGGACGGCTAAACTTGGCTGGAAGTGTGTACTTTGGGTCAGGTGCTATGATAGCCCTTTTCACATACATAAGCTCATTCATTCTGGACAAGAACCCTACGAAGTGCTAATATTCTTTCCATTCTGTAAATATGGAGAATTAAAGCTCAGAGAGCTTAAGTAAACATGCCTAAGGTCGTTCAGCTATCCTGTGGAGACACCAGCATTTGGACCCAACTTTCTCCAAATCCAAAGCTCAGGCTCTTCTTTCCCCTGTATCAGATGGCTTTCCTATAATCAGTTCTAACTGTACTAGAACTCCTGAGCTTGACCCACACAAACCCCTGTAGGCCCACACCCAAGAGCTATTTACAAGCAATTCACATTAGTTTGATGGTCTGTTGTCCTGGCCTCCTCACAGGAGAACGTTCTGGGGAAGAGGGCGAGGTGTGTAAAAGATAAAAAAAGAATGGAGATAAGGCGATGGCCAACCACACTGAGAGCCACAAGAGACGACAGCTGAGTCCTAGCATTCTAGTTTATGTAGCTTACCATGCCCCTGCAGAACTCACTATATTATATGTAAGACTGACATTCACAAAGATTTTCAGTGGCCTCATTGTAAGAAGGCAGGGAAGTATGTAACACTTATTAAGTAAAACTTTGATCAAGAACAGTCAAGCCAAAATAAATGCTGGTGCTTGAATGGGGTTAACTTCTAACAGAAAAACCTAACTCAGGCAAGCAGCCCATTCCTCCACAAGGCTGAGGAAAGGAAGCACTGGTACAATGTTAGCTTTTCTTATCTTTACTATTTGGCCTTTCTAATCTCCAGGAGACAACTAAGTATTCTTAGAACCAAGTTTCTATTCTGCTATTTAAAAAATGGATAAGGTAGGGGCACCTGGGTGGCTCAGTCATTAAGTGTCTGCCTTTGGTTCAGGTCATGATCCCAGGGTCCTGGGATCCAGCCCAGCATCGGGCTCCCTGCTCAGCAGGAGGCCTGCTTTGCCCTCTCCCAGTCCCCCTGCTTATGTTCCCTCTCTCGCGCTCTCTCTCTGTGTCAAATAAATAAATAAAATCTTTAAAAAAAATAAAAATGCATAAGGTAAAGAAGATATCCAAATGGCCAAAAGACACAGGAAAAAGTGCTCAACATCACTCGGCATCGGGAAATACAAATCAAAACCACAATGAGATACCACCTCACATCAGTCAGAATGGCTAAAATTAACAAGTGAGGAAACAACAGATGTTGGTAAGGATGTGGAGAAAGGGGAACCCTCCTACACTGTTGGTGGGAATGCAAGCTGGTGCAGCCACTCTGGAAAACAGTATGGAAGTTCCTCAAAAAGTTAAAAATAGAGCTATCTTACCACCCAGCAATTGCACTACTGGGTATTTACCCCAAAGATACAAATGTAGTGATCTGAAGGGATACCTGCACCCCAAGTTTACAGCAGCACTGTCCACAATAGCCAAACTATGGAAAGAGCCAAGATGTCCATCAATAGATGAATGGATAAAGAAGACGTGATATATATACAACAATGGAATATGATGCAGCCATCAAAAAAACCAAAATCTTGCCATTTGCAACGACATGATGGAACTAGAGGGTATTATGCTAAGCAAAATAAGTCAAACAGAAAGACAATTATCATATGATCTCACTGATATGAGGAATTAGAGAAACAAGACAAAGGATCATAGGGGAAGGGAGGGAACAATGAAACAACATGAAACCAGAGAGGGAGTCAAACCATAAGAGACTCTTAATCTCAGGAAACAAACTGAGGGTTGCTGGAGTGGAGGGGAGTGGGAGGGATGGGATGGCTGGGTGATGGACATTGGGGAGGGTATGTGCTATGGTGAGTGCTGTGAACTATTTAAGACTGATGAACCACAGACCTGTACCCCTGAAACAAATAATACATTATATGTTAAATAAAAAAACGGATAAGGTATGGCGCTCTCCCTAAATCAAGATTTGTTTAAAATATCTTTCTTGTCACATGGAAACATACTACATTAAAATAAGAAGGTGGGGGTGGTAAAGCATATGTGTGTGTGTGTATGTGTGTGTGTGTGTGTTTTACTACTGCATGGCCTTGACCAAGTTAGCCTCTTTTGCACATAGTTTCTCCAACTGTAATGGTGACAAAATGATTAATCTACGATTGTCCTTTGGGAAACAAATCTATCTTATCATCTGTTTTCTGCTTTCTTTATAAGTCAAGATTAAGGTCAAGGAAGAGAATTGATGGACTTCCAAAAGACAGGTTTAAGGAATATATTTAGGTTTAGGTTTGAGGCATATATTTTTTATGCTGGAGTAGACTACATAAATGTAATGTCTCTTTCTGTTCCTTCCACAGGACTGTGAGTTACATCTCAGGGCAAATGGCTTGTTCATTTTTTCCCTTCTCTACCCTCCCTGGATGCTATTCTTCCTTGTAGTAGGAGCTCAGCCCAAGACTATTGTTCTAGTCCGCTAGACACAGTGGCTTAAGCCAGCTGGGTACTAGGCTAGGGGAAACACTCACCCTTTGGCTTGCTCCCTCCTTGTCTTTGGTGATCAGTGATTGTGCCCTTGGTATCCTTGTGTCACACGGCACTAGTTAGGCGCTGACACTCAGCTTTGGGTTAGTATATACTACTGATAGCCGGCTGCGGCTAAGGAGTCCCCACAGGGTCCAGATTCACTTACTGATGTTTTTCAAAGGCCTTTGAACCAGAACCCCAGTAAATAATTGAATGCTATGTTTGCCTTCCTTTGATCAGGCATTTCTTTTGGGGACTTTCTAGGAGACAGGCATGGCTGAAGGCAGGATGCAACTCACCACCATCATAATACCATCCTGATAAGAGCCAAGTGGTGTCCATTTTCCACACTGCTGGGAGAATTAAATGATACAACGTACAGAAAAATACACCTAACACATGCCTGGTTACTGAGCATCAGGTTGTGCTCAATAAATGCTCATTTTCAGGGTATCTGGGTGGCTTAGTCGGGTTAAGGGTCTGACTCTTGATTTCAGCTTTGGTCATGAACTTGAGGTCATGAGATCGAGCCCTATGTGAGGCTCTGCATTCAGTGGGGAGTCCGCTTGAGATTCTTTCCCTTTGCCCCTCCCCATGCTCCTGTGCTCTTTCTCTCAAAATAAATAAATAAATAAGTAAATAAATGAATAATCTTTAAAAATATAAATGCTCATTTTCCTCTCCTCTATCTCTTTTCCCTTAATCACTACAAAGTTAATAGAAACAAACCCAATGAAAACGTGAATGTGGTTTTTCATTTTCCTGCCACCTCTACAGTACCATGATTCAAATCTTTCAGGAACTCAACAAGGTTATAGTGTATCAGGGCACAACTTTCCTTCCAGAAGAGACATGATTCATGTAATTGGTGCATGGGATTCCTGGGTCCTCTATTCCAAAAGTCCCTTTCTCCATACCTTATAAACTATGACTTTGCTTTATTACTTTTTGCTAGAGAGCACAAGAAAAAAAATACACCACAAAAATACTTTGCCAGGTTTATCCCTAGTTTTTTTTCCCTCATATCGTTTTAAATATGAAGCTTTTGAATTCTGTTTTCAATGGTCATATGATTTTTCATGTCCCCCCACCCCCTCTCCATTATGGGCTTCTCCATAGTGTAAATTAATGATGACTACTGGGCATCTACTATGTTCAAAGTTCTATGCTAGGAGATTAACATTTAACAACTCTATGAAGTAGGCAATACTTCCCTTACTTTATGATAAGAAAACTGAGGTGAAGAGAGATACAAGAACCTGTGTAAAGTGACAGAGCTTGGGAATCCAGAATCTGGATACTGCTTTGGAAAATACCTGTATACCTGAAAGGACATCAAGGACATATCTCCCCTTTCCTCTCCAAACGTGTAACAAGAATACATTGCTAGAAAGGACAATAAAGGGGAGTCTTTTAGGTCTCAAGAGTCTTTGGGATTCCCATTTGTGTTCTCATAATGTCAATTTTGACATGAAAGGAGCTGCTCAGAACAGAGTAGAAATAGATCAGTGTGCTCTGTCCAGACTAAAACTAACCAGTTCAGCAGATAGAATACGTATTAATGTTGAGGCTTTCAAGGAGACCTGTCTTTGAAAGAGTCCAGTATAGTAGAATCCTGGAGTCAAAAGACTTTGATTCTATTCTGGTTTGGTAATTTAATAGCTATGGATTTTTGGGCAACTGCTGCAAGCACTTATGTTCTTCATCCATAAAACAGTGAAAATAAAGCATACATACCTCAAAAGGTGTTCTGAGAATCCACTGAGATAGGGTTTGTTCATATTATGCCTCATTTATCTTGTTAGTTATTTACTGTCTGTCTTTCCCCCCTCCATGACATCAGACAACTAGTCTGTATATTTTACTACTGGATCTCCAAGGCATGGAACATTGCCTGGCACACAGCAAATGCTCAAAATATATTTGCAGAATGAATGAACTTTACATACTGTAAAGCATTAAAAATGCTGATTATTATTAGTATTATTGTATTACGTATTAAGAAGTGTTAAGACATACAAAGTCGATTTTTTTCATTAGATATTAATTCTCATAGGTATTAATACTTTAAGCCAGAAGTGAATTCAGGCAGCCAGCATTTAAGTTCAAATTATGATCTTGTTCCAACTTTTTGCTGTTTCCCTTGAAATAATTACCAGTTTTCCCCCAACCCAACGATATCTGATATTAGCATTTAAATCACATGAAATGAAAATGGTGAGGCTTCATTTCTTGTTACTAATTTTTGTAACCTCCAAGAGGGTTTCTTGGTTTTGCTGATTATTCTGCAACTTCCAGGTTCTCTCCAGATGTGAAGGAAATTGCTTACTTGGTTGAGATGCTTGTACTTACTTGATGAAGTACTTGATTCCATCTGCTGTGTAAGCTTCCTCCCACCCATAAGGTAGATCTAGAGTGAAGGGAAACCAAAAATACATTTAATAAGATGATAAAGATAACTTTATTTCCTGGATGCAAACTTCCCACATCTTTACAATTATTTGAGTACATTTCTTGTACAAAATAATTTTCTCCAAAGGAGGAATTAAAACAATTCAGATGAGCTTTCAGATTCAGCATCTTTAGAACACAATAAATAAGTCTGGAACAGTTAACAATCTGCTTTAGTTGCATTAACTGGATTATGACTTGTCATTTACATGGGGTGAGCATTTTTGTCAGCAGGATTCAAGCAAAAATTTTTGGTGCAGGAGATGGTTTTTGCCTGAAGGCAGAAGGATGGACAAGATGGCCCCTGCTTGTCTATTCTGGCTCAACCTTTCCTTAATTGGCTCCCTTTACATGCTTTTGCTCAGCTCTATAGGGAATTGGTGCATGAGTGCCCGATCAGCAGGGGCTTCAAAGCAGCTTCTGGACAAGACCAAATTCCTTGTGAAGTCTGAAAGTTTAGCAAAGTGATTTACAATAGATTGTGGTGTTTTATTTTGTTAATTAAGAATTTTGTGCACTAAACATAAACGGCCAAACAATTTGCTAAACTTAGCTTTCATTTCTGTTAATGGGATTGAGAGTAGTTAGTGAGCTATAAAGAAATGCAGATTGAAGTAAGCAAGAAATTATTTGGCCATATTTCTGTAAATGAGTACATTTGTGTCCTCATATCAAGAGAACAGGCCCATGTTGAGCAGCCACATTTCTTTATATTGCAGCTATGGACTACCCCTCTAGAATACAATGGTTTCTATCCTTCTGCTATATCCCTGCATGCTGCTAAGGATTTTATTTGACCTTTTGGATCAGTCCTTTGATCCTGGCTTATCATGGCTCCACTGATGGCTGTAATCTACATTAATGAACTAGAGAACAGACTCCATGGCTCAGGCAGTCTACTTCTTCGGAAAGTAACTGAGGTACCACAATAGACCACTGACTTCCATTCCCCTAAGTCTCAGCATGAGGCCGAGCAAAAATGCACAAACTATTTAAATGAAATAAAACGTCACTCTGTCACCATTCCCTTCTTTGAGAATATTTCTTGAGAACAGTTCTGAAGATGCTTTTATAATTACAAAAAACAAGAAAATTTTTAATTTAGATCTATTTCCAGTCCATTAACTGGAATTATCTATTTCCAGTCCAGTCCATAAAATAAGACCTTGGCTAAAAATTCTGTAAAGGTTTCCTTTGTCGATGAACACAGGCCACCTAGGAGTTTCTTTGCTCTCTTATTGAATAAATGTTCCTATTTTAAGTAGAAAAATGAGCGGTTCTGGGAAGTCAGAATAAGCGAATGGCTGGCTTCTTACAAGCCCCTGAAGTGACACGCAGTACATGCCTAGGCAGATGGGCCCCCGATCAACTGCTGCCGCACCCGTTCAAGGAGGCTTATTTTCTTTTTTCACACTTTCTGGATTTTTGTTACAGATCATTTTTTTGATCACTGACAACCACCTTGCCTGCAGGGACGAATGTAATGAGTGTACAGAAGAATCTTGCTTTCATGATAAAAATGCTCAGAAATACTAGACTATCCAGTCAATAAGGTAAAGAGACAGCTCAAAGTTAAGTAGAAAGTCATTCTAATGGGACTAAAGTTTTTGTCCAAATGATTTGTTTGTCCAACCATTATAGCTATACTTCTAGATTTTAAGTCATAGATCTTTTTTTCATGAAAAGGAGAAAAAAATGTACACTTTAGTATCTTTTAATCCAGTGTCACTTAAAAATTGAGATTGACATTGGAGTACCACACATTCTCTGTGCCATCAGAATAGAATTCCTGCCCTGATTATTTTCTTTTTCTTTCTTTCTTTTTTTTTTTTTTTTAAGATTTTATTTATTTATTTGCCAGAGAGCGAGAAAGAGAGAGTGAGTACAAGCAGGAGGAGCAGCAGAGGTAGAGGGAGAAGCAGGCTCCTTGCCCAGGACCCTAGGATCATGATCTGAACCAAAGACAGATGCTTAACCAACTGAACCACCCAGGCATCCCCTGATTATTTTCTTACAATTATTGAGCAAGGACTAAAACTTTACAACAGATTTATTAAAGGTACTAATCCATATCCATTTTAGTCAATATGGTTAATGAATGTAGCCATAAAGAGGATTCTTTTGTGTTAAATAATATGCACAGCTTATTTTAGGATAAATTCTCTGTTCTGAAAAAATAAGCATTTCTTTTTAGAAGACTGAATAATTTCTTCTTTTTCATGCAGCTACTATAATCTGAAAAACAGAACTGGAGACTAAATCGATAGTAATAATCTCTCAGTGATAGTTCAGTACTAGAAAACACAATCACTGTCCAGTTATAAACTGAAAAACACAATACTGATAAACAAGTAGCTTACTTTATACAGAAAGAGCACTTTTGATTTCCACAAGCTTATATGCTTACGATAGACTCCATTTTCCATTAGTAAATGATTTCATTTCTTCACAATAAGTGATTTTGGCAAAATTATAACATGATCTAAATACTTTCAATAACCATTATTATTCCAAGGCATTAAATTTTTTCTCCATTCCTCATTTGCTTTATTCTTGTAAATATATAATGTTTCTATTTTTCCTTTTCATTTCATATCTGTCTTAAAACTATTATTATAACCGTAATCACTTGAAATTGTTTATGATTGGAAGTGTTTGTCTATAGACTCTCACATAACATTCTTTCCATCAGAGATCATCTGTTTCCAATCAACCACTTCATGGGGATGGCTCCAAAATCTTCATGAGTATCTTGCCAAAGTAAAAGAGTATTATACATATTTAGCTGTCACCTAAAACTCAACATATCCAAAACTAAACTCATCATGTTTTCGTACAAACTAGTTTCCTTCCAATTTTCCAGTCTATTTAGGTAACAAGATTCTCTTTGTCATATTTGGCCCATTCATCAAATACGTGTTGATGATTTATTATGTGTTCAGTATTTTACTTTGTGTTCAATACACAGTGATGAACAAATAAACTTGGACTTGGTTTATGGAGCCTTAAAACACAATCATAAATAAAGACATCGTTAAAAATAGAAATAAGTACAATGATAGAAAAGTGTTGAATACTGTGGAAGAGTACCTTACAGCACAAAGACTAAATCCTCGAACACACAAAGAACTATAAATCAGTAAGAACACACACACACACACACACACACAAAATCAGTAAAAACAAGGCCAACGACAAATAAGAGTCTGGGGAACACGATGAACATTCAGGACAAATGCACTTAAACACATGAAAATATGCTTAATTTCACTCCTAATGAGACAAATACAAATTAAACCATTATGAGATGCCATGTATATCATGTTAGCAAAGATTAAAAGGTTGTTTAATAAGACACTGTGTTGAAAGTGTGAAGAGACAGTCATTCCCATACTGATGGGAGTATAAATTGGTAACATATTTATAGGAACTTGTCAATATCTGTGTAAAATCTTAAATGCTAATAATAACAGCTAACATTTATTGAGTGGTTATGTGCTAGACACTGTTCCAAGTACTACACACGTACTAACTCTGTTAGGCCTCGTGGCAATTCTAAGCAGTACTGTGACCATCCTCATTTTACAAATGAGGGAACTGAGGCACAGAAAGGTGAAATCATTTGTTCAAGTTACATGGCTGGTAGGTGGCAGAGCCCAGACTCTGAAGCACTATCCTCACTGTCCTCATGTACCATTTAAACCAGCAATTCTTCTAGGAATCTAGCCCACAGATAAGTTTTTCGTACAAGATTATTAACCGTTAAAACAAAAAAGGATTGTCAAAAATCTAAATAACCACCAATGGGGACTGACTGGAGACAACATATCCAGATAATGGGATATTGTCCAGCTGCGAAAAAGAATGAGGAAGTAATTTATGTACTAATTTGGATAGGGGGTGTGGGATAAAGGACCTCTGGAGGAACTGCAGTTAAGGAGGTATGGACATGGGGAAGAACACTCTAGGCTGAGCGGACAGCATGTGCAAAGGCTCTGGGGATGGGACAAGCTTGGCATATTTGAGGAACTGAGAGATCACTGTTGCTGGAGTATAGTGAATGAAGGAGAGGAGGATGATACGATTTGGCTGGACAGATAAGCAAATATGACTGTGCAGGGTTTTGCAGGGCATGTTAAAATTGTTTGAAAGTTTCTTTAAAAAGAAGCAGGAGATCTGCTTCTCATTAAGATGAGGAAAACTGCAAAGAATTTTGCTCCCACCATATGTGGGAAAAAGCCGTACAACCTAAAAAATATAATAATTTTTTTGAGTCCCTCAGAGACTGAGTTCCTCACCTGAGCTAACCCCGAGGTGAATTGAATTCCAAAGGGTGATGAGCTTCTCCAAGAAAAGATGGGGCACATGAACTCTTCTCTTTTGGCAGAGCGTAAGAAATGATGCCATAAAAGTGGGTAAGAAGAAAACATCTAAAATTTTAACCAATTTATAAGACCTGATTATGGGCTAGCATGATAGTTTTTAGTATTCCTGCCCTCCCCTGGGAGAATCTGCTCTCCCTAAACAGTTCCTTGCTTATGAGAAAGATTGGGGATGGGCAGGAGACCTGAGAGAGCCCCCTGGGTGGTGCAAGCTCATGCAAAACCTGCAAAATTTTTAGGGGGAAGTGCATTTACCATTCATGTTCTGGGCCCTGCATGAGTACAAGATGGTGGTCAACTGCTATAGGGGACATAAAACTGCAGAGCCCTCAACCCTCTCTGATATGAAGGAATAGCTGGCTGTGGCTGGGGAAAAGCAGGAGATACTCCCCATCCTGGACAGGACACTGAGTGACATGAAGAAAAGTCATCTGTTCCTGGGGGACAGAAATCGTCACACCCCCAATCCCTGCCCAAACTCCAGGAAAATCTTGTTTGTCCCAGTGAGGGGCAGGGAGCCATAGGAAACCTGATTTCTTCTTCATCCTGCACTAGCACTAAGTCACTGTAGGGGCAAGGGCAGGAAACCTTTCAAATCCAGAATCCTACACTGATACAAAGCAGAGTCTGACTTCCACAAGGAGAGGGGCAAGAAACCCACTTGAGCACTAAGTAGGAAGTAGGGTTGTCTGCCACTGGGAAGGGACAGGAAGGCTGAGAAAGTCCTTACCCTGTGACTTGGGCACAGGGTCTACTAAACCAGAGATTGGAGTAGGAAAACCAGGAGCCTCTCCCCAGCCCTTACTCCCCACATCCAGCTCTAACCTTGCACTGAACAAAAAGCAAGAGCCATCTACTTGTTGGGGAGGGCAAGGGAGCAACATTAAACATTCACAACCACTGTGATGTGTGTAGAGCCTGCTGCCTTCCAGCTGAGGACCAAGCAGGAACACTGAGAAAAACCCTCCAGCATTCCGGAACTTACATAAGAACAAGGAAATGGGATACAACCACTGGATGACTCCACACTCAGTGTAATTCTAAAAACAAATGTAAATCCAGCTTGCCTACAAATGAGACTGAATGTCCCACCCTCCCCCACTACCATCACCTGCCATGCTAACGGCCTGACAGCGATGAGATAGGCCCACTTCTGGGCTTAAATAATATTTATCCCCATGTCCATGGTTTTGTATATTCAATGTCTGACATTGAATCAAAATTATGAGACACATAGGAAAAAACAAGAGAAAAAAATAGAGATCATTGTCAAAAGATAAAACTACCAACAGAACCAGATCCAGGGATAGATAAAATATTGGACTTTAAAATAATTATGATTCTACAATAAAAGATCTAGTGGAATCTAGTGAATTATGGTTGTCTAACCTATAGCAATGCTCATTACTTATGTATATTGTGCAGAAGGTAGATGATTGAGCTTGTGGAGGCTTATAGTCTTGTGAAATAGTGTGACAAGACAGAGGGCCAAGTGAACTGAAGGGATTTGTAAGAATGATTGAAATAATGCGCCCCAGACAAACTGAATGAGAAGACAAGTAAAAACTACAGTGGAGGCTGAAGGATAGAGAAAATAGGTGGGAGGTCTGACTGAGGACCATACAGCATGTAAATGCGCTGGAAAAGTGGGAAGTTTGAACCACTATCTGTTGATGCCAAGGTTCTTAGTGAAAGTGGAGGACCACAAAGTCAGTGGACAAAAGAATAGAAGAGTAAATGTGGTGGGTTCATATGGACGACAATGGCAGGAGCTGGGATGGGAGAAAACTGGAGAATGAGAATTCTGAGAATAAAATAACAACAATACCATCAGTCTCAGAACTCAAAGACAGTCAAATTTACTTTTAAAACACTTGCTAGTGTAATTGTTATAAAAATTCAAATATATCTTACTTCTAGGATCTGTTATCTTGAGAGGAAGAGAGGGAGGGAGAGAAGCAGAGGGTAAGGGAAGGGGTGGGGGAAGGGAAGGGAAAATAGAGAAGGTAAAAGAGAGAGGTTTCTGACTCATAGTAAGCTTTCCATAAAGAATATCACAATCATCAAATAGTAGAATTTTTACTTGATTTGCAGTCAGGAAATCCAAATCTGTATGTAATGTTCTTCAATTACAAGTCGAATAACCATGGAAAAGTAATAATTTATGAAGTCTCAACTTTCTCATCTACACTATACAGTAGTGATTAATTATTAGCTGTTGCCTCGCCTGGGGGTTATCATGAGACTCTCATTAGGTAATATAAACTAAACAATGATATACAAAAGGAGACCATTATTAGTCATAGTAATGAAAATAACAGCTCATTCTTCAGAGCTATGGTTCTAGAGATATTCAGAGTAATGGATGCTTCATATAAAAAATAAGTACTTAAATTATCTGCAGGGGAAATCTCTGTTAAAGTGTAGGTATATTTTTGTACAATCCTCTTCTTAATACAGGAAATGATATAGTCTCTATTTCACCCATGATAACATCTGTTGAGTGGTGTGATGGTAAATATTTGACAATCACCTCTTGCGGGGTGGGGGGTGGGGGGGAGCTGTCACCTGTAGCACTTTCTGATTTCTATAGTGTAATTACTCCTACCATGACTGATTTCAAGCTACTCATGTAATGTCACTGACTACAGGGTTGGGAAGCAATGCCATGTGGCACACCAATGCGTCGTGTTCCCAGGTGTAAGAGACATACGTAAGAACAAAGATGATAGTACAGTGTAGGAAAATGATTAGGAAGTGGTGAGTTCTGAGTATTTATTACTTTTTTTTTT